>CM056051.1:525888975-526488975 GCA_029574335.1 Rana kukunoris
TGACACGCTGACTGACTGACACGCTGACTGACTGACACGCTGACTGACTGACACGCTGACTGACTGACTGACCGCTGACTGATGACTGAACCGATGGACTGACTGGACAGCTGTACTGACTGACACGCTGACTGACTGACTGACACGCTGACTGACTGACTGACACGCTGACTGACTGACTGACACGCTGGCTGACTGACTGACACGCTGACTGACTGACATGCTGGCTGACTGACACGCTGACTGACTGACAGCTGACTGGACTGACACGCTGACTGACACGCACGACTGACGAATTGAATGACTGACACGCTGACTGACTGACACACTGATTGACTGACACACTGACTGATTGACTGACACACTGACTGATTGACTGACACACTGACTGACTGACACGCTGACTGACATGCTGGCTGACTGACTGACTGACTGACACACTGACTGACTGACTGACTGACATGCTGGCTGACTGACACACTGACTGACACACTGACTGACACACTGGCTGACTGACATGCTGACTGACTGACACGCTGACTGACTGACACGCTGACTGACTGACACGCTGACTGACTGACACGCTGACTGACACGCGCTGACTGACTGACACGCTGACTGACTGACACGCTGACTGACTGACTGACACACTGACTGACTGACATGCTGGCTGACTGACACACTGACTGACACACTGACTGACTGACTGACACGCTGACTGACTGACTGACACACTGACTGACACACTGACTGACACACTGGCTGACTGACTGACACGCTGACTGACTGACACAATGGCTGACTGACTGACACGCTGACTGACTGACACGCTGACTGACTGACACGCTGACTGACTGACACGCTGACTAACTGACTGACACGCTGACTGACTGACACAGTGGCTGACTGACTGACACGCTGACTGACTGACACGCTGACTGACTGACTGACACACTGGCTGACTGACTGACACGCTGACTGACTGACACAATGGCTGACTGACTGACACGCTGACTGACTGACACGCTGACTGACTGACACGCTGACTGACTGACTGACACACTGACTAACTGACTGACACGCTGACTGACTGACACGCTGACTCACTGACACGCTGACTGACTGACATGCTGACTGACTGACACACTGACTGGCTGACTGACTGACACGCTGTCTGACACGCTGACTGTCTGACACGCTGACTGTCTGACACGCTGACTGACACGCTGACTGACTGACACGCTGACTGACTGACACACTGACTGACTGACTCGCTGACTGACTAACTGACTGACACGCTGACTGACTGACACGCTGACTGACTGACACGCTGACTGACTGACACGCTGACTGACACACTGACTGACACACTGGCTGACTGACTGACACACTGACTGACACACTGACTGACACGCTGTCTGACACGCTGACTGTCTAACACGCTGACTGTCTGACTGACACGCTGGCTGACTGACTGACACGCTGACTGACTGACACGCTGGCTGACTGACTGACACGCTGGCTGACTGACTGACACGCTTGCTGACTGACACGCTGGCTGACTGACACGCTGGCTGACTGACACGCTGGCTGACTGACACGCTGACTGACTGACACACTGGCTGACTGACTGACACGCTGACTGACACGCTGGCTGACTGACTGACACGCTGGCTGACTGCCTGACACGCTGACTGCCTGACACGCTGACTGCCTGACACGCTGACTGGCTGACACACTGACACGCTGGCTGGCTGACTGATACACTGGCTGGCCAACTGACACGCTGACTGACTGACACGCTGGCTGACTGACTGACACGCTGGCTGTCTGACACGCTGGCTGACTGACACGCTGGCTGACTGACACGCTGAGTAACTGACACGCTGACTGACTGACTGACACGCTGACTGACTGACGCACTGACTGACTGACTGACACGCTGGCTGACTGACTGACACGCTGGCTGACTGACTGACGCGCTGGCTGACTGACTGACACGCTGGCTGACTGACTGACACGCTGGCTGACTGACTGACACGCTGGCTGACTGACTGTCACGCTGACTGACTGACACGCTGACTGACTGTCACGCTGACTGACTGACACGCTGACTGACTGACACACTGACTGACATACTGACTGACACACTGACTGACTGACTAACATACTGACTGACACGCTGACTGACTGACACGCTGACTGACTGACACGCTGACTGACACACGCTGACTGACTGACTGACACGCTGACTGACTGACTGACACACTGACTGACTGACTGACACACTGACTGACTGACACACTGACTAACTGACACGCTGACTAACTGACACGCTGACTGACTGACACGCTGGCTGACTGACTGACTGACACACTGACTGACTGACTGACACGCTGACTGACACGCTGACTGACTGACACGCTGGCTGACTGACTGACACGCTGACTGACACGCTGGCTGACTGACTGACACGCTGGCTGACTGACTGACACGCTGGCTGACTGACTGACACGCTGGCTGACTGACTGACACGCTGGCTGACTGACACGCTGGCTGACTGACAGCTGACTGACTGACACGCTGACTGACTGACACGCTGACACGCTGACTGACACACTGACTGACATACTGACTGACACACTGACTGACATACTGACTGACACGCTGACTGACTGACACGCTGACTGACTGATACGCTGACACGCTGACTGACTAACACGCTGACTGACTGACTGACACGCTGACTGACTGACTGACACGCTGGCTGACTGACTGACACGCTGGCTGACTGACACGCTGGCTGACTGACACGCTGGCTGACTGACAGCTGACTGACTGACACGCTGACTGACTGACACGCTGACACGCTGACTGAGGTCCTCGCTGGAATGCAGCTTCCAGCGAGGTTCTCGCTGGTTCCTCACTCACTCACTGACTGACTCACTGACTGACTCACTGACTCACTGACTGACTCACTGACTGACTGACACACTGACTGACTGGCTGGCTGGCTGACTGACATGCTGGCTGACTGACATGCTGGCTGGCTGACATGCTGGCTGGCTGACACACTGGCTGGCTGACTGACACACTGACTGACTGACGCGCTGACTGAATACCCCCCCCACGAAGAATTGTCTGTGTCTCTTGCATTGTGTGTGATGTGAAGGAGGAGTGTGTGTTTTGTGTCTCCTGAGTAGGGATGATCTCCGGTGTGTATACACACTCCACATGCAGAGCCCGCCAGGAAGTCGGCACGGCGCTGCGCTAATCACAGGCAGGGAGACATTTCCAGTTTTCTGCAGCCGAGGATCGGGACAATAATGTCTCCCTGCCTGTGATTAGCGCAGCGCCGTGCCGACTTCCTGGCGGGCTCTGCATGTGGAGTGTGTGTACACACCGGAGATCATCCCTAGTCCTGTGTCTGTGTGTGATATGAAGGAGGTGTGTTGGGTTTTGTGTCTCCTGTGGTGTGTTGTTGATGGGAGGTGCAGTGTGTATGTGTCAGTAATACAATCCTCCTCTCCCCCATCTCTGCATAGAACACATCAATGTACACTTTGTGTGTTTCTCTTTTCAGAGTGTTGTGTGTCTGTCGGTGTCTCTGGTAGTGTGCAGTCCATGTCCTCTCTGGAGCAGCGTGCGTTATGCTGTGACATCACACCTTTTTCGCGTCTCCTCCGGCTTTCAGGAAGGATGACCTCCGACCCACCCCCCCCCAGCCCGGAGCCTGGATGACATCGAGCTGTCAGCTCTGCGGGTGAGAAGGGGGGTTCTGGGCTCCTGTGGAAGTTGTGTTATTGTACATAGATGGATGGAAGCTCAGCTGGTTGAGGGGGGACCGGTCGAGATTCAATCCCTCTATGGGCAGGCTGGTTGTACTGAGGTTGATCCACCTCTGTGCAATGAACCTGTCAGATTTGTGTCATGCTTTCTCTGCCGGCGGTTTTTGCCACCATTGGTGATCATTGTGTTCTGCAGGGAAGGCTCTCTGCCGGCAGAACACAATATCACAGCTGGAGGGATTCCCCTATTATCGCTGACTGTGCTGATGGGGGAATCCAGCGATTTCCTTTCCTGGAATCTGTTGTGTAATGTATGGCCTTCCTAAGTGTAGCCATAGCGGATTAGGTGACCGTTTTTATGGGGCCCGGCAGTGCTGAGGACCAGATCACGGCTCAAATCTGCTGTGACACCAATCTGTCCAATCCACAGTAAGAGACTTCTCCTCCTTCCATTGGAGGTGTGTGGACCTCTCTACAAAAACCAACCGATCCCTTCTTCCTATTCCCATCTGTCATTTACAGGACAGGCTGGACACTAAACTGGTGTGCCGAGTAGTGGCCACTCCAGGGGGTGTACAAACTGCGCATGCGCAGTGCATGCTTTTCTAATCGACTGACTGTCTGAATCACAGACTGACTCACTGACAGTCAGTGGGTCAGTGATTCAGTGGGGCTGACTGACACGCTGACTGGCTGACTGACACGCTGACTGGCTGACTGACACGCTGACTGACACGCTGACTGGCTGACTGACACGCTGGCTGACTGACTGTCTGAATCACTGACTGACTGACACTCTGGCTGACTGACACGCTGGCTGACTCACGGAATCACTGACTGAACCCCCCCCCCCACAACGAATTGTCTGTCTGTGTCTCTTGCATTGTGTGTGATGTGGAGGAGTGTGTGTTTTGTGTCTCCTGAGTAGGGATGATCTCTAACAATAATGTCTCCCTGCCTGTGATTAGCGCAGCGCCGTGCCGACTTCCTGGCGGGCTCTGCATGTAGGATGTGTATACACACCGGAGATCATCCCTACTCCTGAGATGTGTGTGTGTGTGTGTGTGTGTGATGTGAGTGGGTGTGTGGGGTTTTGTGTCTCCTGTGGTGTGTGTGTGATGTGAGTGGGTGTGTGGGGTTTTGTGTCTCCTGTGGTGTGTGTGTGATGTGAGTGGGTGTGTGGGGTTTTGTGTCTCCTGTGGTGTGTGTGTGATATGAAGGAGGTGTGTGGGGTTTTATGTCTCCTGTGGTGTTGATGGGAGGTGCAGTGTGTGTGTGTCAGTAATACAATCCTCCCCCTCCCCCATCTCTGCATAGAACACATCAATGTACAGTTTGTGTTTTCTTTATCGTACATCACGGGACACAGAGCGCATAGCCATTACACTTGGGTTATATGGGTACCTTCAGGTGTGGACACTGGTGTAATCAATTTCACAGGAAGTTTCCTCCCTATATAACCCCCTCCCACTGGGAGTGCTTCAGTTTTTTCGCCAGTGTCTTAGGTGTTGGTCACGTCTAGCTGTCCCTCGGAGGTCTCGGGACCAGGATAGCTAGCCGGATCCGTCCGAAGTGCTTCAAAGCCAAGGTGTACGGTACCCGGGCCCTGCTGGAGTGGGGTTTTGCCTATAATGCCTCTCCTTGGAGGGCTGGATTCTGGGCTCCAGTGCCTTAGTCTCTTCCAAGAACTAAACGCCACTGATGCCAGGATGCTATATAGGTCCAGGGGTGTGGGTTCCTTAAACACAGGACCCCGGTCCCTGAAGGTCCAAGACAATACCCACGGAGATGGGGGAAGGCTGGGCTCTTGCAGTTTGCAATACCCTGCGGCGTGGAGCAGGTAAGAGGGAACCTGCGGGACTTGGTTCGACAGTAGGTATCCCCCTGGGGGTTCTGGGTTGGCTAATGGTATGCTTGTGCATCAGCCACTATCTCCACTATGTCTTTTGAGGCAGGATGGGATGTACTAATGTTTACCCAGATAACATGTAGATATATGTATGCTTGTTTAAGATATATATTTTGCTACTCCCCCCAAATTTGCCTGTTAGCATGGATACTGCAGCCCCCACGTACTATAAAGAAGGAATGCTGGTGAAACTCCTGTTTCTTAGGAAGCCTATGGGGACAGCTTCCTCTATGTGTGCACTACATTGAGAATTAGTGCTTACCTGGTGTCAGTTTGGGCTGCTGGCGTTGGTCCATGCTTCTCCTCTGCTCCCTGCTTCCTCCATGTTGATTTCAGCGTGGGGAGGGTGCGCGCGCGTGCACGCCGTCTTTTATGGCGTCCTCGTGCATAGGGGGGGGCGGGCCAGCTGGTCTTTCCCTTCTGAGAGCGGTGGAGAAAGGACACAGAGCGTGCAGCTGAGCCATTTTTTTGGCATGCAGTGACACCTAGTGGCGGTTGGTGGATCTTCAGGTCTGGACTTAAAGTCCACTTTGACCAAGAAAAAAAAATGCCCGTTAGCTCCAGCTAACGGGCATTGGTGTCTTATTTGTTCACTCCTAGCTACAACAGTCGGGTGTTGGCTACAGGGGTGTCTCAAGGTTGTGCAATGGCTCCCAAGGGATCAGGACCAGCTAAGGCTGCAAAGGGTGCCAAAGAACAAGTCTCCATCGGGGTCAGAGGATTTGGGTCAGGATGGTCCCACCCTCGCTAGATAGGCCACCGAGTAGCATCTTACAGGAGCCATTGAGGGTGCTGGGGGCAGAGGCGGCCCGCAATCCACCTATTCCCGTTTACGTAACGGAAGAAATGCTAGCGACCACCCTGGGTGGGCTAGAGGAAAGGTTAACGACTTTGATTGCCCGCTCTTTGCCAGGTGGCAAACGGGCTAGATCCCCGTCACCTAGATTGGTGTTTTCAGATGTGGGGTCTCCTCGCCGGAGGAACAGGACCCACAAGGGGATCAAGCGGACCAGAGTCCCGACGGGTCAGACATGGAGGGTTCCACTCTAGATAAAAATTTTCGGCTTCTCAAGCGGAGAGCCTGTCAGGCCGTGTACACACGGCAGAGAACCTCGACGGGCAGAACACATCGTTCCGCCCGTCGAGGTTCTCTCCCGGCCGTCGAATTCGGCGACCCGCCCGTCGGGAATGGCAACCAGCCATTCTTCCAGGCGGGCCGTCGAGGAAATAGAGAGCGTGCTCTCTATTTCGGCTCGACGGGCTTCCCGACGGGAAGCTCGCTGAGACCGTACACACGGCCGAGGTCCTCGCTGGAATGTGCATTCCAGCGAGGTTCTCGCTGATTTTCAGCGAGAACCTCGGCCGTGTGTACGGCGCCTCAGTCTCTGACAGATATTGTTCGCGCTGCTTTTAAAAAAACTTCCAGTGTCAGAACTATTAGCCCCTGCAGTATCCTCATTAGGTTCTTTAAAGGCACCATTAACTTGGGTGTCTTTTCCAATTCACCCCCCTCTGGAGAGCGTGTTTTGTTCAGGATTGGGCTCGACCTGATAGGATCTTTTTCCCTCCTAAAAGGTTCACTATTTTCTATCCTATGGAAGAAAAATTTGCAAAGAAATGGGCACTCCCTACTGTGGACGCGGCCATTTCCTGCGTGAATAAATCCCTGACCTGTTCCGGTTGGAAATGTCCAGATGTTCAGAGATCCGGCCGACAAAAAATTGGAGACCCTACTGAAGGCTTCGTTTACCACAGTAGGTGCCGTGGTTCAGCCAGCAGTGGCAGCCATTGGCGTTTGTCAGGCTTTAAAGAAACAGTTGTTAAAAGGACATGCCGGCTCAGCAGACTCGTGAATTAGCAGACCTCCCAAGGGCTCTCTGCTTTGCAATAGATGCTATTAAGGACTCCGTTCAACGGGCGTCCCGTCTATCTCTGCTGTTGGTTCATATGCGTCGTCTTTTGTGGCTAAAGAACTGATCAGCAGAGGCACCCTGCAAAAACTTTTAGCAGGATTTCCCTTTCAGGGTGGAAGACTATTCGGTGAAGACCTAGATAAATATATCCAAACCATATCAAGTGGTAAAAGTTTTTCCTTACCGGTCAAGAAAAGACCGCGCGGGCCCGCGTTTAAGCGACGGGCCTTTTACTGGCTCGGCCCCTTCAGCTTCCCGTCAGTATCGACGGCCTCCCGGGCGTTCAACATTTAATAGCCGCCCACAGGGACAAGCCGCGGCAAACAAGAGGCCATGGTCTCGCAAGCTGGCTAAACCTGTCATCAAGTCAGATTCATGAAGGGGCGCCCCCACTCTCTTGGGTGGGCGGAAGACTTTGGTTTTTCTCAGAAGTGTGGAAAGCCAGAATTCCCGACTCTTGGGTTCGGTTCGGGGTAGCCACGGGCTACAAACTAGAGTTTCGAGAAGTCCCCCCTCCTCATTTTCGGGGGTCAAAGTCTTCCAAGCGGCCCATTAAAGAGGGCCTCTCTCGTAAAGGCATTGAATCGCCTCTGGCTCCAAGGAGTAATTGTAGAAAGTACCAACCAGGAATGGGGTCTGGGATTCTATTCCAACCTTTTTTTATAAATACCCAATGGTGACGTCAGGCCTATCTTAGACCTCAAACGCCTAAATCGCTTTCTAAGATGTAGACCTTTCGTATGGAATCCATACGTTCGGTGGCAGCCAGCCTACATCATGACGACTTTCTGCATCTATATAGACATAAAGGATGCTTATCTGCACATGCCAATCTACCCGGCACATCACAATTTTCTTCATTTTATGATGGATCAACGTCATTTCCAGTTCGTAGCCCTCCCTTTCGGGTTGGCAACAGCTCCGCGGGTATCCACAAAGGTGTTAGCCCCGGTGCTGGCCGTCCTAAGGACAGAAGGCATTTTGGTCCTGGTATACCTGGACGATCTCCTGCTTATCGACAGATCAGCTTCCAACCTCAATCATGCAGTAGTCCGCACAGTTCAGCATCTAGAGGAGTTTGGGTGGATTTTGAACCAAGAAAAATCGAGGTTGCAACCCACAAAACAGTTAGAATTCTAGGCCTTCGGCTAGATACAGTCGGCCAGAGGATATTTTTTCCTCAAGCAAAAGTCAGGTCATTGACTCAAACAGTTCAAATAGACTGCTGAGGAAGAGGGTGGCCGCCTTCGAAGCAGTGCCCTATGCCCAGTACATGGGCCGAAGCCCATGTACCCTGCATCTCGGCAGTGTTCATCCCAGGGATAGACAATTCTCAAGCAGAGTTTTGAATCTTCAACAGTTGCTCCCGGGGGATTGGTCTCTTCACCCCCAGGTATTCCAAGACATTTGCCAAGGATTCGGAGTTCCCGATGTAGACATCATGGCAACGAGAGTCAACAAGGAATTGGACAAATTCGTATCCTGAGCCAGGGATCCCTCGGCCTACGGGACCAATGCGTTGGTTTGCCCCTGGCACCAGTTGTCTCTCCTGTATGCGTTCCCTCCACTGCAGATGATTCCCCGCCTTCTACAAAGGATCAGGGTGGAGCGCAGGCCTGTGATCCTGATGGCCCCAGCCGGGTCCAGGAGGGCTTGGTACGCGCCCATCGTGAGGATGTCAGTGGGGGCACCGGGGCCACTCCCCCTGCGCCCAGACCTGTTATGTCAGGGCACGATATTACACCCTGCTTCACAGCAGCTAGATTCGATGGCTTGGCGGCTGAATCCCTAATTCTTAAGGGCAGAGGCCTCTCAGCCCAGATCATATCTACGTTGATTCTGGCTAGGAAACCAGTCTCTAGAAATATCTATTACAGAGTCTGGAGGACCTATGGGGAGTGATGCGAGTCTCAAAGAGGGCATCCTCGTAAGTTTTATCGACAGGATCTTGCGATTCCTCCAGGTTGGCGTTGATAAGGGATTAGCTCTTAGTTCCCTTAAAGGGGCAGGTGTCTGCCTTATCGATATGGTTTCAAGGGCCTTTGGCCGCGCATTCGCTTGTGAAAACCTTCTTGCAGGGGGTCTTGCATGTAAATCCCCCTATTAGAGCTCCCCTCTGCCCCTGGAATTTAAAACTCGTCTTGTCAGCTTTACAAAGACAACCGTTTGAACCTCTGATAGAAATCCCTCTTGTGCTGCTAACCCGAAAGTTGTTTTTTTTGGTGGCTATGGCTTCGGCCAGAAGGGTCTCCGAGCTGGCAGCCTTGTCTTGCAGGGAACCGTACCTGATTCGGCATAAGGTCAGAGTGGTTCTGCGGCCTCAACCTTCTTTCCTTCCTAAGGTCATATCCAGTTTTCACTTGAATCAGGACCTAGTCCTACCATCCTTCTTTCCTACTCCCCAGTCCAGAGAGGAAAGACTGCTTCATACTTTGGACGTGGTTCGAGCCATGAGGGTTTATCTCAGGGCTACAGAGAAGATTCGGAAAACAGATGTGCTTTTTGTTCTCGGATGGCCCCAAAAAGGGTTCAGCCGGCTGCCAAGTCTTCCTTGGCTAGGTGGATTAAGCAGCTGATTTTTAAGGCCTATGGTCTGAAGCGCGTTCCACCTCCCTTATCAGTTAAAGCCCATTCTACGAGGGCCATGAGTGCCTCCTGGGCGGCACACCATCAGATCTCTATGGCACAGGTTTGCAAAGCGGCAACCTGGTCTTCTGTACATACGTTTATTAAATTGTATAAGTTGGACGTCGCAAAAGCTACGGACGCAGCATTTGGGCAGGCGGTCCTACGGGCAGCAGTATAGAATCCTCTGGCCCGGTTCACGCCCCCTTGTTTTTCTGTTGGTGGAGCTATTTTTTCTCCTGATAATGTTTTTATTTGGCTATTCTTGGCCTTACGGTCTCCCTCCCTTCATAGAGCATTGCTTTAGGACATCCCAAGTGTAATGGCTATGCGCTCTGTGTCCCGTGATGTACGATAAAGAAAAAAGGATTTTTAATAAACAGCTTACCTGTAAAATCCTTTTCTTGAAGTACATCACGGGACACAGAGCTCCCACCCCTCTTTTGGGGAACATTGTGTAACCTCGGAGGAATTGCTTGCTACAAAACTGAAGCACTCCCAGTGGGAGGGGGTTATATAGGGAGGAAACTTCCTGTGAAATTGATTACACCAGTGTCCACACCTGAAGGTACCCATATAACCCAAGTGTAATGGCTATGCGCTCTGTGTCTTGTGATGTACTTCAAGAAAAGGATTTTACAGGTAAGCTGTTTATTAAAAATCCTTTTTTTCTCTTCTCAGAGTGTTGTGTGTCTGTCGGTGTCTCTGGTAGTGTGCAGTCCATGTCCTCTCTGGAGCAGCGTGCGTTATGCTGTGACATCACACCTTTTTCGCGTCTCCTCCGGCTTTCAGGAAGGATGACCTCCGACCCCCCCCCCCCAGCCCGGAGCCTGGATGACATCAAGCTGTCAGCTCTGCGGGTGAGAAGGGGGGTTCTGGGCTCCTGTGGAAGTTGTGTTATTGTACATAGATGGATGGAAGCTCAGCTGGTTGAGGGGGGACCGGTCGAGATTCAATCCATCTATGGGCAGGCTGGTTGTACTGAGGTTGATCCACCTCTGTGCAATGAACCTGTCAGATTTGTTTCATGCTTTCTCTGCCGGCGGTTTTTGCCACCATTGGTGATCATTGTGTTCTGCAGGGAAGGCTCTCTGCCGGCAGAACACAATATCACAGCTGGAGGGATTCCCCCATTATCACTGACTGTGCTGATGGGGGAATCAAGCGATTTTTTTTCCTTTCCTGGAATCTGTTGTGTAATGTATGGCCTTACCTAAGTGTAAATAACTATAGAAAAACAGTGCAGCGCAAAACCAACAATTCATAAGCAAATCTAGTGAAATCAATAAAGTCTAAAGAAAAATAACGGAATTAAAGCTCCAAAACTTCTTTTAGAATTCTTCACCCAAGTGAAGTTGAGCACACCAAACTTGTGAGAAATCCCTCCACTGAATATAGATGGCTACTCTCACCTCAGCAGAAGACCACTGTATTACCAGATGGTCAAAAAAGCGGGTATGTCATCAAAGAGAACCAGGGAGCAGGATGGTATTCACTTCCTCAAAATTCAGCCATGCACATGGATCCGGACATGAAAGAAGAATCCAGATCTAAGATCTTCCGCTGGATAAAACTATTAAGCATATAAAAACAGGCTACTCACATTTAGCCAATAGGTATCAGGCATATAAATACGGGTTTCCCAACATCAAATATGGAGGCTCTCAGGGCGGCAGCGAGCGACACACAATATGCTCCTATCCCCTGGACGCATTGCGTTATTCAACTTCCTCAGCGGGGCAGAGAGTCCGGGTGTCGCTCGCTGCCGCCCTGAGAGCCTCCATATTTGATGTTAAGAATCGATGCCGGTATTTATATGCCTGATACCTATTGGCTAAATGTGAGTAGCCTGTTTTTATATGCTTAACTACTTCCATACCGGGCCTATTTTGGCACTTCTCTCCTACATGCATAAATCATATTTTTTTTGTTAGAAAATTACTCAGAACCCCCAAACATTATATATGTTTTTTTTTTTTTTAGCAGACACCCTAGGGAATAAAATGCTGGCCATTGCAACTTTTTATCTCGCATAGTATTTGCGCAATAATTTTTCAAACTTTTTTTTTGGGGGGGGGGGGGGAGACGGTTTTGTGAATTAAAAAATAACAAAACAGTAAAGTTAGCCCAATTTGTTTGTATAATATGAAAGATGAAGTTACGCCGAATAAATAGATACCCAACATGTCATGCTTTAAAATTGCGCACACTCATGGAATGGCGCCAAACATCAGTACTTAAAAATCTCCATAGGCGTCGCTTATTTTATTTTTTTTACAAGTTACAATTTTAGAGTTACAGAGGAGGTCCAGTGCTAGAATTGTTGCTGGCGCTCTAACGCACGCGGCGATACCTCACATGTGTGGTTTGAACAGCATTTACATATGTGGGCGGGACTTACATGTGTGTTCGCTTCTGAGCGCGAGCTTCCGGGGATATGGGCGTTTACAATGTTTTTTTTATTATTTTATTTTTTATTTTACTAAATTTCTTTTATTTTTACACTTTTTTTTTTTTGATCACTTTTATTCCTTTTACAAGGAATGTAAACCTCCGAAGAGAAGAAACATATATGGACAGCCGCACTCCAATAAATGTGAAAAAACTTGCCCTTTATTAGGGTAAAAAAAGGAATGCACTACAAAAAACAGCATACAGTGGGAAATAAACAGCGGACGTGTTTCGCATTGGTCTTCAATGCTTAGTCATAGCTAAGAATGTAAACATCCCTTGTAATAGGAATGGTTCGTGACAGGTCCTCTTTATGGAGAGATGCAGGGTCAAAAAGACCTCACATCTCTCCTCCAGGCTGGAAAGCATTAGATCGTGAAAAAAAATTCACAGATCTAATGCTTTCATCCGTGTTTACATTTCAGGACCCAGGCGTGACGTCATAACATCGCGCCCGGGCCTTCCGACGATCATAGAGATGACTGGTCATCTGGTCACCAGTCTACTCTAAGGTTTCCATCCGACGCCGGCGGATCGTTTTTTCCGGGTCTCCGATGGCAAACGAGAGCCCAGAGAAGCACCGGATGGCGGCCTATAAGAACCAGATAGAGATGGATATCTGAATGATGCCTGCGGCTGCACCCATCATTCAGATATCCCCACTGAAAGCCAGGACGTCATTTCACAATGTGTCGGTATTGAAGTGGTTAATAAATAGTTTTATCCAGCGGAACCTCTTAGATCTGGTTTCTTCTTTCATGTCCGGATCCATGTGCATGGCTGAATTTTGAGGAAGTGAATACCATCCTGCTCCCTGGTTCTCTTTGATGACATACCCGCTTTTTTGACCATCTGGTAATACAGTGGTATTCTGCTGAGGTGAGAGTAGCCATCTATATTCAGTGGAGGGATTTCTCACAAGTTTGGTGTGCTCAACTTCACTTGGGTGAAGAATTCTAAAAGAAGTTTTGGAGCTTTAATTCCGTTATTTTTCTTTAGTCTTTATTGATTTCACTAGATTTGCTTATGAATTGGTTTTGCGCTGCACTGTTTTTCTATATTTACCGTATTTATTGGCGTATACCGCGCACTTTTTTTCCCCCTTAAAATAAGTGGAAAATCGTGGGTGCGCGATATACGCCGATACCCGATTCCCGCGCTCAGTCGGCGGAGGCATTCAAACTGAGCCGGCAAGACACCAAAACGGTAAGTACTAAAAGAACTAACATTTTTTTACAGGTCCACATCAGGAGTGCGCGCTATACGCAGGAGCGCGCTATACCCAGATAAATACGGTATCTATGTTTTGGATTTTGTCAGCATCCTTTTAGTGTTCTAGCTGGCATACCGGTGAATTTAAACTATATACGTTTTTTCACAATTTTTATTATTACCGTATTTTGCGGCGTATAAGGCGACTGGGTGTATAAGACGACCCCCTATTTTTCAATTGAAAACATAGCTTTTGGGCTATACTCACCGTATAAGACTACCCCCCTTCCAAGGCAACACCATTTAAAAAAAAACATGGATTCCACCACATATTCGCCACCGACCTAAATGTAGGCACATGAGCATACACAATAATCATCGCTATTCCAACAGGCGTTAAAGTCTTTAGTTGACTGACCACAATGCACAGGGAATTATTAAATGAGAGGTCCCAATACTATGAGCCCTCTGATTTTTATTTACAGTCAGGGGGACTCACCGACATTGTCCTAGCCAATTCCTCAATCAACATTGTTCTCCATGACACCTACTACATAGTTGCCCACTTCCACTATGTCCTATCCAGTTACGCTGGATGTGCGGTGATACTGTATGTAGCTTCGGCAACATACAGTGTACACCGCTGAGCAAATCCTGGTAAACAATGTATTCTATTAATGAATACAAAGCCTGCTCGGATTGGCAGAGGCTGTAACATCATCAGCCCTCTAATCTCTGACTCTCAAAGCCAATCCGAGCAAGCTACTGTATATAGTCTGCTCGGATTGGCAGGCTCTATATTCACTAATAGAATACATCGCTCGCCGGGATTGGCTCAGCAGTGTATACTGTATGTAGCTGTAGCTAGCGGACATCCAGTGGGCTGACATCCAGTGTCCAGCATTTTATACCCGGCGTATAAGACGACCCCTGATTTTTGGGCATTTTTTTTAAGTGTGAAAGGTAGTCTTATACGCCAGAAAATACAGTATTTAGGTATTTTTTTATCCTAATTTTTGCGCTGATTGCACTCTTGTTTTTTTATATTTTGCACTTCCTAAGTGTAGCCATAGCGGATTAGGTGACTGTTGTTATGGGGCCAGGCAGTTCTGAGGACCAGATCACGGCTCAAATCTGCTGTGACACCAATCTGTCCAATCCACAATAAGAGACTTCTCCTCCTTCCATTGGAGGTGTGTGGACCTCTCTGCAAAAACCAACCAATCCCTTCTTCCTATTCCCATCTGTCATTTACAGGACAGGCTGGACACTAAACTGGTGTGCCGAGTAGTGGCCACTCCAGGGGGGTGTACAAACTGCGCATGCGCAGTGCATGCTTTTCTAATATAACTGAGCTCAATGGCGGCCTCTCTAGGCCAATCCAACTACTGCAGCTGGAGCAGAAGAGCGCACACACTCAGATTGAAAAGCTCAGAATGGCCACACAATTGTATATCCATTAGAAGGAAGAATGTCCCTTACATTGGTGATAACAGGACAAGATCACAGACCCATGGAGGATGTATTCTAGGGTCATTGTGATGACAGGGCAGGGTCACAGACACATGGAGGATGTATTTTAATGTCATTGTGTTATAGGGTCTGTGCCCTCTGACAGGACAGGATCACAGACACATGGAGGATGTAGGTAGTGGTGCACCGAATCGTCCAAAAATTGTGTTTTTTGTCATTCAGCCGAAAGACAAAAATAGCCAATACTGAAAAGGGATGGTGTCCGCCCCAGGTGCCGCCCATTGTGGGGGTGTCACTCTGGCGTGCCCAGTCCTCCTTCCTCTCCTCGATCTCTGTGTGCCACGGAGCTGAATTGTCCGGGCCGTGGTAACAATGTACCGCCTCCTGTGATAGACGGCACACTGATCCAATGCTGGGACATTGAATTAATGTGACGTGATCACAGGTGGCGGTACATTGTTACTGCGGCACGGACAATTCAAATCCGCTCTGTGACACACAGAGATAACCGCTGATTCGGGCACAGGCAAGCTGCATGCGATGGGCACTGGTGAGGCATAGGCAAGCTGCATGTGATGGGCACTGGTGAGGCTGCATTGATCTCCTGTACCATGTCTGCAGTCTCTGACCAGCTCCTGTACAATGGAAATTTCTCTTCCGTTCATGGACGAACACAGCAGCATCTTGACCTTAGGGCAGTGGTCCCCAACCTTTGTGGCACCGGGGACCGCTTTTGTTGTAGCCACTTTTTTCAGGGCCCGGTGGGGGAGTGAAGTTGTAAAAGGAAGGCGGGTGGTTTGCGGAGTGTTACAACCCACCCTGCACTGTAAAGAAGCACTGTAATATAGGGGACTGCACTGTAAGGATTACACTCCCCTTTATATCACAGTGCTCTTTTGCAGTCATGGCCCCCCATCACAGTCCTCCCTTCGGTCATGGGCCCCCCATCACAGTCCTCCCTTCGGTCATGGGGCCCCCCCATCACAGTCCTCCCTTCGGTCATGGGGCCCCCCCCATCACAGTCGTCCCTTCGGTCATGGCGCCACCCCCATCACAGTCCTCCCTTCGGTCATGGGGCCCCCCCCATCACAGTCCTCCCTTCGGTCATGGCCCCCCATCACAGTCCTCCCTTCGGTCATGGCCCCCCATCACAGCCGTCCCTGCAGTCATGACCCCCACCCCCATCACAGTTCGCCCTGCATTAATGCACCCCCCCTTTCCCCCTCCCCTCCAATTACAGTCCTCCCTGGAGTCATGCACCCCGCTCCAATAACAGTACTACGTGCATAGTGCCAATTTCCACATGCTTCAGCAAGAGGTGAGCTCTGCCACAGACCGCAGTATAGTTAGCAGCCTGTATGTCCTGTGTATTCTGACATTTCTCCCGAGCGGCCGACAATGTCAGCCTATTAGCAAGGCAGGGGGCAGGACGGCTGCAGATCCTGACAGAGAGCGAGAGACTCTTCATAATAACAAGTGGGCAATCGCCCGCTTGTTAATATAAGTTTGGCATATAAGTTTGGCATATAAGTTAATATAAGTTTGTCAGGATCTGCAGCCGGCCCACCCCCTGCCTCGCTAATAGGCTGACATACAAGGATACACAGGACATACAGGCTGCTAACTATACTGCGGTCCGTGACAGAGCTCACCTCTTCCTCTGATGGCGGCCCGTTCGACAACAAGCCACGGACCGGTACTGGTCCGCGCCCCGGAGGTTGATGAACCCTGCCTTAGGGTATTTTCCTCCTTTCTAGGAGATCGACTAGGCAGAAAAACAGCATGTTAAGTGTTAAACACTCCACACAGTACAGTACCTCTTAGGGGGAGGTTCCCCCAGGTACATCCCCCACTCTCTGCTCTGCAGCCTCAGTTTTTTTTCTGCCTAGCAAAGGAGAATGACATGGCTCCTCTGGGCCCATGTGCTCTGGGGATTTTTTTGCAATTTTCTTGCTTTTCTTTTTGGTTTTCCTGCATTTTTGGATCCTGAGATCTACAATCAACTGCCAACTGGGTGACAGCCTGGATCCTGGATCCTTGTAGTCCCCCCAGCCATCGAGCGTGTGCCAGCCTTGAGCTATGTGCTGGGCCGTCCACAACATGCCCCGTTTGCTCCAGGGGTGGCCGGTGAGCTATATACTCCAGGGCACACATATGACTGGGCTCTATGTCCGTGTCACAGTGTGCCGGGCCGACAGCCATGCCGTAACTGCGCGGACGTTGGTTCTGTCCGGGATGCCTCCAGCCGGTGGTCACAGGACGGTTAAGTAGCAGTCCCCTTGGTTTGGCAGGGTGGTGCGGCTGGTGCATTCCTGGGGAGGTCGATTGGGGGTCTGTCCTGCTTTCCTCTCTCCCTTCCCCATGTTCTGGGTGGCGGGGTCGGCCGTGAGGTGGGGGGTTCCATCCAGTGGCTGGGGGCTGTGTCTGCTTAGGGGGTGCTGTTTTGCTGCCGTGTGTGCGCGGGGGGGGGGGGGGGGGCCTGCACGGGGGTCCCGGGTGTTATTCACTACTGTGTGTGTTTTTTTTTTTACTGCAATTGCGGCCGCCATTTTGGCTGCGCCTGGCGCCTTCATTGGAGATCGTGGCTATTTTCTTGTAGCCCACATGCTCTTTTTGCATGTCTGTGGCCATTTTGAAATGGGCTTTTGCCTCTAGTGGCTAAAAAATCGGCGCAAACGGCTCCAGCACACTTCCTGAAGGGCGGCACAGCATGGAGCATCGCTCTGGGGTAGACAGCAGCAGTACAGGCCTGGTCGGGTGGTGAGACCTCTGTTCTCTGCTGTGGCCTGTGGGTTTGCGGTCCGTTATCCTTTTGAGGAGGACTTCCCAAAAAAGTAGACCTCTCCTCCATCATTGGACCCCCTGTGTCCAGGCTGAACAAGGCTACCACGTTGCCTGTGGAAGGGGCTCCTGCTTTCAAGGACCCCGCAGATAGGAGAGCTGAGGCTGTGGCCCGCCCTTGTTCAGTGGTGGAGTCGGCGGTGAGACCGGTCTTGGCTGGGGCTCTAGTGTCACAGACACTTACTGAAAGGGCAAAGTTGTTGCTTCAGGAGTTGGAGGACTCCAGGCTGTGTGGCGCTGGCCGACCAGTTGGTGCAGGGCCTAAAATTTGTCTGTCAGTCAGCCCTGGATACGCTTCCCTTGCTCTCCAGGGCCTCGGCCTATGTGGTGGTGTTGTGTCGCCTTGTCTGGCTGAAGTGTTTGTCTGCGGACCAGTCTTCTAAGCAGGCCTTGGTGGACTTGCCCTTTAACCAGAACTCCCCAAACCGCTCGATGAGTTGCATTGCTGCAAGCAGGGATCCATCCGTATCCCCCAGGTACAGCAGCGCGTCGTCGGCGTACAATGACAACTTATCCTACAATGACAACTTCTGCCTAAATCCTACTATGTCGGCGGACTCTCGTATCCTAGAGGCCAAGGGTTCCAACGCAAGGGCAAAAAGCAGGGGCGACAAAGGGCACCCCTGCCTTGTACCCCGAAACAAAGGAAAGGCCTCTGACATATCATTTATTCTGATCCTCGCTCTTGGGGCTGCATACAAAAGTTTTATCCATTTTATGAAACCCTCCCCCAGTCTGAATTTATTTAGCACTGCCCAAAGATATCTCCACTTGAAGCTGTCAAAAGCCTCGGCAGCGGCGGAGGAAAGAATCGCCCTAGTTCCCGGATTCTCCACTGGGAGCTGAACATTCAAGAAAAGCCTCCTGATATTCAATGCTGTGGACCGTGCAGGAATAAATCCAGATTGATGCACATGGACCAGATATACCGTAGAGAGCCTAGTTGCCAACACCCTCGCTAATATTTTGACATCAGAATTTAGCAACGATATAGGCCTGTAGGAGTCGGGCTGCAGGGGAGTCCTTGTCTGGCTTAGGAAGCACCACCACCACAGCTTCCCCCATAGAGGCCAGAAGACGACCAGTCTTAAAGTATTCATTGAGTACTTCCAGCAAAAGAGCCTCACCATATCTCCTAGAAGTTTCTATTGGCGACCCATCTGTGCCAGGGGCTTAAACATTTGCCATTTGTGACACAGACACAGTTCCTCTAATTTGAGTACCTCAGTTTATTTCACCGGTGTCAAACTCAATTTTATCGTTGGCCGCATTAGCATTATGATTGCCTTCAAGAGGGCGCATCCCCTCCCCTTTCATTAGATGTCAAGAACCACCCCACCCTCAGAAATGGAGTCCCCAACTCTCCCTTACATCACAGTGCACCCCTCTTACCTAATGCTGCTGCTGGAAAGAAGCTGAATGCATTGCTTGATAGCAGAAAGTAAGGGTCTGAAGGAGGACCAGAGGAGGGCTGAAGTTCTCCTGCAGCTGCAGGAGAGGTGTGAGGGCACATCAAATGGCCCGGAGGGCCGGATTCGGCCTGTGGGCCTTGTGTTTAACACCTGTGGTCTAAGGTATTGTTCACTGTGACAGGCCTAGTCGGGACAGAGGCTTTTGGAGAGGACTGAATGCTAGCCTCTTGCCTTCTGATTATGGGCCCTGGATTTTAAAGGAACAATACTCTTTGTGAGGTGCATGTCTGGGGACTGTGAAGTAATGTTACTTTAGATTCAAGTCTAGTGTTGCTCACGAATATTCGCATTGCGAATATTCGTTACGAATATTGCATATTCGGGTATTCGCGAATAAATCGAATATCGCGGTGAATATTCGCTATTGCGAATATTCGCTATTGCGAATATTCGTATTTTTTCAAATTTATTTTTAAAACAGATCACATCCTAGTGATCTCCATCGACGTCTAAAAGCATTCCTGGTATGATTAGAGACCCTGGGCCGAGTAGCTGAGGCGATCCTTTTATGTTGCCGAATATTCGCAATGCGAATATTCGTATTACCAATATTCGCGAATACGTTCTCTGCCCTTCTGTGTTTTGTGTATAAAAAATAAATAATAATTAGCTTTAGTTTAGTCATATAAGTTTGTGTAAGTAGAGTTAGTGTTTAGTGCATATTAGTTTAGTAATCCAGGAAATGATCTCCGTTTTTGCGTGTTGACGAGAATTTCGCAATCAATTTCGCATTCGCATTAGCGAAATTTTGCAAAAAATTTTTTTGATAAAATATCACAAATATTCGATATTAACGAATATTTCGCAAATATTCTTCTATATATTCGTGAAATATCGCGAAATCGAATATGGCGTATTCCGCTCATCACTATTCAAGTCCATGTTACCCCAAAACACAAAACTCTGGGAACCCTGTATATGCCATATTATAGTTATGGCTTCATAATGTTGGGGCTCATAGAAGAGCTGGCAGATGACAGGGACCACCCTGTCAGATCTCCGCTCTCCCCTATGGGGGGGATCGGATGAACGCGGCCGTCTGCAGAATCAGAGCATTCCTCCGTCTGCAGAATCAGAGCATTCCTCCATCTGCAGAATCGGAGCATTCCTCCGTCTGCAGAATCGGAGCATTCCTCCGTCTGCAGAATCGGAGCATAGCGGACAATGATGAGATCGGGTGTTAGCGGATGTTCATCTGCTGCCACTCGCTATCTCATAGGGATACATGTATGTCCCTTTTTTATCCATAAACGGATGGATGAAAGAATGGACACACGGTCTGCATGTGTGAAAGGGGCCTTACACATGATCACTAAGTTTATTGTCAATATTTAGATTTGATAATATTGTGTGAATATATAATATATAGGGACCCGCAGCATCTACAGATCAGCCATCAGAACCCATGGCACCCATGAATCGCCCATCAGAACCCACAGCACCCATAGATTAAGCTGTTGGTCCTGCTGGAAGCTGTCTCCCCACATTAGAGCCTGTAAACATTCTGGGCAGGTCAGACAGAAGCTGAAAATGGCGCTATAAACAGGTGCTGTCACCACCCCCAGCAACTCATGCTCTCCGACCATCCAGTACATTGGCACAGAAACTGCCATAGCTGGAGACGTATTGGTGCCCATACACACAGTTGGAGGGAGGCGGTGACCTCTTGACTTTAATCCAGTAGACGATGATGTAGATCGGGGATATGCAATTACCAGACCTCCAGCTGTTGTAGAACTACAATTCCCATGAGGCATAGAAAGACTCTGACAGCCACAAGCATGACACCCAGAGGCAGAGGCATGATGGGACTTGTAGTTTTGCTACAGCTGGAGGTCTGCTAATTGCATATCCCTGATGTAGATAAAGCTGGCTGCCAGGAGGCCTGGGAATGAATGGAAGGTGCTGCAGGCTCCAGCGCCTCACTGCGAGCCGCCAACTCGCCGCTGGAAGAGCAGAGGAGCCGTGTTCCAGGGCTTTCGCCCCCCAAATGTTGCTCCCAGTGTCACAGCCCCCTCGCACCGCCACTGAGCATTAGAACACTGCCAATTTGTGACCCCCCCACCTCGGCCTGCGCCCCTGTCGGGCGCCGGTCTGGCCGACCTGTTGGCACGCCCCCGATTTATACATTATCATAAGTATAAACACAGGTGTTAGGATTATTCTTCTCTTGTGATCAGTCGCTCCAGGTCTATTGAAAAGTAGACAATTTATTTCAGATATATCGATATAAACAGGTGAAGCTTACATGCTGAGGAAAAAAGCAGAAGTCACACACCGACACAGGAAGAATCTTATTGGCTAAAAGTTCACTGGTGGCTCATGACGCATAACAGCTTTATTGCCAATCGCAGTGTCTTTTTTACAATCTATTCCCTTATATAGAAAAGCTTGTGGTTTTCTGGCCTAGGCAGTTAGTTGAAACAATAGACAAAAAACAAGTTAAAGCAACGTGTCCTTAGAAACCATTTTAATCACGGGCAACCCTCAGCGGATCTTGGACGAATTCCGTTATCACCTTGCTAAACTCTATTCCATTCCTATTCACTCTTCTACTCAGAGCTTGGATTGATTTTCTATTCAAATATGCAAATGAGGGAGATACGCCAATTCACGAACGTACTTGCGCATGATTTAAGCGGTTTGTGTAAGTTTTATGTTCAGCGTAAAGTTATTCCCCCATAGATGAGGCGCAACCCATGCAAAGGTATGGACCAGGGAACACAAGCCTACGTAATGTACATTGGACGTCTGTGAATATGGGCCGACGTGGGTCTGACTGGGCGTAGATTAGGTTCACGGCGTACACAGTGATCCGGCGTATCTTAGGCAGTTTTTCCGACGTGGTTGTACGCATGCGCACGGGGATATGTCCATGTCACGACACTTGCACAGTTCGTTTTAAGTACTTGTCTGGCGCCCAGCCCATCATTTGTATGGGGTCACGCTTCATTAACATGGATCACGCCCACTTCCAGCCCACTTCCACGTACTTCCACTTACGCCGGCTTGCACTTACAAAATATACTCTACGCCGGCGCAGAGTTGGGAGCATTTGTTTGTGGATGCCATGCTTGCCTCTCCGCACTGCGGCGGCGTAGAGTAAAAGAGATGCGCTACGGCGGCATAAATATGCACCAAAGTATGTGAATCCAGGCCATAGTCCGTAATAGATCCCTGGAAACAATGTTTTTGTCTTTGGATGCTAATAATGCCTTCAACACGTTGTCTTGGCCTTATTTGATGCAGGTCCTTCGCCACTTTGGTTTTGGGGCCTCCTTTTTGTGCTGGGTTTCAGCTATCTATGATTCTCCCCAGGCCAAGGTTCGATATTATGGCTTTGAGTCGCCCACCTTCCTTATTAGGAGGGGAACCCGCCAAATTTGCCCACTCTCCACCCTTCTATTTATTCTGGCCCTGGAACCTTTGGCGGAGGCCATTCGATCACACCCGGACATATCCTGGGTGGAAGTAGCGAGTAACTTGCATAAATGATCATTGTTCGCGAATGATATCCTGTTCACCGTCACCAAGCCCAGAACTTCTCTCCCCAATCTGATGTCTCTTTTAGATACTTATGCCACGTTTTCGGGCCTATTTATCAATCCGGCAGAATCGAAGGCAATGTCTGTTAATCTCCGCCCCTCGGAATTGGAATCTCTACAATCTCTGTTCTCTTTCCAGTGGTTAATTTCATTACCCTACCTGGGGATCAAGCTTACTCCAAGGTATTCGGATTTATACCACACCAATTTTCCCCCACTTCTCGCTTCATGGTCTAATCTTCTGCTATCCTGGGTTGGCAGAATAGCAGTGGTGCGAATGACTTGCCTCCCAAAATTGCTCTATTATTTTCGAGTTCTGCCGGTCCAGATACCCTCTCACATCCTCCGAATACATTATGCACTTTTTCTGGGGCTCAACGAGACCCAGGATCAGAAGGCAAGTTCTATATGCGTGCAGGGGGGCACACAAAAAATGCTATACATCTAAGGCGGCGTACACACGGCAGGGAATCTCGACGGGCAGAACACATCGTTCCGCCCGTCGAGGTTCCCTGCCGGCCGTCGAAATCGGCGACCCGCCCGTCGGGAATGGCAACCAGCCATTCTTCCAGGCGGGCCGTCGAGGAAATAGAGAGCGTGCTCTCTATTTCTGCTCGACGGGCTTACCGACGGGAAGCTCGCCGAGACCGTACACACGGCCGAGGTCCTCGCTGGAATGCACATTCCAGCGAGGTTCTCGCTGGTTTTCAGCGAGAACCTCGGCCGTGTGTACGCCGCCTCAGATGGTGCTGCTATAAGACCAAAGACAGTACAAAACAGATAATAGCGCACACATGCAAACATGACATTTTATCCTGCTAGTTAAAAACACCTGAACATATTCAAACATACGGGAGTTGGTCACACTATATGGTCATATAGTGCTAACCCCCCTTCTTGCGACCAAGTACCCCGAATTCTCCTGTGATAGGACAGGGTCATGGACACATGGAGGATGTATCCCTCTGTCTGACTCAGCTCTTAGTGTTTCCCTCCCAGCTGCATCTTCATTCATACAAGCAGATTCTTTTTCCCATTTGCAAGGGTCTCCATAAATCACAACCTCCTTCCTACTGGCTTTTGAACCTCAACAAACACAAATGCAGGCTTAAAGCAGAGGTTCACCCTAAATATACTCTCTTTCCATGTGATTCAACATACTGGCGTCAGCGCCAGTATGCTGTTTTTTTTTTTTTAATGCCCCACTTACTGTCTAATCTTCAATTTAGATTTAGCTCCCCCACGGTGGATGGAGCCTGTATAGCCTGTCACTGGTTCTGAAAATACCCGATTTAGGACTCGGGTATTTCCGGCGCAATACGGCGCCTGCGCACAGACCTAGGAGCTGACTGCGCAGGCGCCGTATTTCTCAGAGTCCTATTTCGGCTTTTTTCGGAGGGTGTGACGCACCATAGCCGTAGGACTCGGAGAAATACGGCGCCTGCGCAGTCAGCTCCTAGGTCTGTGCGCAGGCGCCGTGTTGCGCCGGAAATACCCGAGTCCTAAATCGGGTATTTTCGGAAACAGTGACGGGCTATACAGGTGCCATCCCCCGCTGGGGAGATAAATCAAAATTGAAGATTAGCCAGTAAGTGGGGCACATGGAAAAGCGTATATTTAGGGTGAACCTCCTCTTTAAAGCTGGACTCTGGGGAAACCGGGAACCTCCTCCATTCATAAAAATGCCTTGTGTCCTTTTCACTGAATACAAGACTTTCTATGATTGTTCATTCGTGCTCCCCTCCTCACATTACAAAAAGCTCTGCATTTAGTAAAAAGAACACAAGGCCTTTTCTGAATGGAGGAAGCACACAACGCGTTAAGTGATATGATCAGTGTACTGCAGCCGGAACTACAAATATCATTTTTACCAAATAGAGAAGCAGCCAAACATGGGACAGGTATCGGTAGAGGTAATTATTTTTAAACAGCAAAAGGACCAATGTTGTTCTTCCCCCAGAGTTCAGCTTTAACCACTTAAGACCTGGACCAATACGCTGGTAAATGACCCAAGGTGTTTTTACAATTCGGCGCTACGTCGCTTTACCAGACAATTGCTCGGTCGTGCGACGTGGCTCCCAAACAAAATTTGCGTCCTTTTCTTCCCACAAATAGAGCTTTCTTTTGGTGGTATTTGATCACCTCTGCAATTTTTTTTATTTTTATTTTTTTGCGCTATATACAAAAATAGAGCGACATTTTTGAAAAAAACACACTATTTTTTACTTTTTGTTAAAAAAAATCAAATAAACTAAATTTTAGTCAAACATTTAGGCCAAAATTTATTTAGCCACATGTCTTTAGTAAAAAAAATAATAATCGAAATAAAAAAAAATAGCTACCTAGCGGGAACAGCGACACTAATACAGCGATTAGAAAAATGATCGCTTAGTGACGCTGGCAATAGGGAGTGAAAGGGTTAACTAGGGCGGTGATCAGGGGGTTAAAACTTTATTAGGGGGGGGTGGGGGGGCTACCCTGAGCCTAACACTAACTGACTTTTACACTGCCTGTCACACTGACACTAAATGCAGTGATTAGATCACTGCATTCAGTGACACTGTGACAGGGGGGTGGGGGGTGATCGCAAGGGGTAATGTTCCTATGTGTAGTGTGTGTCAGTGTTGTGTTAGTGCAGACTTACTGTTAGGTGATTCTCTCATCTCAGCGGTTGGAAATACCGCTGCGATGAGAGATTACATCACTTCCCCCTTCCTGTGTTTACACAGGAGGAGGAAGTGACAGGGCGGGGGAGCGCAGGGATTGGCTGGGAGTGATCGCGGGGGGGCGGGCAAAAACGGACATCCGCCCGCTCGTCCCGGATCGCTCCCAGAGCAACGGGGACCGTCGCACGCCGCGGAGGGGGTCCCAATCGGACCCCCGACCCGCTACTGGGCGAGGACGTAAATATACGCCCTTGTGCCCAGCTGTGCCATTCTGTGGACGTAAATGTGCGTGCAGCGGTCCCTAAGTGGTTACATGGGTTGTAACCCCTTGTGTTTTTTCACCTTAATACATCTTATGCATTAAGGTGAAACAACACCTTGCTGTGTAGAAGACCCCTGATGTCTCCATTGAGAGGACCTTGTCACTACTGTCATATAAGTGGCTTGTCATTACATACATATATACGTGGTTAGGACACATGTTAATACATAAACACCTATTACACATCCCTACACACACCAGAAGTAGAGATAGAGCCCCTTCCAGCCTTGAAAATGTGGCCTGTGCATCCAAGTGGTAATGACCCCCGGTCATGAAAGGGTTAAATAAGTGGAAGCAATTCAAATGTAAATATACCAAATTTTTATTGTGTGTTTATGAAAGTAGAATTATGGACTTACACATATTTTCCATTTCCAACTATATATACTCTAAATAAACCAAGAGTCCTTTGGTAAAATCAATTGGCCAGAAGTGAAGATCTAGTGATCCTCTCGCCCATTCGCTGGCGCACTTTTGACCAAGAGATTCCAAGCCTGCCCACCACGGCAAGGTAGACTCTTCTAGGGCAGGACCTACACTAAGCTACCCTACTGGATGCTAGTCATGCTTTTTCTAATGTTGGATGTATGTCTGTAGAGGGCTCCTCCTATAATGTGTGTGTGCGATCTACTCCCTCCTAATGTGGTTGTGTGTGTGTGTACATCTAGAGCTGTACAACCCCACACCTGAATGTCAACCTATCACGTTCCTCCCATGGTATCCCCACTACCCCCCACCCCTCTCATGGTCCCCTCTTGTCTATGCCCCCCCTCCATTGTCTCCTCTTGTCTATGCCCCCCCTCCATTGTCCCCTCTTGTCTATGCCCTCCCCATTGTCCCCTCTTGTCTATGCCCTCCCCATTGTCTATGCCCCCCCTCCATTGTCCCTTCTTGTCTATGCCCTCCCCATTGTCCCTTCTTGTCTATGCCCTCCCCATTGTTCCCTCTTGTCTATGCCCCCCCTCCATCTTTCATTTAAGATCCATAAAAATAAATAATATCCTACAATCCCCATATACCCAATTCTTTACCCACAGTTGATCCAGAGGAAGGCGAAAAACCCCAGCAGAGCATGATTCAATCTGCTACAGCAGGGGAAAAAATTCCTTCCTGACCCCCCGAGAGGCAATCGAATTTTCTCCCGGATCAACTTTACCTATAAATGTCAGTACCCAGTTATATTGTGTGCATTTAAGAAATAATCCAGGCCTTTCTTAAAGCAATCTACTGAGCTGGCCAGAACCACCTCTGCAGGGAGTCTATGCCACATTTTCACAGCTCTTACTGTGAAGAAACCTTTCCGTATTTGGAGATGGAATTTCTTTTCCTCCAGACATCCCCTCTTGTCTATGTCCCCTTGTTTCATCTCCTCCCCCCCCCCCCCATGGTCCATGGAAGATCCATGTTCTGTGGTCTTCTTTGATGTAGATGGTGTAGATCTTCTGTTGGACAGTGATTCTTCAGTCTTCCTGTAAAAAAATGAGACAGTGATGTTTAGTAAATGGGGTGTTACTTTCCTCCTGACCAATGATAAAGACAAATTTCATATTCTTTTTACTTTCATTAGTATAAAATCCCAGCGGTGACCTTGGGACATCCTCTTCAGCAGTACAGACAGAATGTCCCACTATGGCATTCTCTATAATATAAAATCTATTCAACATGGAGAATAAAGCCGGCCATACACAAATGTATTTTTCTCTAGCCTGGAGGATAGAACGAAACAAACTGATTCTTCTTTCCATGCTAATGAGTGTGGGTGACTGAATCCCCTGCTGTGGATGGTCTATTTTGACAGCCAGCGTCTGTCTCTGATTGGATGCAGCCACTGGACAGGTGAAAATTTCCTGGCTGGTTCCTTTTAACAGAAGTCAATTAAATCAACTTTTGTTAAATGGAGCGGGTCCGCCCGAACCGCACACCGAGTGACATTGTCCCAATGTATGGCCAGTGTACACCCCCCTCCCCTGTCACTATTAACACTCCAGTACAGAGGGGTCTGCAGGGATCCCTAATAATAGAGACATGTGGCCGTCTTCTACCATTCCACCTGATTTCCATCATGCTCATCAACTAAATGAAGCTACTTATTGTTATCTCTATGGGGGGGGTGTTAAGAGGCTGACGGCAGCGATGACTTATGGGTGCCGCTTTCTTAACAACCAGCTAAATGTGCAAAGAACATTGTATATATCCATCCAGAAATACGGCCCAAATGACAGAAATAGCACATGCCCGATATTAGTGGTTTTAATGAATTGATAACATTTTTT
Organism: Rana kukunoris; assembly: GCA_029574335.1. NCBI lineage: Eukaryota > Metazoa > Chordata > Amphibia > Anura > Ranidae > Rana > Rana kukunoris. The sequence continues at coordinate 525,917,466 of CM056051.1, forward strand.
AGAAAACGCAGCATGTGCTCTTTTACCACAATTTTTGGTGCTGTGTTTCGTGAATTGAGCCTTGTATGTCCCGGGGTATATGATGATTGTTTTTTATAATGGTGGTAGATGGTGTGAAAGTGGTCTGAAATGGTGCGTTAGTTTAACATAATCTACTTTTCATACCTGTTGTTGTGTTTTGGGTGTTACAATTCATATCCATTCTGCATGGCTATCCATTCATCGCCGATAAATGAAAACCCATTGAACAGGGCCTGTTCTGTGGCTGAGATGTCCTCTTCTTGATCTGCGATGGCCTTTTTTTGATTCATGATGTCCTTCAGATGTATTATTTTCATTCTTTGAATTCTGTGGCTCTGAAAAAGAGAGAACAATGCCATCCATGAATGAGTAGAAGAAATCCCTCTATGACCTCTGGGGGCCATTTCCCCCTCTATGGGTCATCCAAGCCCATATGACTGTGAGATGTCGGATACCGGCCATCACTGTGCAGAAGCAAGGATCTGGATCTTCACTATTATAATTGTGCAAACTCACTTCTGACAGGTTTATATTTGTCCCCTTATTTTGCTTTGTGTCCCCCGTGCCTTCACATTGAGAGTTGGGTGACGGCTCTCCTGAGGTCTGTGCACAACCTATCCTATAACAGAGTCCTGAGAGAAATGGAAGTATGTACAGAGCTCTGTTATTTGATGCTGTCATGCACACTCAGAAGTTGGAAGACAGCGCTGTCAGAGCTTAGCTGACTCCTCCCCCTGGTTCTCAAACTGACGAATCGGATTCCAATAAATCTAATAGGGGAAATACCAATGCTGCACAATTCTAATAAGGGAAGATGGAATAGTCAGCTTCTTTCATGAATATGGTCCTGACTGCTTCTCTTTGAGCACAATGGTACATCTCACAAATGTAATTTCTTTTCTGATGGGCCCCAGCTGTGTGTACGGAATCAGATCGGGTGATCCTAAATTTCTACTTACCTTGTAAAGGACAGGGAATGGAGGGTCTGCCTCCCCTGTAGCCACCTCCACCCAATTTATTTCTTGGAAAAAAGGGTGGCATTCAATGTCGGCGATGGCTCTTCCACGCTCATCGGCCTCTTTGCTCAGGAGCTATGAGGAAAAAGAGAGAACAGGAAAATATAAGATGACAATAATGGTAGAAAACTAAGAGACCTAAAAGAACTGCATCTTCCACACTCTGTACAGCGCAGGAAACGCTCCACATGGCACTTTACGTCTTATGATGATAATGAGGAGTCTGCGGGGTGTTCTCTGCATAATGCTGCAAATACTTGCCCATAGGAGGAGTGTGCTGTCACATGACGTATTTCAAGGTCATGTGACAGGTTTCTGCCACCTCCTAGCACACTGGATACAGAGTTCTAAAACAAGCAAAGCAAAAAAAATCTCATTTATAAAGCAGACATCTAGCTACTTTCCTTGTCCCGCTGGGACTGTGTCCCTACTTACCTTCTGTAGAAAATCCACCAGGTTGGAGTCGGCGTCATCCGGATAAAATGGTGTATGAAAACCTACATCAAACTTAATGCGTCCCAGATCGTCACCATTGTAGAATGGAAGGACACGGAAGGCTGCCTCATATACTAGGACCCCCAGGGAGAAATAATCTGCCCGTTGATCATGTGGCTCCTCAAAGATCACCTATAGAAAAATCAGAGAGAGAGAGAGATGGATTAATTTCCAGCATACATGTACATTGTCTGACATTTGCCCTGTGTATGAGCATATTGTACCAGCAGATCACTGGCCCTTTACTTACCTCCGGTGCAAAGTAACCGAGTGTTCCAATTATTCCCTCCACCGTCCGTCCATGCATGCCCGTCACTGACAACCCAAAGTCCGCAATCTTCACGTGACCATTGAGATGAACTAAGATGTTTGCAGGCTTTAAGTCCCTATAGAGAAAAAGAGTGTTATCTCTGTAGTTCAGACAATTCCCCTCCATATCCCAATATTACTGGTTCAAAGAGGGATCAACATTCACAAAACCCCCTTTCCTAGCGCTGCCCATACACCGAATGATACAATCCAGGAAACAAACGTATCTTTCATGAACTGATTTTCACTATATTTGCGATCTGATCATTAAGTAATTGTTTTCATCAGTCCTGGTGGCGAATGCCTTCAAATCTGACCAAAGTGACACTTCTTTATTACAGTGTATACACAAGGGTTCAAACCGTCCAATCTACGTCCAACCTTCCTCTTATTCCTTTTATGTATGGCCAGCGGAAGGGTAGACATTGGAGGGAGAAGGACGAAGGGGTAAGTGTACGCTCACCATCCTCCTCCTCCTCCTCACAAATGGGGTTTAGTTACGGTTTAGGTGTTTAGGCAGCGGAAGGGGGGAAATAATGGAAGTTTATAGTAAAGATACTTACCTGTGAAATATTCCTCTTGAGTGTAAAAATTTTACACCACAAATTAGTTCTGCCGACATGCGTCTGATGGTAAGGAGGGTTAACGACGTCTCCTCTATTTGGCTTTCCAGGTCTCCTCCTCCCATGTATTCCATCACAAAGAATAAATGATTCTGGGGAAAGAAAATAGACAGGTCACTGAATGGATCCATTACAAGGTTCAAATAAAAGTAATATTCTAATTCTCTACCAGATTATTCTGCATGACATCTCCCTATATCTACACTGTTTGTGGCAATCACTCGTGTGTGTGGTGCAAACACTGGTAACATTATGCATGCGCCACCTACGTATGTGTTTGCCTTTTGCAAGGGGGCACTTTAACAATTCTTCTTCTTTTATTTTTTTATCATTTATTGCCATCACAAAGAATGTAACCATCCCTTGTGACAGCAATAGGCATTGACATGTTCTCTTTATAGAGAGATCAGGGATCTATTAGACCCCAGATATTTCTTCTGACCTCCAAAGCAGCCGATCAGACCGATCTATGCCTGCACCTGGCCAGAAAACACAAAGCCGAAAGTGACAAAATACTCGTTGCTTCCTATTCCTCAGACTATAGAGGTCATTGAGGACCTTCTATGGTCAGCTGGTTGCAATACTGGTTTGAGCGGTAAGACGGGTGAGCCCAAGAAGGTGGTGAGAGGGGTTGGGCACACCACCTTCATCTCCCCTGCCTGTGATGCTGCAACCAATTAGCTTCTAGGATTGCTTTAACAAAAAAGAGAATCTCCAGCCAAAATAAAGATACTGGCTGATGCCCAGGCATCATCCCCCCCATATAATCACTGCAAGTGAAGGACGTACAGGGGCATCCTTGGGTGGCAAGTGGTGAAATGCAGATATCCTAATGTTCTTCTATACATTACATTTTCCAACAATAGACTTACCTCTGTCTGGAATGTGGCGTAGGCCTGGACGCAGAAGGGGTTGTTGGTCACCATTTCCAGGACTTCTCTTTCAATCAAGGTGGAGGTGGGGTCTGCAACCATAGGCCTCTTCTTCACCATCTTCACTGCCACCCGTGAAAGACTATCACGGTGGGTCGCCAGCAACACCTATAGGAGAGGAACAATTAGTACATAATCTTTTCCATGTGCTGTAGCAGTAACATTATTATTAGGCATTCAGATGTTCTGTGTTTTGATTATCTTTCCCCTCCTGTGTGTAAAGCAAACTATTTTTATATTACAACTTAACCTAAGTCTTACCCTAGGGTCGCACCTATGCGGCTGTATGGGTCGCGGTTTGCATGGGAATGAGAACCCATTAATTTCCCCCCCCCCATTTTGTCACCTTCCGTGGCTTTAACAGGCTGTGCCGTCTCACCAGCTGGTGCTTCCGCCGGCTGATTATAGAGGGGAACAAAGACCGGAATGGCTTTGATTGCCTCTATGATATAGGAACCCGGAAGCAATGAGCTTGCATCACTTCTGGTTTCCCTGTAACCATTTTATTTTCTAGGGCCTCTGCTTTGAAAAATATATAATTCTGGGAAGTTCCATGTAATTTTCTACGAATAAACATTGTTTGTAAATGAGTCAGGAAGTGTCAGGAAAAAGTCCTGGAGGTAAAAAAAATTTCCTTCAGCCTAGGTTCACATTGGAGCGATTTGGCATGTGATTTAACATGGCAAATCGGTGACAGTTGGCGGCAATGGCACCATACGTCGCACCGATTCCCAAAAGTAGTTTCTGTGCTACTTTTGATGACCTTCGGGGTGCGATTTCCATAGACAAGTGTGCAGCACCCCACACAGATGTCTCTGAAATCGCCTTCCGAAGTAGGGACTGACATGCGGGAATGAAATGCCGCGAGTTCAGCTGAAATCGCACGCTTTCATTCCCGCAGTCAGTGTGAACCTGAGATAATCACTTTTTAGCCCCGGTTCACAGCAGCGTGACCCCAGAGTCGTGCGACTATGCTGTGCAAATTTATTGCAACTTTCTGCCACTAAATGTGACTTCAATTATAGATGTCGATGCAAGTCGCAATGAAGTCGCACAAATGTGAAAACTGAGCCATTTGCCATGTTCGGTGGCTCGGTTTTTTAGGGCAGAGACGGCGGGGGACGGCTGCAGCATCAGTCTGATGCCTCATCCACGTAGGGAAGTATGAATCAAACATAAAAATAAAAATATACTTCTCTTTTTAGAGTTTTTTTTAAAGTGAATTTGAAAGACCGCCACACAAATACAGTGGGACATAACATTTTGCAACAGCCGCCATTATATTCTCTAGGGTCTCTGCTAAATAAATATATATATATAATGTTTGGGGGTTTCTAAGTCATTTTCTAGGAAAAAATTATGATTTTAACTTGAAACCAACAAGTGTCATAAAAAGATTTGGTATTGAAGTGGTTAAACTTCCCTAATTTACACCCAGAAGTTCTTCCCTTTCACAAAGAAACAAAATCTGCAATGTTTATATTTAGATCAAAGGCTGAGCTATGTTGTCATGTTTGGCAGACTGCCAGCGGTTATTTTATTCTCTCTAACACTCTCACTTCAGACACCTGGCAGACTGCCAGCTCTAGGCTTCAGTAACGGCTCTCACTTCAGACACCTGGCAGACTGCCAGCTCTAGGCTTCAGTAAGGGCTCTCACTTCAGACACCTGGCAGACTGCCAGCTCTAGGCTTCAGTAACGGCTCTCACTTCAGACACCTGGCAGACTGCCAGCTCTAGGCTTCAGTAACGGCTCTCACTTCAGACACCTGGCAGACTGCCAACGTTTTTTTTTTTTTTTTCCTCTCTTAACGGCTCTAACGGCTCTGGCTGAGCAGAGAACTAAAAAAAAAAAAATCTATCTGCAAAGTATCAGAACATTCCTCAGCTGTATAAACACTAAATCTTTTTATGACACTTCTTGGTTTCTAGTTAAAATCATCATTTTTTCCTAGAAAATCACCTGGAACCCCCAAACATTATATATATATATATATATATATATTTATGGAGAGACCCTAGAGAATAAAATGGCTGTTGCTAATATTTTATGTCACACTGTAATTATTAGCCTAATTGTGTTTTTGTATAATGTGAAAGATGTTATGCCACGAGAATCGGGGAAATAATTGCGATCTCGCTTCTTAATGATTAATCGTGAACCTCTCTAGTTAATATTGTACCTTTCCAAAAGCCCCTACTCCCAGAATGCTATGGAAGTCAAATTCCTGCAAATGAATTCTCATTGCTCTGGTAATTCTCCTCGTCGTCATTTCTGCTTTTATCTGTTGTACAGAAAAATAAGCTTTCTTCTCTTGTAATAACTGTTTGTTCCAATAATATGTCCAATAATCAGGAGAGTCGCTCAAACACGTCTTCTCTCTTCAGTCTCTGATCATCAACTGACAAACTCCCCGGCCGCTTGGAATATATACAACTCTGGCTGTGATGTCACAATGCAAGCTGTAGGCCACGCCCCCTTTCTCAGCTGTAGGCCCCGCCCCTTTCTCAGCTGTAGGCCCGCCCCCTTTCTTAGCTGTAGGATCCACCCCTTTTCTCAACTGTAGGCTCCACCCCTTTTCTCTGCATTGTAAACAAACAGGCAGTCTGACCGGGGGGGGGGTAGGGGGTGGATAATTCAGTTACAAGCACTGATCTATCCTGTATGATATATATATATATATATATATATATATATATATATATTATAGTGTATGTAATACAGATCTATCATTTCTGTGTCTCTCCCCTGCATTGGTGGGCACGGGGCGAGGCTGCGTTGGTGGACACGGGGCGAGGCTACGTTGGTGGACGCGGGGGCGAGGCTGCGTTGGTGGGCACGGGGCAGGGCTTCGTTGGTGGCACGCGACGAGGCTGCGTTGGTGGGCACGGGACGAGGCTGCATTGGTGGGCACGGTGTGAGGCTGCATTAACCACTTAAGGACCGCCGCATGTACATTTACGTCGGCAAAATGGCACTGACAGGCACATCAACGTATATATACGTTGGTGCCTTGGGGGGGGATCGTGGTTCCTTACATGCAGCAGTCTGCGCGGCTGCAAGAGCGATCCGACGAGGGGGCGGCTATTCGTTTTTTTCCGCCCCCTCCGTATTGCTCCCAGCCAATGCGCGCACCCGCCCGCCCTGTCACTTCCTCCTCCTGTGTAAACACAGGAAGGAGGAAGCGATGTGATCTCTCCCTCAGCGTTTTTTTCAACCACCGCTGAGGAGAGAGCACAAGTCCTGCACCAACACTACACTTCCTCACAGACACATAAACACATTTAACCCCCGCGATTGCCCCTCCCCCTGTCACAGTGTCACTGAATGCAGTAATCATACATGTACGATTACTGTATTTAGTGACAGTCAGTGTCAGGGTAGCCCCCGTACCCCCCAATAAAGTTTTAACCCCCTGATCATTGCCCTAGTTAACCCTTTCACTCCCTATTGCCAGCATCACTAAGCGATCATTTTTCTGATTGCTGTATTAGTGTCGCTGTTCCCGCTAGGTAGCTACTTTTTTTTTTTACTAAAGACATGTGGCTAAATAAATTTTGGCCTAAATGTTTGACTAAAATTTAGTTTATTGATTTTTCTTATAACAAAAAGTAAAAAATATAGATTTTTTTTTTTTTAAATGTCGCTCTATTTTTGTATATAGCGCTAAAAATATAAATCGCAGAGGCGATCAAATACCACCAAAAGAAAGCTCTATTTGTGGGAAAAAAAGGACGCAAATTTTGTTTGGGAGCCACGTCGCACGACCGCGCAATTGTCTGTTAAAGCGACGCAGTGCCGAATCGCAAAAACCCCTTGGGTCATTTGGCAGCATATTGGTCCGGGTCTTAACCGGTTAATGAGCACGGATAAAGTTGCTTAGTTCTACATAAAACATTCAAGTGTCATTTAATGAGATCATTTATGAGGGTGGGGCAGGGTAGGGGTTGGGTGGGGCAACTGGTGGCGCGTAACCCTTGAGGCCTGGCTAGTAGCTTGAAATTCTGAGCCTTGTGTATGTGTATAAGATAGATCTATCTCAAGGAAGCAATCCATTGTTTACAACGGTCATGTGACCTGTGATTGGTTAAAGCAGTCACATGGTATCAGCAGCGGGGGAGGTGGCAGGTACAGTGATCTGTGTCCGGTGGATGCAGCTGGTGACAGATCACACCGTTGGGTGGCCCCTGCGAGGACATCATAGGCCAGCCTCAGTGTCATTCACCAATAGGCTGCTGGGAACCTTTTTTAATATCTTAAGTGTGTGTGTGTTTTTTTTTTTTTAACAAATCTGGTGAGTAGTAAAAAGAGCACGCACATATAAGCAGTGTTTGCACCACATATGGGAGGAGTCACCGCAAACCTCCTTTGTAACTCTAAACTGGTAACCTGTAAAATATGGCGATTAATTATCGCAGTTTGTCTCCATTCCATGCAGTTTTAAAGCATGACATGCTAGGTGTCCAAAAAAAATTGGTTATATAATGCATTAAAATTAAAGTTCAATTTTTCTCAAAAAATTGTGTTTGAAAAACCCCTGCACAAAAACAGCCACCATTTTGCTCTCTATGGCCTCTGCTAAAAAATATAAATAATGGTTTTGAGTTTTCTATAAAAAAAATGCTGATTTTTATTTGTAAACAAAAAGTGTCAGAAAAGTCCTGGTCTTGGAGTGGTTAACAGTTCCCGTCACTGGAGATACCTGAACCCTTCATTTGGAGGGGTGTACATACTTTAGGCCCCATAGTGTATTTTCCTCATTCCTGGGGGCAGTAATATGAGATGTGTGCAGTGGGTTCCCCACAATTGATGACCATCTAAATCTTGGTTGTGATTGGTCCTTCAGATGCTGCACTCCGGACACCTGGCTGATGGAGACCCGTGCGGTGCGGCTGGGGGAAGCGCCTGACAAGGTAACCAACATGTTCTGTGGATGTGCCCACATCTTTACTTCAGGTTTACCCAATGCTCCATTCACACCTGAGCATTCTGGATCACAGGTGGAATTGGTGCGACACTGCCTGCCATTCCAGAATTGTGTCAAAATGCGCATTACCTCCCACCGACATCTCACTGACTGACCACCCGCACCGACATCCCACCCACCGACTTCTCACTGACTGACCGCACCGACATTTCACTGACTGACCGACCATGCCGACATGCCACCCACCAACTGACCGCACCGACATCCCACCCACCGACTGGTGCACTGACATCCTACCCACATTACCTCCCACCGACTTCTCACTGACTGACTGCACCGACATCACACTGACTGACAGACCGCGCTAACATCCCACCCACTGACATCTCACCGACTGACTGCACCGACATCTCACCGACTGACTGCACCGACATCCTACCCACATTACCACCCACCGACTGACCACGCCGACATCCCACCCATCCCACAGACCCATATTTCCACGCTCCGAATGACCGCACTAACATTACCACCGACATTACCACCCACCGGGTGACCGCGCCAACGTTACCACCCACTAGAGCTGTAGATTAATCGCCAAGAATCGTTATCACGATCTTTTTCCGTTGTGATTCTTGATACAGGGTTTCATGATCTTTGACATGAAAATAATTTTCTCTCTGCACTTTGGAATGCAAAGAATTTCGGCTCTCAGCCAAAAGTCAGTCTGGGCAATCTGCCAGGTCTGGGCAATCTGCCAAGTTTTGGAAACGTATCTCTTCAAAGGAATAAACTTCTTCTGTATGTAAATTAGGAATGTTTAACCATTTAAACACCAAACCTTTTTTCTGACAGTTAAAATCATTATTTTTGTTTGCTAGAAAATTACTTGGAACCCCCAAAGATTATATAACTTTTTACTAAAAAGACCCTAGAGAATAAAATGGCAGTTGTTGCAATATTTTATGTTGCGCTGTATTTGCGCAGCAGTCTTTTTAAATGCATTTTTTTTGGAAAAAATTACTTTAATTAATAAAAAATAAAAAAATTAGCCAGTAAAGTTAGCCCATTTTTTTGTATAAATGTAAAAGATTTTATGTCGTGAGAATCGTGATCTTCATTCTAAGCAAAAAAATAGTGATTCTCATTTTGGCCAGAATCGTGCAGCTCTACCACCCACTGACCCATATTACCACACTCTGACTGACCGCACTGACATTACCACCCACCGACAGACCGCGCAGACATCCCACCCAGCGCAATGACTGACCGCGACGACATCCCACCCATCGCACTGACATTACCACCCACCGACAGACCGCGCAGACATCCCACCCAGTGCAATGACTGACTGCGACGACATCGCACTGACATTACCACCCACCGACAGACCGCGCAGACATCCCACCCAGCGCAATGACTGACTGCGACGACATCCCACCCATCGCACTGACATTACCACCCACCGACAGACCGCGCAGACATCCCACCCAGTGCAATGACTGACTGCGACGACATCGCACTGACATTACCACCCACCGACAGACCGCGCAGACATCCCACCCAGCGCAATGACTGACTGCGACGACATCCCACCCATCGCACTGACATTACCACCCACCGACTGACCGCACAGACATTACCACCCACCGACAGACCGCGCAGACATCCCACCCAGCGCAATGACTGACTGCGCCCAGGGCTCAAAATTTCAAGCCCTGAGCTACTAGCCAGACCTCAAGAGTTACTCGCCACCAGTTGCTCCACCTAAATCATACACTGCCCTGTGCCTAATTGCACCTGTAAACACGCCCTCGTAGATTATCTCATGGAATGACACTGTTAAATGTTTTATGCAGAATTAATTATTACCAACAACAACTTTAACTAAATGTGACAGGGCACTGGGGGCAGACCAGAGAGACAGGGCACTGGGGGCAGACCAGAGGGACAGGGCACTGGGGGCAGACCAGAGGGACAGGGCACTGGGGGCAGACCAGAGGGACAGGGCACTGGGGGCAGACCAGAGGGACAGGGCACTGGGGGCAGACCAGAGGGACAGGGCACTGGGGGCAGACCAGAGGGACAGGGCACTGGGGGAAGACCAGAGGGACAGGGCACTGGGGGCAGACCAGAGGGACAGGGCACTAGAACTGGGTCTCTTCCCCATTCTCTTGCTGTCTCCTCTGCAACTCCCATCCATCCTCTTTCTCTCTCTCTCCTATTAATCTCATCATCAGGAGCCCGTGTGTGCAGCTCCACGCTTGCATGTCACCACTTCCCCCTTTTATTCAGGCTGGCAATGAGGAGAGGAGCTGCAGCACAGCGGGAGGGAGTACAATCCAGCGCTGAGATCCACACAACTGCACAGCCATTGACACCGCAGCACAGCGCACACTGACACCGCACAGCACACATTGAGACCAGTCTGTTCACAGTGCTCAGGCTGAACTGTTGGACACTTACATAGAGCACAAGGAGAAGAAAACTGCACAAACTGGAAGGCTGCCGCTCTCATGTCAGGGCAACTTTCAGTGAGCGCTGCACCGAAGTGGTAATTTTCCCAATCCTCCACCTCACTCATTACTTCCTGCACTCCAGCTACATTGGTCGGGGCCCGGGGGGAGGGGGGCAGGCTCAGAGAGGTCATACTGTTAGGTCCCATGGCTTATTGAGAATTGTAAGGAGAGCACCTGTGTACTGCTCTGCCTGTACGCGGCTCACCAGACTACTTTTCCCGAGCATGAACCTTTCTTCTTCGGCCGCCAATCTCATCGGGACTCTAAGTGTAGGCACAAATTTGAGTGAGATTGGTCATGCAGCCCTGTCATCACTCGCCCCCAGCTTAAATCCACTCACCAAATGCTAGTAGGCGAGTGGAAATTTTGAGGGCTGACTGCGCCGACATCCCACCCATCGCACAGACATTACCATATATATATATATTTTTAAAGCGCCCAATCCCGACGAGCATATGTGAGCAGCGCCCGCATATGAAAACAGTGTTCAAATCACACATGTGAGGTATCACCGCAATCGTCGGAGCGAGAGCAATAATTCTAGCACTAGACCTCTGTAATGCTAACCTGGAAACCGTTATGATTTTATTTTTATTTTTTTAAGTGTCGCCTATGGAGATTTATAGGTACCGTAGTTTGTCGACATTCCACGAGCGGGCGCAATTTCAAAGTGTGACATGTTGGGTATCTATTTACTCGACGTAACATTATTGGGCTAACTTTACTGTTTGTTTTTATTCATGAAAGTGCATTTTTTTCCTATACAATCATGTTTGAAAGATATATATAGCCAGATTCTCGTAGGAGCGGGGCGTAGCGTATCGTATTTATGCTACGCCGCCACAACTTTAAACGCAAGTGCTTTGAGAATACGGCACTTGTGTCCTAAGTTACGGCGGCGTAGCGTAAATGGGCCAGCTTACGCACGGGTAATTCAAATTAAGCTTGGAGTGGGCGTGTTGCATGATAATCAACCATGACCCAACGTAATAGACGCTTTTTCTGAACGGCACATGCACCGTTCGTGGACGTATCCCAGTGCGCATGCTCAAAATTACGCCGCAAATACTCATCGGTTTCGACGTGAACATAACTTACGCAAAGCCCTATTCACGAACGATTTACGCAAATGACGTAAACGGCGGAAAATTTGACGATGACCCGACGTCCATACTTAACATTGCGTACGCCTCATATAGCAGGGGTAACTTTTTACGCCGGACTTACGCTTATGCAAACAACGTAAAATACGACGACCGGGCGCAAGTACGTTAGTGAATCGGCGTATCTAGCTCATTTGCACATTCGACGTGTAAATCGACGGAAGCGCCACCTAGCGACCAGCGTAAATATGCAACTAAGATACGACGGCGTAAAAGACTTATGCTGGTCGTATCTAAGTAAAATTCTGGCGTATCTTGTTTTCAGAATACAAAAATAGATACGCCGGCGCATCTTAGAAGTTACGCGCCGTATCTTGAGATACGCCGACGTAACCTCTTCAAGAATCTGGCCCATAATGTTTGGGGGTTGTAAGTAGTTTTCTAGCAACAAATGTCAGAAATAGGCTTAGTCATGAAAGGGATATTATAGGACACGTGTGCTGTCACATGACCGGAGTGGAGCGCGCTGAGAACAGGTCATTATATACACCTTTCTTATACAGGTTATTCTGCATAGTAGTTAGGAGGGGGAGGGGAGGAGCATTTATAAGACTAGGTTTAGGCTGGAATTTTACCTTAAAGGGGTTGTAAAGGTACAATTTTGTTTCCTAAATAGCTTCCTTTTCCTTTGTGTAGTCCTCCTTCACTTACCTCATCCTTCCATTTTGCTTTTAAATGTCCTTATTTCTTCTGAGAAATCCTCATTTCCTGTTCTTCTGTCTGTAACTCCACACAGTAATGCGAGGCTTTCTCCCTGGTGTGGAGTGTTGTGCTCGCCCCCTCCCTTGGACTACTGGAGAGTCAGGATGGCCACTAACACACAGCTCCTTTCTCTATCTGCAACGTAGAGAGTGTCCTGACTTGCCTGCTCACCCCCATTAAGAGTTATTTGCCTATAAATACGGTATATCGGCCTAAACTACGTTTTTCTGACAACAAATGTTTGGATTGTCATGCTCTCAAATTGTCCGACAATAAATGTGTTCTGTCGGATTATCCGATCGTGTGTATACAAATCCGTCGGACTGAAATCCAAAGTACAAACACGCATGCTCAGAACCAATGCTAACCATCAGACAGCATTAGCAGAAGTTGCCCAAAGGGTGGCACTTAAGAGCAGAAAAAACACATGGTTTCGGGAATTTTGGCCGAAAAAGTTATTCCGTCTGTATGCAGAACAAGTTCACAGCCAACGCCTTTTGGACAAAAATCCACGGATTTGTCCGATGGAAGTCCGATCGTGTGTACGAGGCTTTACATTGATCAGAGCTATAAAAAGCCACTGATTACTGTGTAAATGACACTGGTAGGGAAGGGGTTAAAACTACGGGGGGGACAGTCAAGGGGATACATGTGTTCCCTGGGTGTGTTCTAACTGTTGGGGGATGGGCTACCAGACATGACAGAGATCACTGGGAATAGTAAATCTCTGTCATGTCATCTAGCAGAACGGGGAATCGTCTTGTTTACATAGGCAGTTCCCCCGTTCTGCCTCTCGTCTGCAGAACTGTCACAGCATGCGCGCCCGCTATCCTCGTTGCATGGACCGATGTTTTTATTACATATTTTAATATAGGCTAAATAATCCAATATTTGGGTCTCTGTGCAGGTTTAGGGGGAGGGGCCAGCAGGCTTCTGTACATACAGTAGCTGCCTGCCTCTGTACCTCTTGTGACAGCAGCAGTCTCAGATCCCACCGCTGCCACCACAATGTGCCGTATTGCAGTCTCATGTCTCGTACACACGGTCGGGGTTTCCAACGGGAAAAAATCAGTCGGAAATTCCGATGGGAAAATTGAAAACCTGCTCTCAATCTATTTCTGTCGGAATTCCCGACAGAAAAAGTCCGATGGAGCATACACACGGTTGGAATTCCTGACAGAAAAAGTCAGATGGAGCATACACACGGTTGGAATTCCTGACAGAAAAAGTCAGATGGAGCATACACACGGTTGGAATTCCTGACAGAAAAAGTCAGATGGAGCATACACACGGTCGGAATTCCTGACAGAAAAAGTCAGATGGAGCATACACACGGTTGGAATTCCTGACAGAAAAAGTCAGATGGAGCATACACACGGTCGGAATTCCCAACCAAAAGCTCCCGTCTGACTTTTTCTGTCAGGAATTCCGACCGTGTGTATGCTCCATCGGACTTTTTCTGTCAGGAATTCCGACCGTGTATATGCTCCATCAGACTTTTTCTGTCAGGAATTCCGATCGTCTGTATGGGGCTGAAGCCTCATCCTAAGCAGAGATTTTACAGCTTGCAGGACCACAATGTAGGCACCAGCAGTTTTTAACCACTTCCATACTGGACACTTACGCACCTTCCTGCCCAAGCCAATTTTTAGCTTTCAGCACTGCCGCACTTTGAATGACAATTGCGCGGTCGTGCGATGTGGCTCCCAAACAAAGTTGGCGTCCTTTTTTCCCCACAAATAGCTTTCTTTTGGTGGTATTTGATCACCTCTGCGATTTTTTTTTTTTTTTGCGCAACAACTTAACTTCTGTTAATTTTTTTTTAAATAAGTAAGTTTTCTTGTTCAATTACGGGCACTGATATGGCGGCACTAATGAGGTGGCACTGATGGGCACGATAAGGTAGTACTGATGGGCACCGATGAGGTGGCACTGATGGGCGGCGCTGGTATGCGACACTGATGGGCACTCATAGGCGGCACTGATGGGCACTCATAGGCGGCACTGATGGGCACTCATAGGCGGCACTGATGGGCACTCATAGGCGGCACATATGGGTGGCACTGATGGGCACTTATGGGTGGCACTGATGGGTACTTATGGGTGGCACTGTTGGGTACTTATGGGTGGCACTGTTGGGTACTTTTGGGTGGCACTGTTGGGTACTTTTGGGTGGCACTGTTGGGTTCTTTTGGGTGGCACTGTTGGGTACTTTTGGGTGGCACTGTTGGGTACTTTTGGGTGGCACTGTTGGGTACTTATGTGTGGCACAGATGGGCACTGGGCATGGATTGGCACTGTGGGGTGGCACTGATGGACACTGTGGTGGCACTGATGGACACTGAAGGGTGGCACTGGTGCATCCATGTTGCCAATCAGTGCCCATTTGTGGGCACTGATTGGCATCTTTTTTTTTTTACTGTCACTTTTATTTATTTTACGATTTATTTTTTATTTTTTTGCCCCCTTTTTTTCCCTGGTGGTCTAGTGTGGGCACTCCCTGGTGGTCCGTGTGGCGATCCGAGGGGGGGGGGGGCTGCGCTGATAAACAATGTTTACATCGTGATCAGTCGTGATTGGACACGGCTGATCACGTGGTAACGAGGCTCCGCCGAAGACTCGTTACCGAGATCGGGGATGCAGGGTGATGCATGGCTGCAATATGTGGGGGACATGCATGGCTGCAATATGTGGGGGACATGCATGGCTGCATCTGTGGGGGGGACATGGCAGCATTTGGGGACACGTTTAAAAAAAAGTATCGGTATTCGGTATCAGCGACTACTTGGAAAAAAAGTATCGGTACTTGTACTCGGTCCTAAAAAAGTGGTATCGGGACAACCCTAGTTAAAATCATGTTGTGCCAAAACATGGTACTTGGTGCCATTGGGTGCGCCATTAAAAATGAATTGATTGAAAATGTAAATTCTTCTTGTGATACTAATCATCTTTATTTTATCTTAGTGCCAGAAATTGATTCTGATTTAGTCTTCGGGAAAACATGTCTGCAGGTAAGGACTGGAGTTTTAGTTTTGCATAGTAAAAAATACATATCCTGTATAGTGGGTATAAAAAATAATCACCCCCCCCCCCCTAAAAATAATAACAATAATCACATTTTGCTGCCTGAAATGGAGACAGACACAGTTTTTGTTTTATCCAGCTGTATTTACTCCGTGCAACTTATAACATCCAAGTGAAAGATAGAACACCAATATGTCAGAAAAATAAATAAAGATCATTAAAAAAAAAGAATCGCTGAGTTAAAAAAAATGACCACCCCCACCCTAAAAATGACTTGTAAACTCATTCAGGTGTAGCTAATCACCTTCTCAATGGCACACAAAGCCGATTGCCTTTCAACTGCGATCAGCTATGGTCATTTTGATCAGCATGAAAAGAGCTTTACTGGAGCATTTCTGGTAGTGCAACTGAAGCAAACAATCAACTATGGGTGGCAAGGCAATGTCACAGGATCTCCGGCATAAAGTTGTGGACAGGCACAAGTCAGGAGATATAAAAACATGTCAAAGGCTTTATTCATGCCTAGAAGCACAGTGAAGTCTATTATTAAAGCGGGGTTCTAACCACGTTTATTATTTTTTAAATGTATGTCCTTTCATCCTGCGTTTTAATAATATAAATCCGGTCACTTACTATTTTACAATCCGCTCCGCATAGTTATTAAAAAAAGATAGTTTATAAAACTATGTCTACACTGTTGTCATTTTGCTTGTGGGCATTGTGAAGCCTACAAGCACTTACTTCCTGGAAGTCTTGGATGGGGAGTGATAATTGGACAGCACACTGCATCCTGGGAAATGATGACACACATTTCCCAGGAGCATTAGAGGGAGATGATGTCAGAATCCTAGGTCATTTCAAAGGCGGATTTAGTGGGACCGCATATCAACAGGCATTTCCAGATGAGTACAACCTTTTTTTTTATTTTTCCTTTTTTTGGTCTATCTGCTCGAATGGAAAAAAAAATTGGGATGGAAACTCCACTTTAAGAATTGGAAGGTATTTGGTACAACACAGAACTCTTCCTGGATCAGGACGTTGCTCCAAAAACATGCTGGTAGGTTAATTGGATCCTGCCTAAATTGTCCCTAGTATGCCCTGTACATACGATTGGTTCGTCTGATGAAAACGGACCGATGGACCGTTTTCATCGGACGAACCGATCGTATGTGGGCCCCATCAGTGAAAAAAAATAGAACCTGTTTTAAAATTTTCTTATGGTTAAACAAACGATAGAAAAATACGATCGTCTGTGGAGAAATCAGAATCAAGTCGACGCATGCTCGGAAGCATTGAACTTTTTTTTTCTCAGCACGTCATTGTGTTTTAAGTCACCGCGTTGGACACGGTCAGATTTTTAACTGAGGGTGTGTAGGCAAGACTGATGAAAGTCCAGCTTCATTTGATATCTGATGAAAGAATCCAAATTGAAGGCGCTATATAAGTACAGTGGAGCCTTGGATTATGAGCGTAGTCCGTTCCAGGAGAATGCTCTTAATCCAAATCACTCGCATATCAAAGTGAGTTTTCCCAAGTCAATGGAAACGAAAATAATTTGTACCGCATTGACTTCTATGGCATGCAATACCGCATGTGGCGAGAGGTGGGGGGCACCAGAGAGCCTCGAAAACTACGTTTTTCAGAGTTTTTCTGAACGGTTCCGATCTGCTCTGGCGCCCCCCCAACTCAGGCCAAATGCGGTACAGCTGTGGCTTGAATCCTGCTCATTTTGTGAGACAACACTCAAGTCAGGATTTAAAAAGAAGATGAGAGATGGTGTATGTGAAACAGGCTTTTTTTTTGGGCTGAGCGGTGACCTACCTGACCTACATACACTGTCGGCAGTGACCTACATACACTGTCGGCAGTGACCTACATACACTGTCGGCAGTGACCTACATACACTGTCGGCAGTGACCTACATACACGGACCTACCTGACACACACTTTCTACCTCAGCTCAGCCGTGGTGAGCGGTGTCACAGCAGGCAGTCCGTCATCAGAGGAGGAGCCGAGGAAGATAGGCGAGCTGTGGAGGAGAGGAAAGCCAAGGAGCCTGGAGGGGAGGAGAACTGAGGAGGAGCGGAGAGGAAAGCCGAGGAGGAGAGGAGAGCCGCCCGCCCGAGAGCCGCCTTCTGGAGCCTGCAGTGCCTATGATGGACGTCACACGTCCCATAGTCCCAGCATTGGACCAGTGGGACGTCCATCATAGGCGTTGCGCAGGCTCCAGAAGGTGGGACCTGCTATGGTACTCAGCCGCACCCTGCCACATTCGGCGGTGCTTGGGATCAGATTGGTCCCACTGCTTGCATGGGATCAACAACGGAGACCTGCATGCGTAAGACTCAGGGCTTTTCGGGGACCCATTTATCTCTCCCCCCCCCCCCCCCCGACAACCCTGCAATGACCCAAAGCACACAGCAGCAATAAGCACACAGTGGTTAAAGGAGAAAATTGTGAATGTCCTTGCATGGCCTAATCAGAGCCCAGACTTAAACCCCATTGAACATCTATGGAATGACTTGAAGACTGCAGTCCACAAATGGTCACCATCAAATGTAACGGAACTAGAGAAGAGTGAGCAAATATTGCAAAGTTAGTAGAGACAAATCCCAACAGACTAAAGGCTGGAATTGAAGGGAGAACCCCACAGAAAAATAAAGAAAACATGAGACCCACCCCGCAAACAATACACATCGGACCCTTGTAGAAAAGACTGTAATAAAAACTGAGGTAAGCTTTACTTTCAACCCTTATCTAAGCTTGTAGCTCGGCAGGCTGGGAAAGTGAGGTGGCCACCCATCCCTCCCAAATCATACTAGGCCATATGCCCGCAACATGGGGAGTACCTCAGACCCCACCTGGCATATCGCCTTGTTAATGAGAAGGGCCTTTTACTCATGACCCTGGCTCGGCACTTGTGGGGGTCTGTGGATTCGAGGCTTATCAGAATCTGGACAGGAGAACACAAAGGCAAACTATAAGCAGATTACACTTCAGCTGTGGAGATCCCCACTTAGTCAACTGCCAAAGGGGTCAAGTGTCCCCACCGGAAGATTCCTGTCATGGATCTGCCACCTAAGAGTTAATGGTGCAGACTGATTTCAGTGATTGACAACAGGCTGCCTATTTAAACACCTCAGCAGCACAGTGTCTTTGCTGCCTGATCTGCAGTGCTTACCTGACTTCCTGTGATCTGACCTGTTTCCTGTGTTTTTGACCCAGCTTGCTGACTACGATTGATCTCTGTTATCCTGATCCCGGCCTGCCTTGTGACCAACGCTCAGCTCTACAACTGCTTGATTTCCCTTTGCCGAACTTGCCTGTATACTGACCATTCTCTGCCTGTCGTTTATATCTATATCGGATGATCTGTTACCAAACCTGGCTTGTCTGACTACGCATTCAGTGCACCCACCAGCCAGCTTCCTGGTTCCTGCTGCACCTGCTGAACCGACAAGACCCAAGACGAACCAGGCACCCATACACCGCCAGGCTCTTGTGGCCACTGTCGCAACATCGGTGGCCCTTTAGCCGGGGTTGTACGAGAAGCCTTCCCACTACACGTCAGGCTCATCTGGCAGGTACGTAACAGTATCAGGCAGCCACGTCTGAGCCTGCTGGTGGGAAATCGGCCATGGATGACGTCTGCCAGCACCTTGCAGCCCTCACCCAAGCAGTCAAATCTCTACAGGAGGGTTATACGCAACTGGAACAACGTGTACAGACTCTGGCTACACCAAAAAGCAATGCTGCCCCTTCCGTCTCAGGGACTGCCACTGCAGCAACCCCATTAGTGATGCCGCCCCCTGAACCCAGAGTTCCAGCACCAGAGAGATTTTCAGGTGACCGGGGAAAGTTTCGATCCTTCCGCAACGCATGTGAACTGTACTTCGCCCTACAACCTCAAACTTTTTCCCTTGAAATGACTAAAGTGGGGTTCATTATATCACTGCTTCAGGGTGAGCCCCAGTCCTGGGCTCATCGTATGTTGGAAAAGAACGATGTATTGCTACAGTCCATGTCCGCCTTCTTCGGTGCAATGGCCGAATTATACGACGACCCGCAACGAACCACCACAGCAGAGGCTGCCCTTCATGCACTCCAGCAAGGCCGCAGAACAGCTGAAGATTATGTCACAGACTTTCGACGCTGGAGTGCAGACACACAGTGGAATGACGCAGCCCTGCGACACCAGTTCCGCTTGGGGTTATCGGAGGGTCTGAAAGACGAATTGGCACGTGTTGGGGTCCCAAATACCCTGGAGGCCCTTATCACACTGGCCATCCAAATTGACCGCCGGCTTCGTGAGCGACGATCCAAAAGATCAGCCCAGCAGCCACGTCCAGTATGGATGATGCCCCGGATCCCAGCTCCTACTTACTCCGCACCTGATAGCTTCACCCCAGTTCAGCCCGCTCCTGTCGCTACTGCTACCGACGCTCCAGAGCCTATGCAAATTGGCCTAATACGCCCCTCTCTGTCCCCAGAAGAACGCCTGCACCGACGTCATAATAACCTTTGCCTGTACTGTGGGGGTGCAGGCCACTATGTGCGTTCCTGTCCAACCAAGACACGTAAACAGCGGATGATTTTTTCAGTTAATAACTTTTTTTTGCCTACCAATGCTACCAACCTAACCCTTCCCATCTCTTTCCAGCTGCTAGAAAGGGAAGTGACAGTTACCGCGATCATTGATTCCGGGGCCTGCAGTTGCTTCATTGATCTAACCTTCGCAACACAACAACACATTCCCTTGAGACCTAAAGCACAAGGACTTTCTGTTTTTCTAGCTGACGGGTCATGTATCAAGTCTGGACCTGTGACACAAGAGACATTTCCCTTACCCGTGTTGGCTCCCTCTCAACATAAGGAATTCCTAAGCCTTAATGTCATCTCCTCCCTACTATTCCCTGTTATTCTGGGCCTACCCTGGCTGAAGGCGCATAATCCGCAAATTGACTGGGCCACAGGGAGAATCAACTTCCACTCAGCCTATTGCCAGGAGCACTGCCTACCAAGGCCCCCAGTTCCTTCTACAACACTATTTTGTGTTGACTCTGAGTCTGAAGTGCGGAAAGTTGTACCTGAACACTATCATGAGTTCCTGGATGTCTTTAGTAAGCGAGGGGCTGACATTCTTCCCCCGCATCGGCCATATGATTGCCCAATTGAACTGCTTCCTGGGTCCGAAATCCCCTTCGGTAGAATCTTCCCCCTCGCTGAACAAGAACAGGAGGCACTAAAAGAATACGTCCAAGAAAACTTGGAAAAGGGTTTCATCCGACCCTCTACCTTTGTTGAAAAAAAAGATCACTCCCTACGACCTTGTGTGGACTATCGGGAGCTCAACAAAATTACAGTTAAACGATATCCTCTCCCTCTAGTCTATTTCAGAGACTAAGGTCAGCGACCATTTTCACTAAACTGGATCTACGGGGGGCTTACAATTTAGTCCGCATTCGCCAAGGGGATGAGTGGAAGACAGCCTTTCGCACCCGATTTGGCCACTATGAATACCTAGTGATGCCCTTCGGGCTATGCAATGCTCCGGCCACTTTCCAACATTTTGTTAATGATATATTCAGAGACTTCCTTGATATATTTTTGATTGTTTACCTAGACGACATTCTGATTTTTTCCATTTCTCTGGACTCTCACCGAGGTCATGTCAAAAGGGTGCTAAGCCGACTCCGCCAACACGGACTATATGCTAAAGGTGAAAAATGCGAGTTTGAAAAACGCAGCATCCAATTCCTGGGACTGGTAATCTCTCCTGAAGGGATCAAGATGGACTCTGAAAAGGTCTCCGCAATCTTAGACTGGCCTGCACCTACCGACAAGAAGGGGGTGCAGCGCTTCGTAGGATTTGCCAACTTTTACAGAAGGTTCATTAAGGGCTTTTCTGCTATCATAACCCCTATAACACAGCTGACTAGACAGAACCTCCGCTTCCATTGGACTCCCGAGGCTCAAGCCGCATTTGATACCTTGAAGGGACTGTTTACTTCAGCACCTGTTCTTGGTCACCCGGACCCGTCTCTGCCCTATACACTAGAAGTAGATGCATCTGAAGTCGCTATTGGAGCAGTCATCTCCCAACGCCAAGGCCCTAAGGATCTGATGCATCCAGTAGCGTTTTTTTCCCGCAGCCTCTCTCCAGCAGAGAGAAACTATGACGTTGGGGACCGGGAATTGCTGGCCAATAAGGCGGCATTAGAAGAATGGAGGTACCTCCTAGAGGGAGCAGCGCATTCCCATATTGGTCTATACTGACCACAAAAACCTGGAGTATTTGAGGACTGCTAAACGTCTGAAGCCACGTCAAGCACGGTGGGCCCTATTCTTCTCCCGATTTGTGTTCCACATTACCTACCGGCCAGGCTCGAAGAATGTCAAACCAGATGCACTGTCTCGTATGTTTGATGACCCCAAGGCACCACCAGTGGCAGATACCATCTTATCTGAAAATAACTTCTTGCTTTTACAGGGCAACCTCCTCAACAGAATGAAGCAGGCTTCGACAGACGTTCCTAGCCCTCCAGGGGTCACGCTGACACTCCGGGAAGGTTTACTGTTCAACGGAAGCAAGGTATTTGTACCTGAATGTTTACGCATAACCATTTTGGGTCTGTGCCATGATCATCCCCTAGCAGGTCATTTTGGGGTCCACAAGACGCTTGATCTTCTGAAACGCACATTCTGGTGGCCAGACCTGGAAGAAACCTGTAAGAGGTACGTGAATTCCTGTGTAATCTGCAACCGCAGTAAGGGTACAAGAAACCGAGCTTGGGGTCTACTTCGGCCACTGCCAGTTCCTGACAGACCATGGAAAATGATAGCCATGGATTTTGTTGTGGAACTTCCCCCATCAGAAGGATGTACAGCCATCTTCGTAGTAGTGGACCGATTGTCCAAGATGGCCCATTTCTTGCCTCTGAAGAATACTCCCTCAGCCATAGAGACATCTCAAGTATTTATCAGAGAAATTGTGAGGCTTCACGGGGTCCCTATGAACATTGTCTCTGATCGGGGGGTTCAATTCACCTCCAGATTCTGGAAAACTCTGTGTGAAGCCCTTAAAATCGAAAGATCCTTGTCCTCTGCCTACCATCCCCAAACCAATGGACAGACAGAGAGGACAAATCAAACATTGGAACAGTATATCCGATGCTTCACTACTTTTGTACAGGATGACTGGGTATCGCTGCTGCCACTGGCGGAGTTCGCCTATAATAATGCCACTCATTCTGCCACAGGTCAGTCACCCTTCTTTGCAAATTATGGTTTTCACCCATCCTTCTTGCCTGACTTTATTCCAGAAACCACGGTTCCGGCTGTCCAAGACACAGTGGATTTCCTAAATCGCAACAATAAGTTGCTTCAAGAAGCGGTTACCAAGGCACAAGCAGCAAGCAAGATGGCTTTTGACAGGAAAAGGAGGGGTGAACTGATTCTCCACCCGGGAGACCAGGTATGGTTGTCTACTACAAATCTCCGGTTGGCATGCCCCTCAAAGAAACTGGCACCTAAATTTGTGGGACTATTCCCAGTCAAGAGGAAACTTAATGAGGTTGCTTATGAATTATCTTTACCTGATTCACTTAAAATACATCCTGTCTTCCATGTCTCTCTCTTGAAACCCGCAGTTCCTGACTCCTTTCCAGATAGAGTATCCAAGCCACCAGAACCTGTGACCATCAATGGTGAAGAGGAGTATGAGGTGGAGGCTATCATAGACTGTAGGAGAAGAAGGAATCAGGTACAGTACCTGGTTAAGTGGAAGGGTTATGGCCCGGAGGATAACTCTTGGGAGGTTGAACAGGATGTGCACGCCAGAGACCTGGTTAATGCTTTTTTTCGCAGAAATCCACAGAAGAGAGACCTGTTGGGCACCCGGAGGTTGCCCGTAAGGGGGGGGCAATGTCATGGATCTGCCACCTAAGAGTTAATGGTGCAGACTGATTTCAGTGATTGACAACAGGCTGCCTATTTAAACACCTCAGCAGCACAGTGTCTTTGCTGCCTGATCTGCAGTGCTTACCTGACTTCCTGTGATCTGACCTGTTTCCTGTTTCCTGTGTTTGACCCGGCTTGCTGACTAAGATTGATCTCTGTTATCCTGATTCCGGCCTGCCTTGTGACCAACGCTCAGCTCTACAACTGCTTGATTTCCCGTTGCCGAACTTACCTGTATACTGACCATTCTCTGCCTGTCGTTTATATCTATATCGGATCATCTGTTACCAAACCCGGCTTGTCTGACTACGCATTCAGTGCACCCACCAGCCAGCTTCCTGGTTCCTGCTGCACCTGCTGAACCGACAAGACCCAAGACGAACCAGGCACCCATACACCGCCAGGCTCTTGTGGCCACTGTTGCAACATCGGTGGCCCTTTAGCCGGGGTTGTACGAGAAGCCTTCCCACTACACGTCAGGCTCATCTGGCAGGTACGTAACAATTCCCCTCTATTCCTGTACTGGTGACAGCTGTCCACTTTTAGATTTTGCATCACTATTTGACAAAAGTCAAAACGAATAGATTAAACCTTCCCAGCAGGAACACAGCAAAAAAAATCACAGGGGTTCTAACCCATCCTTACAAGGTTATGTGACCCTTTTTTGCTCTGTAGAAACCTCCAATACTTTCTCTGCACAGTATTATTTTCGTTTGTTGCAGGATATCCTGGACCTATCCAGTGTCAACCACAATGGCAGAATGGCTCCACCTTCTTCAAATCTACCGCTATGGTGCCACCGGGACTGGAGTGTCTGGCAGAGGTTGGTAATATGGTGGGGCGGGGGTTGCAGACATGTCTTTTTTTGGCTGTGGGAAGTTCTGCCAATTTAGCCAAAAGAGTATTGTGAGGTCAGGGACTGATGTTGGGGGAGAAGACCTGATAATCGGGTCTTCTCTTCTCAATCAATGTCCCAATTCATTTTAAAGGTGTTCAGGTTCCTCCACCCCAAACTTCACAGACCATGTCTTTAGGTTGCTAACTTTGTGCACAGGGGTACAGTCATCCTAGAACGTAATCCCTGACTCTGTTCCTGCCCACCTCAGGATTTTGGGTGTCCTTCCTAACGTTTGAGTGCCCCAACTCCGACTTTAGACCCCAAAAAATCTGGGATTTCTAAAAAAATAAAACTTGATTCATGATACAAATCAAGTTTTTTCCCCCATGGACACCGCGCCGGTCCTGCCCGCAGCTCGCTGCGATCCTGGGAAAAGGCCGCGGACTAGGCCGAAGCCGTGGCCTTGCCTAAAACATCCTGCCCGCAGCTCGCCGCCATCCTGGAAAAAGGCAGCAGACTAGGCCGAAGCCACAGCCTCGCCTAAAAAATCCTGCTCGCAGCTCAACACTATCCTGGGCAAAGGCAGCGGACTAGGCCGAAGCCGCGGCCTCGCCTGAAAAAAACCTGCCCGCAACTCGCCGCGATCCTGGGAAAAGGCCCCGGACTAGGCCGAAGCCGCGACCTCGCCTGAAAATTCTTGCTCGCTGCGATCCTGGGAAAAGGCAGTGGACTAGGCTGAACCCGCGGCTTCGGCCTAGTCCGGGGCCTTTTCCCAGGATCGCGGCGAGCTGCGGGCAGGATTTTTTAGGCGAGGCCGTGGCTTCGGCCTAGTCCTAATTTGAATCGAGTTGCCCTTTGCAACTCGATTCAAAACGATTTTTTTTCCCCAGCCCTACTGGGAACTCGGCACAGGGATGGTGGGAACCCCTCATATTGGGCACAGCGGCTGTACAGACCTGGGAGCGCAGCACAGGGATGGTGGGAACCTCTCATAATGGGCACAACAGGTGTACAGACCCAGGAACTCGGCACAGGGATGGTGGGAACCCCTCATAATGCCTCTCCAGTATCCATCAAACACTGAAATACCACATTTTGGGAGAACACAAGAGCTGTTCTATTTAAGAGAGAAACAGTGTATTATTGAAATTATAGAAAAATATAAGAAGCCTGTGGTTTCTCCAGAGTCCACCCATGAATGGAACATCGGTTTTGGGCAGATTACCTTACAAATAGATAGAAATAAGAGACACATTTATGAAATATGACGTTCTATAAAAGCATAACATTCTATAAAAATATTACCAAAATAATAACTTTAATATACATTTCTTATTTACTTTCAGGTGGAAGAAGTGACGTTAAAGGATAAAGGTACGAGAAGGGAATGAATAGAGGCTGTTATAGTGCTTCCTTTCTTGATGAGGGTTTTTTGCTGTTTTTTTTGTTTGTTTTTTAATGAAAAAAACACTTTTGATGGAATACTCGCCTTTTATCCAGAGCTGTCACCTGCAGACATTTTTAGGGATTAAAAAAAAAAAATTTAAACTTTAATCACTGTAACAGCAATGTTTTTGATCTGGCATGAATTGGTTACATTCATAAAAGCTGTGCTTACTATTGTGTGCTGTGATTGGCCCACATCTATCACATGGTACAGGGTGCTGTGATTGGCCCAGATATCATGTGATAGCTGAGGGCCAATCACAGCATCACAATACTAAGCACAGCTGGTATGAATGAAACGCATTGACTTTGTGATCATGTAATCGCATAGCGACCACGTGATACCCTGGCTGCTCAGTAAATCTTCTGGCGGGAACTGGTAAAGATGTATTATTGACTACAGAGCCACATTGCTTTGTGTTTATCTGCCTGGACTCCACCTTTAAATCTGAGTTCAGGGGGCGGAGACAGCTGCCATTGTAGATGGCTGCTGTTTAGCCGAGCTCCGGGGGCACTGTGTATTGTGGAGAGCTTTGCAGCAATGTGGGGTAGCAGTATCTCCATGACCATCCTTGCCCGTTCAGGCGCCATTCACTCTATACCATGGTTGGACCATGCTCCTGTCTCTGTTACGTTGAGAGAGGATCATGCTCCTGACGGCACTAGAAGGAAGCTTGATCTGTTAAGCCTACCTGAAGTCCGTAGAGCAGTGGTTCTCAACCCTGTCCTCAAGTTCCCCCAACTAGGGTGACCACATTTCCAAACTACCATTCAGGGACACCCTCCCTTCCCAAAAATCAGCTTGTGCTGTAACGAATCACAGCACAGTGATTGAACACAAGAGGCGGGATCTCCAATCACAAGCTTTGGGCGGGATTGTGCTCCTCCAGGTATTCCCGGCCAGGACAAGTACTGTCAGTAAGTCAAGCGGTGATGTGGTGGCCTTTTTCGGGGGCATCAGACTAGCCCAGGGGGTGGCTGTGTCAGTTTCATTCCCAGACACTGTATTGTCAAGGAATGAATGTGGCCTGGACAGGCCTGCAAAATGCGGGACTGTCCCGGGCAATCCAGAACATGTGATCACCCTACCCCCAACAGGCCATGTTTGCAGGTTTTCCGTTATCTTGCACAGGTGCTTTAAATCGGAGTCAATGGCTTGGTATATTGGACAGCTATTTTATCTAAGAGAAATTCCCAAAACATGGCCTGTTGGGGGTACTTGAGGACGGGGTTGAGAACCACTGCTGTAGAGAACCCTCAGTGTTTTTTAACGCCTGATGCCGAAAGGCATTTGAAAGGGTTCTCTGGGGATTCCTTCAAGCTGTTCTTGACAAATTTGGCCTTTCGGGTTTTGTACAAACGGAAACTATGGTCCGGATTCACAAAGCCTTACGCAGACGTATCTCGAGATACACCGTCGTAAGTACAAATGTGCGCCTTTGTATCTATGCGCCGATTCCCAAAGCTAGATACGTCGAAAAATAGGCTTCAGCCACCAGACGTAACTTGCCTAGGCCAGCGTATCGTGGGCGCATAGTTACGCTGGACGCATCTGCCGTTTCCATTTTAAATATGCAAATGAGTAAGATATGCGCCCGGCGCATGTTTTAAGCGATTTGCGTAAGGGCTACGTTAGGTTGTAAAGTTATTCCTCATATAGGAGGCACAACCCATGCAAAGGTATGGACCAGGGAACGGACGCCATCAAATTTAAATAGGGCTGGACGTAGGTTACGTTCACGTTGTAGGCAGTGTTTCGACGTATCTTAGGCAGTTTTTTCGACGTGACTGTGAGCATGCGCACTGGGATGCGTCCAAGATACGACGCATGCGCAGTTCGTTTCTAGTACTTGTTTGAAGCTCAGCCCATCATTTGCATGGGGTCACGCTTCATTTAAATGCACCACTTCCAGCCCAATTCCACCTACTTTGACTTACGCCCACGAATATACGCTACACCGGCACAACGTTGGGAGCATTTGCTTTGTGAATTCCATACTTGCCTCTCAACGTTGCGCCGGCATAGTGTAAAGAATATACGCTACGCCAGCATAAAGATGCGCCCAGGTATGTGAATCCGGGCCTATGGCTTTATATTCCCAACCATAAGTCTGTGTATATACCTAATTTTCTTTCTGACCCGTTTAAAATTCTGAATGACACAAGGCAAGGGTGCCCCCTATCTCCCATCATATTTACACTAATTATGATACCCCTGGCAACAGCTATAAGACCTTGTGGACGTCCTATGTCAATAGGCGGGATGGGAAGTGGTTAAGTTGGGAACGGGAGTTGAATGCCGCATTTTCACTAGAAGCCTGGCAATCGGTGATATCGCACAATTTGGTCACTACATTGTACAGATCATTGGGATAATGTCCTAAAAATCTTGTATGAGGCCGGGTTCACACTTGTCTGACAAATTTTCCAACATTGGGAGCTCATGTCAAATGACGTGTGAAAATCAATGTTTCCCTATAAGGCCTCGTACACACGAGGGGATATGTCCGCTGAAAACGGTCCGATGGACCGTTTCAGCAGACATCTCCGCTCGTGTGTATGGGCTAGCGGACAGATTTCTCCACCCGACAGATTTCAAAGCATGCTTTGAAATCTATCCGGTGGGAATCTGTCCGCCCGACATGTCTGCTGGTTAGTACACTTACCAGCAGACATGTCGGCCCCCACCGCCGCCGAGCCGCTGCCGAATGGATTCGGCGCATGCGCGGAAGTGTTTTACTTCCTGGTGCGGTGACGTGGCGGTGACGCGGCGGCGTCAACGTCACCGCCGCGTCACCACTACGTCACCGCGCCGTCCGGCGGCGGGGAATTTGATCCGATGGTGTGTACACGCCATCGGATCAAACTCCCGATCGGACATATCCGATGGAAATGGTCCGCGGACCGTTTTCATCGGATATATCCGATCGTGTGTACGCCGCCTAAGAGCCTCCTAACTGGTCCGACACAAGTCTGTCCGACTTTGAAAATGCTTCCTGTACTACTTTGGTCTGACATTACTCCTACTTCACTCCATTGAATATCATTGAAGTCAGACCAAAGTAGAATCCTTGTCCTAACCATCTGACTTTTGACATCCAACATGGTGATTACAGCAGCAGTAAAAGGAATTTATCTCACACTGGGATTGTTTTAAATGGTCAAAGAACAAGTCAGACTATTACAAAGTAGGACCAAAGTAGTATCCTGTTCATGAAAGTCGGATGTAGGACTGATGTCGCAGAGCAAAGTAGGGTAAGGCCGGGTTCACACTGGTGCGACACACTAGTACTACTTTGGATCCGACTTTGTCCTGCGACTTGAAGTCCGACATATGTCCGACTTTCAATGAACAGGGATCCGACTTGGATCCCTGCTAGTAACACGGACTGTGTTTGATATGAATCTTGAGGGGGAACTCCACGCCAAATAAAAAAATAAATAAAAACGGCATTGATTCCCCCTCCAGGAGCATACCAGGCCCATGGGTCTGGTGCTTATTTAATGGGGAACTCTCTACGCCAAAAAAACGGCACGGGGGTCCCCCCAAAATCTATACCAGACCCGTATCCGAACAGCAGCCTGGCCGGTCAGGAAAGGGGGTGGGGATGAGCGTGCTTCTGTCACATGAGGTCACACTTAACCTCTACAGTGCCCCCTAGCGGTTAACCCCTTCACTGCTAGTGTCATCTTCACAGTAATCGGTGCACTTTTCGCTGTGAAAATGACAGTGGTCCCAAAAATTTGTCAAAAGTGTCCGATGTGTCCGCCATAATGTCGCAGTCACAAAAAAAATCGCTGATCACCACCCTTAGTAGTAAAAAATAAATAAAAAATAAAAATGCCATATGACTATGCCCTATTTTGTAAACGCTATAAATTTTGCGCAAACCAAGCGAACCAAGCGATAAAATACCGGGCATATAGAACGCCAGAGCAGATATATAGATGGGGCGGAAGAGATTCCCCGCTATGCCCGAAGTGCAAAATACATCAGGGTGACTTTATTCATCTGATCTGGAGATGTCCAAAACTGCACCGGTATTGGGAGGAGATCTCTCAGCACATAAGTAGACTTGCACGGATATCCATCCCATTGAATCCTCTGATATATATACTGGGGGCCATAGAGATGGAAACACTCCCAACTGGAATGTACATAATGTTAACTAGGATATTATACCTAGCAAGAAAACTCATAGCACGATACTGGATGGCACCAGAGGTCCCAACGGGAAGGCAGTGGGTTTTACTAGTGAACTCTCTACTCCATAGAGAAAGATTAACATATAGCCGGAGGGGGGACACCGGGAAATTCAATCAAATATGGCAAACCTGGCTATGCGATGATAGACTCTCGCCTCCACAGTCGATAAGGGAAGGACTTAGGAGATAAATATTAGGATTGAAGAAGGGTAGGGTAAGGAAATGAGAATATAAATGAGGTAAAATCAAATACTTATGAGTATGATTAGGTGGTGCGGGAAGGGTAGGGACGGGAGGGGGTGGGTGGTATATGAAAATACACACAAAATAAAAGCACAATAATATATAAAAGGGGTATAGATAAGAGTGCAAGTTTGGAAATAAGAGTTTAACACATATTTTTACTTATTTAATATGTATTGCATTTTTGTACTTGAATATGTGCACAATATGTAAGATAATATCATGCGTTGAATAATAAAAATTATTTATAAAAAAAAAAAATAGGTAGAAGATTACGTATCGGCCTAAACTGAGGGAAAAAAAATGTTTTTGCTATAATACATATCCCCCAAAATTGTCGCTCTATTTTTGTTTATAGTGCAAAAAATAAAGATCACAGAGGTGATCAAATACCACCAAAAGAAAGCTCTATTTGTGGGAAAAAAAGGACGCCAATTTTGTTTGAGAGCCACATCGCACGACCGCGCAATTGTCAGTTAAAGCGACACAGTGCCGAATCGCAAAAAGGGGCAAAGTCCTTAACCTGCATAATGGCCCGGGGCTTAACCGGTTAAAGGAACTCTTTAGCAATTATTGACCTCGTTCATCATTCAGTTTTTCAGACCAAGAACGGGCAGGATCTGTTCACTGTATGGCAGGAGTCGGAGTGCTGTGGACCTTCACTGAACCTTCGCCTTCGTAATCCATACAAGAGGGACGTGGTTTCCCTGTACCTGACCTCCGATGGAGGCTGCTGTGGAGGGCAAACCTATGTAAGTATTCTGTTCCTGTGCAGTTTTCTAAGTTTATAAATCAGTCGAGTTCATTCATTGTTAAACCTTAAAGCAGAGGTTCACCCTAAATATAGTCTTTCCCATGTGATCCAGCATACTGGTGTCAGCACCAGTATGCTGTCTTTTTTTTTTTTTTTTTTAAATCCCCCACTTACTGTGTAATCTTTATTTTTTATTTCTTTCCCCCACAGTGGATGGCGCCTGTATAGCCCATCACGGCTTCCGAAAATAGCCGATTTTGGACTCGGGTTTTTTCAGTGCAATGCGGCGCCTGCGCACAGACCTAGGAGCTGACTGCACAGGCGCCGTATTTCTCAGAGTCCTATTTTGGCTTTTTTCGGGAGGGCGTGACTCGCCATAGCCGTAGGACTCGGAGAAATACGGCGCCTGCGCAGGCAGCTCCTAGGTCTGTGCGCAGGCGTCGCATTGCGCCGGAAATACCCGAGTCCTAATTCGGGTATTTTCGGAAGCCGTGACGCGCTATACAGGCGACATCCACCACGGGGGAAATAAATAAAAAATAAAGATTACACAGTAAGTGGGGGATTAAAAAAAAAAAAATCACATGAGAAAGACTATATTTAGGGTGGACCTCCTCTTTAAAGAACATAAAAACGTTACATTCAGACATCATCAGGGGCATTAACCTATTGACTAGCGGGTCTGATTTCTATGTTGCGTTAATTGTATGCCTGCTAACTACTTTTCTGTAGCTGATGGAATTCATATCATCTCAGGGTGAGCTTCCAGAAATGCACCAGTGTGTTCTCTGGTTCCAGCAGACTGGTAGTCAACTTTGTCAGTATAGAGGGATTCAAGTGTGGCCCCGGAAATCACCAATGGGCGATTCAATGTATGCATTGTTAGCAAACCATCAGAGACTTCAGCCATGCTACAGGAAATAGTCAGAGAGCAGGGGCATGCTGCAGGAGATGGTCAGAGAGCAGGGGCATGCTGCAGGAGATGGTCAGAGAGCAGGGGCATGCTGCAGGAGATGGTCAGAGAGCAGGGGCATGCTGCAGGAGATGGTCAGAGAGCAGGGGCATGCTGCAGGAGATGGTCAGAGAGCAGGGGCATGCTGCAGGAGATGGTCAGAGAGCAGGGGCATGCTGCAGGAGATGGTCAGAGAGCAGGGACATGCTGCAGGAGATGGTCGGAGAGCAGGGAAATGCTGCAGGAGATGATAAACAATGGTGACATACTATGCTAGGTGGTCAGAGACTGGGGACAGAATACAAGAGCTGGTCAGAGACTGGGGACAGAATGCAAGAGGTGGTAAAAAAACGTAAATGTGTTTTATTGGAATTTTATGTGATAAACCAACACAAAGTGGCACATAATTGTGAAGTGGAAGGAAAATGATAAACGGTTTTCATTTTTTTTTACAAATAAATATTTGAAAAGTGTGTGGTGTACATTTGTATGGCGCCCCCCGGAGTCAATACTTTGTAGAACCTCCTTTCTCTGCAATTACAGCTGCAAGACTTTTTGGGGATGTCTCTATCAGATTTGCACATCTAGAGAGGGACATTTCTGCCCATTCTTCTTTGCAAAATATCTCAAGCTCTGTCAGATTAGATGGAGAGCGTCTGTGAACAGCAATTTTCATGTCTTGCCACAGATTCTTAATGTGATTTAGGTCTGGACTGTGACTGGGCCATTCTAACACATGAATATGCTTTGATCTAAACCATTCCATTGTAGCTCTGGCTGCATGTTTAGGGTCGTTGTCCTGTTGGAAGGTGAACCCCCGCCCCAGTCTCAAGTCTTTTTTAAAACTCTAAGGCCGCGTACACACGGAGGGACATGTCCGCTAAAACGGTCCGACGGACCGTTTCCAGCGGACATGTCTCCTCCGGATTTTGGTTCGATGGCGTGTACACACCATCGGATCAAAATCCCCGCCGGCAGACAGCGCGGTAGCGTTGACGCCGCCACGTCACCACACCAGGAAGTAAAAAACTTCCACGCATGCGTCGCATCCTTCCGACGCTTGTGCGGGCAGATATGTCCGCTGGTTAGTGTACTAACCAGCGGACATATCCGACGGACAAATTTTAAAGCATGTTTTAAAATTTGTCCGCCGGTCAGACATGTCTGCTAGCCCACACACATGATCAGATTTGTCTGCTAAAGTGGTCCGTTGGACCAGTTTGAGCGGACAAATTCGATCGTGTGTACGCGGCCTAACAGGTTTTCTTCTAAGGTTGTCCTGTCTCCATCCATCTTCCCATCAACTCTGACCAGCTTCCCTGTCCCTGCTGAAGAAAAGCATCCCCACAACATGATGCTGCCACCACCATGTTTCACAGTAGGGGTGGTGTGTTCAGGGTGATGTGTAGTGTTAGTTTTCCGTCACACATAGCATTGTGCTTTTAGGCCAAAAAGTAAAATTTTGGTCTCATCTGACCAGAGCACCTTCTTCCACATGTTTGCTGTGTCCCCTCCCCCACATGGCTTCTCACAAACTGCAAACAGGACTTCTTATGTCTTTCTTTCCCCAATGTCTTTCTTCTTGTCACTCTTCCATAAAGGTCAGATTCTCCCCCCCTGAGCTGTGGATCTCTGCAGCTCCTCCAGAGTTACCATGGGGGCCTCCTGGCTGCTTCTCTGATGAATGCTCTCCTTGCCCGGCTGGTCTTTTTAGGATGGACGGCCATCTCTTGGTAGGTTGGCAGTTGTGCCGTACTCTTTCTATTTTCAGATGATGGATTGAACAGAGCTCTGTGAGGCCACGTACACACGATCGGACATGTCTCTTCTGGAGTTTGGTCCGATGGCGTGTACACACCATCGGATCAAATTCCCCGCCGGCGGACAGAGTGGTGACGTGGCGGTGACGTTGACGCCGCCACGTCACCGCACCAGGAAGTGAAACACTTCCACGCCCATGCGTCGAATCCATTCGCCGGATCCGACGCATGTGCGGGCAGATATGTCCGCTGGTTAGCGTACTATCCGTCTGCTAGCCCCTACAGACGAGCGGATTTGTCTGCTGAAAGGGTCCATCGGACCCTTTCCAGCGGACAAATTCGAACGTGTGTACAAGGCCTGAGATGTTCAATGCATGGCATATTTTCTTATCACCTAACCCGGCTTTATACTTCTCCACAACTTTATCCTTGACCTGTCTGGTGTGTTCCTTGGTCTTCATGATGTTGTGTGTTCACTAAGGTTCTCTAAAAAAAACTCTGAGGGCTTCACAGAACAGCTGTATTTATACTGAGGTTAAATTACACACAGGTGGACTCTATTTACTAATTAGGGGACTTCTGAAGACAATTGGTTCCCCTAGATTTTAGTTAGGGGTATCAGAGTAAAGGGGGCTGAATACAAATGTACACCACACACTTTTCACATATTTATTTGTAAAAAAAATAAATAAAACCATTTAGCATTTTTCTTTCTACTTCACAATTATGTGCCACTTTGTGTTGGTCTATCACAGCCATTCTCAACCAGGGTTCCTCCAGGGTTGGCTAGGGGTTCCTTGAGATGTGGCCAACTGTCCTTCCTTCTCATGGTGCCTGCATAGCTCCAGGTCCAATGCCACTTGGCAGAGCCAGTGCCATGCCTGCAAGGGTGTCATTCTAGTCATCCCTCTAGGGGTAGCATTCTTCATACTTACCACCACTAACCTAAAGAGCCTTTTCCCAATGATACCTGATGGACTAATATTACCAGGGGTTCCCTACAAACCAAGACATTTTTCTAAGTGTTCCTCTGGGGTAAAAAGGTTGAGAGAGGCTGGTCTATCACATAAAATACCTTTTACTTTTTTGGTTTTAACCTGACAAAATGTGGAAAGTTTCAAGGGGTATGAATACTTTTTTCAAGGCACTGTATGTGATTACTATAGTGTTATGGTAAATTGTTATGTCATTGCTATATTATGTAGAATTTTTATGGTAAATTGGTAAGTCATTACTATACTGTTATGTTACGATGTTATATTGTATTGGTATGTCATTGCTATAATGTTATGTTATATTATTATTATATTGCCTCCCCCAGCTGAAAGTCAGTGCTCAGCCTGCTCACCACATCGGGAATGTCAGGATCGTCACCTCCTCCAGCAATATGAACATTTCCATTGAGAGGGGGAACGGAGAGTCGGTGTTCAGAGCCAAGCTGCCCGTATCTGTGGCCTCCAACAATGACAGTACTATTGAGGTGAGTCTTCTTCTGGGTTGGGCAGCAGAAGGGAACTAGAAGAAGAATATCAAGCTAAAATCTCGGACAGGCATTCTCTTATTGAAAAACTTGGACTGAGCCATACCGAGAAGGGAACTGCTCTGACTTACCCCATGCCTGTGTTTATTTTTGATCTTGAACTGTTGAGCTGTTTAGACATGAGACTTTTTCAACACAGCAGCTAAGAACAGACAAGTACATACAGGTGATACTCGAAAAATTTGAATGTTGTGCAAAAGTTCATTTATTTCACTAATAAAAAGGTGAACTAATATATGAGAGAGACTCTGTACATTAGGGCTGCTGAAATTAATCGTTTAATCGATGCATCACGATTATTCCTCCGGCGATTCTGCGCCGATGCTGTCCCTTTAAATAATCGATGCATACTGATGACGTCATTGCCGCCCGCCGAGCAGCCGCGCAGAGCCGAGTGGAGCCGACTGAGCCGCCCGAGTGAAGCCGAAGTTTTGGCGCCTCTTTTCCCACCCCCCACTGCTGATGCAGCCGTAGACGCCGCGCCTCTTTTCCCACCCCCCACTGCTGATGCAGCCGAAGACGCCGCGCCTCGTTTCCCGCCCCCCCCGCTGACGGCATTCCCAGTCGCCCATCGCCATGTGAGGGACACGTTCAGCGAGTGTCCCCGGTCCCGCTCCCGACTCCCCAGAGCCTTCCTCCTTGGCTTAACTCACGCTGCTGTGGGAGAACCGAGACAGCCGAGTACTGAAGGCAGCAGTGACATGAGTCAGATTCATCATCATCAGGTACTCGGGGCATGCACACTGGCAGAAATTGATGGGCACAGTTAGAATGGGCAGCAATTTGTGGCACACTGGCAGCAATTGACGGCACACTGGCAGCAATTGACGGCACACTGGCAGCAATTGACGGCACACTGGCAGCAATTGACGGCACACTGGCAGCAATTGACGGCACACTGGCAGCAATTGACGGCACACTGGCAGCAATTATTGGCACACTGGCAGCAATTGATGGCATTGGCACACTGGCAGCAATTGATGGCATTGGCACACTGGCAGCAATTGATGGCACACTGGCAGCAATTGATGGCACACTGGCAGCAATTGATGGCACACTGGCAGCAATTATTGGCATTGGCACACTGGCAGCAATTGATGGCATTGGCACACTGGCAGCAATTGACGGCACACTGGCAGCAATTGACGGCACACTGGCAGCAATTGACGGCACACTGGCGGCACACTGGCAGCAATTAATGGCATTGGCACACTGGCGGTACACTGGCAGCAATTGATGGCAATGGCACACTGGCAGCAATTGATGGCACACTAGTTTATGTATGTCTTATTGTCTTAGTGATTGATTAACATCACAACTTCATTGATTTGAAATTGATACCCTTTTTTTATTTTTTTTGTATGATTTTTGCTTTTGCTCATCACTGCCACACACATGCAGCCATGCATTGCACGTGTGGTAGTAATGAGCAAAACTAAAAATCGTACAAAAAAAAAGGTATCAATGAAGTTGTGATGTGAATCAATCACTAAGACAATAAGCATGGCATACATTGTCCCCATAAAGTCCTGCCAAACGACAATGTCCGCAGTCTCTGACCCTCTCTAGTATCATGTCTGCAGTCTCTGACCCTCTCTAGTATCATGTCCGCAGTCTATGACCCTCTTTAGTATCATGTCCGCAGTCTCTGACCCTCTCTAGTATCATGTCCGCAGTCTCTGACCCTCTCTAGTATCATGTCCGCAGTCTCTGACCCTCTCTAGTATCATGTCCGCAGTCTCTGACCCTCTCTAGTATCATGTCCGCAGTCTCTGACCCTCTCTAGTATCATGTCCGCAGTCTCTGATCCTCTCTAGTATCATTGTCTGCAGTCTCTGTCCATCTCGTAGTATTTGGGGGTCAGTCTGGAGCTCCTGTTTAAGTTGTCTGCTGTGTTTACAGTTTGCTACATGCAGAGAGTTTTTTTAAGAACAGATAAAAACCGTGCGCAGTAATCTTGATGCATCGTGATGCATCGCGGAATCGAATCGAATCGAATCGTGGACTTGATAATCGTAATCGCATCGAATCGTGTGACCGGTGAAGATGCGCAGCCCTACTGTACATGCAAAGCAAGATGGTTCAAGCCGTGATTTGTCATAATTGTGATGATTATGGCTTACAGCTCATGAAAACCCCAAATCCACAATCTCAGAAAATTAGAATATTACAAGCAATCAATAAAACAAGGATTGTCCATAGAACAATATCGGACCTCTGAAAAGTAGAAGCATGCATGTACTCAGTACTTGGTTTGGGCCCCTCAATGCAGCGTGGCATATAAGTGATCAGCCTGTGGCACTGCTGAGGTGTTATGGAAGACCAGGATGCTTCTATATCGGCCTTCAGATCTTCTGCATTGTTGGGTCTCATGTCTCTCATCTTTCTCTTGGCAATGCCTCACAAATTCTCTATGGGGTTCAGGTCAGGAGAGTTTGCTGGCCAATCGAGCACAGTAATCCCACGGTCATGTGACCAGGTTTTGGTGCTTTTGGCAGTATGGACAAGTGCCAAGTCCTTCTGGAAAATGAAGTCAGCATCCCCATAGAGCTTGCAGAAGGAAGCATGAAGTGCTCCAAAATCTCCTGGTAGACGGCTGTGGTGACCCCGGACTTAATGAAGCACAGTGGACCAACACCAGCAGATGACACGGCTCCCCAAATCAACAGACTGTAAAAACTTCACACTGGACTTCAAGCATCTTGCAGTGTGTGCCTCTCCATTCTTCCTCCATACTCCGGCTCCTTGGTTTCCTCTATTCTTCCTCCATACTCCGGCTCCTTGGTTTCCTCCATTCTTCCTCCATACTCCGGCTCCTTGGTTTCCTCCATTCTTCCTCCATACTCCGGCTCCTTGGTTTCCTCCATTCTTCCTCTATACTCCGGCTCCTTGGTTTCCTCCATTCTTCCTCCATACTCCGGCTCCTTGGTTTCCAAATGAGATGCAAAATTAGCTCTCATTAGAAAAGAGGACTTTGGACCCCTGAGCACCAGACCAGGTGTGTTTTTCTTTAGCCCAGGTAAGATTCTTCTGATGTTGTTTGTTGGTCAGGAGGCTTGATAAGAGGAATACGACATTTAAAGCCCATGTCCAGGATCTGTCTGTGTCCGGTGGCTCTTGATGCACTGACTCTAGCCTCAGTCCACTCCTTGTGAAAGTCCCCAACACTTTTGAATGTCCTTTTCCTGACAATCCTCTCCAGGCTGCGGTCATCCCTGCTGCTTGTGCACCTTTTCTTTCCGCACTTTTCCCTCCCACATAACTTTCTATTAATGTGCTTTGAGGAACATCCAACTTATTTTGAAATTACCTTTTGAGGCTTTCCCTCCTTATGGAGGCTGTCAATGATGGTTTTGTGCACAACTGTCAGGTCAGCAGTCTTTCCCATGATTGTGATTCCTACTGGACCAGACTGAAAGACCATGTAAAGGCTCAGGAACCCTTTGCAGGTGTTATTGCTTAATTATCTGATTAGAGTGGGACACTTTGAGCCGAGAATGTTGCACCTTTTCACAATATTCAAATTTTCGGCAACAGGCATGCAAAGGTCTGAACCAGAGAACACACGCCGGCGTATTGTGCGTTGGACGTGTGTCTGGCTGGGAGTGTACGTTAAGTTCACGGTGTACGTGGTGATCCGGCGTAGCTCAGGTAGTTGTGCCGGCGTGGTTGTGAGCATGCACATAAGGGTGCTGTTTATGCATCCACGTCACGGCATCGTCATGGCGCATGCGCAGTTCGTGATACGCCGGGCGTAAAACACTACACCATGCTCGGACCATCATTTGCATGCGGTCATGCCCACTTTCACCTACGCCGGCCTGCGCCTTCGAAACCTACGCCACGCCGACGCAGTGTTGGGAGCAATAGCTTGCTGAATGCAGTGCTTGCCTCTCCGCGGCATATGACGTTTGCGCTACGGCAGCGCAATGTGCGCCCAACTCTCTGTGAATCTGGACCACTCTATTTATTGGAGTATAACACTCACTTTTTTACCCTGAAAATGGAGGGAAAATGGGCGGGACTTACATGCGTGTTCTCTTCTTAACGCAAGCTACCGGGGACAGGGGCGTTAGAAAAAAAAAAGGTTTATTTTTTCTTTTTTTTTTTTTTAACTTTAAAAAATATATTTTTTTTTTGATCACTTTTATTCCTATTTCAAGGAATGTAAACATCCCTTGTAATAGGAAACACTGTGACAGGTCCTCTTTATGGAGAGATGCGGGGTGGTTAATAAGACCCCACATCTCTCCTCCAGGCTTAAAAGCATGAGATCGTGAAAAAAAATTCACTGATCTCATGTCGGCAGCCACAATTGCGACTTTGTTTACTTCCGGGTACCTGGGCTCACAATGTCGTGCTTGGGCCTCCAACGGTCATAGAGATGACTAGTAACCTTTTGGTCACCAGTCATCTCTATCGTCATGAGTCAGCGCGGGCCAATTAGTTCTCCAGGCCCCCGATGGCACGGGAGAGCCCAGAGAAGCACCAGGTGGCATCCCCTCCCACTGCCGCTGCCTATAAGAACGACCAAGCAGCGGAACTTCCTCTATAATCATTGTTACAGTGCACAGAATCCACGGCAGAATACGGTGATATCTGAATGATGCCTCTAGCTGCACCCATCATTCAGATATCGCCGCAAAAAGTCGAGGACATCATATGATGTCCACCTGAGGACAAGTGGTTAAAAAAATAATCAAATACGCTAAAATAATGCAGTATGACTACAGTGACAACAAGATTTTCCAATAAAGATCAGAAATTGTCAACACACGTCCCTAAGGGCGTGTATGACCGTATAAAGTAGTACGAGAATTTTTTAGCTCTTACTACTTTATACGGTCATACACGCCCTTAGGGACGGGTGTTGACAATTTCTGATCTCTATCGGAAAATGTTGTTATCACTGTAGTCATACTGCAGTTTTTTTTTTAGTATTTGGTTCTTTTTTTAAACTATATATTTGTCATTAAAAATATTTTCCATTTTTCATACAATTGGTGCCTAATAAAGTCCATTCTTTTCACTTCCAACTTTTGATCCAACATCTTTGTAGGACGTGGCACTTCGTTACCTTGGGCACCCACAGCCCATCCCGTGTTTGGTGTCCTTTTGACCAATTTTTTGATAAAAAAAAAAAATCTTGTTTACAGAGCTCAGCAGCTAAAGCTGAACCACTTTAGCCCCGGGAACATATTGCTGTCCAAAGACCAGAGCACTTTTTGTGATTCGGCACTGCGTTGCTTTAACTGACAATTGCGCAGTCGTGCGACATGGCTCCCAAACAAAATTGGCGTCCTTTTTTTTCCCCCACAAATAGAGCTTTCTTTTGGTGGTATTTGATCATCTCTGCGGTTTT
Organism: Rana kukunoris; assembly: GCA_029574335.1. Lineage (NCBI taxonomy): Eukaryota > Metazoa > Chordata > Amphibia > Anura > Ranidae > Rana > Rana kukunoris. Next base: position 525,958,257 of record CM056051.1, read on the forward strand.
TATTTTTTTGCGCTATAAACAAAAATAGAGCGACTATTTTGAAAAAAAAGCAATATTTTTTACTTTTTTCTGTAATATATATCCCCCAAAAATGTATTAAAAAACGTTTTTTTCCCTCAGTTTAGGCCGATACTTATTCTTCTACGTATTTTTCCTAAAAAAAAAATCGCAATTAGCGTTTATTGATTGGTTTGCGCAAAGTTATAGCGTTTACAAAATAGGGGTTAGTTTTATGGCATTTTTTTTTTTTTTTACTAGTAATGGCGGCGATCAGCATTTTCTTTCAGTACTGCCACATTATGGCGGACACTTTTGACACATTTTTGGGACCATTGGCATTTTTTTAGCGATCAATGCTATAAAAATGCATTGTATTACTATAAAAATGCCATTGGCAGTGAAGGGGTTAACACTAGGGGGCGGGGAAGGGGTTAAGTGTGTTCCTGGGTGCGCAGAAAGGGCCTGGGTGGTAGGAGGGGGAGGAGTCTGGTAATGGCGCGAGTCGGGAGCACGCCGTGAGTCCCAGGTCTCCAGCCCCCAACCCCCGTACGATGCATGCTCAGTACAGCACCATACCCATGAGCCCGAGCTTCCCTGCCAGTGTACCTGCCTCCGGTGAGATCGCGGCGTGTGGACGTCTGAGGCGGCGGGCCGCCAGTTCATGCGGCGGAGCGGTGGAACGTGAGAGCTGCAGAGGCTCAGCTGGTAACCTTTGGCGTTCGCGGCGCGTGGAAGGAAGGAGGGAGGGCGTGTGGGGTCCGGGCTGAAGTGGAGAGAGGAGGAAGCCCTGACTGCATCGAGACCCCCCCCCCTCTCCCCGCCGCCAAGCCGCCAAGCAAGCAGGACATCAGATGACACCGGAGGACCCGACGAGAGCAGGGAATCACGTGGAAGCCCAGGACAGCGTGTGACAACATCCTGACAACCCAGCGGCAGAGAGAAACATACGAGAGCACAAAAGAGCAAGACACAGAACCTGTGCAAGAGTGTGCTAAAAACAACTGCTCCCATTACTATTTTGTATTACTTCTTTCATAACAGAGGACAGGTAAGGGGAGATAGGAAAGGGGAGAGAGAATGAGTACCTCCCCTAGTACTATAGCCCAAAAAAAACAACTTATTCTCTTACCGGAAGCATTACATGGTCTGTAACTTAAAGGACACTATCTATGTTAATCTGCTACTCAGCTGACAGGAAGAACAAGAATAAGAATAAGCACAATGCCGCTTGAGAACTATACAATATTGTACAGCATTGAGTTGTCGCATTGAGCTGTATACAATCTGATGTGTAGAGCTGGACTCACGGGGACTCTGGGGCCCTAATGTGGTTTTTTCGTGGTGGAAACAAGTAATCTGATCGTAAATTTAAGTACGAGTAAGACCAGCGCATTGTAAACTGGGATTTTCTTCCTTTTTTTATTTTTTTGGGGGCAACTTATGGTGCGCAATTAAAACAAAACATTGCGCACAGAATATTGTGCCTACAAAAAAAAACAAAAAAAAAAAAAACATAGGGCCAGATTCAGGAACACTTGCGCTGGAGTATTTCGATATGCGCCGCGTAACTGTGATGATGCGCCGTTGTTTCTATGTGCCCGTACCCACCAAACTAGATGCGCCCAATAACGGGTCATTTGCGACCGGCGGAACGTTCCGACGCCAGAGTATCGTCAGCGCTTAATTTCGCTGGGCGCATCAGTCGCGCCTATTGATTTCCCCTGCAAATATGCAAATGAGGGATTTTTCCCAATTCACGAACGGATTAGCACCATACGCTGGCTACATGCGCCGCGCGTATCTCGTCCGTCCGGCGCAAAGTTATTTCTACAAAAGGCTGCTTTATCTTTACTCCAGACGGTCACAGGTCAGCAGGAGAGCAGCTACAGCAGCGTTACCGACGAAACTAGCAAGCTGAACAACCACACGTGCAAGGACAAAACCTCTGTGTGCCAACATGCCAGGGGCACTCGTGGTCCTAGCACTAGTACTGGGTCCCCCGGAACGAAGGAGGCGGGCACGTGAGAGGATATACCGCACACGTATGAGCCTCTTTGGCATGGGGGATGAGGAGGTGTATCGCCTATTCAGATTCAGCCCTGATGCAATCCTTGAACTAACCACAACCCTGCAGGGTGACATCACCAGCAAGACACACCGCTCACAAGCAGTGCAGCCACTGGTGAAGGTCCTGGCAACACTCCATTTCCTTGCCAGTGGATCATTCCAGCGTACAAGTGGAGTGGTGGCTGGGATGTCACAGTCCACCATAAGCAGATGTGTGCACCAGGTTGTCCCCGCAATCCTCAGACGCATGTCCAACCAGTTCATCAGACCCACCACTGAGGAGCTGCGGCTGAAGGCAATGACAGATTTCTACAGCATTGCCAGATTCCCACGCACCATCGGGGCCATTGATTGCACACATGTGGCCCTACAGCCCCCCAGTGCCACAGAGCACATATACCGCAATCGGAAGCATTGGCATTCCATCAACGTACAGGTGATAGCCGATGCCCAGCGCCTCATATGGCACGTCCGTGCCAAACACCCCGGGTCCAGCCATGACAGCTTCATATACCGTCAGAGTCCCATCCCAGCAGAATTCGAGCAGAACATGTATGGGGACAGCTGGCTGGTTGGTAAGTGACATGGGTGGCAGGCATGACTATCCCCTCCCATGATGCACAACAGAAGTCGCACATGCATGACTAACATCCTCCTGTCTTTTCCCTTACAGGTGACTCTGCATATGCACTGGGACCCCATCTAATGACTCCTTTCCGGAACCCCCAAACCAGAGGAGAGAGAAAATACAATGAAGCACACATCAAAACCCGTGCAGTGGTGGAGCAAACATTTGGGCTCCTGAAGTCCCGTTTCCGCTGCCTGGATAAGTCCGGGGGGACCCTATTGTATTCCCCTACCTTTGTGTGTCAGATCATCGGTGCATGTTGTATTCTGCACAACTTTTCTATGAGAAAAGGCCTGCAGATTGACATGCGTGATGACCTGACCCCCGACCCACACAGTCCCCACCTGCCAGAGGAGAACCGGTCTGCTGATGGAAGAGCAGTCAGGAGGGTCCTCGCCGTAGGCATCTTTGGACACTAAACCAAAACATTAATCACACAGACAATGCACGCGTGTACACCACTGATGTCCCTAGATCACACACACCACATGCACATCGCATTGGATTAGCCCAAGTCCAGCATGTAGGACTTGGGAGCAGCAACGCCAGCGTCAAGGCCCCAATGATGTCACTGTCCATTCATACACCTTTCACACGTCATTCATACAGCCGTGGGGTTAACTTCACCACCACGGCCGAGGGTGACACCCCTTACTGGCAGGAGTGCCACCCCCTCACATTCACACACCATTCACATTGTCCCCTGCACTCCTGACCGTGTGCAGTAAAAAATAAAAAAAAATATCTCATAACCTGAGAACAAAAATAAACAAAAACTCATATCCTGAGTATAAAATAAATATTCAAAAATAAACAAAAACTAATATCCTGAGTATAAAATAAATATTCAAAAATAAACAAAAACTCATATCCTGAGTATAAACAAAAATATATAACAACCAAAAAAACAAAAAACCCTCATCTGGGATGACGGGGGCTCCTCCTTGGGGGCACTCTCGGGCTCCTCAGCTGCCTGGAGGGAGTGGGTGGTGGTGGGGGTGGGGGGGCATCAGGAGGAGGCTGATCCCCGGGTGGGCCACTCCTGGGAGCTGTTGGCTGCATGCCCTCCAATGCCACAGCAATACGGCTCAGATACAGGTTTGTCTGGGCCTGCATCCTCAGCTGGCGGGTGATCTGATGCCGCTGGTCACGTTGCCGCTGCCTCCCCTCTTCCCGGATTGGCAGCTGTGTTGTCTCGGACAGCTGCTGTCAGGTGCCGGATATCAGCCTGCACCTCCCCCAGGCTGGTCACAACGCCCTGCACACGACTGGGCAGCTGTGACATGGAGCCCAGGCTTTCTGCGACCCTGTCTAAGTGGCCAGCAATCTCCCCCATTTGCTGGGTCTGTTTGGCGTGGTCCAACACTACCTGGTCCTGGACCAGATCAGACACCCCCCTGGTCTTCCGGGTCGCCTTCCTGGGGGCAGAAGAAGGTTGTCCCCGTGGGGATGGAGTCGCCCTTGAGGGGCTACCTAGGATGGGGGAGGGGATCACAGAGGGCCCTGCAGAGGAGGAGGACTCCTCCAACATTAAAATAAAGTCCTGCTCTGGGACAGGCTCCTCCACAACCACCTCTGCTGAAGTGGTGTGGGCACTCTCCTCCTCCACCTCGGTGTCTCCAGCACCCAGGGGCTCGTCCTCAGGATCCTGTTGGGAGGTTGGGGTGGACTGGCCGGCAAGAGATGATGGCCCAGCTCCGTCATCTGTGGATGACACAAAGCAGACACATGTTGGTGGTCCCACACACTTGGCACATGTACCCCCCCCCCACATGCAACACACCAAAAAGGGGCTAAAAATCACTTACCTGTCCTGGAGCCTTCCATTACGGAGTCATAGCCAGGGACCCCCTCCAACTGCTCCCTGTCCAGGCAGCGGGCGACCACCTCCTCCTCCGCGGTCAGGGTGACAGGACATGGGGGACCACCACCTGTGCCCCTCTCATGGCTCCTAATGGTGGCCACCTTGCCACGGACCTTGCGCCGCAGGTCGTTTATTTTTTTTTGAATGTCGCCTGCAGTCCGGGTGGAGTACCCTAGCACATTGACCCTGGCAGCAATGGTGTCCAGGATGCCCTGCTTCCTCTCCCGGCTGGTCTTCCTGCTTTTTTTCCCGTGGAGGAAATCATTAAACGTCTCCATAGCCGAGATGATCACAGAGACCTCCTGGGCATTAAAGTTGAGGTTCCTCCTCTCTTTGGGGGTATCGGGAGCAGCCATTACAGTGCAAAAGTATCTTCCCTGGGGTGGGGGGAAACGGATATACTTTTGCGCCGGAATGGCGTTTCCGCCTGCGCTTTTAAGCGCCCAACGGAAGGCATTGCGCTGACGTTTCCCGTGAAGTGGTGCCGACGGAAGTTGTGAGCATGCGCACAAGGGGGCGAGTGGAGCCGCACTCACTGCGCATGCTCCGTGGAGGATGCGCTGAACGTAAGCCTCTGCGCTGGGCTCCGCCCATCATTTACATGTGATCACACCCACTTCCACTTGCGTCGGGTTACGCCAGCGCATTATCGTTACTCTGGCGCAAGTTTACGCGCAACTGCTATGTGAATAACAGTACTTGCGCCGAAAGTGTCGGCGGAGTAACGTAAATGAGAAACGTTACTCCAAAGTAAAGAAGCGCCCATCTACCTGAATCTGGCCCATAGAGTAAACTTTAGAGTGGTGAGCAGAAACAGAGCGAGACCAGCTCCTCATAGAATTGATTTGAATTGCGCAATACCGTTGTGTTACCGTTGTGTTATACTCTGGCACTCCGAAGGATTCATTATTAATATACATAGAAATTATCCTTGCTCTTACATCTGAACTCCCCCCCCCCCTTTTTTTTTTTCCCTGTCCCATTGCACAATCTAGCGAGATGATGGGCAGTATGAGAGGGAGATCGGGAAGAGGGGGGGCGGTCCCCAAATCACCTCGCACCAGCCTAAGCCCTGGCCCTATGATTAAGTACGTAACAATGGGGGCAAGTGAAAACAACCAAGGAGCAGAAAAACAGATCACTAAGGGATGGCAGACGGAAATAAAAGAGAAGAGGGACAAAAAAGACAAGAAAACACAAAATAAAACAGCTCCCGAAACAAGCTCATATATAGAACCTCAGGAAGCGAGAGAGGAGGAGGAGGAGACAGAACTTGAGAGTGTGGGGGAGACAGCAACGTCAGGTAAAGAGGAACAAATAAGCAAGGATAAACCCCTAACAAAAGGGGAAATGGAAACAATGTTTCAGGCGCTGGACAAGTCACTGAAATGCCTGGAGTCGTCGCTGAAACGGGAGATTGCTACAATTCACAATGACGTAGGTCACTTATTGACCAGAGTGGAAAAGGTAGAAAATAAAGTAGACACCCACACAAGCACGATAAAAGAACTAAAAGTGGAAATAAAATCTCTTAAATCGGAACAGAGGGAACAAGCATACAGGATGGAAGAACAGGAAAATAAAAACAAGAGAAGAAATTTGAGAATCGGGACTCCCTGAACAACCGCAGAAAGAAAATCTGAAAGAAATTATGGAGGAGATATTTTACCCCCTACTGGGAAATCAAGAACTAAACAGGGTAAAAATTGAAGAAGCCTTTAGGATAAGGAGACCCACAAGAATCTCTACAGAGAGCCCAAGGGATATAATTGTAAGGTTTGAAAAACTAGAAGAAAAAACCCGAATATGGAGAAACATGAGGGGGAAGCCTCCACTAAAATACGAAGGAAATCCCTTAGAAATATACCCTGACTTAACATTAAGAAGAAGATGGACGTTAAAACCTCTGATAAAAACATTACAAGATCACCAGATCCAGTACAACTGGGGTTTCCCTGCTTGCTTAGTGGGAAAAAAGAATGGTCAATCAGTGAGACTCAGGTTTATTGAAGAAGTACAAGATTTTTGTGGAAAACTGAATATCCCCGTACCAGAAGAGGAGCCAAGAAATAGAAATACATGAAACACAGGAAGAAGAAAATTGGCAACTAGTCCCAAGAAGGAAGCCATGATGAAGACCAAAACAGGGATTATCGGGAGCATGGAACCTATGGGATAGGGAGGAACAATGGAGAAATAAGTTGGGGGGGGGCGGGAGTCATAGGGAGTCAGTGGGGTCCCCGAGTCTGCCAATCAAGGGGCAGACAAAGCGTCAGACAGTTCTCCACCCCGGCGCACATAGCAGGTAGGGAGAGGAAAGGAGTAGAAACCTGCAAGACCATGGGTCAAGAATACCAACAAGTGCCAAGGGGCCAGGGGAAGGGGAAAGTGGGAGCAGGAAGGGAGGGAGAGGGCGGGAGGGAAGGGGGAAGGGTGGGAACAAGGGAAAGGAGGGGAAGTGGTTTGTTTAAAAAAAAAAAAAAAAAAAAGGAAAATATTTTGTAGACCGGGGGTTGACCCGGTGGCCTTCCATGCCCGGGCTCGTCCTGCCTGGATAGGGAGGGCCATCGGGAAAATGGCTCTAAACATCTGGAGCAGGAACAAGTAATTAAAAAGAAATGGGTGCAATCAATTTCATAACATATAATGTCAGAGGATTAAATTCCCCTCAAAAGCGACGTATGGTATTGCGAGAATTAGAGAGTAAAAGAGCGGAAGTAATATTCCTGCAAGAAACACATCTGGCCCTAGAGAACAATATTAAGCTGTACTCAAAGCAATTCCCCACTTGGTTTTATAGTGACACCCCCACAAAAGGGGCAAAAGGGGTGGCAATCGGTTTCGGGAAAAATGTGGACTTCAAGATAGAGGAGAGGAAAGTCGATCCTAACGGTAGGTCGCTGATATTAATAGGAACCATCGCCGATACAAGATACACCTTGGTTAACATATACGGACCGAACAAACGCCCCCAAAACTATTTCATAAAAATCTTAAATGAAATAGATGAGGTAAAAAAAGGCAAATTAATATTGGCAGGAGATCTAAACTTCTATATGGATAACAAAATAGATGCTACATCCAGGAGGACGAAGACAGAAACAAAAGAAACAAGACGGTTAAAGAAAAAACTTTGTGAACAACAACTGGTGGATATCTGGAGGATCCATCACCCCAACAGAAAAGACTATACCTACCATTCTGTGGTACATAAGATGTACTCCAGATTTAGCAGATTGTTGAGTCCGGTTGTAACGTGTGTGTGTGAATGTATACCGTTGTACAGTCACACCATACAGATGTATCGGAAAGCTTTCCAATGAATCCACTCACTGTCACATCCAACCCTTTTTAATACTTATGATAAATCTTATAACCTCTCCAATGTAACCTAAGTTTAGCAGATTGTAGAGTCCGGTTGTAACGTGTGTGTGTGAAGGCCAACAACATTGAGGGATCCATATATAAAAACTTTGCTGGCAAATGTGTCAATCATTCTCACAAGTTGGTCAAAAGAAGAGCTGCGCTGTTGTAAGCTAAAATGTGACACTAGTGACGATGTCCCTCTAGTGACGAAACGTTGAGAGGAACGACGTTCTGACGTCACCGCGTTGTGCACCAGACCGGGAAGATACGGGCTGCTGAATCTAAAAGCCGGCCGGCTCGATTGTATTTTATATGCCTTATCTCACTTCTTCGATGTACCGTATTTATCAGGGTATTGCGTGCACCCGCTTATATTGCGCACCCCCAACCTAGAAGGGAAAATACTGAACAAAAAAAAGAAAATACTTTGTTTAGATGCCCCTCGTCGCTGTCTTGCCCGGCGTCCGTCTGCGGCCTCAGCGGTGTCCTCCTCGCTTCTCCCGCGCTGTCTCCGAGTCGAATCCCCGCTTTCCACGCTTAGTTTGAACGCTGCTGCCGACATATACCGAGCGCAGTACACTCAGGCACGCTCGGCTTCTCACGCATAAAGGTTAGGAGCGTGACCGCGAGTGAAGCCGAGCCTGGCCGAATGTACCCGAGTGTACTACGCTCTCGGTATATGTCAGCGGCGGCGGCATTCAAACTAAGTGCGGGAAGCAGGTATCGGCGTATATCGTGCCCCCATGATTTTCCCCTTATTTTAAGGGGAAAAAAGTGTGCGGTATATGCCGATATACAGTGCAGAAAATAAGTATTTGAACACCCTGCTATTTTGCAAGTTCTCCCACTTGGAAATCATGGAGGGGTCTGAAATTGTCATCGTAGGTGCATGTCCACTGTGAGAGACATAATCCAAAAAAAAATTCCAGAAATCATAATTTATGATTTTTTAACTATTTATTTGTATGATACAGCTGCAAAGAAGTATTTGAACACCTGTCTATCAGCTAGAATTCTGACCCTCAAAGACCTGTTAGTCTGCCTTTAAAATGTCCACCTTCACTCCATTTATTATCCTAAATTAGATGCACCTGTTTGAGGTCATTAGCTGCATAAAGACACCTGTTCACCCCATACAATCAGTAAGAATCCAACTACTAACATGGCCAAGACCAAAGAGCTGTCCAAAGACACTAGAGACAAAATTGTACACCTCCACAAGGCTGGAAAGGGCTATGGGAAAATTTCCAAGCAGCTTGGTGAAAAAAGGTCCACTGTTGGAGCAATCATTAGAAAATGGAAGAAGCTAAACATGACTGTCAATCTCCCTCGGACTGGGGCTCCATGCAAAATCTCACCTCGTGGGGTCTCAATGATCCTAAGAAAGGTGAGAAATCAGCCCAGGACTACACGGGAGGAGCTGGTCAATGACCTGAAAAGAGCTGGGACCACCGTTTCCAAGGTTACTGTTGGTAATACACTAAGATGTCATGGTTTGAAATCATGCATGGCACGGAAGGTTCCCCTGCTTAAACCAGCACATGTCAAGGCCCGTCTTAAGTTTGCCAATGACCATTTGGATGATCCAGAGGAGTCATGGGAGAAAGTCATGTGGTCAGATGAGACCAAAATAGAACTTTTTGGTCATAATTCCACTAACCGTGTTTGGAGGAAGAAGAATGATGAGTACCATCCCAAGAACACCATCCCTACTGTGAAGCATGGGGGTGGTAGCATCATGCTTTGGGGGTGTTTTACTGCACATGGGACAAGGCGACTGCACTGTATTAAGGAGAGGATGACCGGGGCCGTGTATTGCGAGATTTTGGGCAACAACCTCCTTCCCTCAGTTGGAGCTTTGAAGATGGGTCGAGGCTGGGTCTTCCAACATGACAATGACCCAAAGCACACAGCCAGGATAACCAAGGAGTGGCTCTGTAAGAAGCATATCAAGGTTCTGGCGTGGCCTAGCCAGTCTCCAGACCTAAACCCAATAGAGAATCTTTGGAGGGAGCTCAAACTCTGTGTTTCTCAGCGACAGCCCAGAAACCTGACTGATCTAGAGAAGATCTGTGTGGAGGAGTGGGCCAAAATCCCTCCTCCAGTGTGTGCAAACCTGGTGAAAAACTACAAGAAACGTTTGACCTCTGTAATTGCAAACAAAGGCTACTGTACCAAATATTAACATTGATTTTCTCAGGTGTTCAAATACTTCTTTGCAGCTGTATCATACAAATAAATAGTTAAAAAAATCATACATTGTGATTTCTGGATTTTTTTTTTTTGATTATGTCTCTCACAGTGGACATGCACCTACGATGACAATTTCAGACCCCTCCATGATTTCCAAGTGGGAGAACTTGCAAAATAGCAGGGTGTTCAAATACTTATTTTCTGCACTGTATACGGTAAGTGTGCATTTTTATGTTACTTATTACATTTTTAAGGGTTTTACGCTATGCTAGTCCCTTCCCTTGTTTTTATGTGGTGCATCCTGCATTGCTACATTGTTTGAGATATCTTCTATGCAATATTGAATCACACCGAGGGATTTTTGTTACTAATAGAGACCCCAGGTTGGGATATCAACCATATGCGCATATTGATCTCCTATAATTAGAGATCACGTCCATCTGGTAAGCGGCAGTGTTATTGTTTGGTGGGGGCACTATCCTGTCTGCACTATTTCCTGGACCATTGGATTTGTTGAACACTGGGGATATTTAAGTTTATATGGACACTGCATAAATGTAATTTAATTATTATATTCAATTTTTTTACCTTGACGCTTTAATGGTATTCCTAAGGTTTTTTTTCAGGGGGGTTTGTTCACACAGACTGCTATTTATTCACTTGATTATTCTCAGGTTTCTACCTAATTTAGGAATTAACCCCTTCTTGTTGTCCTATTGAGGTCTCACAGACCTATTTACAGATATCATTTTTCACTCATTCGATGTTTCATAATTTTAGCTTACAACAGCGCAGCTCTTCCTTTGATCATCATTATTATTATGCCGCATACACACGATCGATTTTCGGCATGTAAACAAAGTTTTTCAGCCTCTAGAAAAAACAAAGTTTTTTACAACTTCATCTTAAAAACAGTGTTGCCCACACACAGTCGTTAAAAAAAAAAAATGCTCCAGCAAAGCGCGATGACGTACAACACGTACGACGGCACTATAAAGAGGAAGTTCCATTCGGATGACGCCACCCTTAGGGCTGCTTTAACTGATTTTGTGTTAGTAAAAGACGATTCGCGCTTTTCTGTCTGTTACAGCGTGATGAATGTGCTTACTCCATTATAAACGCTAGTTTTACCAGAACAAACGATCCCGTCTCATAACTTGCTTCTGAGCATGCGCAGGTTTTTTTCCACGTTGTTAAAAGTCCAAAACATGACCGGTTTTCACAACGTGAAAAACGACAACATCGGGGCATGCACGGGTTTTTAACGTAGTTTTAGCCCACACACGATCATTTTTTTTACAACCCGAAAAACGTCATTGTTTAAAACGTCGTTAAAAAATGAAGCATGTTCGAATAATTTTTTGGGCGTTTTTCAGAACCCAAAAAATGATGTGAAGCCCACACACGGTCATTTTAAATGACATTTTTTTGAAAACTTTGTTTTTTAATGCCGAAAAATTATCGTGTGTACGCGGCATAAGTGTTGTATCAAAATTGAAAGTTGCCGCTTTACCATTTATTGAATTAGCGCAGTACACCCCTCTTTTTCATATTCTCACAAGTTCAATGGCTCTTTATGCCCCTTTCACACGGACGGCTTTGCTCTTAGATAATGTATAATGTAAATTTCTACTGAAAATACTCAAAAAAATGATTTTTACATGTATGAGAGAAATGTCAGAATTGACCCGGCTGCAATGTAGATAAGATGAGATTTCCCTTTATCATAGCTGTGTATTTTCTTTTTTTTTTTTTTTTTTCAGAGTTTTCGCATACGGGAAATTTCTCACAGTCACAGCTCTGGTGACAGCGACTTTGGTTGGGCCGGTGCTGGTGGGATAGACTTTGCCGATATGTCTCATGGGGACTTTGGGGGCAGTGACTGGGGGGGTGGAGGCGACTGCAGTGGTGGGGACTGTGGTGGGGACGGCGGTGGTGGTGGGGACGGTGGCGTTGATTGTTTTTTTGTACTAATGCTGCAATTTTATGAGTGTATCTGTACCTAACACTGTATTACAAAACAACACCAAGAAATTGTAAGAAAATTAATTTGAACCTTTAGGTATGTGAACTTGACCAATGAGAGTTGAAATTTTGGCATTTCTTGAATGTTCTTATATTATGCTGTATTGTATTATGTGTTTTCAAGTTTTGTGATTGTTAATTTGAAGAGTACCTGTATAAACCAGCAGTCTGCAGGGGCTGTAGGTTTATAATGGGCCCTCCAACCCTACCTATTTTTGACCCTTCTTGTAGCTGGACCCGACAAATCACTAACACACCAGTAGTAATAATTAGGTTTTAGTCTCTAGTTTTTTTGTAGTTTATGTGCTCAATGGACCAATGTATTTGTGGAGAGAGGGCTAGGGATGATACCCCAAAACAGCAAAATGTCGCAAGCCTTCCTATGTCAACCATCAAAATTGATGCTGGCTCTACTTTCTTTTGTAGGGGCCTCCCAGTAATATGAAAATTGATGTTGGCCCTAATTCTTCAGTTACAAATAGATCCTTTAGGAACAACTAGCGTTGGCCCTAGATTCTTCAATGGCAGCTTCCCAAAGACATAAGTACCTTTGCTGGTGGCCCAAGTTTAGTCAACTGCAGCCTCGCAATAGGAGTTGGTCCTCTCACACTATGAGAGCAGTTATAGGGTTGTAAAATCTCATGGTTTGGTGAAAAACCTTCTTTGTTACTGCTGCTCCCAAAGCTCCCACTTTTTCTTACCTGAACCCATCTGTTCCAGCAATGTGCATGAGCCCAGCGACTCCAGCCGATGGATAGATTGGCTCCTGCTGCTGTCAATCAAATCCAGTGACACAAGAGTAGGGGGGGGGGGCAGGGCTCAGTCCTGCTGTCTGTGTCAATGGACGCAGTGGTGAGACTCAGTAGCACGCCCCATGGGGATACCCAATGAAGGGGAGGAGCAAGGAAAACGAGCAGGGGACCCTAGAAGAGGAGGCACTGGGATGCTCTGTGCAAAACCCTTGCACAGAGCAGGTAAGTATAAAATGTTTTTATTTAAAAAAAAAAATGCAAACCTTTACAACCACTTAAAAGATCTAAGTCATGAGGTCTCCATGCAATGTCCATTAGGCAGTAGCTTCCCTGAAGCTCTCATTGATATTGTTCAGCATAATGGACATCTCTGAAGATTCTCCAGATAGACAACCATCTACCTGATTCTCAACACAGGACAGCTTAGATTCCTTAGGGACTTGGCTTAGGCCTCGGACTATGACCTTCTCTACAGTATCATTGTCTCCAGACAAAGCCTGGATCGAAAGGCAAGGACTCCTCCCACACTGGCATCCTCTTCAAGCATCAGCTTGGGTTGGAAGAACCCTTCTAGAAAGTCACCCCAAATTTCCTCTCCCTTCAGCTCACATCATTGACTCGCAAGTGATTGGCCAAAGCAGATACATATTTAGAACTCCAATACATTGTTACTCATACTGACAGAAACATGTTACATTTTCTGAAGGAGTACAAGGCTTCTTCTGGTTGTGACATCATCCGCCCACCCCAGCTAATAAGAGGAAGCTTTGTACTTATTCAGATAATACAAAGCTTCCTGTGAATGGCTAGGCCCAACTTGATTTTGTTGCAGGAGCTGATATTGAATACAGTGTATTTGTCCACATTGGTCCAAATAAACCATTTTAAAGTGACAGAAGCTGGAGTTTGGCTTTAAGCACAAGAGATGATGGTAGTTTCCCTTGGAAGAAGAAGATTTCACCCCCGTATAGAAGTTATTTAGTGCAATTTGTCTTCCCTCTTCTTCTTTTCTTCCTCGTTGTGACTTTTTCCAACCCCTACTTCACTTACTGCATTTTCTTTTACTTCTTAAAGGGGTTGTTAATGTAAAAAAAAAAATGTTTCCCTAAAAAGCTTCCTTTACCTTAGTGCAGTCCTCCTTCACTTACCTCATCCTTCCATTTTGCTTTTAAATGTCCTTATTTCTTCTGAGAAATCCTCACTTCCTGTTCTGTCTATAACTCCACACCGTAATGCAAGGCTTTCTCCCTGGTGTGGAGAAAGCCTCTTGAGGGGGGAGGGGATGAGCAGGATTGTCAGGACGCCCACTAACACACAGCTCCTTTCTCTATCTGCAAAGTAGAGTGTCCTGACCCTCCTGCTCGCCCCCTCCCCCTCAAGAGGCTTTCTCCACACCAGGGAGAAAGTCTTGCATTACGGTGTGGAGTTACAGACAGAAGAACAGGAAGTGAGGATTTCTCAGAACAAATAAGAACATTTAAAAGCAAGGAAGGATGAGGTAAGTGAAGGAGGACTGCACTAAGGTAAAAAAAAAAAAGATATTTAGGGATTTTTTTTTTTTTACCTTTACAACCCCTTTAAGAGCATTCGTGAACTCCATTTGACTACTGCATGTTTTGACTGATATGCCAACTGCCTGGCACCACACATACACAACATTAACAATGCCAGTAATTCCAGGTGGATTCCCAGTGTAATATCAAACCTGTTAAGTCTGCAACTTTTTTCAAAACCCACGCCTGTAAATGTAAAAGGTCTGCTATGCACAATGCTATATTAACACTTTATGTTTGTTGTGCCTGAGAAACTATGCACTACCACGTGTGGCCTTTCTATACTGTTAGGCCTTGTACACACGAGGGGATATTTCCGCTGAACATGGTCCGACGGACCATTTCAGCCGAAAAATCCCCTCGTCTGTAGGGGCAAACGGACGCTTTTTGCCGGATTCATCCGGCGGAAAAATTTCAAAGCATGCTTTGAAATATTTCCGCCGGATAGCTGGCCGTCAGATATGTCCGCTGGTTAGTACGGCAAACCAGCGGACATATCTTGCCGCACATGCGTCGTATCCTGTGAATGGATCCGACGCATGCGCGCGGAAGTGTTTACTTCCTGGTGCGGTGACGTGGCGGCGTCAACGTCACCGCCGCGCTGTCCGCCGGCGGGGAATTTGATCCGATGGTGTGTACAGCCATCGGATCAAAACATCCCGGCGCAAATATACGCTGTAAACGGTCCGGGGACCGTTTACAGCGGATATTTCCCCTCGTGTGTACAAGGCCTGATTCTGCAAAAAATATAATGCATTGAGGTTTTTATTGGAAGTCATGCCAAATGAAATAAAGGTATTTTTTTTATAAAGCTGTTTCTTTCTCTCGTTTTTTTTTTAATACAATTCTATAGAAATAAGCAAAATGAATGAAAACATAAAATGGCACTGCAAAGACATAAAACTATTACATGAAAACTAAATACTAAAGAACAAAAATTGAATATATTACAGCTTTCCAATCCTTATGCTGGCCATACACTATATGAAAAATCGGCCGAACCCATTTTTGAAAAACAAACATTCGGTCGTGAGAGCAAACGATAGTGCCATCGTGTAATGACCGATAAATCGTTCAGTGGACATAAATTAAAGCGTTACTAAAGGAATTATTTTTTTCTTTAAAATAACAAACATGTTATACTTACCTCCACTGTGCAGTTCGTTTTGCACAAAGTGGCCCCGATCCACGTCTTCTGGGGTCCCTCAGCGGCTGTCTCTGGTCCTCCCCGCAATTACTCACCACAGTCATGCGAGATCTCGCATTGTGGTCAACTCCATAGCCTCTCACTGTATCACTCGGCCCCACCCCTTGGCGCGCCGCGTCACTGGATGTGATTGACAGCAGCGCCAGCCAATGGCTGCCCTGCTCTCAATCCATCCGCTCTAGTCAATCAGCGGCCAGGCTGAGCGGTGAAGAGGATCTCGGGACCGCGCAGGACTTTCGAGGGGTCATGTAAGTATATCAGGGGCTGTGGGGGGGGGGCAGTTTTTTCACCTCAATGCATAGATGTATGGCGTTGGCCACCGTGCTGCAGCTCAGCTTCATGGTCTTGACAATCCTATAGCCTATACCATCTTTATGTAGAGCAACACTTCTTTTTCAGATCCTCAGAAAGTTCTTTGGCTACAGGTCGGGTGGTCTTAGACCTTTTCACATTGAGGTGCTTTGCAGGTGCTATAGCGTTAAAAAAAAAAGCACCCTCCAGCCCTGGACTGGCACGAGCACTCTTGTTGGAAAAACTATTGTACCTTTTATATACGTGTGAATTGCTACTATGTTTTGTATTGAACCTTTTCGAAATAAAAAACTGTTATTTGAAAAAAAAAAAGAAAAAAGCACCCTGAAACAGCGGCTCCATTTGGGTCACAAAAGGCAGTAGGTCAGCGCCCCAGATGATGATCTAGAGATCGAAACGCGTGGGGACTCCATGCTGACCCTACTGCTACCATTATTATGCCTGTATTTTCTATGGACATGTGAGTGTAAACTTTGTATTTTCCGCTGAGTACATTTTATATACAGAATTACACTATATGCATCTTCGTCCTTTCCTTTTTACCCCCCTATAAATCTGAGCATTTAGACCACTTGGAAACTACCCAGGATCATCATTGGCCACCTTGGCTGTCATCCCCCATCGGTCTAATCTGTATAGGTTCAACAGTGGATACCCTCAGAACTCCATCTTCCTGTTTGTCATTCAACCGGTTATAAAGTTGGGACACCGTTAGCCTTAAGCTCATACGACTCATATAGCATAAGCTTATTTGGGTCCACTCGTTCTGGTAAGCCTCCCGCTTTTTCACTTTGGTGGTGGATCTACTAGCAACTCATCACAATCTTGTCTACAACAATCATTTTGTTCGGATTTTATGATTTTGGAATTTTTAATAATTATTTTTTTCAACTATGAACTTTGAGCACGATTCAGTGTTATTACCTTATGTATGACTTGTTATTAAATCTCTTCATTTATTGACATATATATTTAGCGCTACATTTTTTTGTTTATTTGTATGCCTTTTTTGCGGAATTGATCTAATTCTGTGGTGTCGGCTGCCATATATATGTTATTTTAAGGTAGTGCGGTAATTTATATACATATTTGTGTATATTGTTTTCTTGCAGCAGTTTTTTCACCTTGATGCATAGGTGTATGGTCTTGGCCACCGTGCTGCAGCTCAGCTACATGGTCTTGACAATCCTATAGCCTATACCATCTTTATGTAGAGCAACACTTCTCTTTTTCAGATCCTCAGAGTTCTTTGGCTACAGGTAGGGCTGTCTTAGACCCTTTTCACATTGAGGTGCTTTGCAGGTGCTATAGCGTTAAAAAAAAGCACCCTTAAACAGCGGCTCCATTCACTCCGGTGTGAAAGCAAGAGGGCTTTCACATTGGAGCGGTGTGATGGCAAGGCATCAGAAAAAGTCCTGTCAGCAGCCTCTTTGAAGCACATTAGGAGCGGTGAAATCAATGAGCAGCGCCACCGGCAAAGCGCAGCTGTAGCAGCGCTTTGCGGGCGGTTTTAACCCTTTTTCGGATGCTAGCAGGGATTAAAAGCGCCCGGCTAGAGGCCAAATAGCGCCGCAAAAACTACGGTAAAGCACCGCTAAAAATTGCAGTGTTTTACCGCCCATGCCCAAGACAGCTCAGTATCTCAGAACCTGTACTGTGCCCTCCTGATTCCAGTATTGTGCCCTCTGGACTCCCCTGTCATATGTCTTCCCAGATGGGGCCGAGCTGCCGCAAGATCTGTCACCAGCTGTGTCCATTCTACATTTGTCATTGAAACAGGATAAAAGGGATAATATTTCAATAAGAACACTTGTTCCAGTGACAGTTGTCTCAGGCCTTGTACACACGAGGGAATAAACCTGCTGAAGATGGTCCGACGGACCATTTCAGCGGAAAAATCCGCTCGTGTGTAGGGGCAAACGGACCGTTCTGGCCGGAATTGCTCCGGCGGAAAAATTTCAAAGCATGCTTTGGAATTTTTCCGCCGGAGAGCTGTCCGTCATATGTCCGCTGGTTAGTACGGCAAACCAGCGGACATATCTGCCCGCACATGCGTCGAATCCTGTGAATGGATCCGACGCATGCGCGCGGAAGTGTTCACTTCCTGGTGCGGTGATGTGGCGGCGTCAACGTCACCGCCGCGTCACCGCGCTGTCCGCCGGCGGGGAATTTTATCCGATGGTGTGTACAGCCATCGGATCAAAGAGCCCGGCGTAAATATGCGCTGTAAATGGTCCGGGGACCGTTTACAGCGGATATATTCATTCGTGTGTACAAGGCCAAAGAGGGGATTTCCACCACCCCTCTGTGGTGGAAAGTGCAAGTATTTCCTCCTAGTGGGACCTACAAAAAAAATAACGTGACCTGTAACGGCGGGGCTCGTGGGACCCAGAAGCTCCTAGAATAGGGTGACCAGACATCCCCGGTTTCAGGGGACAGTCCCCGGATGGAGGATGCTGTCCCCGGACCAAGTCTGCCCCCGGTTTTGTCCCTGGATTGGATTTGAACAGGGGCTGGGGCAATTTCAAAGACGTTGGGCCAGATTCAGGTAGAATTGCCTATCTTTAGGCGGGCGTAGCGTATCTCAGATACACTACGCCGACGTAACTCAGAGAGGCAAGTACAGTATTCACAAAGCACTTGTGCCTGACTTTGCACCGGCCTAACTTAATTTAGTCGGCGTAAGCCGGTGCAAGTGGAAGTGGGTGTGTCGTTATGCAAATGAATGGTCTAGCATGCTCCGTACGTTCGTTCCCTTCTGAGCATGCTCACAACTATGCCGGCCCAACTTACAGAGATACACCGGCCCAACTTACGCCCAGTCGATGCAAAAGTACATCCAGTTTTATTCCCCCCCCCCCCCCCCAGAGAAGGTACTTTTGCTGTGAGATGGCTGCTCCCATTCCCCACAGGCAGAATAGGAAAAAAACTTTAACACCCAGGAGATGTCAGCCCTCATAACAGCAATGGAGACTTATGACCAGGGCCGCCATCAGCGGGGTACAGGCAGTACACCTGTAAGGGGCCCGGGGATCGCCAGGGGCCCGGATGGGAACCACCCCTTTTTTTTTTTATATATTTTTATTTATATTTTTTGATGGACAAGAAGGCCTGGCTTGCAGTCCCTGCTCTAATTCATTTCAAAGGTGTTCTATCGAGTGAAGGTCAGGGCTCTGACTCCTCCACCCCAAATTTGCTCATCCATGTCTTTATAGACCTTGCTTTGTGCCATGGTGAGCAGTCATGTTGGAACAGGAAGGGACCCTCCCCAAACTGTTTCTACAAAGTTGGGAGCATGAAATTGTCCAAAATGTCTTGGTATGCTGACGCCTTAAGTGTTCCCTTCAAGTGTCCAACTCCTGAAAACAACCCCACACCATAACCCCCCTTTCATCAAATGATTTGGACCAGTCCACAAAGCAAGGACCATAAAGACACAAATGAGTGAGTTTGGGGTGGAGGAACTGGACTGGCCTGCCCTCAACACCTTTGGGATGAATTGGAGCTGAGACTGTGAGCCGGGCCTTCTTATCCAACATCAGTGCCTGACCTCACAAATACACTTCTGGAAGAATGGTCAAACATTCCCATAGACACTCCTAAACCTTGTGGACGACCTTCCCAGAAGAGTTGAAGCTTTTATAGCTGCAAAGGGTGAGACAACCCAATATTGAACCCTACAGGCTAAAGCAGGGGTCCTCAAACTTTTTAAACAGGGGGCCAGTTCACTGTCCCTCAGACCGTTAGAGGGCCGGGTCCTTCACTGCCACCATTATCACAAGCCCCCTCACCATTGCAGCACCCCCACCATCATTACAAGCCCCCCTCACCATTGCAACCCCCCCTCACCATTATCACAAGCCCCCTCACCATTGCAGCACCCCACCATCATTACAAGCTCCCCACACTATTGCAGCCCCCACCATTACAAGCCCCCCCACCATTATCACAACCCCCCCCACCATCATTACAAGCCCCCCTCACTATTATCACAAACTCCCTCACCATTGCAGCTCCCCCACCATCATTACAAGCCCTCCTCACCATTGCAGCCCCCCACCATCATTACAAGCCCCCCCACCATCATTACAAAACCCCCCACCATCATTACAAAACCCCCCACCATCATTACAAGCCCCCCACCATCATACAAGCCCCCCCTCACCATTGAAGCCCCCCACCATTATTACAAGCCCATTGCAGCCTTACTGTGCCAAACGATGTCTGACCTGTCTGTGTGTGTATCAGGATCTCCTGCTCCTGCTGTGTCAGAAGCTCATTGAAAAGTTTGGGCGCACTGTGAAAAGTCACTGTGTCAGAAGCTCATTGAAAAGTTCAGGCGCGCTGTGTGATAATTGTCCCGCCCTCCTCCTGGACTAGCTCATGTGATAGACGGAACACTGCGTCTATCACACAAGCCGGTCTAAGAGGAGGGCGAACTATTATCACACAGCGCGCCTGAACTTTTCAATGAGCTTTTGACACAGTGACTTTTCACAGCGCGCCCAAACTTTGCAATGTGCTTCTGATAAAGTGAATTTTATCACAGCGCGCCCAAACTTTTCAGTGAGCTTCTGACACAGCAGTCTACCGACCCTGCATGCAGTGGGCCGGATAAAGGTGCTTGGTGGGCCGCATGCGGCCCGCGGGCCGTAGTTTGAGGACCCCTGGGCTAAAGGATCGCACACACGATCGAATATTCCGATGGACGTGTTTTGTCATATAATCAAACCGTCTGTACGCTCCATCGACAAAAGAGCAGAAAAACTACATAGTTTCGTGAATGTTGGCTGAAAAAGTTCTGCTGTCTGTATGCAGAACAAGTTCATGGCCAGTGCCTTTCGGACAAAAATATATATATAATTATTATTATCATTATCATCATTATTATTATTATTATTATTATTATTAGGGCCCAGAGGTCCCGGATGGAAAGCCACCTTTATTTGGTAATATATTTTTATATAAAAAAGGGGGGTTCCTACCTGGTGGCCTCCGGACCCCTAAAAAAAAAAAAATATATATATATATTTTTTTTTTAAGGGGGTTCCCATCTGGGGACCCCCGGGCCCCTTACAGGTGTACTGCCTATACCCCCCTGATGGCGACCCTGGTGGCGGGGGACCCATTAGTAGTGCTAGGACCACGGCTGCCATGTGTTGTCCTTTAACGGTGCTGCTGAAGCTGCTCTTCAGCTGACTTGAGCAAGTCTGGTGCAAAGTTACCCCTGCTTTTATGAGGAGTAACTTTAGGCCGGCCAAACAGCTTAGGCACACTGCGCGTAGCCTGCGCCAAACGGGCCTATGTTCAGGAATCGGCGTATCTCCCTCATTTGCATATTTGCATAGGAAATCAATGGGTTTGCCAGATGCGTCCGGCATAAATATGCACCTAGGATGTGCAGGCGTAGGCAAGTTAGGCCGGTCGGGAGTAGCCTATTTTGGTGCGTATCTAGTTCTGTGGGTACGGTGCATAGATATTCCGGCGCAAATTTACACTTACGCCGCGCATCTCCACATACACCGGCGTAACTTCTTTGAGAATCTGGCCCAATATTCGCAAATGTTAATTAAATTAAAGTCACTCCCCTTAAAGTGCAATGTGCTGACATAGTGTTGACATGGTATGTGATATGGGGGCGCTAGTATGAGTACTATACAAAAAACTCTAAAATTCACGATATACAATTTGTGATTAGACAAACATAATAAAGCGCATAGTGCTATAATAAGCAATTAAAAATATTGGCGATGAATTCAATTAATCTGATAATCAATCAAAAACAAAGTTCATATAAATTCTAGTTGTTGTGTTTCTTATCTATACACCATCACCATGGCAGATCTTTGTGAATATCACCCGATGAGTGTGAGTAAATTGCCTACTCGCCAAATGGACATGACGGGGCAGATTCACGTAGATCGGCGCATTATCATTCCGGCGTAGCGCACCACTTTTCCGTTAGACTTGCGCAATCTAGCCGCGTAATCCGGCGATTCACGTAGCTTTTACGCAAGAGCTTGCGCAAACGTAAGGTTTTTTCCGTAGGCGTAAGGAGGAGTAATACAAATTGGGAGGGACGTGGGCGTGTTACATTGAAATGAGCCGTGACCCCATGCAAATGAAGGGCCGGCCGACTCGCGCATGCGCGCGTGAAGGAAACCATGTCAGCTCCGTTGTGCGCATGCTCACAACTCGGGAGCGGCGCAATCATTGAAATTGGAAATGGACTAGGGCAATGTTGTGAACTACGCAGACAGCATAAATAGACACACACAAACGCCCTTCCATTGCAAAAGTACATCCCTTTGTGTCCCTTCCCATTGAATCAAGTGCTTTTGCTCTGTTGTTCGTTAGAGTGTGTTTTGTAGTTGTGAGATTAGTGTTCTGTGTGATCTTGTGCTTGTTGGTAGTTTTGTGAAAGTGTATTTTGATAAGTGTTTGAGACTGTTTGTTTGATTGATAGATTTCTGAGCGTTTGTTTTCTTGCTTTTTTTTTTTCATCTGATTTTTTTGTGTGTGTTTCTTGCTGAGTGCTAGTGTGATTTTTGGCTGTTCTTTTTCTCTTTGTGTGTGTTCTTGTCTGATTGGTTGTGCTTGTATTTGTGACAGATTTTTGGTGACTGCTAGTGAGTTTGTTTGGAAGTATGACTGAGAGAAAAAGAAAGCTCAATTTTACTGTGGGGGAAAAAAGAATTCTTGCCCGGGCCATTACCGACTATGGGCGTTTTCTCCACGGCCCGCAGAGTGCCACCACCACCCCGGCCAGGAGGAGGGAGATCTTGGATAGGATCACGGAGCAGGTGAATTCATCGGGGGAGGGGGAGACACGGACCCGCTCTGGGATAGAAAAGAAAATAAATGACCTCCGGCGTGAGGTGAAAAAAAAACTGGCCGCAATAAATGCCCATGCCAGGGGCACAGGAGTGGGCCCACCATGCCGGGTTAGATTTTCAGAGACGGAGCGTGTGGTGGCCCTGACCTTTCACCGGCATGAAGTGGAGGGCCTGCCAGGCTTTGACACAAGTCCGGTCCCCGCGGTGCCAGGTAAGGTTTTTATTTCTCTCAGGTGTGTAGCATGTGTGGGGGAGGGGGTGAAAGGGAATATGTGGCAAGTGTGTGGATCCTCCAACCTGTGAATGTTTTGTGTCATCCACAGCTGTGCAGGAGGGTGCAGGGCCATCTGGACTGACCGCTCCAACCCCAGGACAGCAGCCTAATGAGGCCCCCCCAACAAGGCCAGAGTCCGCAGAGGAGGAACAAGAGGAGGGGGAGGATCATGCGGAGGACGATCATGAGGAGGAGCAGAATCATGAGGAGGAGGAGTCCATGGAAGGCACTGGCCCTTTGGTTTCTGCGGACTGTTCCCCTCTGGCTGCAAGAAGCCTGCCCTCCCTAAGGGTCAGCCCCCCCCCCTCCTCCCCCAACATGGCTCCCCTCACAAGGGCCTCCCCTTCTCCCCGGCCACAACCATCAGCTGGAGCCAGGAGGTCATCCCCAAGCACCAGGGGGGCGCCCAATCTCATGCCCGCCTGTCTGAGAAGGAACCTGGCCACCCAGACCCGCCTTCTGAGACAGCTCTGCCAGACTATGGGGCGGGTGGATCAGAGCCTGTCCTCCATTAATGATAGCCTGGGTAACCTGGACTCCCACTCCCGGGCCTCCACAACCTGCCTAAATGACCTGCAAACTACAGCAGCAGGCGTTGGGCAGGATGTGAGGGCCCTTACCCAGGCTATCCAGGGCAACACGGCAACACTTGGTGCTGCCCTGGACAGAATAGCCGTGGCCTTGGAGGGCAGGCCGCCAGGTGGGCAGATCTCAGGGGCTGCTCCTCCTTCCCCGGCTTTTCCCCTCCCCCATGCGTCTCCCCTGAGGGTCCGGGGCCGTGGCCGGGGGCGCCCCAGGCGTGGCTCAGGCAGAGGGCAATAATTTTTTTTTCCCCCTTTTGTTTGTTTTGAAAGCTTTTTTATTTTTGTTCTCTGCATTTTTTTGTTTTTTCTAAGCATTTTTTTTTTTCCTATGCATTTTTTGTTTCTATGCATTTTTGTTTGTTTGACTTTTTTGGCATATTTTGGGTTGTGAATGATGTTTGAATGTGGGGGTGACATTCCTGCTGGAAAAGGGGTGTCACCCTCAATTTTGGTGGAGAAGGGTTCCCCAGGACCAGGGAGAAGTGATTCCCAGGTCCGTGTGAATGGTGTATGAATGTACAGTGACATAATTGGAGCCTTGACGTGGCGTTACTGCTCACCAGTCTTGCATGGTGGACTGGTGCCAATCCAATTTGATGAGGATGTGGGGTGTGTGTGCTAGGGACCATAGTGGTGTGCATGCATGCATTCTCATTGTGCCATGATTAATGTGTGTGTTTAACGTGCAAAGATGCATAATGTGAGCTGGCATGAGATGGGGTCATGAGATGGGGTTCCAGTTCATATGCAGAGTCACCTTGAAGGGAAAAGACAGGTGGATGTTAGTCATGCATGTGCCACTTGTGAGGTGTGCATCACGGGAGGGGATAGTCATGCCTGACTCCCATGTCACTCACCAACCAGCCAGCTGTCCCCATACATGTTCTGTTCGCAATCTGTGGGGATGGGGCTCTGATTGTATATGTAGCTGTCATGGGTGTCATGGGTAGTGCCATGTGTTGGGCTGCTGATGTCCTCCTGCAAGGTTGTGGTAATTCCACGATGGCATGAGGGGTGAATCTGAAGATGCGAGACACCTCAGAATCTCTCATGCCAAAGATGTCTATGCGTGTGTGATATATCAAGTGAAGAGTGAGGGGCTTGTATCAGATAAGAATATTGTATTAGATTAGATTAAATTGTAAATTTGATATAAGCCAAAAAAAAAAAAAAAAAACATCTCCCGTGCCCTCCTTAGTGCCATCCTCCGTGCCCTCATCCTTCTTTGTTCATCTAAAGTCAGTAGTATAGCTATGCGCGACGATGCCCCTGGCATGTTGGCATACAGATTGTTGGGCAACACGTGTGACTGCTGAACTCCTCACTAACAGTGTTGCTTTATCTGACAATTAGACTTTTTTTCAAAATTTAGACCAGCTTTTAGGTCCTCTAACTTTAGACAGAACATTTTGCAGTTGCGCACATCGCGTAGCCTGCGCAGCAACTGCGTTTTTTTGTGAATCCCCGTAACTCCCTCATTAGCATATTTGACTAGCAAATCAATGGTGTGTCTAGCGCAGTTTTGCGCGAAGGCAAGCGAAGGTCTAATTCAATTACGCCGGACCAAAAAACGTAGATTTCTGGCGTATATTGTTTTGTGAATCGCGTCCAACTATACGCACGCGCACATTTAGACTTACGCACGCGCAACAGCAGTTGCGCAGGCGTAATCGCTCTGTGAATCTGGGCCGACCTCTTTAACTAAAAATAAGGTCACAGCAGGCAGTTTGGATAAACCAGTGGGCTTGCTGGTAACCAATGGAGATGTGGCTGAATTTTTTTTCAATAAGATCCTCCTCTCCACCACAGTTAAACCATTAAAATGAACAAAAAACGGACCATAGCGTAATAGTTTATTTTAAAAATACTGGGCCAGATTCAGAGAGCCCTTACTCCTGTCTTTTTTTTTTACATTTAATCCTTCTTTATTTATGAAATATTAGTTTTACAGCATAAGTTACTTAAGCATTGCATTGAAATCGACCAAATAAAACAAAACATTAACTTATTATCTCGTAGTCCTTTATACTCGTTTAAGACTCAGGGGTATATTTGGAGGTAACAGGGTAGCAGGGTAGGAGTGGGTGCAGGTTAGTTATTTACGTCCAAGGTCTATTTGATGGGGTGTTATAATCCCCTGTTTTCTCCAACCTCCCCTATTATCCATTTTTATTTGTCTCTTTTTTCTTTCTTCTCCTTCCTTCCCCTCATTTCCTCTTCCCTTCCCTCTTCTCTCTCTCTCCTTTTTTTTTTTCTTTAAACCCTCGCCTCCCCCCTGTCTTTAATTCCATTTTTATTTCCCATGTTCTCTTGTATTGCCATATCTCCTTTTATCTTTTATTTCCCTCTTCCCATCCCAACCTCTCCCACCCCCCCCCCCCCAAAAAAAAAAAAAAAAAAAGGAAGAAACCCCCCCCCCGATTCTCTCCCTCCTCTCCCCTCTCACAGGTCAGAGCTCTCCATCCAATTTCTTAGGCCTCGTACACACGATCGGACTTATCCGATGAAAACGGTCCGCGGACCATTTCCATCGGATATGTCCGATCGGGAGTTTGATCCGATGGCGTGTACACACCATCGGATCAAATTCCCCCGCCGCCGGACGGCGCGGTGACGCGGCGGTGACGTTGACGCCGCCACGTCACCGCTACGTCACCGCACCAGGAAGTAAAACACTTCCGCGCATGCGCCGAATCCATTCGGCAGCGGCGCGGCGGCGGTGCGGGACGACATGTCTGCTGGTAAGTGTACTAACCAGCAGACATGTCGGGCGGACAGATTCCCACCGGATAGATTTCAAAGCATGCTTTGAAATCTGTTGGGTGGACAAATCTGTCCGCTAGCCCATACACACGAGCGGAGATGTCTGCTGAAACGGTCCATCGGACCGTTTTCAGCGGACATATCCCCTCGTGTGTACGAGGCCTTAGAGCTTCTCTCACTCCCATTCCGTCACTCCCCTACTCCGCTCCCCATCAACCTCTTCCCTTCTTCTGAGTACATGAATACGTTCCATGCTCCCCAGGTCAAGTTATATTGTTCCTTTCTATCTTGGGCTGATAATACCACGTCCTCTATTGCACAAATATTCCTCACCCTAAAGAGCCAGTCGGTTATCGTGGGGGGGTTATTTTTTTTCCAATTTTGAGTTATCCCAGCCTTAGCTTCGTTGATCATATGGCATATGATCGATTTCTTATATGTTTTTATTGGAATCTGTGTTAGGTGCAGCAAACAGAAAGCTGGGTCGTCTTGCAATTGATATGTTGTAAATTTTTGGGTTATCCTTAATACTTCCTGCCAGTATTTCCTGATCTTTGGACAGGTCCAAAATAAATGATATATGGTTCCCCTATCTTCCTTGCATCTCCAACAGATATCTAGGGTTCCCGGAAACGCCCTACTCAATTTCTCTGGTGTATAGTACCATCTATTTAATATTTTATAGTTTAATTCTTGGAGCCTAGTACTTATTGATGTGAGAGCCCTTACGCCTGTCTAACTGGTGTTAGACTGGAGTAATTTCAAATTACGCACGTTTTTTAGCTAGTCAAAAACCACAAACCATGAATAGACGGCTGCGGGCTCCAATTCGACTGTCTTACGTGTTAGTACGCCTTCAGATCTACGCTGCAATAAAATTGCGGCCACTGGGCGGACTTCCCGTTGTTTTTCGCCGTCGGGGTATGCAAATGAGCTTTTGCCTGCAATCCACAAAATTACGATCTTCAATCGCAATCTCTTACGGCACCTTTAGTCATCTTTCTTTTGCGTAACACTATACCAGCTTTTGGCTGGTCTAATATTAGACAGCCCATGTTAAGTATGGCCGTCGTTCCCGTGTCGAATTTTTACGTTTTCCGACGTCTTTTATTATTTTTTACGTAAGTCGTCCGGGAATAGGAATGTTCGTAAACGACGCTACTCAAACAACGAATGACGTAACAACGTGATTTCGCGCAATGCACGGCGGAAAATTTCTGAACAGAGCATGCGCAGTTTGATCGCCGTGGGGACGCTCTTAATTTAAATGCTTCACGCCCCCTAATCGCATATTTCGATTACGCGGTGAGAAATAGACTACGCCGCCGTAGCGTACGGGCAAAAATCTACCTGAATTCAGAGTAGAGCCTGGTAAAATACGGCAGCGTAGAGTATTTTGATTATGCAGCGCAATATTAAGTGTCTCTGAATCTGGCCCATTAACTTTATATTTCTTTATAGGCTAATTTTATTCTATTCTCTTCAAAGATGACATTATTATACTATATTATTTTTTTTTCATCTTTAAATGTTTTATTTTATCAAACAAGGTTGTACAACCATTAAGCAAAATCAAAGCATAACAAATAGAATTGATGCTCATACAATATAACACTGTAATTTAGGAAACTGTACAGGCCTAGCGTATATACTTAGTTCAGGCCTCGATACTATATTATTTCAATCAACTTAATTTCTCAATTTTTTTTTTCTCTCGCTCACTTTTTTTCTTTTTTTTTTCTGCCTCCATCTCACCCCTCTTGGTGTAAAGGGATGGGAGAGGGAGAGTGTAGAGAATCGTAAATAAATACAGGGATGGAAACAGGAGACAGGGGTGGGTGATAAGATGAATAGTGTGGGATTGGAATAGGGGTTAAGGGTAAAATAAGTAGGTTGTATGAAAACACACAAGTGTTTTATTTTTATGTATGATAGTATGGCCTTTAATGGCCTCCTTCGGACTGTTCTCATCAGATGGACTGATCGTGTGTAAGTGGCCTTACACATATTGCGTTAAAATAGGGGAAGGGAGGGTGGAGTGTCAACTAAATTAATGTTTTTGTTTTTTTGGGGGTTGAGTGTCTGAGGCCACGTACACACGAGCAAATAAATCTGTTTAAATCGGTCCTTGTGTCCCTAATAACCCAAAATTCTCAAAATCCAATTGTCATTGGGACAGAAAGTGAGGTGCAATCTGAACAGATGTGCACAGACAGCAAAACAAATTTAACAGGGGTTATAACCCTTCTCTATGTTTTCCAAAAAGCTTAAAACTTTTTTTTTTGTCTGGAGCTACACTTAAAGGGCTAGATTTAGGTACTAAGTTACGACGGCGTATCTCCAGATACGCCGTCGTAACTCTGAGTGAGCGGCGTCGTATCTATGCGCCTGATTCTTAGAATCAGTTACGCATAGATTTGTCTTAGATCCGACCGGCGTAAGTCTCTTACGCCGTTGTATCTTGGTTGCATATTTACGCTGGCTGCTATGGGGCGTTTCCATCGATTTACGCGTCGAATATGCAAATGAGCTGGATACGCCGATTCACGATTGTACTTGCGGTCGGTCGTATTTTTTTACGTAGTTTGCGTAAGCGTAAGTCCTGCGTAAAGTTACCCCTGCTATATGAGGCGTACGTAATGTTACATATGGATGTAGGGACAGCGTAGAATTTTCTGTAGTTTGCGTAAAACTTTCGCGAATAAGTTATGTTCACGTCGAAACCAATGAGTATTTGCGGCGTAATTTTGAGCATGCGCACTGGGATATGTCCACGGCCGGTGCATGCACAGTTCGTTCGGCGTGTCATTTACGTGGGGTCATGGTTAATTTCAATACAACACGCCCCCTACATGCCTAATTTGAATTACACACACTTATGCTGGCATGCGGAGGCGTAGTGTAAATAGTATACGCTACTCCCGCACAAAGTTACGCTACCTGAATCTAGCCCAAAATGTTTTACCTGTTCCAAATTACAAATATATTCAACTTAAAGGGGTTGTAAAGGTTTGTTTTTTATTTTAGGTTACTTTAACCACCTAAGGACCCCTTCACGCCGATATACGTCGGCAGAATGGCACGGCTGGGCACATCCACGTACCTGTACGTGGCCCTTTAAGCCCAGCCGTGGGGTAGTGCGCACCACTGGTGCGTGCACATGACCCGGTCCGAAGCTCCGTGACCGCGGCCGCGGGACCCGATCGCCACTGGTGTCCCACGAACAGTCCCCGGAGCTGAAGAACGGGGAGAGCTGTGTGTAAACACAGCTTACCCGTTCTTCACTGTGGCGCCGTCATTGATCGTGAGTTCCCTAATATAGGGAAACAAAATCAATGATGTCACACCTACAGCCACACCCCCTACAGTTAGAAACACAAATGAGGTCAGACCTAACCCCTTCAGCGCCCCCTAGTGGTTAACTCCCAAACTGCAATTGTCATTTTCACAGTAAACAATGCATTTTTAATGCATTTTTTGCTGTGAAAATGACAATGGTCCCAAAAATGTGTTAAAATTGTCCGAAGTGTCCGCCATAATGTCACAGTCACGAAAAAAAGGAACCAATTTAGAAAATAAAAAGGCAAACATTTACAACCCCTTTAAGAACAAGCCTACAGTGCCTGTCATGTTTGTAACCCGGGGACGTTTGCATCGTGAATTTTTTATTTTTTTTATATAGTACTCCTACTAGTGCCCCCCCGTATCACAGGAGTTATTCCTTACCTGACTTGTAGTCAGAAAGAGAATCCTGCATTAAGGATAACATCTTTTACAATCAGAAGAGATGTTTGGGAATCAAGCAAGCCTCACTAGTGTCATCATAAAGCCAAACAATATAATTGCTCAGTTGATAGCACAATGCTTAATCACTGCTGATTTCATATATGGTATTTTGTTATCTTTTAAGACTCCATCCTGAGAATACTGTGCATTAAATACAATTATAATAACTAAACAGACATCAGCCAAAGAATTGTAGTACATATTAATATGTCTGTAAACCAAACACATCTCAATCATTAATTCTGAACAGGGGGGATCAAACATGTCTGAAGTAGAATTATAAAACTTGCTGTGGACCTTGATAAAAACGGTGGACCTTGATTTAAAAAAAAAATGGTAAATTTAAAAATTTAAAACATTAAGCTTTAGTTATTAATGCCCATAATTCTTAAAAAGCAATGCTCACAGAGCTTTTATACTTTTACTGTGTCATTATCATTAATGAATACATATTCTCTGCGTACAATTACTATACTTTTGGGATTCTGTGATTCTACTACATTAGTAAATCCTTGAGATTTCTAAATTGGTTTATGTTTTTAACACTTTAACACTTGGCTATAGCCCTGAATACCTGTAATGCCACGTACATACGATCGGTTCATCTGATGAAAACAGACCGATGGATTTTTTCATCAGATATTCGATGAAGCTGACTTTTATTTGTCTTGCCTACACATCAGTCTTGCCTACACATTGAAAATCCCATCGTATCCAACGCGGTGATGTAAAACACAATGACATGCAGAGAAAAATAAATTTCAATGCTTCCGAGCATGCGTCGACTTGATTCTGAGCATGCGTGGATTTTTGACTGATGGATTTTTTTTCTATCGGTTTTTTAACCATCAGAACATTTTAAAACAGGTTCTATTTTTTTTTCAACGATGGGGAAAAAAACAATGGGGCCCACACACGATCAGATCGTCTGATAAAAACGGTCCATCAGACAAGCCGATCGTGTGTACAGGGCATAACACTCAACATTCAGTGTATTGTCACAATTCATAGGGCATAGAAATTCAAAAATACATTTTCTAATCTCATCTAAAGATCTTAGGCTAGACCAGGGTAAAGAAGACTGGATGGCAGTGAGTATTCAGCGCCGACACTGAAATGGACATAGGCTTTCACTGTAGACTTTGAGGAATTGAATTTCTAAAGCCAAATAAACCCTGCACACATGGGCCGAATGTTGGGAGACATCGGCCGACTCAAAAAAAAAAAAAAAACGTCAGACATTCAGCACATGTGTAGGTCATCCAGCTGAGCCCTTTACCTAGTTATTACAACGTCTCCAACTGCAGCTGTCAGTTTTTATTATTACTATTCACTTGTAGTGTATACCAGGCAATAGACTGTTCACCTTGCAAGGAAAGTTGCACTTTTCAAGGGAGTATTCATGAGACAGTGGTCCTCAGGGGTCCAAAAGGTGGAGCCAAATGGGCAGCGAGAGGTCCCACAGAATAATCCAAGGTGAAAAAGACAGGGGAGCCCTTATAAGGTAATATACACACACACACACACACATATACATTATATATATATATATATATTTGTTCCCAGATTGCAAAAAAAGTAGGACAACGTACATCTGACAAGGATGTGTTAACCCATCCTTGTAGAATACATAAGCTTTTGTGGATGTGAGTGGAGAATATTCAGAGTAAAGTTGGTCACTCTCAATGCCCTGGATTCAAGATGGAAAGAAGAGGTAAAATCCAAGGTAATGTTGAAGGATTTGTCAGGGGCTCTCCAAAAAAGAGAAGCAAAATGAACACCCCTACCCGAAACAACATAGGAAGGGACTCCACGAAGGTAGAAAATCTCTCGAACAAAAATGGGAACCAAGGAGACCAAGAAGAGGAACAAAATGGGCCATCTTGGAGAATCAATTAATTACTACCCAAATGATCGTATTCTTCTCAGAAGGTGGAAGATCGGTGATGAAGTCCATGGCACTGTGAGACCAAGGCTCCTTAAGAATGGGCAAAGGCATGAGAAGACCAGCAGAAGCTTCTGTGGAGGACTTAGACTGGGAACAGACATGACAAGCCTTAACGTAGTCTTTAACATCAGAATGAAGAGTAGGCCACCAGTAGTGGTGGCTGATGAGGAAGAAAAATCGGAGGACCCCGACATGACTTGCCACCTTGAAATCATGACCCCAAGAAAGGATCTTATTTCTTAGGAGGAATTTTTGAGTCCAGGGTAGCATGGAAAAGAACACATGAGGTAGGAATGATCGACTCAGGTTTGGAGATGGGCTCCTCATCCTAAATGTTAAAAGAACTAGCGAGTGCATCAGCCCGACTGTTGCAGGAATCAGATTTGTATGTAATAGGTAACTAATTGAAACAGGAAAAGAAAAGACTCCACCTGGCCTGTCTGGGATTCAGTCATTTGGCATTCTTTAAGTACTGCAGATTTTTATGGTCAGTGAAAATAGTTATGGAGTAAGAGATGACGTCACTCCTCCAATGCCAATATAATAGCAAGAAGTTCCTGATCACTACTAGTGTAATTTTTCTTTCCCTACGATTTTTTTTGTAGAAAAACGCACGTGTTTAACATTTTTGCTCAAACGATTGAAGAAGCACAGCCCCACTGCAGTCGAGGAAGCATCCGCTTCAATAAAAAGTGTATCCCCAGGGTTAGGTCACCTTAACAAAGGTCCAGAAACAAAGGGCTGTTTCAAGTCATGAAATTCAAAGACAGCTTCAGGGGGCCACTCCTTCGCATTCACAATGGAAGAGTGAACGAACTTCCTGTAATATATAGTGAACCCAAGAAAGCACTGTGTGGCCTTGAGGCTTGCCAAGAGAGTGGAACTGAGCGAGCAAGGGTCTTGTTACAACCACCAACAAGAGTCTGGGCCAGCAATGATAACACCCAGCAACAATATGCAAGTTTCAGGGAAAGCAATAGTCCCCAGCAAGTGTCATGCCCCGTACACATGTGCAAGATTTCCAGAGGGGAAAGCCAAGAACCTGCTCAGTTCAGTCTTTCCCTTACACACGGCCGGTTTTCCCGACAGGAGAACTGCGATGAAATCCTGGCTGTGTGTATGCTCTATCTCAGTTTTTTCCCATAGAAACACTTCCAAAAACCGCCAGGCAAAAGTTCGCCAGTTTTTCCAGCAGGAAAAAAAGAACCGGTTCTCTTTTTTTTGTCCGGCGTTTTTTGGGCAGTTTTCCCGTCGGAAAAACTGCGAGGAGCATACACACGGCCAGGATTTCCGGCCAAAAGCTCTCCTCACAATTTTCCCCTCGCAAAAGCTGATCGTATGTACGAGGCATGTGGGCAAGCAAAAACCCCCGCACAATAATAACCCCCATCAATGTACAATGATAACGCAAGCCAGGCTTAATAAGAACCTTTAGCATTGGTGTTCAATAGTTTTACTGACTGGAGCACCCACTCCCACAAAGGTCCCTCTTACTTTCTATATTGTAAGTTTTTACCTCCAATTCCATCATGGGTGTCAGAAGCAGGGCCCCTATTAGAAATCATGGTGTCCTATACAGCCTCCTCATTGGCCAAGACACCCCATTCATTCCTAGTCTGTCCTTGGAGTGCCCTTGTCTTGTCTAATGTCACCAGATACCCGGCCACCTAGCTTCAGAAGAGGAAAGTTTCAGAGTTGGGGGTGAAATCAATTGACCTTACTGACAATTAGCCAAGGCAATTATCAC
This sequence comes from Rana kukunoris, assembly GCA_029574335.1. Taxonomy (NCBI): domain Eukaryota; kingdom Metazoa; phylum Chordata; class Amphibia; order Anura; family Ranidae; genus Rana; species Rana kukunoris. The sequence goes on from CM056051.1 coordinate 525,992,162, forward strand.
TAGAGATACATTTCATAGCAACCCTGCCTAAAATCCAGAGTGCTACATCTATATGAAATATTTATGTGGCAAATGAAAGAGGAACTTTGGCCATTTTGATAAAAATGTACACAGCAGCTACAAGTAAAAAACACACACGTACCAGACCAAGTTGCCCAGTGCTGTCTTCCTACAGCCCGAAGTCTTCTCAGGTCCTTCAGATCTAGGGTCGCCATCTTGGATTTTGAATCCAGTTGTGGCTTTCTCATGACTCTCAGCTGACTCCTTACTGCACTTTCTTGAGGCATGGACATGTATGACATGTAGGAGGCTGCAGTCAAGGTCGAAGTAAGGGTGCAGAGGTACCAGATGCCACCCTCGCAGCTAATACCTGCTGGAAAAGGTACCCCCACCAAAAAAATGGCAGCCAAATATGGAAAATAGTGTGAGTGGGATCAATCTTTTTCCTAAGAGAAAAGTGAGTGAACTTCCATTTATGAAAACATAAATCGTCATTCATCATCATGTACATTTTATAACATTTAACCACTTGCTGACAGAATGGCAGAATGGCACTTCTGCACGAAGGGATGTACCTGTACATCCCCTTTAAATCGCGGCATTATGGGCGTGGGCGTGGGCGCACGTCCATGCGTGCTCCGTGACCGTGCCTGCGGGACCCACAAACTCGGTGTCCAATGGTGTCCCGCCATCGTGTCTGCAGAACAGGAAGATGCCTATGTAAACAAGGCATTTCCCTGTTCTGCCTAGTGACAGGGCCTCTTCCTCGCCTGCTAGTGGTTAACCCCTTCCCTGCCAGTGTCATTTACATAGCATTTTTGCATTTTTATAGCACAGATCGCTGAATAAATGACAATAATAAGAATGAATAAATGACAATTGTCCCAAAATACTATTTAAAAGTGTCTGAAGTGTTGCAGTCACAATAAAAATCGCAAAAATATGGGGTGGAGTGGTGCTGAGAAGCAATGAAATAAATGCAGCTAAAAATAGAACAGATAAAAGAATAAAAAAATAATAATAAATAAATAAAACCTGGAGATAAAGTGGAACAATTATCAGGTAAGGGGAAGATGCAGTCCAATGCAAAGCAGATGGTGTTAGTCTGTAATCCAGGGCAAAGCCTTCACAAGCAGGGGAGATGAGAGCAGAACTCCAATATATGTAAGAGAAAAAAGGGAGAAGGCGCCTCCAGGTTAGTAGACATAAAAGCTTTAATTTTACATAGGTACAGCATCCACTTACACTTAAAGTGGTTGTAAATAGTGTTGCTCACGAATATTCGCATTGCGAATATTCGCTACGAATATTGCATATTCGAGTATTCGCGAATAACACGAATATCGCGGCGAATATTTGCTATTTCGAATATTCATATTTTTTCTATTTTTTTTTTTAGAACAGATCACATCCTAGAGATCCCCATCGACGTCTAAAAGCATTGCTGGTATGATTAGAGACCTTGGGCCGAGTAGCTGCAGCGCTCATTTTATATTGCCGAAAAATCGCAATGCGATTATTCGGCAATAGCGATATCGCGCGATTATTTTGTATTGTAATATATCACGAATATTCTGAGCCAATCAGAGTGCTCCATTCCGCATTTCTCGAAATTTCGCAATTATTTTATATTGTAATATATCACGAATATTCGGAGCCAATCAGAGTGCTCCATTCCGCATTTCTCGAATATTCGCAATTATTTTATATTGTAATATATCACGAATATTCTGAGCCAATCAGAGTGCTCCTTCCGCATTTCTCGAATATTCGCAATTATTGTGTATTGTAATATATCACGAATATTCGGAGCCAATCAGAGTGCTCCTTCCGCATTTGCCGAATATTCGCAATTATTGTGTATTGTAATATATCACGAATATTCTGAGCCAATCAGAGTGCTCCTTCCGCATTTCTCGAATATTCGCAATTATTGTGTATTGTAATATATCACGAATATTCTGAGCCAATCAGAGTGCTCCATTCCGCATTTCTCGAAATTTCGCAATTATTTTATATTGTAATATATCACAAATATTCTGAGCCAATCAGAGTGCTCCATTCCGCATTTCTCAAAATTTCGCAATTATTTTATATTGTAATATATCACGAATATTCTGAGCCAATCAGAGTGCTCCTTCCGCATTTCTCGAATATTCGCAATTATTGTGTATTGTAATATATCACGAATATTCTGAGCCAATCAGAGTGCTCCATTTTGCATTTCTCGAAATTTCGCAATTTGCATTCGCATTCGCAATAGCGAAAATTCGCAATCATTTCATTTCCAAAAAATATCACGAATATTCGTATTTAGCGAATATATCTCGAATATTCGACTATATATTCGAGATATATCGCGAAATCGAATATGGCATATTCTGCTCAACACTAGTTGTAAACCCAAATTTTACTCTTTGTATTTTTACATGTATTTTAATATCCCCAATGCGTCGCTCTCTTTATTTTTTTCTTACCTGCTTCCTTCTCGGCATATCGCCGATATCCCGAGTGGTGACGTCACTCCGCGCATGCGCCGTCTGATAGCTAGACCGGCCAGCCGAGACCATGCCGGCCAAAATCTCTGTTCATGTCGGGGCTGCGTCATTTCCTGTTGTTGACGTCAGCCCCGACATCGCGCGATGGTTTGCGGTTTGATTTCCTCCCCCCGCAGAGGCTCATGGATGTTTACCTTGTGACTCCTACGTCACAAGGTATGAAGGTGGCAGACGGCGCAAGACAAATCCACCACTGTGAAGAGCTTCTCTTCGTTTCCATAGTAACTGGAAGCGAAGAAGAGGCTTGAATATTTGGCGTAGTGCGCATGCGCGGGATTACAGCCATCATAATCAATTGTGGGCGGAAGTTTTCACTGTAGCAGATGCGCAAACCACAAGAACAATGGCGCTGGCATAGTAGAAGAAAAAGACTTCACAAAGGTAAGGATTTAAACCATGAAACGAATAGTGACATTTAGTAGATAACGATCGATGGATGCAGCAGGAAACTGGCTTTAGGAAGATGTTTCTAGTTAGGAGAGTAGATGGGGGTTTACAACCGCTTTAAAAGCAGTGGTTCACCATAAATTTACTCTGTCCCATCCGTCAGCACCAGTATGCTGTTTTTGTTTTTTTTTAATAGCTCTACTTACTGTTTAATGAATCATTTTTGTTTGTCTCCACCGCGGGTGAATGGCGCTGCTATGGCGCGTCACGGCTTTCGAAAATAGCCGATTTAGGACTCGGCTATTCCCGGCACAAAGTAACGCCGGTCTTTGTGGATCTGGCCCTATAACTTTTGCGCAAACCAATCAATATCCGCTTATTGAATTTTTTTTAAACAAAAATATGTAGAAGAATACATATCTAAACTGAGGGGAAAAAAACGTTTTTTTTTTGGGGATATTTATTATAGCAAAAATATTACTTTTTTTTTCAAAACTGTTGCTCTTTTTTTGTTTATAGCGTAAAAAATAAAAACCGTTGAGGAGATCGAATACCACCAAAGGAAAGCTCTATTTGTGGAAAAAAAGGACTTCAATTTTGTTTGGGTGAAGAATGAGGGGTGATATGGCGCTTACTAAATAAAAATACTTGGAAATTCCACGAGGATAGAGCCAAATAATTGAGGCATCCTTTGAATTAATTTCTCATATGAATTGTACTGTCAAAAATGAGGTTGACTAGTCAATTGACTAGTCAATTAACATACATCGGGCAATATTTTATAAGACCTGAAAAAGAAAACTTGAAATAAAAAGCCCATCCACATCCGTGGGATATGTGCAAATAATTAAAACAAAAACTTCCAACCAAGGAAATAGCATCCAGTGATAAACCAAGAACTTCAATGTGTAATCAAATCACAAATGTGAATTCCAAATAAGTGCCGGTTCACACTACAGCGACTTGGGATCCGACACGTGCCACACCAAGTCGCCCCAAGTCGCGCAACATGACATTCCATTGAAGTGCATGAGAGCCGTCTTAATGTACACTATTAAAGTCACTAAAAATTCAGAAAAGGTTCCTGTGATGATCTACCCAATACCTAAACTGATCTACCCGATTCCTACATCGGCCACTGCACTGCACACTGACCACTACACTGCACACTGACCACTGCACACTGATCACTACACCGCACACTGATTACTGCACACTGACCACTACACTGGCCATCAGAACCCACAAATCAGCTATCAGGACTCATGCCACCCATAGATCAGCTATCAGAACACACACACATCTGCTATCAGAACATCAGCTATGGGGACCCTCAGCACCTACAGATCAGAGAAGGAGATTCACCGCTCCAGGTGAGGCTTGTAGATAATTAGGGACGATCGGATTACCAAGGTGCTGGCGATGCACGTAGCAATAGCAACAGGAGGAGGAAGATGGACAGCCGCACTCCAAGAAGACTTTTAGAAAAAAAGTTGTCTTTAATTTCAAAACTGGAACATGTACAATCACCGCAACCACAAAACAGGACAGCCGATGCGTTTCGCACTTAACTAGTGCTTAGTCATGGCTACCTACAGATCAGCCATCAGTACCCGCAGCACCTGCAGCACCTACAGATCGATCAGCCATCAGCACCCGCAGCACCTACAAATCAGTAATCAGCACCCGTGGCACCCATGGATCAGCCATCAGACCCCATGGAACCCATGGATCAGCCATCAGATCCCATGGATCAGCCATCAGAACCCACGGATCAGCTATGAGAACCCACACCACCCATAGATCAGCTATGAGGATCTGCAGCACCTACAGATCAGCCATCAGCACCCACAGCACCCATGGATCAGCCATCAGACCCCATGGAACCCATGGATCAGACATCAGAACCTACAACTCAGCTATCAGAACCCACAGCACCTACGAGAACCCATAGTACCCATAGATCAGCCTTCAGAACCTACAGCACCTACAGATCAGCTATGAGAACCCACATCACCCATAGATGAAGCTGTTGGCCCTCCTGGAAGCTGTCTCCCCACATTAGAGCCTGTAAACACTATGTGCAGGTCAGACAAAAGCTGAAAATGACACTGTAAATAGGCGTTGTCACTGCCCCCAGCAACTCATGCTCTCCACCATCCAGTACATGGGCACAGAAGCTGCCAAAGCCAGAGACTTAGCGGTGCCCACACACACAGTCCGGAGGGAGGCGGTGACCTCTCGCCTTCTATCCAGTAGACGATGATGTAGATGAAGCTGGCTGCCGTGCGGCCTGGGAATGAATGGAAGGTGCTGCAGGCTCTCCCCCTTCCTCCTCCAGCGCCTTACTGCAAGCCACCATTTCGCTGCTGAAAGAGCAGAGGAGCTGTGTTCCTGGTGTTGCACTCAGTGTCACAGCCCCCCTCGCACCGCCACTGAGCAGTAGAACACTGCCAATTTGCAACCCCCCCCACTGCAGCCTGCGCTGGTCTGGCCAACCTGTTGGCACGCCCCTGATTATACATTATCACAAGTATAAACACAGGTGTTAGGATTATTCTTCTCTTGTGATCAGCCACTCCAGGTCTATTGATAAGTAGACAATTTATTTCAGATGTATTCATACAAACAGGTGAAACTTACATGCTGCCAAATTTAATCGATGCAGTCCCTGATGTGGCATCGATGCATGTGACCGTAATGATCGATGTAATGATCGCCCCCCCCGGAGAGCACTCAGTGCAGCGGTTACCTTATTTTTTAGTGTTTGTATATGCTGCGCTCAGGTGACTGCCCGGCCCGCCTCTCTCCTCTCGCATCTCTCCTGGCATCAGCCCTGCCCACTGACTGTAGCTATCAGATCAGAAGTGAGGCGGGTGGGGCTGACACCAGGAGAGACATGAGAAGAGAGAGGCGGGACAGGCAGTCATCTGAGCGTGGCATATACAAACACTGAGAATTCCCTGCTGACTTGAGAACACCGGCGGCTGAAATGGAGATCGGGGGGATGGTGAGCAGGCAGATCGCCCTTCTCATTACAAGGCTGCCATGGTCAGAGGGACAGCAATCATACAAGTAAGTTCCCTCCAATTATCCTCTATTGCCCGAGTAGTGTGCGCCTGCCTAACTAGTGCTATGCACCCTCCTTTTACAAGGCAATGATTTACAGCGTTACCAGGGGTACCAGCAGCCGGAAGAACGGCCACCAGCACTGGCAAAGCAGCATGTAAGAACAGAGGGGGAGGTGGGCGCTGTGATACAGGGACACGGGGGGGGGAGGGGTACAGGCATATAGTGAAATCTGATGTGTCTCCTGTGATAAGTAATTGTCACGGCAGGCAGGGACTGGGCTGTATGGAGGAGAAATATAGACAGAAGGAGGAATGGTGTGATATTTCCTGATTGTGATGACAGCTCGGCAGGGGACACAGGACACCATTACATTGTCAGAAATAGAAACACAAATGTCTGCTCTTATTATTCCCAGTATGATGCTGGGGTGACATACACTGTGTGTATTTCTTTCTCTGACTATTCGGCTGATCTACATAACCCAACACAAGTCCATATGATAGAATTGTCTTCTATGTGCCTTCATCACACCACAACTCTGCATTATTGTCTGCAGTCTCTGACCATCTCCTGTGGCATGTCTGCAGTCTCTGATCATCTCCTGTTGCATGTCCGCAGTCTCTGATCATCTCCTGTTGCATGTCCGCAGTCTCTGATCATCTCCTGTTGCATGTCCGCAGTCTCTCATCATCTCCTGTATAGGGTGACCGCGTGTCCTGGATTGCCCATTTTGCAGGTCTGTCCTAGGCACCTTCATTGCAGGACAATACAGTGTCCTGGAATGAAACTGACACAGCCACCGCCCCCCCCGGCCAATTTGGTGCCCCAAAAAAGGCAGCCACATCACCGCTTTACTCACTGACATGACATTTCCTGTCCAGGAATACCTGGAGGAGCACAATCCCCGCCCCCTGCTTGTGATTGGAGAAATCATAAATCCTGCCTCTTGTGTCCAATCACTGTGCTGTGATTCATTACAGCACAAGATGATTTTTGGGGAAGGAAGGTTGTCCCTAAACGGTAGTTTGGAAATGTCACCCTACTCCTGTAGCATGTCGGCAGTCTCTGATCATCTCCTGTAGCATGTCTGCAGTCTCTGATCATGTATCATGTCCGCAGTCTCTGATCATCTCCTGTAGCATGTCCACAGTCTCTGATCATCTCCTGTAGCATGTCTGCAGTCTCTGATCATCTCCTTTAGTTCCTTTAGTATTTTGGGGGAGAGCCTGGAGCTCATTTATGTTGTTGTCTGCTGTGTTTAGACTTTGTTACATGCAGGAAGTGTTTTTTTTTTTTTTAAAGAACAGATAGAATAAAAAAAAGGAGTACTTACATTTTTTTTGGATAAAAACCATGCGCACTTGCGCTGTAATTGTGGTGCATCGCGGAATCGAATCAGATCGTTGACATGATAATCGTAATCGAATTGTGAGGCCAGTGAAGATGCGCACCCCTTATCTGTGCCTTCTCCTATGATAGGACAGGGTCATGGACACATGGAGGATGTATCCCTCTGTCTGACTCCTGTGTATCCTAGGGAGATTTCCATCCATTGTTTGGATGTAGTCAGAGCTCTTATGCCGCGTACACACGATCACTTTTTGTGATGAAAAAAAACATAATTTTATCTGACGAAACAAAACAACGTTTTTCAAACTTTTCAAAAACGACATTGCATACACACCATCGTTTTTCCACAATACTCTTGCAAAGCGCGGTTACGTAAGACACTTTCAACGGCACTCTGTTCCATTGAAGCTCCCATCTCATAACTTGCTTCTAAGCATGCGCGGGTTTAAAAACGTCATTTTAAACGACGTTTTGCCCACACACTGTCACTTTTTATGACACAAAAAAAGACATTTTGAAAAACGACACAAAAAATTCAAGCATGTTGGAATTTTTTTTTGGTCATTTTTTTGAAGACATAAAACTACGTTTTGCCCACACACGATCATTTTAAATGACATTTTTTTAAACATTGTTTTTTTTCATCACAAAAAGTGATCGTGTGTACGCGGCATTAGTGTTTCCCTCCCAGCTGCATCTTCATTCATACAAGCAGATTCTTTTTCCCATTTGCAAGGGTCTCCATAAAGCCCAACCTCCTTCACACTTAGGCTTAAATCTGGACTCTGGGAAAACCGGGAACCTCCTCTATTCAGAAAATGCCTTGTGTTTTTTTCACTGAATGCAAGACTTTCTATGATTGTTCATTCATGCTCCCCTCCTCACATCGCAGGAAAGCTCTGCATTTAGTAAAAAGAACACAAGGCCTTTTCTGAATGGAGAAGGTGTACAACGAGTTACCTGGTATGATCAGTCTACCTAGCCAGAACTACAAATATCAATGCCAGATATTAAGCACTTACAGTTATGTGGGGGCTGAAGGAATGTAACATTTTTACCAAATAGAGAAGCAGCCAAACATGGCACAGGTATCAGTATAGATAATTATTTCTAAACAGCAAAAGGACCAACGTTGTTCCCTCGTGTTTTTTCACCTTAATACATCCTATGCATTAAGGTGAAACAATATATACATGGTTAGGACTCATGTTAATACATAACACACTAGAAGTAGCCATAGAGCCCTTTTCAGCCTTGCAAATGTGGCCTGTGCATCCATATGGTAATGACCCCAGAAAGGATTAAATAAAAGAGGAAGAAAATCAAATGTAAATATACCATTTTTTTATTGTGTGTTTATGAAAGTAGAATTATGGACCTATACACATATTTTTTCCTTTTCCAACAATATATACTCTGATTAAACCAAGAGTCCTTTGGTAAAATCAATTGGCCAGAAGTGAAGATCTAGTGATCCTCTTGCCCATTCGCTGAAACACTTTTGACCAAGAGATTCCAAGCCTGCCCACCACGGCAAGGTAGACTCTTCTAGGGCAGGACCTACACTAACTACACTAAGCTACCCTACCCTTTTTCTAATGTTGGATTATGTTTGTAGTAGGCCTCATCCTATGATCTGTGTGCGCAAGCTACTTTCCTAATTTGAGTGTGTGTGTGTGTGTACATCTATCTAAAGCATTGAGCGGTCAGTTTATGTGTATCTGGACATCCTCTGTTAGTGTAGGTCAGTGCATGCCAGTCGTATGTTGTCCAGTGTTTGTCAGTAAACTTTGCCTTTGCTTGGTGTGCTAGTGTGGGGTGGTGGTAGGTGGTGAGGAGGCATTATATAACATTTGAACAAGTTTGTAATGTTTTTAAAATACATTTTTTGATGTCTCACATTTAAGATAGAGAAATGGACTGAGTACAGAGATTCATCATAAACAGACAAAGACAAATACAATTAAGATTAAATGTTTATTGAAATAAATATAGTTGGTGATAAACTTTTAACCTATGGAAAAAGTTCATCAGAGAAAACCATGGAAGACTGTGGGGGGATGTTCCCTCCCACTGCTTGTAAAAGCAGTCTAGAGGCTAATTAGCCGCTAAGATTGCTTTTATATGAAAGCCAACCGCTGGCTAAAAAGAATGATACCAAGATGATACCTAAACCCACAGGCATCATTCTGGTATAACCACCCAAAGTCCAGCAATATACCAGTATGTTGCTGGTCCTTGTTGGGCATACATTGTAATGGTATTTTTTTTAATTCAGCCTGTGGGCTGAACGAAAAAAAGAGATTGATCGGTGGGTGTGCCCACCATTAGAATACTACCCTTTATCCACCCACTTCTAATGATGGGCATACGTGCACCATTTGTTTTTAACTGTGGTGGTGAAATCACCTCCTACAGCGCTGGAGTCGCTAATTTACATTTAGCAATCTGGTCCTAATAAATATATGCCAAAGCATGGGAACAATCCACCCCTAATGTTAGGGGCAAATCGCCCCTCCACCCCTGCCCCCATGCTTCGGCATATATGCTCTTTTTTTAACTGTGATGGTGAAATCACCTTCTACAGCACTGGAGTCGCTGATTTACGTATCGTGGGAGCAAACACTGTTGCTGTCAAGATAAATAAATCATTGCTGCAGCTGAATGGCATACCTGGTAAGTAAATGATGGTTAACAATAAAACAAAGTAACATTACAGTATAACAGTAAGACATACCATATCTGCAAAGCAAATACAATAAAACATAGTAGAAATAAAACATTTTTTTAAAAGCAATCTGTGCCTAAAAAATATATGCCAAAGCATGGGGGCAATCCACCCCTAATGTTAGGGCCAAATCGCCCCTCCACCCCTGCCCCCATGCTTTGGCATATATGCTCTTTTTTTTTAACTGTGATGGTAAAATCACCTTCTACAGCACTGGAGTCGCTGATTTACGTACCGTGGGAGCAAACACTGTTGCTGTCAAGATAAATAAATCATTGCTGCAGCTGAATGGCATACCTGGTAAGTAAATGATGGTTAACAATAAAACAAAGTAACATTACAGTATAACAGTAAGACATACCATATCTGCAAAGCAAATACAATAAAACATAGTATAAATAAAACATTTTTTTAAAAGCAATCTGTGCCTAAAAAATATATGCCAAAGCATGGGGGCTATCCGCCCCTAATGTTAGGGCCAAATCGCCCCTCCACCCCTGCCCCCATGCTTCGGCATATATGCTCTTTTTTTTAACTGTGATGGTGAAATCACCCTCTACAGCACTGGAGTCGCTGATTTACGTACCGTGGGAGCAAACACTGTTGCTGTCAAGATAAATAAATCATTGCTGCAGCTGAATGGCATACCTGGTAAGTAAATGATGGTTAACAATAAAACAAAGTAACATTACAGTATAACAGTAAGACATACCATATCTGCAAAGCAAATACAATAAAACATAGTAGAAATAAAACATTTTTTTAAAAGCAATCTGTGCCTAAAAAATATATGCCAAAGTATGGAGGCAATCCGCCCCTAATGTTAGGGCCAAATCGCCCCTCCACCCCTGCCCCCATGCTTCGGCATATATGCTCTTTTTTTTTAACTGTGATGGTGAAATCACCTTCTACAGCACTGGAGTCGCTGATTTACGTATCGTGGGAGCAAACACTGTTGCTGTCAAGATAAATAAATCATTGCTGCAGCTGAATGGCATACCTGGTAAGTAAATGATGGTTAACAATAAAACAAAGTAACATTACAGTATAACAGTAAGACATACCATATCTGCAAAGCAAATACAATAAAACATAGTAGAAATAAAACATTTTTTTAAAAGCAATCTGTGCCTAAAAAATATATGCCAAAGCATGGGGGCAATCCGCCCCTAATGTTAGGGCCAAATCGCCCCTCCACCCCTGCCCCCATGCTTCGGCATATATGCTCTTTTTTTTTAACTGTGATGGTGAAATCACCTTCTACAGCACTGGAGTCGCTGATTTACGTATCGTGGGAGCAAACACTGTTGCTGTCAAGATAAATAAATCATTGCTGCAGCTGAATGGCATACCTGGTAAGTAAATGATGGTTAACAATAAAACAAAGTAACATTACAGTATAACAGTAAGACATACCATATCTGCAAAGCAAATACAATAAAACATAGTAGAAATAAAACATTTTTTTAAAAGCAATCTGTGCCTAAAAAATATATGCCAAAGCATGGAGGCAATCCGCCCCTAATGTTAGGGCCAAATCGCCCCTCCACCCCTGCCCCCATGCTTCGGCATATATGCCCCTTTTTTTAACTGTGATGGTGAAATCACCTTCTACAGCACTGGAGTCGCTGATTTACGTATCGTGGGAGCAAACACTGTTGCTGTCAAGATAAATAAATCATTGCTGCAGCTGAATGGCATACCTGGTAAGTAAATGATGGTTAACGATAAAACAAAGTAACATTACAGTATAACAGTAAGACATACCATATCTGCAAAGCAAATACAATAAAACATAGTAGAAATAAAACATTTTTTTAAAAGCAATCTGTGCCTAAAAAATATATGCCAAGGCATGGGGGCAATCCGCCCCTAATGTTAGGGCCAAATTGCCCCTCCACCCCTGCCCCCATGTTTCTGCATATATGCTCTTTTTTTTAACTGTGATGGTGAAATCACCTTCTACAGCACTGGATTCGCTGATTTACGTATCGTGGGAGCAAACACTGTTGCTGTCAAGATAAATAAATCATTGCTGCAGCTGAATGGCATACCTGGTAAGTAAATGATGGTTAACAATAAAACAAAGTAACATTACAGTATAACAGTAAGACATACCATATCTGCAAAGCAAATACAATAAAACATAGTAGAAATAAAACATTTTTTAAAAGCAATCTGTGCCTAAAAAATATATGCCAAAGCATGGGGGCAATCCGCCCCTAATGTTAGGGCCAAATCGCCCCTCCACCCCTGCCCCCATGTGTCTGCATATATACTCTTTTTTTAACCGTGATGGTGAAATCACCTTCTACAGCACTGGAGTTACTGATTTACATATCATGGAAGCAAACCCTGTGGCTGTCAAGATAAATAAATCAATTCTCTCCTGGTCCCCCTATACTGTTCCTTCCTGCCCCCCTATACTGTTCTATCCTGGTCCCTCCCCCTATTACTGCTCTCCCCTGGTCTCCTAATTACTGTTCTCTTCTGCTCCCCCTATTACTGTTATTTTCTGATCCCCTTTACTGTTCTCTCCTGGTCCCCCTATATTGTTCCCTCTGGTCCCCCTATTACTGTTCTATCCTGGTCCCTCCCCCTATTAGTGCTCTCTTCTGATCCCCCTATACTGCCCTCTCCTGGTCCTCTTATTACTGTTCCCTCCTCTGTCCCCCGATTACTGTTCTCTCATGGTCCCCCTAAACTGTTCCTTTCTGGTCCCCCTATACTGTTCCCTCCTGGTCCCCCTATACTGTTTTCTCTTGGGCCCCCTATTACTGTTCTCTCCTGGTCCCCCTATTACTGTTCTCTCCTGGTCCCCCTATTACTGTTCTCTCCTGGTCCCCCTATTACTGTTGCCTCCTGGTCCCCCTATTACTGTTCTCTCCTGGTCCCCCTATTACTGTTCTCTCCTGGTCCCCCTATTACTGTTGCCTCCTGGTCCCCCTATTACTGTTCTCTCCTGGTCCCCCTATTACTGTTGCCTCCTGGTCCCCCTATTACTGTTCTCTACTGTGCCCACCATAATTCTGCCACTGGATGCTTCCCCGCCTCCTCCCTCCCAGCGGCTGTGGCTGCACCCTAGGCAGCCACCTAGTTTGCCTAGCGGAAGCTCCGGCCCTAAATAAAGTCTACTAAGCAGTTGACGTTAAGTATAGCTTATGGAAAACTGATACAAATTGTGTGATAAAAATTTCAGTCTGTAGTGGGAGGCCAGGTTGGAACTTTGAGGGAATTGGGACTGAGTCCTTGAGGGAAGTAGGCTGAGTCTGCGTAGTTGTGGAAGGAGTCTGTGCAGTTGTGGAAGGAGTCTGTAGGGAAGCAGGGATGAGTCTGCCAGGGTGCAAGGGAAAGTCTGCCTGAAAGATTGGATGAGTCTGCCAGAGAGAAGAGATAAGGGAAGTGCCCCCCCAGACATTTCCCTAAAAGACTTATCTCTTTTCTCTGGCAGACTTATGCTATCATCCCTGCTTGTCTGTGGACTCCTTTCACAAGCCAGCGATCTGTTCCCCTGACCTTGTAGACTCAGCCTAGTTCCTTAAAGACTCGGTCCCCATTCCCTCTCAGTTCCAGCCTGGCCTCCAACTCTCCTACAGAAGAACATTTTTGTGACACGTTTTGTGTAAGTTTTTCATAAACTACAACTTGTATTGTCTTCAGTTTAGCTTTTGGGGTTTTTGGTCTTCAGATTCTGTATGGCTTTCCATTCATCGCTGACAAATGTAAAGCCCTGGAACCGTTCCTGTGTCTTCCTACTAAATTTCCCTGCATATTTCAGACTCTTATACACATTTAATGTTGTCTGCGTCATTAATATTATCTTCTTCGTCATTTCTTCTTTGAGGTTCTGAAAAAGAAAAAGAGAGAACAATGAGATCCATGAATGAATATAAATCCCTCTATGACCCCTGAGGGCCGTTTCCCCACCTCTATGGGCCATCTAAGTCCATATGATTGTGAGATGTCAGATACCGGTCACCACTGTGCAGAAGCAAGGATATGGATCTTCACTATTAAAGTTGTGCAAACTCACTTCTGAAAGGTTTATATTTGTCCCCTTATTTCTCTTTGCTCATTTCCCACGAGTCTTCAGATTGAGAGTCGGGGTGAGATCTCTCCTGAGGTCTGCCAGTGTACAACACAACAAATAACAGAGCCCTGTAACTAAGTGAAATGTACATATGTACGGAGCTCTGTTATTTGATGCTGCCATACACACTCAGGAGTTGGGAGACAGCGCTGTCAGAGTTTAGGTGACTCCTCTCCCCCCCGGCACACAAACTGATGAGTCAGATTCAAATAAATGTAATGTTGGAAATAACAATGCTGCACAATTCTAATAAGGGAAGATGGAATATTCAGCTGCTTTTGTGAATCTGGTCCTGACGGCTTCTCTTTATGCACAACGATACATCTCACAAACACAATTTCTTCCTCTATAAACCCCCCAAAGTGTCATGATGGGCTCCAGCCATGTGTAAAGAGACTGGCCAGATGGCCCAATGCACAATGCTTAAATTGTTACTTACCTTCCGACATGCAGAAAATGGGGCGCGCAACTTCCCTGCCTCCAGCTGTTCCCAATTTATTCCTCGGAAAAATCGGTGGTTCCGTATCTTAGCAACATATGCCTTGCGTTTTTTCTGGTCTTTGCAAAGGAGCTATGGGAGAAAAAAGAAAACAGAGAAACATAAGAAGCTGATTTATAAAGACTTGTGGTCTCCAACAATGCACAAACCGCATTTATAAAGAGCACAGACTCATTGGCTGAGCCTATATATCTGTTTTCATTGTCCCGCTGGGACTGTGTGATCACTTACCTTGTTCAGAAAGTCCACTAAGACATCATCGGCACCGATGGGGTAACGTGGTGATTCATGGCATATGGAAGCTTGAGGATTTTTTATGTTGAATGGGTAAATTCCAAAGGCTGCCTCAAATAATGTGACCCCCAATGCGAAATAGTCCACAGCTTTGTCAAATGGCTCGCCCTTTAATAACTGTGGGAAAAAAGAGAGAGAGAGAAGGATCAGGACATGTCTGGCTGGAAAACAACAACATCATTTACAACAAGGTTCCATACAAATGTTTTCATCTTTAATACATTTGACTTCATTTAGAAGCATCCCACTTCTATGTGTAGTGGTTACAAAGTAGCCATTACACACTGTCCACACTCACCCCCTATGCACAAGAAGGAAAATGAATTGGAAGAAGTGATTTTTATCCTGACAGAACCCCAGGACTGGATAGCTGCTGAACCATACTACTGTTTTTATCTAGAATTGCTCTGTGTATGCAGGTTTTCTTTAACCACTTCAGCCCCGGAAGGATATGCCCCCTTAATGACCAGGCCACTTTTTGCAATACAGCACTGCATCGCTTTAACTGACAATTGCGCAGTCGTGCGACACTGTACCCCCACAAATAGAGCATTCCTTTGGTGGTTTTTGCTATAATAAGTATCCCCAAAAAAAATTTCCTCAGGCGGCTATTTGTGGGCGCACGCCGCCAGAGGTGCGCTTGCATGCCCATTCTCGAGCGGGGGAGCCAACCAGCGGTCCGGCGGACTCAATGTCGGCCAGCCACCTGCGATCATTCCAGAGACAGGCAGAATGGGGATGTGTCAGTGTAAACAGAGAGAGAGATCGTCTGTTTCCTAGTAATTAGAAACAGCGATCTCTCTCCTACTCCAGTCAGCCCGTTCCCCATACTGTTAGCAACACCACCCCAGGGAACACATTTAACCCCTTGATCACTCCCTGGTGTTAACCCCTTCCCTGCCAGTTACATTTATACAGTAATCAGTGGCTATTATTAGCTCTGATCATTGTATAGATGTCACTGGTCCAAAAAAAGTGTCAAAAGTGTACAATCTGTCCGCCGCAATGTTGCAGTCCCGCTAATCACCGCCATTCCCAGTAAAAATAATAATAATAATAAAAATGACATAACACTATCCCCTATTCTGTAGATGCTATAACTTTTGCGTAAACCAATCAATAAACGATTCTTGCAATTTTTGTTACCAAACATGTGTAGAAGAATACGTATCGTCCTAAACTGAGGAAGAAATTTGTTTTGTTACTTTTTTGGGCGGATATTTATTATAACAAAAAGTAGAAAATATCGTTTTTTTTTTATCAAAATTTACATTTTTTTGTTTACAGTGCAGAGGTGATCAAATACCACCAAAAGAAAGCTGTACGTGTAGGAAAAAAAGGACATCAATTTTGTTTGGGTACAGTGTCGCACAACCGTGCAATTGTCAGTTAAACCGACGCAGTGCTGTATCGCAAAAAATGGCCTGGTCATTAAAGGGGTTGTAAAGCTTTGTGTTTTTTTTACCTTAATGCATACTATGCATTATGGTGAAAAAACAAATTGCACTCTCCGCCCCCCCCCCCCCCCCGAGCCCCCATTTTACTTAACTGAGCCCTGAATCTCCATGGGCGTAATCCGGCATCGTTCTCTCCATGGCTGATCGGCTCCTCATTGGATAGATTGATAGCAGCGCAGCCATTGGCTCCTGCTGCTGTCAATCAAATCCAGTGACGCGGCTAACGGGGGCGGGGCCGAGTCATACATTCGGCACCTATGTATGCCCAGTGTATAATATGGGAGCGTGCCCACAAGGTAACCACTCGGGAGAGAGCTTCCCAGAGGGGGTTAGCTGTTGCAGGGAGGAGCGGAGACAGCCGCCGTAAGACCGCAGAAGAGGATGTTCAGGGCCACTCTGTGCAAAATAAACTGCATAGTGGAGATAAGTACGATGTTTGTTATTTTTAAAAAAACTGAACCTTTAGTGTCCCTTTAAGGGGCAAATCCTTCCGGTCCTTAAGTGGTTAATTCAGGTCTAATCTAGTTGATAATTGCCCTGTGTATGGACACAATGGACATTCAGATGATTAGTCTTTTACTTACCTCAGGGGCCATGTATGATTGTGTTCCACATTTTCCAGTTGTCGTCTCGGATCCAAACATGTTGGTTACTGCATTACCAAAGTCGGCTAATCTCACATGACCTTTGCAATCCAGAAGAATGTTCTCAGGGTTCACGTCACTGCGGAGAAAAAAATAATTAGTTCTGCGGTTCAGATAATTGCCCCCCTATACCCCAATAATATTGACCCATAGAGGGATCGACATTTACAAAACTCCCTTTCCTAGCACTGCCCATACATGGAATGATACAATCTAGGAAACAATCAAACTGATTGCACAACATGAGAAGTATGACCAATAACCACTTCCCTAGCATGGCATAAGCCATTGTAGGGACGTTTATAAATGGCGCTGCAGAAATCGCCGTCAGACAGCTGCCTGGGCATGCGCCGATCAGTAATTGTTTAGGTGAAGAGGCAGTGCAAAGAAGAGGAGAAAAATGTGAAGTGATTGAAGTTTATAGGGAAATGATTTACCTGTGAAGTATGCCTTTAGAGTGCATGAACTGCAAACCACATAGGAGTTCTGCTGCCAGAAGTCTCATGGTGGGGAGGTCACATAATTTCTTGGATTCGATCTGTTTACTCAGCTCTCCCCCACTACAAAATTCCATCACGTAGTATAGATGATCCTGGGGAAGGAAAGACAGGTTAGAAGGTATAAAAGAAAGTATTATGTTATAAATCTTTACTAAAGCACAATACGTGATGTCTATCCAAAACATCTCTCTATCTATAGCTATTGATCTATATCTATCTATATCCATATCTATCTATTCAAACATCTACAGTATCTGTCTACAACAGTTACCAATCTGAATCTATCTATATTCATATACTGCACATCCATCCAAATATCTATCTATATACATCCATATATCTAGATCCATCCAAACATGTATCTATATATAGATATCCATTCATCCTTCCAACTTCTATCTAAAGCTATATTTCTACATCTATCTATATATACTGTACATCCATCCAACCAACAGTCTATCTACTGTATATCTACCTATCTATATCCATCCAATCATCTATCTGTTTATAGCTACCTATCTATATCTACATTCATCAAAATATCTATCTATCCAAACTTAGTCTTACCTCTGTCTGGAAAGTGGCGTAAAGCTTGGTACAGTACGGGTTGCCCATAACCATTTGCATTACTTGACGTTCATTCATGATGGAGTCCCGGTCGTTGTAAGTTAGATATAGCTTTGAGCTTATCTTAATGGCCACCAGTTTTCCGCTATCACAATGGGTTGCCAGCATCACCTATAGGAAAGGAACAATTAGTACATCATCTTTTTCATGTTCTCTAGTTTTAACATTACTAACAATTCCTCATGTTCTGAATTATCTTTCTTTTCCCCTTTTTACTATCCTGCTGAATTTGCCATTTGTGGAAATATGACCAACTGCTCTAAATGTTTTTTTTTTTTTTTCACATCAAACAGAGCCGCTGCTGGCCTTGTTCAACACAGCAGACTGATTCTCAGGTGCCATAACCCCCGAGCCACCAATCGGAATTCACTGTGCAGAAAACAGTACACCTCAAACAAAAATCGTTCTGTTCATGTACGAGAAAATTTGGAAGTTGGTCCCTTAGGAAGATTTCCTTTGGAAAGTCTGGATCAGATGTCAAAAAAGTTGTGCCTCATACAGAATTCTTCTGATTTTCTCCACTCAACACTGCATTAAGCTGAACAGTGGGTTCTTCCTTAACACTGCAGGGGTTAATGGGTCATTGTGCCCAGGGAATTATGAATATGGTAATGTACAAACCTTACTCCATACTCCTGCGGGCTTCCTTTGCACAGCACGACTACTCCCCCCCAAAGTCTGTTCCCTTCACAAACTGACCGGTCACAGCTTTCCAGTGTCATCCCATATAGTGCACAATCAGCAGTCCTGCATTGTACAGGAGGATGCCCAGGGTCATGGAACAGCAGAGGAGAGTGCCGGATGCCTGGGATAGGCTAAGGATATCACCTGATTCATCACTCCGTAAGAAAAATTAGTGCTTAACCACTTTAGCCCTGGACCATATTGCTGTCCAAAGACCAGAGCACTTTTTGTGATTCGGCACTGCGTCGCTTTAACTGATAATTGTGCGATCGTGTGACGTGGCTCCCAAACAAAATTGCCGTCCTTTTTTTCCCACAAATAGAGCTTTCTTTTGATGGTATTTGATCATTAGTGATGAGCGGAATACGCCATATTCGATTTCGCGATATTTCGCGAATATTTCGAAGAATATTCGCGAATATTCGTTAATATCGAATATTCGTGATATTTAAAAAAATAAATAAAAATTGCGAATTTTCGCCAATGCGAATTTTCGCTAATGCGAATTTTCGCTAATGCGAAATTTCGCGATTTTTTTTTTCATATATAAAATATCACGAATATTCGATATTTACGAATATTCGGTATATTTTATTAAAAAAAAAAGAGAAATTTCACATATGCGGTCGCGAATATTCGTAAATATCGAATATTCGTGATATTTTATAAAAAAAATTAAAAAAAATTGCGAAATTTCGCTATTGCGAAATTTCGCCATTGCGAAATTCGCGAATGCGAAATTGATTGCGAATTTTTTGCGAAATTTATTGCGAAATTTGAAAAATACGAATATTCGAAATAGCGAATATTCGCCGCGATATTCGAGATATTCGCGAATACTCGAATATGCAATATTCGTAGCGAATATTCGCAATGCGAATATTCGTGAGCAACACTATTGATCATCTCTGCGGTTTTTATTTTTAGCTCTATAAACAAAAATAGAGCGACTATTTTGAAAAAAATGCAATATTTTTTACATTTTGCTATAAAAAATATCCCCAAAAAAGATATACCATTTTTTTTCCCTCAGTTTAGGCCGATACGTATTCTTCTACATATTTTTCGTAAAAAAAATTCGCAATTAGCGTTTATTGATTGGTTTGCGCAAAATTTATAGCGTTTACAAAAAAGGGGGTAGTTTTATGGCATTTTTATTAATATTTTTTTTTTACTAGTAATGGCGGCGATCAGCGTTTTTTTTCCGGTACTTTATGGCGGACACATCGGACACTTTTGACACATTTTTGGGACCATTGGCATTTTTATAGCGATCAATGCTATAAAAATGCATTGGATTACTATAAAAATGCCATTGGCAGTGAAGGGGTTAACACTAGGGGGCAGGGAAGGGGTATGAACAGAAAATCAGCGTTTCCCCCGCTGACAGGAACGAGAGGTATGTGTTTACACACATACCTCCCGTTCCCCGCTCTGTAACGAACGAGCGTGCGTGCCCGGTGGCGATCGCGCCCGCCAAGCACGCGCGCGGGACTCATTGGGCGTGCGTGGGGCGCGCATGCGGGCCGCCGGCGGCGAGCACACGCCCCCTAGTGGCCGAATAAGAAAGGATGTAGAGCTACGTGCTCTCGCCCAGCAGTGCCACCGTCCCGCAGTAATATGACGGCGGGCGGTCGGCAAGCAGTTAAAATGTAAGTTCAGCTTTACAGAAAATTTGTAAGAAGACCTTACACTGGAACTCATCCCCTGATCCCGCTGTACCTGAGTCCCACAATCCCCTGCAGTCACACCCGGCAACCGGCTTCACCGGTCTGGGGATTTGAACTACCTGTAGCTTGCTCTCCTCTCCTCATTGACAGGCTAGGCTAGACGGTTTCTGATTGGTCAGCACCGTCCATGTGGCGAGGTACGGATAAGGGATTAAGCCACAGAGATTTTAAATCCCCAGACCGCTGAAGCAGCATGCTGGTGTCTGACTGAGGGGGATGGGGAGGGTGTCCAGTGTATTTTCACCTTACAGATTCTCCATAAAGGTGAACTTACATTTTAAAATTTCCAGTGGAGAGAGAAACCCACAAAGGCAATGTTTTCTTATATCCTGGAGTTCAACTTTAAACTGTAACATAAAGGGTGTACGGCCCTGATTGCTCAGTACATAACCCCCTCCCCCCAAAGGCTGAGCTGACTGTACATGTTTATGCTGCACCTGTCATGTAGTCTTCCATGGTCATAATGTGCCCCCCCCTGTGTTTAAATACTAATCTTTTGTCACTTACCTTCCCATGGCATCCGGATCCAAGTAGTTTATGGAAGATGAAGCTCTCTGGATATAAACAACCTGGTACACGTGCTGTAGAGAGAAAAACAGAAAAAAAATGTATTACCATGTACTCACACAATTCATACTACTCTGCTTAAATAAAGAAAAGAGCTAAACTAAAGTACGGGGGATATCACATACATATTACATATTGCTGCACATGCTGGAATGAGAGCAATAATTCTAGCACTAGACCACTTCCGTAGGGGGCTTTTAAAGCTTTGCCTTTGGAAAATGTAGGGCACTGAGATGTAAGATTTGACATGTTGGGTATCTATATACTTGGTGCAACCTTGGCTTTTATATTTTACTAAAAAATTTGGTCATTTATTGCGTTTTTGTGCCCCCTTAAAATTAACCTTTGCAGTAATATGGTGACTTTGGAGCTACCAGTATTTTATTCTCTAAGGTGGTTTTATGTAGTCTTCAGGACTCAAATTATTTTTTAAACGTGTGCATAAAAAAAAAAAAAAAACTCTGGCTGTAAAAGGGTTTAAGGATAAGTTCATTTTCATTTCGGAAACACGTTATATGTTTCACTCGTAAGATTTGTTAGTTAAAAAAACATAAAGTGCAATTACTGATTTTTCATTTTTTTATCTGCACTCCTGAGGTGTGTGTCCTTATTTTCCCCATACACATTTATTATGCTGTGGCACTCTGTGAGCCAGCGACTCTGCCCCTCCACTAGGGGTGCAACGGATCAAAAAACTCACGGATCGGATCGATCCTCAGATCAGGAGTCACGGATCGGATCATTTTCGGATCAGCAAAAAAAAAAGAAATCTTGCTACACCCACCGCAGTTTAAGCCCGCGTACACACGATCGGTCTCTCTCCTCTCAGTGCTTCACTCTCCAAGCGTGCTTGCCAGAGCCCAGTGCACAGCCCTCCCCGCCTCAGCGTGCTGAGGTGGGGAGGCGTGTCACGCTGAGCTCTGGCAAGCACACTGGGTGGAGCAAGATGGCCGCCGCTCCGGAGCTAGGCCGAAGCCGGGGACTTTCCTAGGCCGAGGCTCCGGAGCGCTCCGCGGATCGCAGGGTGTGCTGATCCGAACGGAGTGACCCGTTCGGATCACGGATCGGTGATGATCCGTTGCACCCATACCCTCCACTAGGCCGGATGTATTTGTCTTTACATGTAAGTGGATGCTGTGTTTAATTTCAGTGAACAGTACTCATTTGCTGACATCATTCTGCATTCCGCTTTTATGCTTTTTCATACGTTTACGCAAGTTTGTTTGTTCTTTCACTGACTTTTCTAGAGCCTATACAACAAGGAGAACAGTGAGCAGCAAAGAAGTGACATCACTAAATACCCATCCAAATCTGATAAGGCCAGCAGTCACAGGCAGACATGCCTTAGATCTTACACTGCAGATGTACAGCTATGAGGTATTTTCCATAAAATATAACAAAAAAGTCCTGAAAGAATATTTCAATAACCGTGATTAAAGGATAAGTGCAGTAGCAGATTAATCACAAAAAGTGTGCACTTACATTTGTGGGTGCTGTAAGACAGCACCAACATGTACAGCCAACTAAGTGTGCTCCCTGTCTCTCCAGGATGCGGCGTGCGTTCCAAATCACTGGAGCTGGATCCAACCAACCGGAAGTGACATCAATACAGGCAGATGGAGGCTGTGTGTCCGCCTGTATTGACGTCATTTCAGTTGGTTGGTTCCTATCTCCGGTGCTTTGGAACACATGCGGCATCCTGGAGAAAAGGACGAGTGCACTTAGTTGGCTGTAAATGTTGATGCTGACTCACAGCACCCACAAATGTAACATTTTTTTATTTACCTGCTGGAACTGATCTTTTAATAAACATACTGCACTATGATATTCAATATGCTTCTGCCAAGCTTTTATGGTAGATCAATGTAAGGAGACATCTCTGCGGCTAAGAACCATCACCATCATATATGCTGCTGACCAAGAGAGTGTAGTTGTTACAAGGCGCATTTATTATTATTTTTGGTGAGTTTGCATTTCTCACACACGGTTGATAGTGGAGCCAGCTAAAAAAATGAATCTGCTACGACACTTATCCTTCAATCACAGTGATTGGAATACTCTTTGAGGACTTTTTTGTTATATATTTTTTGGAAATGTCACATTATGGAACTTATACATTGTGGACTGGATAATTTATGCTGATGTGGAATTATGTTTGATGATGATTTTAGTTGTTTGTGTTTGAGTTAGCGCCATACCTTTTTAGTGTAATTTTTGTAATAAAACAAGGTGATTCATTCCACTTTAAAAGGGGCAGCTGCACTCAGGGTGATATATTTTTCTTTGGTACCACTACCCTTCATATAATCCTCACTTAGTATAAAGTATTTTTACCTTACCTATGTACTATATGACAATTAAAATTATAGTAATACTTACATTCTTTTTCCATCCTTTCCTCCTTCTGTCTGGTGAGCTCTGTTTCCTTCATCGATTTCTTTGCGGAGTCTGTTATCTTCCGCAGAAGCATCTTTATTTTCTCCTCATCCCCCTTGTTCTGCAGAGTCTTGTCTACAGGGCTCTCTGTTCCCTCCATTCTCTTCCCTGAATTCTTGTGTCTCGTCTTTGTAGGGCTTTGTGCTTTTTTCGTCCTTTTCACCAGAGCCTTGCCTCTCTTCACTGAAGGGCTCCCTGTTTCCTCCTCTCTGTTACCTGGAGCCTTGCGTCTCTTGACAGGGCTCTCTGTTTTTTCCTCTCTCCTCATCTTCTCTGCTACTCCCTCTTCCCTCAGAGCCTTGCATCTCTTCTCTGCCTTCTCTCTACTCCTCTTCCTTGGAGCCTTGGCTCTCTTCTTTGCTTCCTCCTCTCCTCTCCTCTGTGCTTTGGCTCTACTCTCTACAGGCCTCTCTATTTCCTCCCGTCTTCTCCTCTTCCTCTGAACCTCATCTGCATGCTCTGCGGGGCACTCTCTTTCTTCCTCTCTTCTCCTCTTCCTCAGTGCCATGACTCTCTTCTTCTCTACAGGCTTCTCTGTTTCCTCTTCTCTTCTCCTCTGAACCTCATCTGCCTGCTTTGCGGGGCACTGTGTTTCCTCCTCTCTTCTCCTCTTCTTCAGTGCCATGACTCTCTTCTTCTCTACGGGCCTCTCTGTTTCCTCTTCTCTTCTCTTCCTCTGAACCTCATCTGCCTTCTTTGCGGGGCACTTTGTTTCCTTCTCTCTTCTCCTCTTTCTCAGTGCCATGACTCTCTTCTTCTCTACGGGCCTCTCTGTTTCCTCTTCTCTTCTCCACTTCCTCTGAACCTCATCTGCCTGCTCTGCGGGGCACTCTGTTTCCTCCTCTCTTCTCCTCTTTCTCAGTGCCATGACTCTCTTCTTCTCTACAGGCCTCTCTGTTGTCTTCTCTCTTCTCCTCTTCCTCTGAACCTCATCTGCCTGCTTTGCGGGGCACTCTGTTTCCTCCTCTCTTCTCCTCTTCCTCAGTGCCATGACTCTCTTCTTCTCTACAGGCCTCTCTGTTTCCAGTTTTCTTCTCCTCTTCCTCTGAACCTCATCTGCCTGCTTTGCGGGGCACTCTGTTTCCTCCTCTCTTCTTCTCTTCCTCAGTGCCATGACTCTCTTCTTCTCTACGGGCCTCTCTGTTTCCTCTTCTCTTCTCCTCTTCCTCTGAACCTTATCTACCTGCTTTGCGGGGCACTCTGTTTCCTCCTCTCTTCTCCTCTTCCTCAGTGCCATGACTGTCTTCTTCTCTACGGGCCTCTCTGTTTCCTCTTCTCTTCTCCTCTGTGCCTTGGCTCTCTTCTCTACAGGCCTCCCAAATAATTCCTCCGTGTACGGCCTCATCAGTGACTCTTTTAGCCTTTGATCCATGCCCTTTGTGAGACGACGTAGTTCTTTATAATTGTTTAAAATTTCTCCGTCAACGGGAAGAGTGCCTCCTCTCATTGGCGTCATATGTGTGATCATCCTCTGTAACACGACAGGTCTTGGCCGAAAGGAACATTTTGGGGTGTTTCTTGTAGAATCCACCATCTTTAATATGAATTAATATCTCACTATAAAAAAAAGTGATGTGGCTAATAATATATCCTTCTCCTTCTCTCTATAAAATTGAAACTACTGGCTATATAACGTTTTCACTGTTGTACAATGAATCCTCAGGGAGCACAAATACACGTCTGCTCACTGCAATCTCCAGCGATCAACTGACAGAGAGCCGTTACTGCGGGCTATTTGTTTACTTGGCAGCTGGATTCTGTGACGTCAGAGCAGTGCAGGGAGCCTGGTGGTCACGTGCCTGCTCGCGGCCCCCCACGTGACCTCGCATTGCTTTTTACAGAGAGCCGTTACTCTAGGCGAGTTGTTTACTTGGCACGTGGAGCGCGACTCTGTGACGGCAGAACGCTGCAGGGAGTCTGGTCACGTGACCGCGCACGCCGCCACGTGGCTTCTGATTGATTTTACGTCAGTTCTCTCCCCTCCTGTCAGCGCGTCCTATTTGTCTAGGCGTCCGCCTCCTCCCGTTGTAGCCGCGCCCACCTGTTATGCGACGGGTTGTGTCTTCTCCGACTCCCTCCTCCTCCATCCAATGGGCAGCGGCGAGCTGTGCGCGCGCATGTTTTTCAGTCCTCTCAGGTGTCACCGCTGGAGAGGTGAGGAGACGACCGGAGAACGAGGAGCGCGGGAGCGGGAGAACGGGGAGACCGGAGAGTGCGCGAGCGGGAGACCGGAGAACGGAGCTGATGGGGTTCCACCTCAGAGTACATCCAGGACACCGGAGACAACCCCTTCCCCATCCGGATGTACAGTACAGATCTGCAGGTGTGTGACCCGCCCACCGACTTACAGACCCCTCCCCCACCCCAGTCACTGACCGACAGACCCCCCCCACCACTGACTGACCGACAGACCCCCCCCCCCCACCACTGACTGACAGACCCCCCCCCCCACCACTGACTGACAGACCCCCCCCCCCACCACTGACTGACAGACCCCCCCCCACCACTGACTGACTGACAGACCCCCCTCCTCTCCTCCTTCCATTGGAGGTGTGTGGACCTCTCTGCATAAATTGACTGGCTGGATCACTGACTGAATCCCCCCCCCCCCCCCCCCCCATGACGAATTAGCTGGCTGTGTCTCTTGCATTGTGTGTGATGTGAAGGAGGAGTGTGTGTTTTGTGTCTCCTGAGTAGGGATGATCTCCGGTGTATACACACTCCACATGCAGATCCCGCCAGGAAGTCTGCCTGTGATTAGCGCAGCGCCGTGCCGACTTCCTGGCGGGCTCTGCATGTGGAGTGTGTGTACACCGGAGATCATCCCTAGTCCTGTGTGTGTGTGTGATATGAAGGAGGTGTGTGGGATTTGTGTCTCCTGTGGTGTGTGTGTGTGTCAGTAATACAATCCTCCCCTCCCCCATCTCTGCATAGAACACATCAATGTACACTTTGTGTGTTTCTCTTCTCAGAGTGTTGTGTGTCTGTCGGTGTCTCTGGTACTGTGCAGTCCATGTCCTCTCTGGAGCAGCGTGCGTTGTGCTGTGACATCACACCTTTTGGCGTCTCCTCCGGCGTTCAGGAAGGATGACCTCCGACCCCCCCCCCCCAGCCCGGAGCCTGGATGACATGGAGCTGTCAGCTCTGCGGGTGAGAAGGGGGGTTCTGGGCTCCTGTGGAAGTTGTGTTATTGTACATAGATGGATGGAAGCTCAGCTGGTTGAGGGGGGGGGGGGGGGGGGGCGGTCGAGATTCAATCCATCTATGGGCAGGCTGGTTGTACTGAGGTTGATCCACCTCTGTGCAATGAACCTGTCAGATTTATTTCATGCTTTCTCTGCCAGCGTTTTTTGCCACCATTGGTGATCATTGTGTTCTGCAGGGAAGGCTCTCTGCCGGCAGAACACAATATCACAGCTGGAGGGATTCCCCCATTATCACTGACTGTGCTGATGGGGGAATCCAGCGATTTCCTTTGCTGGAATCTGTTGTGTAATGTATGGCCTTCCTAAGTGTAGCCATAGCAGATTTACAGGACAGGCTGGACACTAAAATGGTGTGCCCAGTAGTGGCCACTCCAGGGGGGTGTACAAACTGCGCATGCTCAGTGCATGCTTTTCTAATCTAACTGAGCTCAATGGCGGCTTCTCTGGGCCAATCCAACTACTGCAGCTGGAGCAGAAGAGCGCACACACTCAGATTGAAAAGCTCAGAATGGCCACTAGAGGGCACACAATTGTATATCCATTAGAACAGGGGTGGAGAATCATTCCATCCGTCCCCTGGCTCCGCAGAGCGCTCCAGAGCCTCGGCCTAGGAAAGTCCCTGGCTTCGGCCTAGCTCTGGAGCGGCGGCCATCTTGGTACACCCGGCGGCGACCCTCCTCTGTTCACACCCACAGAGGAGGAGGAGCCCGCGGTCGAGGTCTGCACTATTGTGGGGGTTGGCGTCTGAGGGCTGCACTACTGGGGGGGTCTGTACTGACCATAGTGGGTGGGGGGGTGACACCATTTTTATTTTTTTGCACGGAGTGACGCCACTGCATTTTGTACGGCCCCCGAATGATGTTACAAAAATCCAAATGGCCCTCGGCAGAAAAAAGGTTCCCCACCCCCCCTGCATTAGAAGGAAGAATGTCCCTTACATTGGTAATAACAGGACAGGATCACAGACACATGGAGGATGTATTCTAGGGTCATTGTGTTATATGATCTGTGCCCTCTGACAGGACAGGATCACAGACACATGGAGGATGTATTCTAGGGTCATTGTGTTATATGATCTGTGCCCTCTGACAGGACAGGATCACAGACACATGGAGGATGTAGGTAGTGGTGCACTGAATCATCCTTCCACATTATGCTTTTATTCCCTATATAGGTTCTCTATACACACATCTTATAAATTTGTTTCACCCTTATACATATTTCGCTTATATACATAGTTGTATTCCACACTCTGCATTCCATTATTCTCTTTTTTTGCACTTTAGCTTTTACATGCATACACTTAGCGACCACATCACTCCACCATTTCATCATTCCCTTAAACCAATACTATTCTTCTCTTTTACGATTACATCAGTAATTTCATTTTAACGTAACACCACTAGTGACACTCTTTCATCATACCTTAATGCACATATTTCTGTTTTTCCTTACATTTAACTTTATATGTGTATTTGCACATTGATATTTACATTGACACATTGTACCACAATTGCATTAGGATATTGTTGTATGTATTGGTTTTCCTGTATAGGGATGTTTCTGATGTTTTAGAGATTTGGTGTGTTTTTTTTTCACATTCATATTACACATTTATAATTGCACTAATGTTAGACCTATTATGTCCTCCCACCCACATGTGTTTTGTGATCATGGTGATTTTTGAGAGCACCAGTCACATGTTGGGTGGAGTTAGGAGAGTTTTTTTTGAAATACCACATATATATATTTGTATCATTTGTTTTTCATTTATAGGGGGACGTATAAGGAAGGCGGGTGGTTTGCGGAGTGTTACAACCCACCCTGCGCTGTAAAGAAGCACTGTAATATAGGGGACTGCACTGTAAGGATTATACTACCCTTTATATCACAGTGCTATTTTGCAGTCATGGGGCCCCCCCCATCACAGTTCTCCCTTTGGTCATGGTGGGACCCCCCCCATCACAGTCCTCCCTTTGGTCATGGTGGGGGCCCCCCATCACAGTCCTCCCTGCATTAATGCACCCCCTTTCCTCCCTCCAATAACAATACCCCGTGCATAATGCCAATTTCCTCATGCTTCAGCAATATATGAGCTCTGTCATGGACCGCAGTATAGTTAGCAGCCTGTGTGTCCTGTGTATTCTGACATTTCTCCCGAGCGGCCGACAATGTCAGCCTATTAGCAAGACAGGGGGCGGGACGGCTGCAGATCGTTACAGAGAGCGAGAGACTCTTCATAATAACAAGTGGGCAATCGCCCGCTTGTTAATATAAGTTTGGCAGCTCTCGCTATCTGTCGGGATCTGCAGCCGTCCTGCCCCCTGCCTTGCTAATAGGCTAACATTGTCGGCCGCTCGGGAGAAATGTCAGAATACACAGGACATACAGGCTGCTAACTATACTAGAGCTCACCTTTTGCTCTGATGGCGGCCCGCTTGACAACAAGCCACGGACCGGTACTGGTCCGCGCCCCGGAGGTTGATGAACCCTGCCTTGGGGTATTCTCCTCCTTTCTAGGAGATTGATTAGGCAGAAAAACAGCATGTTAAGTGTTAAACACTTCACACAGTACAGCACCTCCCAGGGGGCGGTTCCCCCGGGTACATCCCCCACTCTCTGCAGCCTCAGTTTTTTTTTCTGCCTAGTAAAGGAGAATGATGTGGCTCCTCTGGGCTCTGGGGATTTTTTTTGCAATTTCCTTGCTTTTCCTGCATTTTTGGATCCTGAGATCTACAATCAACTGCCGACTGGGTGACAGGCTGGATCCTGGATCCTTGTAGTCCCCCCAGCTCAGCCATCGAGCGTGTGCCGGCCTTAAGCTACGCGCTGGGCCATCCACAACATGCCCCATTGCTCCAGGTGTGGCCGGTGAGCTATACACTCCAGGGCACACATATGACCGGGCTCCATGTCCGTGTCACAGTGTGCCGGGCCGTCAGCCATGCCGTAACTGCGCCGACGTTGGTTCTGTCCGGGATGCCTCCAGCTGGTGGTCGCAGGACGGGTAAGTAGCAGTCCCCTTGGTTTGGCAGGGTGGTGTGGCTGGTGCATTCCTGGGGAGGTCGATTGGTGGGTCTGCACTGCTTTCCTCTCTCCCTCCTTTTTCCCACGTTTTGGGTGGCGGGGTTGGTCGTGAGGTGGGGGGTCCGCCTGGGGGGGGTCCATCTAGTGATTGGGGGCTGTGTCCGCTTAGGGGGTGCTGTTTTGCTGCTGTGTGTGCGGAGGTAGGCCTGCACGGGGGTCCCGGGTGTTATTCACTACTGTATGTGTTTTGTTTTTTTTTACTGCAATTGCGGCCACCATTTTGGCGCCGCTGGGTGCCTTTATTGGAGATTGCGGCCGTTTTCTTGTAGCCCACATGCTCTTTTTGCACACTTCCTGAAGGGCAGCACAGCACAGAGCATCGCTCTGGGGCAGACGGCAGCAGTACAGGCCTGGTCGGGTGGTGAGTCCTCTGGGGGTCCCCTGTTCTCTGCTGTGGCCGGGAGGGTGGCCTGTGGGTTTGCGTGCGGTCCGTTATCCTTTTGAGGAGGACTTCCTAAAAAAGTGGACCTCTCCTCCGTCATTGAACCCCCTGTGTCCAGGCTGAACAAGGCTACCACGTTGCCTGTGGAAGGGGCTCCTGCTTTCATGGACCCCACAGATAGGAGAGCTGAGGCTGTGGTCCGCTCCATGTTCAGTGCTGGGGTCGGCAGTGAGACCGGTCTTGGCTGGGGCTCTCGTGTCACAGACACTTACTGAAAGGGCAAAGTTGTTGCTTTAGGAGTTGGAGGACTCCGGACTGTGTGGCACTGGTGGACCAGTTGGTACAGGGTCTAAAATTTGAGTCAGCCCTGGATACGCTTCCCTTGCTCTCCAGGGCCTCGGCCTATGCGGTGGTGTTGCGCTGCCTTGTCTGGCTGAAGTGTTGGTCTGTGGACCAGTGTTCTAAGCAGGCCTTGGTGGACTTGCCCTTTAACCAGAACTTCCCAAAGCGCTCAATGAGTTGCATTGCTGCAATTAGGGAACCATCCGTATCCCCCCCCCCCCCAAGTACAGCAGCGCATCGTCGGTGTACAATGACAACTTCCGCCTAAATCCTACTATGTCGGGGGACTCTCGTATCCTAGAGGCCAAGGGTTCCAACGCAAGGGCAAAAAGCAGGGGCGACAAAGGGCACCCCTGCCTTGTACCCCGAAACAAAGGAAAGGCCTCTGACACATCATTTATTCTGATCCTCGCTCTTGGGCCGGATTCGGCCTGTGGGCCTTGTGTTTAACACCTGTGGTCCAAGGTATTGTTCACTGTGACAGACCTAGTCGGGACAGAGGCTTTTGGAGAGGACTGAATGCTATCCTCTTGCCTTCTGATTATGGGCCCTGGATTTTAAAGGAACAATACTCTTTGTGAGGTGCATGCCTGGGGACTGTGAAGTAATGTTACTTTGGATTCAAGTCCATGTTACCCCAAAACACAAAACTCTGGGAACCCTGTATATGCCATATTATAGTGATGGCTTCATAATGTTGGGACTCATAGAAGAGCTGGCAGATGACAGGGCAGTCCCTGCATACTGTGCAGGGACCGCCCTGTCAGATCTCCGCTCTCCCCTATGGGGGGATCGGATGAAGACGGACGTCTGCAGAATCGGAGCATTCCTCCGTCTGCAGAATCGGAGCATAGCGGACAATGATGAGATCGGGTGTTAGCGGATGTTCATCCGCCGCTACGCGCTATCTCATAGGGATACATGTATGTCCCTTTTTAATCCATAAACAGATGGATGAAAAAACGGACACACGGTCTGCATGTGTGAAACGGGCCTTACACATGATCACTAAGTTTATTGTCAATATTTAGATTTGATAATATTGTGTGAATATATAATATATAGGGACCCGCAGCACCTACAGATCAGCCATCAGAACCCACGGCACCCATGAATTGCCCATCAGAACCCACAGCACCCATAGATTAAGCTGTTGGCCCTGCTGGAAGCTGTCTCCCCACATTAGAGCCTGTAAACACTATGTGCAGGTCAGACAGAAGCTGAAAATGGCGCTATAAATAGGTGCTGTCGCCACCCCCAGCAACTCGTGCTCTCCGACCATCCAGTACATTGGCACAGAAACGGCCATAGCTGGAGACGTACCGGTGCCCACAGACACAGTCTGAGGGAGGCGGTGACCTCTTGACTTCTATCCAGTAGACGATGATGTAGAGCGGGGATATGCAATTAGCAGACCTCCAGCTGTTGCAGAACTAAAATTCCCATGAGGCATAGCAAGACTCTGACAGCCACAAGCATGACACCCAGAGGCAGAGGCATGATGGGACGTGTAGTTTTGCTACAGCTGGAGGTCCGCTAATTGCATATCCCTGATGTAGATGAAGCTGGCTCTCCCCCTTCCTCCCCCTTTCGCCTCGCTGCGAGCCGCCAACTCGCCACTGGAAGAGCCGAGGAGCCATGTTCCAGGGCTTTCACCCCCTAAATGTTGCTCCCAGTGTCACAGCCCCCCTTGCACCGCCACTGAGCAGTAGAACACTGCCAATTTGTGACCCCCCCACCTCGGCCTGCGCCCCTGGCGAGCGCCGGGCTGGCTGACCTGTTGGCATGCCCCTGATTATACATTATCTAAAGTATAAACACAGGTGTTAGGATTATTCTTCTCTTGTGATCAGTCACTCCAGGTCTATTGATAAGTAGAGGCCAAGGTTCGATATTATGGCTTTGTGGAGGGTGGGGGCGATATTTTTTGTAGACTCTGATCTCCCCTTGAGATGATCGAGCATTAGTTACTGGTAAAAGCCGTTTTTGAGTGGGCATCCAGGGGGACCATCCCTGGGTTGGTCTACCATATCATAGTGGACCTGGGTTTTTATACCTGACATACATGTGTCCTTTTTTGATATTTATTCTAATAAAACAATTTTTTGTAGTTAACTCTTAAGGGTGTGCAGCAGTCTATTTTCTTTTTTGTTTTTTATTGTTGTGTTACAAAACAGATTATAGCGCACACATGCAAACGTGACATTTATCCTGCAAGGCTAGTTAAAAACACCTGAACATATTCAAAAATACGGGAGTTGGTCATATAGTGCTAACCCCCCTTCTTGCGACCAAGTACCCCGAATTCTCCTGTGATAGGACAGGGTCATGGACACATGGAGGATGTTTTCCTTCTGTCTGGCTCCTGTATATCCTAGGGAGATTTTCATCCATTGTTTGGATGTAGTCAGAGCTCCTAGTGTTTCCCTCCCAGCTGCATCTTCATTCATACAAGCAGATTATTTTTCCCATTTGCAAGGGTCTCCATAAAGCACAACCTCCTTCCCACTGGCTTTTGAACCTCAACAAACACAAATGTAGGCTTAAAGCTGGAAACCGGGAACCTCCTCCATTCATAAAAATGCCTTGTGTCTTTTTCACTGAATGCAAACTTTCTATGATTGTTCATTCGTGCTCCCATCCTCACATCACAGAAAGCTCTGCATTTAGTAAAAAGAACACAAGGCCTTTTCTGAATGGAGGAGGCACACAACGAGTTAAGTGATATGATCAGTGTACTGCAGCCGAAACTACAAATATCATTTTTACCAAATAGAGACGCAGCCAAACATGGGACAGGTATCAGTAGAGGTAATTATTTTTAAACGGCAAAAGGACCAATGTTGTTCTTCCCCAGAGTTCAGCTTTAAAGGGGTTGTAACCCCTTGTGTTTTTTTACCTTAATACATCCTATGCATTAGGGTGAAACAATACCTTGCTGTGTAGAAGACCCCTGATGTCTCCATTGAGAGGACCTTGTCACTACTGTCATATAAGTGGCTTGTCATTACATACATATATACGTGGTTAGGACACATGTTAATACATAAACACCTATTACACATCCCTACACACACCAGAAGTAGCCATAGAGCCCTTTCCAGCCTTCAAAATGTGGCCTGTGCATCCAAGTGGTAATGACCCCCGGTCATAAAAGGGTTAAATAAGAGGAAGCAATTCAAATGTAAATATACCAAATTTTTATTGTGTGTTTATGAAAGTAGAATTATGGACTTTAGAGCTGAAATGATTAATCGATATTATCGATAATATTCGATAATGAAAATCGTTGTCAACGATTTTCATTATCGATTAGTTGGTCTGCCCTTCCACCCATTCAAAGCCACGGCCTCAATTACCGTTTGTCTTGGGCCCGCCGCAATCGAGCAGCGGGGGAGGTGGGGGAGCACGAAGGCACAGGATCCTGTGTCTCCGTGCGCCCCCATCTCCTCCGCCGCGCGATCGCCGCGGGTCCGCGACAAACGGTAATTGAGGCCGCGGCTTTGCGGCCTTGTGAAGTCCCAAGCTCCTTTTGTGAGCTGGCGCCATCTGGTGGTGGCCGTTTGACATTACAAGTTAAACAGCAATTGTAATGTAATTTTTCACTGCCATCTTCTTCCCTATAATTAGAACCCCCAAACATTATATATATTTTTTATTCTAACACCCTAGAAAATAAAATGGCGATCGTTGCAATACTTTGTGTCACGCCGTATTTGCGCAGCGGTCTTACAAGCTCACTTTTTTTTTTTAAATTAAAACATAAAACAGTAAAGTTATCCCAATTTTTTTTTTATATTGTGAAAGATAATATTACGCCGAGTAAATTGATACCCAACATGTCACACTTCAAAATTGCGCCCGCTCGTGGAATGGCGTTAAGCTTTTACCCTTTAAAATCTCCATAGGCGACCTTTTTAAAAAAAATACAAGTTGCATGTTTTGAGATAGAGGAGGTCTAGAGCTAGAATTATTGCTTTCGCTCCAACAATCGCAGCGATACCTCATTTGTGGTTTAAATACCATTTACATATGCGGGCGCTACTCACATATGTGTTCGCTTCTGCGCGCAAGCTCGTCGGGACGGGGCGCGTTTTCTGGCTCCTAACTTTTTTAGCTGGCTCCTAGATTCCAAGCAAATTTGTCAAGCCCTGCTGTGAGGAATAGTGTCCCAGCATTGGTGTTCCCGGGAGGAATAGTGTCCCGGCATTGGTGTTCCCGGGAGGAATAGTGTCCCAGCATTGGTGTTCCCGGGAGGAATAGTGCCCCAGCATTGGTGTTCCCGGGAGGAATAGTGCCCCAGCATTGGTGTTCCCGGGAGGAATAGTGCCTCAGCATTGGTGTTCCCGGGAGGAATAGTGCCCCAGCATTGGTGTTCCCGGGAGGAATAGTGCCCCAGCATTGGTGTTCCTGGGAGGAATAGTACTGCTGCAAAGTTGTGTAATGTTAAATGTTTTTTAATCTGCCGTTTGAGTTACTGTTAAATAAACGAAAAAATTCCACATTACGTTTTTTTTATGATTTTATCTGATTAATCGAAAAAATAATCGGCCGATTAATCGATTATGAAAATAATCGTTAGTTGCAGCTCTAATGGACTTACACATATATTTTCAATTTCCAACTATCTATACTCTAAACCAAGAGTCCTTTGGTAAAATCAATTGGCCAGAAGTGAAGATCTAGTGATCCTCTCGCCCATTCGCTGGCGCACTTTTGACCAAGAGATTCCAAGCCTGCCCACCACGGCAAGGTAGAATCTTCCAGGGCAGGACATACACTAAGCTACCCTACTGGATGCTAGTCATCCTTTTTCTAATGTTGGAAGTAGGCCTCATCCTATAATATGTGTGTGCGATCTACTCCCTCCTAATGTGGTTGTGTGTGTGTGTGTGTGTGTGGACACCTAGAGCTGTACAACCCCACACCCTGAATGTCAACCTATCGCGTTCCTCCCATGGTATCCCCACTACCCCCCCTACCCCTTTCATGGTCCCCTCTTGTCTATGTCCCCCCCCCCAATCGTCCATGGAAGATCCATGTTCTGTGGTCTTCCTTAGAAACATATTTCCTGATATCGTTTTGTACAGCCCTGTACCCCAAGTGTCAACCTATCACGTTCCTTCCATGGTATCCCTATTGCTCCCATCATGTCCCCTCTTGTCTATGCCCCCCTCCATTGTCCCCTCTTGTCTATGCCCCCCTCCATTGTCCCCTCTTGTCTATGCCCCCCTCCATTGTCCCCTCTTGTCTATGCCCCCCTCCATTGTCCCCTCTTGTCTATGGCCCCCCTCCATTGTCCCCTCTTGTCTATGGCGCCCCTCCATTGTCCCCTCTTGTCTATGGCGCCCCTCCATTGTCCCCTCTTGTCTATGGCCCCCCTCCATTGCCTCCTCTTGTCTATGGCCCCCCTCCATTGCCCCCTCTTGTCTATGGCCCCCCTCCATTGCCCCCTCTTGTCTATGCCCCCCCCTCCATTGTCCCCTCTTGTCTATGCCCCCCCATCCATTGTCCCCTCTTGTCTATCCCCCCCCATCCATTGTCCCCTCTTGTCTATCCCCCCCCCTCCATTGTCCCTTCTTGTCTATGCCCCCCTCCATTGTCCCCTCTTGTCTATGCCCCCCCCTCCATCTTCCATTTAAGATCCATAAAAATAAATAATATCCTACAATCCCCATATACCCAATTCTATACCCACAGTTGATCCAGAGGAAGGCGAAAAACCCCAGCAGAGCATGATTCAATCTGCTACAGCAGGGGAAAATTCCTTCCTGACCCCCCGAGAGGCAATCGAATTTTCTCCCTGGATCAACTTTACCTATAAATGTCAGTACCCAGTTATAGTTGTGTGCATTTAAGAAATAATCCAGGCCTTTTTAAAAGCAATCTACTGAGCTGGCCAGAACCACCTCTGCAGGGAGTCTATTCCACATTTTCACAGCTCTTACTGTGAAGAAACCTTTCCGTATTTGGAGATGAAATTTCTTTTCCTCCAGGCATCCCCTCTTGTCTATGTCCCCTTGTTTCATCTCCTCCTCCCCCCCTCCCCATGGTCCATGGAAGATCCATGTTCTGTGGTCTTCTTTGATGTAGGTGGTGTAGATCTTCTGGTGGGCAGCGATTCTTCAGTCTTCCTGTAAAAAATGAGACAGTGATGTTTAGTAAATGGGGTGTTACTTTCCTCCTGACCAATGATAAAAACAAATTTCATATTCTTTTTACTTTCATTAGTATAAAATCCCAGCGGTGACCATGGTACATCCTCTTCAGCAGTACAGACAGAATGTGCAACTATGGCATTCTCTATAATATAAAATCTATTCAACATGGAGAATAAAGCCAGCCATACACAAATGTATTTTTCTCTAGCCTGGAGGATAGAACGAAACAAACTGATTCTTCTTTCCATGCTAATGAGTGTGGGGTGACCGAATCCCCTGCTGTGGATGGTCTATTTTCACAACCAGCGTCTGTCTCTGATTGGATGCAGCCACTGGACAGGTGGAAATTTCCTGGCTGGTTCCTTTTAACAGAAGTCAATTAAATCAACTTTTGTTAAATGGAGCCGGACCGCTCACCGAGTGACATTGTCCCAATGTATGGCCAGTGTACACCCCCCTCCCCCCTGTTAATAGTAACACTCCAGTACAGAGGGGTCTGCAGGAATCCCTAATAATGGACACATGTGGCCGTCTTCTACCATTCCACCTGATTTCCATCATGCTCATCAACTAAATGAAGCTACTTATTGTTATCTCTATGGGGGGGGGGGTGTTAAGAGGCTGACGGCAGCGATGACTTATGGGTGCCGGCCTCTTAACAACCAGCTAAATGTGCAAAGAACATTGTATATTTCTATCCAGAAATATGGCCCAAATGACAGAAATAGCACATGCCCGATATTAGTGGTTTTAATGAATTGATAACATTTTTAGAAAACCACAATTTTTGGTGCCGTGTTTTGTGAATTGAGCCTTGTATGTCCCGGGGTATATGATGATTGTTTTTTATAATAGTGGTAGATGCTGTGAAAGTGGTCTGAAATGGTGCGTCAGTTTAACATAATCTACTTTCGTACCTGTTGTGTTTTGGGTGTTACAATTCATATCCATTCTGCATGGCTATCCATTCATCGCCGATAAATGAAAACCCATTGAACAGGGCCTGTTCTCTGGCTGAGATGGCCGCCTCTTGATTCACAATGTCCTCTTGATTTGCGATGGCCTCTTTTTGATTCGTGATGTCCTCCAGATTTAATATTTTCATTTTTTTGATTTCTGTGGCCCTAAAAAGGAGAGAGAGAGAGAACAATGAGATCCATGAATGAGTAAAAAAAAATCCCTTTGACCTCTGGGGTCCATTTCCCCCTCCATGGGTCATCCAAGCCCATATGACTGTGAGATATCGGATACCGGCCATCACTGTGCAGAAGCAAGGATCTGGATCCTCCTTATAATTGTGCAAACTCACTTCTGACAGGTTTATATTTGTCCCCTTATTTTGCTTTGTGTCCCCCGTGCCTTCACATTGAGAGTTGGGTGACGGCTCTCCTGAGGTCAGTGCACAACCTATCCTATAACAGAGCCCTGAGAGAAATGGGAATATGTACAGAGCTCTGTTATTTGATGCTGTCATGCACACTCAGAAGTTGGCAGACAGCGCTGTCAGAGCTTAGCCGACTCCTCCCCCTGGTTCTCAAACTGACAAATCGGATTCCAATAAATCTAATATGGGAAATAGCAATGCTGCACAATTCTAATACGGGGAGATGGAATAGTCAGCTTCTTTCATGAATATGGTCCTGAGTGCTTCTCTTTGAGCACAATGGTACATCTCACAAATGTCATTTATTTTCTGATGGGCCCCAGCTGTGTGTATGGAATCAAATTTCTACTTACCTTCCAACGGACAGGGAATGGAGGGTCTGCCTCCCCTGCAGCCAGCTCCACCCAATTTATTTCTTGGAAAAAAGGGTGGCGTTTAATGTCGGCGATGGCTCTTCCACGCTCGTCGGCCTCTTTGCTCAGGAGCTATGAGGGGAAAAAGAGAGAACAGGAAAATATAAGATGACAATAATGGTAGAAAACTAAGAGACCTAAAAGAACTGCATCTTCCACACTCTGTACAGCGCAGGAAACGCTCCACATGGCACTTTACGTCTTATGATGATAATGTGGAGTCTGCGGGGTGTTCTCTGCATAATGCTGCAAATACTTGCCCATAGGAGGAGTGTGCTGTCACATGACATATTTCAAGGTCATGTGACAGGTTTCTGCCACCTCCTAGCACACTGGATACAGAGTTCTAAAACAAGCAAAGCAAAAAAATCCCATTTATAAAGCAGACATCTAGCTACTTTCCTTGTCCCGCTGGGACTGTGTCCCTACTTACCTTCTGTAGAAAATCCACCAGGTTGGGGTCGGCGTCATCCGGGTAAAATGGTGTACGACCACCTACATCGCACATAAGGACACCCAGATCGTAACCATTGTAGAATGGAAGGACACGGAAGGCTGCCTCATATAGTAGGACCCCCAGGGAGAAATAATCTGCCCGTTGATCATGTGGCTCTTGAAAGATCACCTGTAGAAAAATCAGAGAGAGAGAGATGGATTAATTTCCAGCATACATGTACATTGTCTGACATTTGCCCTGTGTATGAGCATATTGTACCAGCAGATCACTGGTCCTTTACTTACCTCCGGTGCAAAGTAACCGACTGTTCCAGCTATTCCCTCCACCGTCCGTCCATGCATGCCCGTCACTGACAACCCAAAGTCCGCAATCTTCACGTGAACGTTGAGATGAACTAAGATGTTTGCAGGCTTTAAGTCCCTATAGAGAAAAAGAGTGTTAGCTCTGTAGTTCAGACAATTCCCCTCCATATCCCAATATTATTGGTTCAGAGAGGGATCAACATTCACAAAACCCCCTTTCCTAGCGCTGCCCATACACAGAATGATACAATCCAGGAAACAATCGTATCTTTCATGAACTGATTTTCACTATATTTGCGATCTGATCATTAAGTAATTGTTTTCATCAGTCCTGGTGGCGAATCCCTTCAAATCTGACCAAAGTGACACTTCTTTATTACAGTGTATCCACAAGGGTTCAAACCGTCCAATCTACGTCCAACCTTCCTCTTATTCCTTTTATGTATGGCCAGCGGAAGGGTAGACATTGGAGGGAGGAGGACGAAGGGGTAAGTGTACGCTCACCATCCTCCTCCTCCTCACAAATGGGGTTTAGTACCGGTTTAGGTGTTTAGGCAGCGGAAGGGGGGAAATGATGGAAGTTTATAGTAAAGATACTTACCTGTGAAATATTCCTCTTGTTTAATTCTCTATTTTATTTTTCATACATTAAACATTAGTTACAAGTCTATGTGGCTTACATTAACATTTACACCGTTTTAACAATTATTTTAGGATTGTTATTTCAAACCTTGTTCCTCTTGACGAGTTCTTAACAATCCTGTTCCTTTCTACCATCTATAGATATAGCATTGTGTTCTTCTGTTTCCCCCCAACCCCCCCTTACCTTACTCCCCCCTCCCCCCCCCAAAACTAACAGAAAAAAAAAAAAAAAGACAGTTTTCTCTCTTCCTCTCTCCACCCCCCCCCCCAGCGTCCCCCCTCCTTCTCAGCTGTCTCGTTCTCTGTACCTTATATATGGGGCCCACGTTTGTCTATACTTCTCCTCTTGCTCTTTTATTCCCATCGTCAGATTGCTACTCCGTTCGCTTTTGAAGTCTGAGAAGCTCCCATGTATACTACTGGGAATCTTTGACAGTGCATCTTAGGTATCTTATCCTTTCTAAAATGCGTTTCTTGTAAAAACACAATTTGTGTTTTTAGTTTCCCTAATTCCATTCTTAATTTAGATCTTTTTTCTGGGGAGTTAAGTCCCTTGACGTTGTAAGTGGTAATACTTATTCTATCCATCCTGCGCCTCCTTTTCCCCTTTTCCCCTTCTCGTATCTCTCCCCAAGGCTCCCAAAATGTTGGGGAACCAGGGGGGGAGAACCCAGGAAACACAAAAACCGGATAGGGGAAGAATCAGGAGAGAGGAAGAGCGAAAGAGAGGAAAGAGAAAGAAAAAAAAAAAAAAACCCCACACCTCCCCCCACCCCTCTTGTATCTCGGATTCAAGTCCTCTGTCCAAGTTCCCGAGTATTGATTGGCTCTCCGCCGCGGGGTGCTCAATCTGCTACTCCCCTGCGGCTACTGTGAGGCCAAAGAGCAAGGAGAAAAAAAATAAAAATTCCCACGAGCGTCTCCGACTTCCCTCCTATAGGAGGAGAGACGCCCTGGTGGGGAAAAGTATAGAGACACCGCAGCGAGTCTTAGCTTCTGCCACAGGTGGTGTGTCCCATCTATTTATATGAGAAAGTAAATGTATATAAGTGTGTATAAGTATGTGTATGTGTATATGTGTGAATGTGTATCTGCTTATGGCAAAAAAAAAAAAAAAAAAAAGGAATAGGTAAACTAGCTACAGTTTACCTGTGTGTTCTAATAAATCCAAAAAAAAAACAAAAAAATATATATTATAACTCACCCCCCCCCCCCCCCCAGTAATTGGGGAAAACCTGGGAAAAAAAAAAACAAAGAGGTCCCCAATTACTACAGTGCCAATCTAAAGCCCTGACCACATGTTCATATTAATAATTAGGTTAGTTCAGGGGCCAAACATAACTTAGTCATATCCATTTCATTCCTTTTCCTTTTCTCTAGGTATCGCAAAAAAACAGCGTAGAAAAGCCCAAAAAAAAAAAGGAAAAGTTATATAAGCCA
The DNA here is from genome assembly GCA_029574335.1 of Rana kukunoris. Taxonomy (NCBI): domain Eukaryota; kingdom Metazoa; phylum Chordata; class Amphibia; order Anura; family Ranidae; genus Rana; species Rana kukunoris. The sequence continues at coordinate 526,033,601 of CM056051.1, forward strand.
ACAGGAAACAGGACAAGGAGTTGTCAGCCATTTGTTCAGCCATATATTCCCCCCCCCCCCAAAAAAAGGGACTCCTCAAAAATAAAAAAGAGAAAAGAGACAGGGGAACAATCTCCAAAAAAAAGATCCATAATAGCTTGCATCAGTCCAATCCGGGTGTCCTCTACCTCGCTCAATGTTTTTATGGGGTCCTTTTCACTGTTTCTCTTCAAGATCTCTCCCTTACTGCTAGTATATCCAACCAGTTAGGCCCCTTTCACATTGAGGCGTTTTTCATGCGGTACAGCGCTAAAAATAGCGCTGCTATACCGCATGAAAAATCATGCCCTGTAGTGTTCAATGTGAAAGCCCGAAGGCTTTCACACTGAAGCGGTGCGCTAGCAGGAACGCTCCAAAAGTCCTGCTAGCCGCATCTTTACCGCGGTATAGGAGCGGTGTGTTCACCGCTCCTATAGCGCGCCTTCCCATTGGAATCAATGGGAAACCGCGGTAATAGCGCGGTAATACCGCCCGCAACGCGGGCGGTATTAACCCTTTTTCGGCCGCTAGCGGGGGTTAAAACCTCACCGCTAGCGCCCGAATATCGCGGTAAACACGACGGTATAGCGGCGCTACAAATAGCGCGGCTATACCGTCACCGCGGCTCCACGCCTCAATGTGAAAGGGGCATTAGGGACTTTTATTGGATCTGATCCCAGAAACTCAAACAGTGATGGGAGTTGCGAGGGATCCCTTAGATGAAAGCTTCTTCCTTCTTTTTTAATATTTAAAGCCAATGGAAACCCCCATCGATATATGGCTCCACTATTACGTATGTAGTCCAGCAGGGGCTTTAATATGCGCCTTCTAGATCTAGTCTGCCAGCATAGGTCAGGAAATATCTGTATGTCAGCCCCCTCCCATGCCCCCGCTGTGCCCTCTTTCCACGCTGCCCTCAATATCTCCTCCTTCGTTCTGTAGAAATGCACCCTACAAAGTACATCTCGGGGGCTGCTTTGGTTGCTTTGATCCTGGCGGCGTACAGTAGGGACTTTATGTACCCTATCCAGATCCAGCCTTGTGTCTGGGGGTTTCTTTAAGATATTGTTAAGAATAGACGTGGCCACTCTTCTTAATTCTAGACCCTCAAAGTTCTCTGGTATGCCTTTAATACGAAGATTATTCCTTCTGCTTCTGTTGTCGGTTTCTTCTGACTGCAGTTGTAACCTGTCTATGTATTGCTGCTGGTGTAGTAGTTTTTCCTCTAGAGCTGAAACTCTGAGGTCTATGATGTTTTGTTGTTGTTCCAAGCCCTCTGCTCTTTGTTCTACTTTCCCCACTTTGGTATGCACTTCTTCAATCTCCACTCTAATTGCGGCTGTAATGTTTGCTACCATTTCCTGAATGTCTTCCTTAGTCGGGAGGGCCTGTATGAGCCTACTAAGTTGGCTGATATCAGTGGAGGCTTCTTGCTCTCCCAATCCCATAGATACCTCCCTGGGTCTGAGCACCTTTTGTAGGCTGATCAAGGCTCATTATTTCCAGGTTTAGGGTACTCTGTTGCGGTACTGCCTCCTCTAATGACTGAGATAGCTCACTAAATAAGTGCAATGTTCCTGGTGGAGAGGTAAGAGACAACGGTACCTTTGTTGTAAGCTGCTCCTTGGAAGGGATGCGCTCTATTACATCCACCACCTCCTTCTGCTGGGATCTCTCCTGCACCGTGTCTATCGCATGATATGGGCTCTCCACCAAGACCTTGTCTGCAGACGTATTAGGAGTGCCGCTCAAAGGGATCCTGAGAGAGGTTATCGCTAGCGCAGGTGAGATGAATTCTGTGAGGGATTTCCTCCTTACCTCTCCAAAGACTCCGGTCACCTCAAGATCTGCCTGGAGTTCGCCCCTTTTCACTGTCATGTACCGTGTAATATACGAGTGGGCGTTTTGGGAGGGCTGGTTAGATGTGCCTCTGGCGTCTTTAGCGGCACTACGTCCTCGCCGCGACATCAGCAGCCATACACCGCTCTCCTACCACGGAGATGGGGGGGGGGGGGGGCTCGGATTCAGCCGCTCTCCTGAACGCTCTCCTGAACGCACACACCGCGGGCTCCGCTAGACTCTCCTAGCGCACACGCTCACTCTGCCATGCCTCTGACACTTCCCCCGGAAACAGGAAGCCGCGGAAGGACCTGCGTTCACTTCTGCATCTGAAATATTCCTCTTGAGTGTAAAAATTTTACACCACAAATTAGTTCTGCCGACATGCGTCTGATGGTAAGGAGGGTTAACGACGTCTTCTCTATTTGGCTCTCCAGGTCTCCTCCTCTAATGTATTCCATGACAAAGAATAAATGATTCTGGGGAAAGAAAATAGACAGGTCAATGAATGGATCCATTAGAAGGTTCAAATAAAAGTAATATTCTAATTCTCTACCAGATTATTCTGCATGACATCTCCCCATATCTATACCGTTTGTGGCAATCACTATGTGTGTAGTGCAAACACTGGTAACATTATGCATGCGCCACCTACGTATGTGTTTGCCTTTTGCAAGGGGGCACTTTAACATTTTTTTTTTTTTATCATTTATTGCCATCACAAAGAATGTAACCATCCCTTGTGACAGCAATAGGCATTGGCAGGTCCTCTTTATAGAGAGATCAGGGATCTATTAGACCCCAGATATTTCTTCTGACCTACAAAGCAGCCGATCAGACGGATCTGTGCCTGCACCCGGCCAGAAAACACAAAGCCGAAAGTGACAAAATACTTGTTTTTTCCTGTTTCTTATACTATAGATGTAATTGGGGACCTTCTATGGTCAGCTGGTTGCAATACTGGGTTGATGGGTGAGCCCAAGAAGGTGGTGAGAGGGGTTGGGGACACCACCTTCATCTCTCCTGCCTGTAAAAGCGATCCTGCAACTAATTATCTGCTAGGATTGCTTTTACAAAAAAGAGAATCTCCAGCCAAAATAAAGATTGTGGCTGATGCCCAGGCATCATCCCCCCCATATAATCACTGCAAGTGAAGGACGTACAGGGGCATCCTTGGGTGGTAAGTGGTGAAATGCAGATATCCTAATGTTCTTCTATACATTACATTTTCCAACAATAGACTTACCTCTGTCTGGAATGTGGCGTAGGCCTGGACGCAGAAGGGGTTGTTGGTCACCATTTCCAGGACTTCTCTTTCAATCAAGGTGGAGGTGGGGTCTGCAACCATAGGCCTCTTCTTCACCATCTTCACTGCCACCCGTGAAAGACTATCACGGTGGGTCGCCAGCAACACCTATAGGAGAGGAACAATTAGTACATAATCTTTTCCATGTGCTGTAGCAGTAACATTATTATTAGGCATTCAGATGTTCTGTGTTTTGATTATCTTTCCCCTCCTGTGTGTAAAGCAAACTATTTTTATATTACAACTTAACCTAAGTCTTACCCTAGGGTCACACCTATGCGCCCGTATGGGTGGCGGTTTGCATGGGAATGAGAACCCATTAAACTTTAGGCTCCACCCCTTCTATGCTCAAGCCCTAGGCTCCGCCCCCTTCTCTGCATTGTAAACAAACATGCAGTCTGGCCTTTTTGGGCTATAAACAAGAAAAGAGCATACATTTTGGAAAAAAAAATGTATTTTTTTATTTTTGCTATAATAAATATCCCATTTAAAAAAAAAATAATATATATAATCTCAGTTTAGGCCGATACGTATTCTTCTACATATTTTTGTTAAAAAATCGCAATAACCATATAGTGACTGGTTTGCGCAAAAGTTGTATTGCCTACAAAAAAGGGGACATATTTATGATTTCTTTTTTACTAGGAATGGCAGCGATCTGCGATTTTTTTTTTTTTTTTTTTTCAGGACTGCGACATTATAGCGGACACATTTGACACATTTTTGGGACCAGTCACATTTATACAGTGAACAATGCTATAAACATGCATTGATTACTGTATAAATGTGACTGGCTGTGAAGGGGTTAACCACTAGGTGGCGGGGAAGGGCGTTAAATGTGTGTCCTATGAGGGTTCTAACTGTAGGGGGAGGGGGGTGACTGGGGGAGATGACCGATTGTGTCCCTATGTACAAGGGACACAGATCGGTCTCCTCTCTCCCTTACAGGACACAGAGCTGGGAAATCGTGGGTGGCCTGCGGCCATCGCGGCCGCTGGGCACGCGCATCGAGTTCCCAGTAACGCGTCGGGTGCGTGCGCCGCCGGCGGTGGTCATATGAAGTCCTGTCAGAACAATAGGGGATTCCGCCCGCCGTCATTTAACTGCATGCGGTTCCCAAGCGGTTAAATCACTTGGAACCCCTAAACAAAATACTTTTTTTTGTTTTGTTTGGCATATACCCCTAGATAATAAAATGGCCCAGGGCGAGGCTGTGTTGGTGGGCATGGGGCGAGGCTGCATTGGTGGGCACAGGCGAGGCTGCATTGGTGGGCATGGGGTGAGGCTGCATTGGTGGGCATGGGGCAAAGCTGCATTGGTGGGCACGGGTGAGGCTGCATTGATAAGCACAGATAAAGTTGCTTAATTATGCATAAAACATTGCGTGTCATTTAATGAGATCATTTATAGGCTGGCGGGAACCTTTTTTTATATCTTAAGTGTGTGTTTTTTTTTTTTTTTTAACAAATCTGGTGAGTAGTAAAAAGCGCGCGCACATGTAAGCAGTGTTCACACCACACAGGGGAGGAGTCACCGCAAACCTCCTTTGTAACTCTAAACTGGTAACCTGTAAAATATGACGATTAATTATCGCAGTTTGTCTCCATTCCATGCAGTTTCAAAGCCTGACATGCTAGGTGTCCATTTACTCGGCGTAACCCCATCTTTTATATTTTACAAAAAAAAATTGGTTATATATTGCATTAAAATTAAAGTTCAATTTTTCTCAAAAAATTGTGTTTGAAAAACCCCTGCACAAATACAGCCGCCATTTTACTCTCTATGGCCTCTGCTAAAAAATATAAATAATGGTTTTGAGTTTTCTAGCAAAAAAATGCTGATTTTTATTTGTAAACAAAAAGTGTCAGAAAAGTCCTGGTCTTGGAGTGGTTAACAGTTCCCGTCACTGGAGACACCTGAACCCTTCATTTGGAGGGGTGTACATACTTTAGGCCCCATAGTGTATTTTCCTCATTCCTGGGGGCAGTAATATGAGATGTGTGCAGTGGGTTCCCCACAATTGATGACCATCTAAATCTTGGTTGTGATTTGTCCTTCAGATGCTGCACTCCGGACACCTGGCTGATGGAGACCCGTGCGGTGCGGCTGGGGGAAGCGCCTGACAAGGTAACCAACATGTTCTGTGGATGTGCCCACATCTTTACTTCAGGTTTACCCAATGCTCCATTCACACCTGAGCGTTCTGGATCGCAGGTGGAATTGGTGCGACACTGCCCGCGATTCCAAAGTTGTGTCAAAATGTGTATTACCACCCACCGACTTCTCCCTGACTGACTGCACCGACATCACACTGACTGAGAGACCGCGCTAACATCCCACCCACCGACTTCTCACTGGCTGACCACCCACACCGACATCTCACTGACTGACTGCACCGACATCACACTGACTGACTGCACCGACATCACACTGACTGAGAGACCGCGCTAACATCACACCCACCGACTTCTCACTGGCTGACCACCCACACCGACTTCTCACTGACTGACTGCACCGACATCTCACTGACTGACCGACCACGTTGACATCCCACCCACCCACCGACTGACTGCAACTGCATCCCACCCATGGACTGACCGCACCGACATCCTACCCACATTACCACCCACCGACATCTCACAGACTGACTGCACCAACATTACCACCCACCGACTGACTGTACCGTCATCCTACCCATCGCACCAACATGACCACCCACCGACTGATTGCGCCAACATCCCACCCACCGACTGACCGTGCCGACATCGCACCGACATTACCACCTACTGACTGACTGCGCCAAAATCCCACTCATTGCACCAACGTCGACTTGCCGCACCGATATCCCACCCACCGACTGACTGCGCCGACATCCCATCCATCCCACCGACCCATATTACCACGCTCCGAATGACCGCACCGACATTACCACCCACAGACTGACCGCACCGACATTATCACTGACCGCGCCGACGTTGCCACCCACCTACTGACCACGCCAACGTTACCACCCACCGCGCTGATGTGGCCACCATCCGACTGACCACGCCAACGTTTCCATCCACCGACCCATATTACCACCCACCGACTGACTGAGCCGACATTACCACCCACCGACTCATATTACCACGCTCCGACTGACTGAGCCGACATTACCACCCACCGACTCATATTACCACGCTCCGACTGACTGCACTGACATTACCACCCACCGATAGACCGCACCGACATCCCACCCATCGCACCGACATTACCACCCACCGACTGATTGCACAGACATTACCACCCACCGACCCATATTGCCACCCATCGACTTGCTGCACTGACATCCCACCCACCGACTGACTGCACCGACCTTGCCACCAACCGACCCATATTACCATCCATCGACTGACCGCGCCGACATCCCACCGACTGACTGCGCCGACATTATCGCCCACCGACCCATATTACCACGCCCCGACTGACTGCACTGACCTTACCACCCACCGACCCGTATTACCACACTCGGACTAACTGCACTGACATTACCACCCACCGACCCATATTACTACCCACTGACTGACTGCACTGATATTACCGCCCACTGATTGACCGCGCCGACAGTTTAGGTGGACGGCCATGTCTTGGTAGTTTCGCAGTTGTGCCATACTCTTTCCATTTTCAGATGATGGATTGAACAGAGCTCTGTGAGATGTTCAAAGCTTGGGAGATTTTTTTATAACCCAACCCTGCTTTATACTTCTCCACAACTTTATCCCTGACCTGTCTGGTGTGTTCCTTTGCATTCATGATGCTGTTTGTTCATTAACCACTTCCCGACGGCCGTACGACTATGTACGGCCGCAGGATTGCTTTAATTCTCTGGGACGCTGACTTTTTACGGCTGCCCCTTTCCTCGTTCCCTGCGCGCATCGGGGAACTTCTGTGCTGCCCGTGTCCCTTGGACACAGCCAATCACAGATCGCGGTAAATAGCCAATCACAGTGGCTATTTACAGCGCGATTGTCGTGGCCAATGAGAGATGATCTAAAATGTAAATGTAAACCTATGAGATCATCTCTCATTGCCGGCTCTCCCTCCTCACACAGACACCGCGTGTGAGGAGGGAGAGAAATCTGTGAGTGATACAAAAGTGTTACAACGTGTTACAAAGTGCCCAATCAGTGCCCAGTGCCACCAGTGATCAGTGCCCCCCTGCCACCTCAGTGCACATCTGCAATCAGTGCATATCAGTGCCCACCTGTGCCACCTCATCCGTGCCCACCTGTGCCACCTCATCAGTGCCCATCTGCAGCCTCTATGCACATCTGCAATTAGTGCCCACCTGTGCCACCTCATTAGTGCCCACCTGCGCCACCTCAGTGCCCACCTGTGCCCACTTGAGATCAGTGCCCACCTGCAATCAGTGCATATCAGTGCCCACCTGTGCCACCTCATCAGTGCCCACCTGTGCCACCTCATCAGTGCCCACCTGTGCCAAGTCAATCAGTGCCCATCTGTGCCGCCTCATCAGTGCACATCTGTGCCGCCTCATCAGTGCACATCTGTGCCGCCTCATCAGTGCCCACCTGTGCCGCCTCATCAGTGCACATCTGTGCCGCCTCATCGGTGCACATCGGTACCCATCTTATCAGTACCCATCTCAGTGCCACCTGTGCTGCCTCATTAGTGTCATCTGTGCCCGCCTCATCAGTGCACATCTGTGCAACCAATCAGTGCACATCTGTTCCACCTCATCGGTACCCATCTGTTCCACCTCATCGGTACCCATCTGTGCCACCTCATTAGTGCACATCTGTGCCATCTTATTAGTGTCCATCTGTGTAAATAATCAGGGCCCACCTGTAACGCCTCATCAGTGCCCATCTGCGTTATCATTTTTTTCCCACATTTTCCAAAAACAGCTGGAAAAAAAGAAACCGTTCAAAAGACTCATTATGCCTCATTTATTATACGTTGGGGTACTCGCTTTCCAAAATGGGGTCACTTTGTGGGTAATTCCATTGTCCTGGTGTTCCAGGGCCTTCAAAAGTGTAATAGGTAGTCAACAAGTTAGATGTGCAATTTATGCTCCTAAAACCCCTAATGGCGCTCCCTGCATGAGTAGCAGAATGTATTTTGGGGTGTCATTTGTGGTATGCACATGCCATGTGAGAGAAATAAGCTATTACAATGACAATTTTGCGTTTTTTTTATTTTTTTGTTTTTTTTTCATGAAAAATAAAAATCTTAATTTATAAAATATTGTGGGAAAAAATTACAACTTCAAATACCTCACCATGCCTCTTACTAAATACCTTGGAATGTCTACTTTGCAACAAGTGGTTATTTGGGGGGGCATTTGTACTTTCCTGGCTTGTTAGGGTCTCAAGAAATGAGATTGGCCTTCAGGACATCAGATGTGATAATTTTTTATGATTTGCACTATTGCTTGTAGACTCTAAAACTTTTCCACAGACCAAATAATTTCCAAAAATGTGGGGTTATTTTTTATCAAAGACATGTAGCAGTATAAATTGTGGCCAAAATTTAGGAAGAAAAATTTATAATTTGCAAAATTTTATCACGGAAACTACGATTTTTTTATTTTTTTTCAAAATTTTCGGTGTTTTTTCATTAATAGCGAAAAAAATTAAAAAACACTGAGGTGATCAAATACCACCAAAAGAAAGCTCTATTTGTATGAAAAAAGGACAAAAAAATAATTTGGGTACAGTGTTGCATGACTGAGTAATTGTCATTCAAAGTGTGAGAGTGCTGAAAGCTGAAAATTGCTCTTGGCAGGAGGGGTGTTTAAGTGCCCAGTAAGGAAGTGGTTAAAGCGGAGGTTCACCCAAAAATCAACTTTTTGCAGTTAGATCCAGCATACTGCTGACATCTGCAGTATGCTGGTCCTTTTTTTTTTTTTTGGTACTTATTGTTTTAGCAGTATTTCTTCTATGGCTCCGAGCGGTGAATCCTGCGGGGAATGGGCGTTCCCGAAGGCAAGCAAGTTGATCGACAGGCTTGGATAGCGCGTCACGGCTTCCGAAAATAGCCGAGGTGACACTCGGCAGTTTACGGCGCCTGCTGTGTAAAGCTGATTGCGCAAGCGCTGTAAACTGCCGAGTGTCACCTCGGCTATTTTCGGAAGCCGTGACGCGCTATCCAAGCCCGTCAATCAACTTGCTTGCCTTCGGGAACGCCTATACCAGGAAGTAATCCCCGCTCTGAGCCATAGAAGAAATACTGCTAAAACGATAAGTAACAAAAAAAAGACCAGCATACTGCAGATGTCAGCAGTATGCTGGATCTAACTGCAGAAAGTTGATTTTTTGGGTGAACCCCCGCTTTAAGGTTCTCTAACAAACATCTGAGGGCTTCACAGAACAGCTGTATTTATACTGAGATTAAATTACACACAGGTGGACTCTATTTACTAATTCGGTGACTTCTGAAGGGAATTGATTCCACTAGATTTTAGTTGGGGGTATCAGAGTAAAGGGGGCTGAATACAAATGTAACCCACACTTTTCACATATTTCACTTTCACATATTTATTTGTAAAATAATTTGAAAACCATTTATCATTTTCCTTTATACTTCACAATTATGTGCCACTTTGTGTTGGCCTATCACATAAAATCCCAATAAATACGTTTACGTTTTTTTTTTGTTTGTTTTTTGTAACATGACAAAATGTGGAAAATTTCAAGGAGTATGAATACTTTTCAAGGCAGTGTGTGTGTCTTTTATTATATTTGTGTGTGTGTGTGTGTGTGTGTGTGTGTGTTGTGGGTGATTAGCTTTAACCACTTCCATACCAGGCACTTATACACCTTCCTGCCCGGACCAATTTTCAGCTTTCAGCGCTGTCGCACTTTGAATGACAATTGCGCGGTCATGCTACACTGTACCCAACCTACATTTTTATCATTTTGCTCCCACAAATGGGCACAGATAGGCGGCATGGATGGGCACTGATAGGTGGCACTAATGTGTTGTACTAATGGATGCCAATCAGTGCCAAACAATAATGCCTGCCAATCAGTGATGCCCATTGTGGGCACTGATTGGCATCCATTGTGGGCACTGATTGGCATCCATTAATTTCTGATTGGCATTCCTGGTGGTCTAGGGTGGCATACCTGTGGTGGGCATCCCTGGTGGTCCAGTTTGGCTCTCAGAGCCCCATGTGGGCACGCCTGCTTACTGAGCCAGCGCCACCAGAAAACTGGGGGGGGGGGACCCCCAGCCAGGCAGTCAGTTGCACTCCCTTCCTTGCATCAGTGCCAGTGGCGTCGCCAGGGGCGGTGGGCAGCCAGTCATCTTGCCCCAAGTGGGACATTTAGGGGGTTGTAAAGTTTTTCCTCTGCCAACCTCAGGGTCTGTGCTGCAGCTTATCCCCCCCCCCGGACCCCTACAGCCTGTAGGGCATTCAGGGCATTTCTCTCTGCAGCACCCTATTCCAGCTCCCCCTGCCCCATGACTACTTTGGTCCAGCCTGTCCTTCTGGCACTGTGACCTGTGGAACGGTGGAGGGGGGGGGGGCATTGCTCGAAGCAGGCCATGGGGAGGTGCAGTGGTTGCCTCGGTGGGGATACCAAAGAGCGGCTGGATGGCGGGGACTCCTGCAATGCTGCCCACCCGATGCTGGGGAGAGCTGGATGATGAGGCCATGGAGAGGAATGGAGAATAATGGATCCTCCGATTTACATTATACTGTGTGTGGGGGAGATGGGCAGTGAGTAGTGCAGGAAGTATGTGTCAAGTAGGGCAGTGTCATGGTCAGGTAGGTCAGTGTATGTCTGTCAGGTAGGTCAGTGTATGTCTGTCAGGTAGGTCAGTGTATGATGGTCAGTGTATGTCAGGTAGGTCAGTGTCACGGTCAGGTAGGTCAGTGTATGTTGGGTTCTGAGCACAACACATTCCTGAACCCTGCATTCTGAGTGGATCTGGCATAATTGTAGGTTTTTGGTCCCTTGCGGCTCATTCAGAGGGATGACCAGTCCCTTCCTCTGTACAGAGCCGCTGGTAGGTTTAATTCTGTGTTGGCACTTTGAAATAAGTTGGTTTTGTGTCACTGTTTGGGCACTCGGGCAGAAGCCTGGCAATCAGTGACATCGCACAATTTGGTCACTACTCCTTGTACCGATCATTGGGATATTTCACTGCATACAGATTGGCAAAAAAATCTCCCCTGATTTGGCACTGCTGTAGAAAAGTAGGTAACTTGCTCCACCCCCTTTGGGCCTGCCCTAACCCACTGCCCTAACCCATGCAGCTTCTGGAATGCGGTATTACTTATGATATCCAATGTTACAGATATGCTGGACTAAACCCTCCCCTGAATTAGCCTGACTTCATTTACATTTAGAAAGGTTCCCTTTACAACACCACTATATTGTTTCTCATACTTTCATAGCCTCTCGGTATACCACCTAGCCTGGCACTACTGTATACCACCTAGCCTGACACTACCGTATACCACCTAACCTGGCACTACTATGTCACCTAAGCTGGCACTGCTGTATACCACCTAATCTGGCACTGCTGTATACCTCCTAGCTTGGCACTACTGTATACCACCTAGCTTGGCACTGCTGTATACCACCTAGCTTCTCACTACTGTATATCCCTAGCCTGGTACTACTGTATACCACCTAACCTGGCACTACTGTATACCACCTAACCTGGCACTACTGTATACCACCTAACCTGGCACTACTATGTCACCTAACCTGGCACTACTATGTCACCTAAGCTGGCACTGCTGTATATCACCTAGCTTGGCGCTGCTGTATACCACCTAATCTGGCACTGCTGTATACCACCTAGCTTGGCACTACTGTATACCACCTAGCTTGGCACTGCTGTATACCACCTAGCTTCTCACTACTGTATATCCCTAGCCTGACACTACTGTATATCCCTAGCCTGACACTACTGTATATCCCTAGCCTGACACTACTGTATACCACCTAACCTGGCACTGCTGTATACCACCTAACCTGGCACTGCTGTATACCACCTAACCTGGCACTGCTGTATACCTCCTAGCTTGGCACTGCTGTATTCCACCTAGCTTGGCACTACTGTATATCCCTAGCCTGACACTACTGTATACCACCTTGCCCTGGCACTGCTGTATATCTCCTTGCCCTGGCAATACTGTATACCACCTAGCTTGGCACTACTATATATCCCTAAGAAGGAAGAGACGCCACTCAAGACAAGAGCTCCCCAGTGGTAGTTACGATCCAAAAACCCAGTGGGTGCGGGCAATGCACAAGGCTATAACTATTTTTTTTTCGTTATTACTATATATCCCTAACCTGACACTACTGTATACCACCCAACCTGGCACTACTGTATATCACCTTGCCCTGGCACTATATCACCCTAACGTCACTTGACATTGACATGCGGTGCGCTGCCTGTCCACCTGGGGGGTGTCAGATATAGGATCCACCTCGGGTGCCAATTTTGAAAAACTTTTATCATTTTCCTTCCACTTCACAATTATGTGCCACTTTGTGTTGGTCTATCACATAAAATCCCAATAAAATACATATAATGTAAAGAAGAGAGAGAGAGAGAATGATATATATATATATATATATATATATTTTTTTTTTTTCTATTTGGCCCCCCTACTTTTGTACCTGCCCCCCTAAATATGAAAAGTGGTTGGCTGGCGGGTAAAAGAGGTCTTGCTGAAGGGGATTCCGGGGTGTAGTGATGCCTTTTTTTCCCGGGAACATGGTGGGCGTTGTAATAAAAACTCATCTGCTGCCAATCAGACGGTTTATCATCACAGCCCACAGACACTTCTTCCTGCTGCACAGCGACATTACACAATCACAGTTATAAAGTATGAGAATTATTGGTATGGGGAGGGGTCAGAGGAGAGGAAAACACAGAGTGACTTCCAGGTCTGTCACTCCGCACACAGTCCCTGAGAGAAGTGACACAGGAGCTGACAATCCGCACAAAGCCCCTGAGAGAGGTGACACAGGAGCTGACAATCCACACACAGCCCCTGAGAGAGGTGAGACACAGGAGCTGACAATCCGCACACAGCCCCTGAGAGAGGCGACACAGGAGCTGACAATCCACACACAGCCCCTGAGAGAGCTGAGACACAGGATCTGACAATCCGCACAAAGCCCCTGAGAGAGCTGACACAGGAGCTGACAATCCACACCCAGCCCCCGAGAGAGCTCAGACACAGGAGCTGACAATCCAGACACAGGAGCTGACAATCCACACCCAGCCCCTGAGAGAGGTGACACAAGAGCTGACAATCCGCACACAGCCCCTGAGAGAGGTGACACAAGAGCTGACAATCCGCACACAGCCCCTGAGAGAGGTGAGACACAAGAGCTGACAATCCACACCCAGCCCCTGAGAGAGCTGAGACACGGGAGCTGACAATCCGCACACCGCCCCTGAGAGAGCTGACACAGGAGCTGACAATCCACACCCAGCCCCTGAGAGAGCTGAGACACAGGAGCTGACAATCCGCACACAGCCCCTGAGAGAGCTGAGACACAGGAGCTGACAATCCGCACAAAGCCCCTGAGAGAGGTGACACAGGAGCTGACAATCCGCACACAGCCCCTGAGAGAGGTGACACAGGAGCTGACAATCCACACACAGCCCCTGAGAGAGCTGAGACACAGGAGCTGACAATCCACACACAACCCCTGAGAGAGCTGAGACACAAGAGCTGACAATCTGCACCCAGCCCCTGAGAGAGGTGACACAAGAGCTGACAATCCACACCCAGCCCCTGAGAGAGGTGACACAGGAGCTGACAATCCACACCCAGCCCCTGAGAGACGTGCCACAGGAGCTGACAATCCGCACCCAGCCCCTGAGAGAGCTGAGACACAAGAGCTGACAATCCGCACACAGCCCCTGAGAGAGCTGAGACACAAGAGCTGACAATCCGCACACAGCCCCTGAGAGAGCTGAGACACAGGAGCTGACAATCCGCACAAAGCCCCTGAGAGAGCTGACACAGGAGCCGACAATCCACACCCAGCCCCCGAGACAGCTCAGACACAGGAGCTGACAATCCAGACACAGGAGCTGACAATCCACACCCAGCCCCTGAGAGAGGTGACACAGGAGCTGACAATCCAGACACAGGAGCTGACAATCCACACCCAGCCCCTGAGAGAGGTGACACAGGAGCTGACAATCCACACCCAGCCCCTGAGAGAGCTGAGACACGGGAGCTGACAATCCGCACACCGCCCCTGAGAGAGCTGACACAGGAGCTGACAATCCACACCCAGCCCCTGAGAGAGCTGAGACACAGGAGCTGACAATCCGCACACAGCCCCTGAGAGAGCTGAGACACAGGAGCTGACAATCCGCACAAAGCCCCTGAGAGAGGTGACACAGGAGCTGACAATCCGCACACAGCCCCTGAGAGAGGTGACACAGGAGCTGACAATCCACACACAGCCCCTGAGAAAGCTGAGACACAAGAGCTGACAATCTGCACCCAGCCCCTGAGAGAGGTGACACAAGAGCTGACAATCCACACCCAGCCCCTGAGAGAGGTGACACAGGAGCTGACAATCCACACCCAGCCCCTGAGAGACGTGCCACAGGAGCTGACAATCCGCACCCAGCCCCTGAGAGAGCTGAGACACAAGAGCTGACAATCCGCACACAGCCCCTGAGAGAGCTGAGACACAAGAGCTGACAATCCGCACACAGCCCCTGAGAGAGCTGAGACACAGGAGCTGACAATCCGCCCACAGCCCCTGAGAGAGGTGACTCAGGAGCTGACAATCCGCACACAGCCCCTGAGAGAGCTGAGACACAGGAGCTGACAATCCGCCCACAGCCCCTGAGAGAGGTGACTCAGGAGCTGACAATCCGCACACAGCCCCTGAGAGAGGTGACTCAGGAGCTGACAATCCGCACACAGCCCCTGAGAGAGGTGACTCAGGAGCTGACAATCCGCACACAGCCCCTGAGAGAGGTGACACAGGAGCTGACAATCCACACTCAGCCCCTGAGAGACGTGACACAGGAGCTGACAATCCGCCCACAGCCCCTGAGAGAGGTGACACAAGAGCTGACAATCCGCACACAGCCCCTGAGAGACGTGACACAGGAGCTGACAATCTGCACCCAGCCCCTGAGAGAGCTGAGACACAAGAGCTGACAATCCGCACACAGCCCCTGAGAGAGCTGAGACACAGGAGCTGACAATCCGCACACAGCCCCTGAGAGAGGTGACTCAGGAGCTGACAATCCGCACACAGCCCCTGAGAGAGCTGAGACACAAGAGCTGACAATCCGCACACAGCCCCTGAGAGAGGTGACACAAGAGCTGACAATCCGCACACAGCCCCTGAGAGAGGTGACACAAGAGCTGACAATCCGCACACAGCCCGAGAGAGCTGAGACACAAGAGCTGACAATCCGCACCCAGCCCCTGAGAGAGCTGAGACACAAGAGCTGACAATCCGCACACAGCCCCTGAGAGAGCTGAGACACAAGAGCTGACAATCCGCACACAGCCCCTGAGAGAGGTGACTCAGGAGCTGACAATCCACACCCAGCCCCGGGGAGCTGAGACACAAGAGCTCTCAATCCACACCCAGCTGCTACGTACAGATACTCACCACTGTCTCTGATTGGCTGTCGCATTCTCTGACTCGCTTATATCTTTAGTGTCTGTAGATGGGCTGATGACTCTCTTGCTGCAATACACAGACACCCAGTGCTGAGCTCCTCCTGAAAATGCTACTCACCCTGGCTGACCCTTGGATACTTACTGAGCCAGGCACCCCAAAGTCAAGATCCTGCAGGGCAGCCAGGACATTAGCATTGTCAGAATGAGCTCAGCAGAGTTGGAACCCTTTGCTTTTCTCCACCCAGCCACAAATCCGTCGCTGGAATTTCATTTTAAGTCGGAGTGACCTCAGGGTAATGTGTACAGAGCAGAGTCTGACTATTGTACACATAGAAGGATGGATTTCCGCTGGGATTGCATTGTGTGCGATGGGATTAGATTTACATGCATAGAAGCCGGGAGGGGGGGGCGGCTTGGAAAATCGTGTCTTATAACCGGGCCCCACCTCTTAGAGGCCCGTTGGTCCCCAGATGGCCCTTTTCTTCTTTTTACTTTTTTTTTTTTCCGTCAGCACTCAAGGCCCCCTCCCCTGACCTCTAAGGGCCCGGTGTAACCCCCCCCCCCCCCTTTTTTAATATATATATATACAGTGTGGAAAATAAGTATTTGAACACCCTGCTATTTTGCAAGTTCTCCCACTTGGAAATCATGGAGGGGTCTGAAATTGTCATCGTAGGTGCATGTCCACTGTGAGAGACATAATCCAAAAAAAAAAATTCCAGGAATCACAATGTATGATTTTTTTAACTATTTATTTGTATGATACAGCTGCAAATAAGTATTTGAACACCTGAGAAAATCAATGTTAATATTTGGTACAGTAGCCTTTGTTTGCAATTACAGAGGTCAAACGTTTCTTGTAGTTTTTCACCAGGTTTGCACACACTGGAGGAGGGATTTTGGCCCACTCCTCCACACAGATCTTCTCTAGATCAGTCAGGTTTCTGGGCTGTCGCTGAGAAACACGGAGTTTGAGCTCCCTCCAAAGATTCTCTATTGGGTTTAGGTCTGGAGACTGGCTAGGCCACGCCAGAACCTTGATATGCTTCTTACAGAGCCACTCCTTGGTTATCCTGGCTGTGTGCTTCGGGTCATTGTCATGTTGGAAGACCCAGCCTCGACCCATCTTCAAAGCTCTAACTGAGGGAAGGAGGTTGTTGCCCAAAATCTCGCAATACATGGCCCCGGTCATCCTCTCCTTAATACAGTGCAGTCGCCCTGTCCCATGTGCAGAAAAACACCCCCAAAGCATGATGCTACCACCCCCATGCTTCATAGTAGGCATGGTGTTCTTGGGATGGTACTCATCATCCTTCTTCCTCCAAACACGGTTAGTGGAATTATGACCAAAAAGTTCTATTTTGGTCTCATCTGACCACATGACTTTCTCCCATGACTCCTCTGGATCATCCAAATGGTCATTGGCAAACTTAAGACGGGCCTTGACATGTGCTGGTTTAAGCAGGGGAACCTTCCGTGCCATGCATGATTTCAAACCATGACGTCTTAGTGTATTACCAACAGTAACCTTGGAAACAGTGGTCCCAGCTCTTTTCAGGTCATTGACCAGCTCCTCCCGTGTAGTCCTGAGCTGATTTCTCACCTTTCTTAGGATCATTGAGACCCCACGAGGTGAGATTTTGCATGGAGCCCCAGTCCGAGGGAGATTGACAGTCATGTTTAGCTTCTTCCATTTTCTGATTGCTCCAACAGTGGACCTTTTTTCACCAAGCTGCTTGGCAATTTCCCCGTAGCCCTTTCCAGCCTTGTGGAGGTGTACAATTTTGTCTCTAGTGTCTTTGGACAGCTCTTTGGTCTTGGCCATGTTAGTAGTTGGATTCTTACTGATTGTATGGGGTGGACAGGTGTCTTTATGCAGCTAATGACCTCAAACAGGTGCATCTAATTTAGGATAATAAATGGAGTGGAGGTGGACATTTTAAAGGCAGACTAACAGGTCTTTGAGGGTCAGAATTCTAGCTGATAGACAGGTGTTCAAATACTTCTTTGCAGCTGTATCATACAAATAAATAGTTAAAAATTCATAAATTGTGATTTCTGGAATTATTTTTGTTTTTGGATTATGTCTCTCACAGTGGACATGCACCTACGATGACAATTTCAGACCCCTCCATGATTTCCAAGTGGGAGAACTTGCAAAATAGCAGGGTGTTCAAATACTTATTTTCCGCACTGTATATATATATATATATAATCTTTTGTTCATCAGCACCCAAAGCTCCCCCCCAAATCTTAATTCGCGGTGGCAGCCCCCCAAGCTTCCCCCCCCAGTTCTCTGCTCCAGGCAGCCCATGCCTGAAGCTGTGTAAGGGGCCCCAAAATTACTGATAGCGGTCCTGACTGTACTATTATGGTGCCAGTCAGTGCCCATTTGTGGGCACTGATTGGCATGTTTTGGAACATGTGGATGGCCATGGGGGATGTACCTAGCCATCCACATGTTGAAGGCTTCCCTGGTGTTGGCATCCGACGGGGGGCTGTGCTGATGAATAATCAGCGCGAACTCCCCCCGTCAGGAGAGCCGCCGATCGACTCTCCTCCACTCGGGTCTGTCACACACGAGTAAAGAAAAGCCGATCAACGGCCCTTCCTGTTTACATCGTGATCAGCCGTGATTGGACACAGCTGATCACGTGGTAAAGAGCCTCTTTACCGAGATTGGTGTAGCGATCGTGGCGATGTGCACCCCCACAGGTGCGCAGCAGCTGTTATCCTGCAGTACGTCAATACCAAAGGAGTGAGAGGGGACGTCCCCCCCCCCCTCCCCCTCCCGCCATTCTTCCCGGGCCTCCCATCCCACCGTGAGACCAGATCCATGATCCGGCACTTCCGCCGGCTAGAGTAAGACTGGAAGGTAGCCTAAAATGGCTTTCATTGAGTCTCCTATGTGTAAACACGGAACTGCCAATGGCGCAGTTTTAAAAAAAAAAATGACAGTATTCAGAATCGCCATTTTTGCTGATCCGAATACTTTGAAGTGCAAAGGAGGGATTTGGGGTCTTTTAGACCTCCGGTCCCTCCATAAAGAGTACCTGTCACCACCTGTTAGGCGGCGTACACACGAGGGGATATGTCCGCTGAAAACGGTCCGATGGACCGTTTCAGCAGACATCTCCGCTCGTGTGTATGGGCTAGCGGACAGATTTCTCCACCCGACAGATTTCAAAGCATGCTTTGAAATCTATCGGGTGGAATCTGTCCGCCCGACATGTCTGCTGGTTAGTACACTTACCAGCAGACATGTCGGGTCCCACCGCCGCCGCGCCGCTGCCGAATGGATTCGGCGCATGCGCGGAAGTGTTTTACTTCCTGGTGCGGTGACGTGGCGGTGGCGCGGCGGCGTCAACGTCACCGCCGCGTCACCGCGCCGTCCGGCGGCGGGGAATTTGATCCGATGGTGTGTACACGCCATCGGATCAAACTCCCGATCGGACATATCCGATGGAAATGGTCCGCGGACCGTTTTCATCGGATATATCCGATCGTGTGTACGCCGCCTAACTGTCACAAGAGATGTTTACATTACTTGTGACAGCAATAAAAGTGATCCGAATTTTATTTTTAACCACTTAAGACCCAGGCCATTATGCAGGTTATGGACCTGGTCCCTTTTTGAGATTCGGCACTGCGTCACTTTAACTGACAATTGCGCGGTCGTGTGACGTGGATCCCAAACAAAATTGGCGTCCTTTTTTTCCCACAAATAGAGCTTTCTTTTGGTGGTATTTGATCACCTCTGCGTTTTTTTTTTTTTTTTGCACTATAAACGACAATTTTGAAAAAAAATGCAATATTTTTTGCTATAATAAATATCCCCCAAAAAAGATATAAAAAAACATATGTTTTCCCTCGGTTTAGGCCGATACGTATTCTTCTACATATGAACAGAGAGGGACTAATGGGGACTAAGGAAGGTTGGGACTTTAAATGAAACAAAACACTTGGGGCAGAACAAATCAATCAATAAAATAGTATTTTTCGACATTATGGCAGACACATCGGACAATTTTGACACATTTTTGGGACGATTGTCATTTCACAGCAATCAGTGCTATAAAAATGCACAGATTATTGTTAAAGTGACAATTGTAGTTTAGGAGTTAACCCCTATAGTGTCCCCTAGTGGTTAAGTGTGACCTCATATTAGGGGTGTCAAATTTAATCGGTGCATCGCGATTCGGGTGTCCCCGATGCGGCACTGATGCATGCGACCGTATTAATTGACGTGTGGCCCCGTCCCCGCCCCTCCCGGGAGGGCGCTCCGTTCAGACCTTGCCTTGTTTGTATAAGGCACGCTAATGTGACTGTCTGGCCCGCCTCTATCCGACGGGAGTCGGTATTCGATAGAACACCGGTTTAGTTGGATTGGTCTCGTCCAATCGGCGCCTGCTGTTATACACACACAAGGAAGTATGGGAGGGCTCCTATTGGCTGTGGGAGGGCTCCTATTGCTGTCCGTTCTTTTGTGCCACTTCCAGGGAGCGTTGCTCGGGGCGCTAATGGGGGACTGTAGGAGCCGTGTTTGAGGGAGAGTACTGCGTGAGTACTACGTCTGTGAAGGCGGTATTGGAGACTCTGGACAAAGATGGAAAGCCGAGAGGTAGGGGGGCTGTACGGTGTATTTCCCGCTGTGATATGGGGGGTTGGTGTGTTCCTAAAGCTGTGCCATTCTGCCGACGTATATCGGCGTAAAAGGGGTCCTTAATTGGTTAAAGTGACAATGTAAAAAAAAAAGTAAAGCACCCCCATCACCGTGAGCTCGCGCAGCACAGAAAACACACACGTAAGTTGCGTCCGCATATGTCATGCTTTTTTCTATTACAAGGGATGTTTACATTCCTTGTAATAGGAATAAAGTGACCCAATTTTTATTTTATTTTTTTAAAAACGGTGTAAAAATAAATAAAATAAAGTAAATTAAATAGGAACATTTTTTATTTTTTTTAAGCGCCCCATCCCGACGAGCATACGTGAGCAGCGCCCGCATATGAAAACGGTGTTCAAATCACACATGCGAGGTATGGCCGCGATCGTCGGAGCGAGAGAAATAATTCTAGCCCTAGACCTCCTCTGTAACGCTAACCTGGTAACCATTATGTATTTTTTTTTTTTTAAGTGTCGCCTATGGAGATTTATAGGTAGCGTAGTTTGTCGACATTCCACGAGCGGGCGCAATTTCAAAGCGTGACATGTTGGGTATCTATTTACTCGGTGTAACATTATCTTTCACATTATTGGGCTAACTTTACGGTTTATTTATTTTTTATTCATGAAAGTGTATTTTTTCCTATAAAATCACGTTTGAAAGACCGCTGCGCAAATAGTGTGACATAAAATATTGCAACGATCGCCATGTTATTTTCTAGATTCTCTGCTAAAAAAAATATATATATATATATATATAGCCAGATTCTCGTAGGAGCGGGGCGTAGCGTATCGTATTTACGCTACGCCGCTGTAACTTAGGACACAAGTGCCGTATTCTCAAAGCACTTGCGTCCAAAGTTGCGGTGGCGTAGCGTAAATACGATACGCTACGCCCCGCTCCTACGAGAATCTGGCTCTATATATATATATATATATATATTTGGGCCAGCGTACGCACGGGTAATTGGAGTGGGCGTGTTGCATAATAATCAACCATGACCCAACGTAATGGGCGCTTTTTCTGAACGGCACATGCACCGTTCGTGGACGTATCCCAGTGCGCATGCTCAAAATTACGCCGCAAATACTCATCGGTTTCGACGTGAACGTAACTTACAAAGCCCTATTCGCGAACGATTTACGCAAATGACGTAAACGGCGGAAAATTTGACGCTGACACGACGTCCATACTTAACATTGCGTAGGCCTCATATAGCAGGGGTAACTTTACGCCGGACTTACGCTTATGCAAACAACGTAAAATACGATGACCGGGCGCAAGTACGTTCGTGAATTGGCGTATCTAGCTCATTTGCATATTCAACACGTAAATCGACGGAAGCGCCACCTAGCAACCAGCGTAAATATGCAACTAAGATACGACGGCGTAAAAGACTTATGCCGGTCGTATCTAAGTAAAATTCTGGCGTATCTTGTTTTCAGAATACCTTAAAAGTTACGCGGCGTATCTTGAGATACGCCAACGTAACCTCGAAGAATCTGGCCCATAATGTTTGGGGGTTGTAAGTAGTTTTCTAGCAACAAATGTCAGAAATAGGCTTAGTCATGAAAGGGATATTATAGGACACGTGTGCTGTCACATGACCGGAGTGGAGCGCGCTGAGAACAGGTCATTATATACACCTTTCTTATACAGGTTATTCTGCATAGTAGTTAGGAGGGGGAGGGGAGGAGCATTTGTAAGACTAGGTTTAGGCTGGAATTTTACCTTAAAGGGGTTGTAAAGGTACAATTTTATTTCCTAAATAGCTTCCTTTTCCTTAGTGCAGTCCTCCTTCACTTACCTCATCCTTCCATTTTGCTTTTAAATGTCCTTATTTCTTCTGAGAAATCCTCACTTCCTGTTCTTCTGTATGTAACTCCACACAGTAATGCAAGGCTTTCTCTCTGGTGTGGAGTGTTGTGCTCGCCCCCTCCCTTGGACTACAGGAGAGTCAGGATGCCCACTAACACACAGCTTCTTTCTCTATCTGCAACGTAGAGAGCGTCCTGACTTGCCTGCTCGCCCCCTCAAGAGTTATTTGCCGATAAATACGGTATATGTTTGGATTGTCATGCTCTCAAATTGTCCGACAATAAATGTGTTCCGTCGGATTATCCGATCGTGTGTACACAAATCCATCGGACTGAAATCCAAAGTACAAACACGCATGCTCAGAACCAATGCTAACCATCAGACAGCATTAGCAGAAGTTGCCCGAAGGGTGGCACTAAAGAGCAGAAAAAACACATAGTTGCGGGAATTTTGTCTGAAAAAGTTATGCCGTCTGTATGCAGAACAAGTTCACAGCCAACGCCTTTCGGACAAAAATCTACGGATTTGTCCGATGGAAGTCCGATCGTGTGTACGAGGCTTTACATTGATCAGAGCTATAAAAAGCCACTGATTACTGTGTAAATGACACTGGTAGGGAAGGGGTTAAAACTACAAGGGGGCGGGGGGCGGTCAAGGGGATAAATGTGTTCCCTGGTTGTGTTCTAACTGTAGGGGGATGGGCTACCAGACATGACAGAGATCACTGGGAATAGTAAATCTGTCATGTCATCTAGCAGAACGGGGAATCGTCTTGTTTACATAGGCAGTGCAGGTTTGGGGGGAGGGGCCAGCAGGCTTTTATACATACAGTAGCTGCCTGCCTCTGTACCTCTTGTGACAGCAGCAGTCTCAGATCCCACCGCTGCCACCACAATGTGCCGTATTGCAGTCTCATGTCTCGTACACACGGTCAGGGTTTCCAAAAGGGAAAAAGTCAGTCGGAAATTCCGATGGGAAAATTGAGAACCTGCTCTCAATCTTTCTGTTGGAATTCCCGACAGAAAAAGTCAGATGGAGCATACACACGGTCGGAATTCCCAACCAAAAGCTCCCGTCTGACTTTTTCTGTCAGGAATTCCGACCGTGTGTATGCTCCATCTGACTTTTTCTGTCTGGAATTCCGACCGTGTGTATGCTCCATCGGATTTTTTCTGTCTGGAATTCCGACCGTGTGTATGCTCCATCTGACTTTTTCTGTCTGGAATTCCGACCGTGTGTATGCTCCATCTGACTTTTTCTGTCAGGAATTCCGACCGTGTGTATGCTCCATCGGATTTTTTCTGTCTGGAATTCCGACCGTGTGTATGCTCCATCGGACTTTTTCTGTCAGGAATTCCGACCGTGTGTATGCTCCATCTGCCTTTTTCTGTCAGGAATTCCGACCGGGTGTATGCTCCATCGGACTTTTTCTGTCAGGAATTCCGACCGTGTGTATGCTCCATCGGACGTTTTCTGTCAGGAATTCCAATTGTGTGTATGCTCCATCTGACTTTTTCTGTCAGGAATTCCGACCGTGTGTATGCTCCATCGGATGACTTTTTCTGTCAGGAATTCCGACCGTGTGTATGCTCCATCTGACTTTTTCTGTCAGGAATTCCGACCGTGTGTATGCTCCATCGGATGACTTTTTCTGTCAGGAATTCCGACCGTGTGTATGCTCCATCGGATTTTTTCTGTCAGGAATTCCGACCGGGTGTATGGGGCTGAAGCCTCACCCTAAGCAGAGATTTTACAGCTTGCAGGACAACAATGTAGGCACCAGCAGTTTTTAATGGGGTCAGTTATTGCTGCCATTAACCATTTATAGACACTCATTATACCATTTTAATAGTAAAACAGTTTAAGGCTCCATTCACACCTACTCTATATTACCAAAAGTATTGGGACGCCTCCATTTACACGCACATGAACATTAATGGCACCCCAGTCTTGGTCTGTAGGGTTCAATACTGAGTTGGCCCCTCCCTTTGCAGCTATAACAGCTTCAACTCGATGTTGAACAAGAAGGTCTGGCTTGCAGGCTCCGCTCTAATTTATCCCAAATGTGTTCTATCAAGTTGAGGTTGTGCAGGACTTTCAAGTTCCTCCACCCCAAACTTGCTCATCCATGTCTTTACAGACTTTGCTTTGCGCAGTCATGTTGGAACAGGAAGGGGCCATCCCCAAACTGTTCCCACAAAGTTGGGAGCATGAAATTGTCCAACATGTCTTGGTATACTGACACCTTAAGAGTTCCCTTCACTGGAACTAAGGGGCCAAGCCCAACCCCTGAAAAACAATCCCCCACACCAGAATCCCCCCTCCGCCAAATGATTTGGACCAGCGCACAAAGCAAGGTCCATAAAGACATGGATGAGTGAGTTTAGGGTGGAGGAACTTGACTGGCCTGCACAGTCCTGACCTCAACCCAATAGAACACCTTTGGGATGAATTAGGCTGGATTCACACCTATGCAGTTTTAGTGCTTTTCGCAGATTTGCACTACAGATTGTGTTCCATAGGAAACAATGTTAAATGGTCTGTAGTGCAAATCTGAAAAAAGCACAAAAAATGCATAGGTGTGGATCCAGCCTTTGAGCGGAGACTGTGAGCCAGGCCTTCTCGTCCACCATCAGTGCCTGGCCTCACAAATGTGCTTCTGGAAGAATGGTCAAACATTCCCATAGACACCCTCCTAAACCTTGTGGACGGCCTTCCCAGAAGAGTTGAAACTGTTATAGCGGGAAAGGGCAGGGCCAACTCAATATTTATTGAACCCTACGGACCAAGACTGGGATGCCATTAAAGTTCATGTGTGTGTATGTAAAGGCAGGCGTCCCAATACTTTTGGTAATGTAGTGTATTTATATGTGACAGTACTTGCAGCCTGTTTTTGCGCGATTCTGAGTTTCCCACTTAACCTAGCCCAGGTGTCTGCAACCCGCGGCCCCGGAGCCGCATGCGGCTCTTTTGAACCTTTGCCGTGGCTCCGGGGCGGATGCTAACGAGGGGAGGGGGCCAGTGTTGTAAGTAACGGCGTTAAAATAAACGCCGTTACCTAACGATGCACCTTTTGAGGTTAACGAGTAATCTACCTGATTTCTCTTACCCTTGCGGTAATACTGTACAATACCAATTATATCAGATAAGATTCCTCCTCCACATGCCCAGCAAATGCAATACTGTACAATATCAGATAAGATTCCACCTCCACAGTCCTTATTTTTCTTCAGATTGACAGCTGACTGCACGATTCTGTATATAGCATTAAGGTAAGAAACAATATATGCAGTGTTATATTTGTTTTAAATGTCGCAATGGTTTTGCGGCTCCCAGTTTTTTTTTTTCCTTCGGAAACGGGTCCAAGTGGCTCTTTATATCTTAAAGGTTGCAGACCCCTGACCTAGCCCATTCATTTCAATGTTCTGGCCCATGTACAAAGATCACACAGAAGAAGTGCATGACAAGTGGCGGCCCGTCCATAGGGGGCGCATGGGCGCCGCCCCCCCCCCCCCCCCCCCCCCCCCCCTCCAAAACCTTTACATTTTTTTTTTTTAAAAGCCCTCTTTAAGTGCACTGTGTTAGGGGTGTGGAGCGGGCACCGGGCACAGTGCAATTTTAAAGCGTGATGCCAATGCAATCCTGTGATCGCAGGCAAGATGCTTCATTCGCGGTGATTTTTGACTCCCTGTGGCGTTCTCGACTGCGCCTCTAATCGCTCATTGGGTCATTCTGCTTCATGGCTTCATGTCTGGGCGGTGCTGTCCCCGGGCGGTGTGTCACTTCCGGTTTTTCGGCTCTGGGTGAATGGAGAAGCCAGGTAATGTTTATTACGAACAGCCTTTCAGTTATTGCCTATTCACCTTTGTGCTGCATGTATTCTCAGTCTGTGATCAGACTGAGAGTGGATGGAGCCGTGCTTCACCTCTCTGCCCTGCTGGAATCACCTCCGCTCAGCCCTTCACCTGACAGTCTGCTAGGAGCCTTCATTACACATCTCCAGCATGTGTGTAACACGAGGGCTCCCAGCTCTGCGACCTCCTAGAGCAGGAGTCTCCAAACTATGGCCCTCCAGGTGTTCAGGAACTACAATTCCCATCATGCCTAGTCATGTCTACGAATGTCAGAGTTTTACAATGGCTCATGGGAAGTGTAGTTCCAAAGCAGCTGGAGGGCCGTAGTTTGGAGATCCCTGTCCTAGAGCAATGATGGCGAACCTTGGCATCCCAGATGTTTTGGAACTACATTTCCCATGATGCTAATGCACTCTGCAGTGTAGTGGAGCATCATGGGAAATGTAGTTCCAAAACATCTGGGGTGCCAAGGTTCGCCATCACTGTCCTAGAGTCATGCAGCTCATGCTGTGTATAGGTCTGTATTCTCTCATCTCTCTCTCTCTCCTCTCTCTCTTCTCTCTATCTCTCTCTATCTCTCTCTCTCTCTCTCTCTCTCTCTCCCTCTCTCCCCCTCCCTCTCTCCCCACAGAATCTAGGTGGAGGCTGGTTAGGAAAAACACAGCATACCTTGGATTCCATATAGAGCTGATTGATTGACAGGTCTGTGCTGCAACAAGTTCTGCAACAGATCTGGCACTGAGACAAGTTGAAGATTGCCTTTAGTGATACAGAACAGTAAGGTAGATAGTTTCTTGATTGGCAGGTCTAGTTTTCAAGAGGTTCTGCAGCAGCTCTCTTGTAACTCTAGGACACTCTAAACCAGTGTTTCTCAATTCCAGTCCTCACGCCCCCCCAACAGGTCATGTTTCAGGATTTCCCTCAGATGAAAAGGCTGTGGGAATTACTAAGGCAGTGAAACTGATCAAATCACCTGTGCAAAATAATGGAAATCCTGAAAACCTGACCTGTGAGGACTGGAATTGAGAAACACTGCTCTAGGCGGAGGCTGGTTAGAAAAGCACAGAGCGTTCCTTGGATTCCCTATGAGCTGATTGATTGACAGGTCTGTGAAGCAAGAGGTTCTGCAGCAGTTCCGTTGTAGCACAAGGTCTAGATGGAGGTTGGTTAGGAAGCACATTGCTTATCTTGGATTGCCTTTGGTTCCAAGATGCAATAAGTAATAAGGAGATGTGTAGCTGACAGGTCTAGATTGCAAGAGGTTCTGCAGCAGCTCTCTTGTAACACTGAATCTAAACAGGGGCTGGTTAGGAAAGTACAGAGCATTGCTTGGATTCCCTATAGAGCAGTGATGGTGAACCTCGGCACCCCAGATGTTTTGGAACTACATTTCCCATAATGCTCATGCACTCTGCAGTGTAGGTGACCATGATGGGAAATGTAGTTCCAAAACATCTGGAGTGCCAAGTTTTACCATCACTGCTATAGAGCAATAGATGAGCTGGTGATTGAAAGGTCTGTAAGAGGTTCTGCAGCAGTGCTGGCAATGAGACATAGTGAAGATTGTCTCTGGTAATGTACAGCAGTAAGTGATAATGAGTTATATGACTGGTGTCATTTGCAAGAGGTTCTGTAGGAGCTGTTTTAGCACAGGATCTAGGAGGGGGTTGGTGAGGAAGCACACGTCTTACCATGCTTTGCGTTTGGTGCCAAAATGCAATAATTGACAAAGAGCTTGTTTGACAGACAGGTCCAATTTGCAAGAGGTTCTGCAGCAGCTTTCTTGTAACACTGGATCTATGATACCTTGGATTCCCTATATAGAAATAGTTCAGCTGATTGACAGGTTTGTGCTGCAAGAGGTATTGGAGCTGTTCTGGCAATGAGACAAGTTGAAGATTGCTTCTGATGATACAGAGCAGTAAGTTATATCAAGTTATTTGATTGACAGGTCTAGTTTTCAAGAGGTTCTGCAGCAGGTCGCTTGTATCACAGAGTTTAGATGGAGACAGGTTAGGCAAACACAGAGCATTGCTTGGATTGCCTACAGAGCAATAGATGAGCTGATTGATTGATAGGTCTGTGCTGCAAGAGGTTCTGCAGCAGTTCTGTCAATGAGATATATTGAGGATTGCAGTGCAATGGGAAGTGTGATATATTTGGCACAGTACAGGCATACCCCACTTTTAAGTACACAATGGGACCAGAGCATGTATGTAAAAGGAAAATGTACTTAAAGTGAAACAATACCCTTTTTCACTTCTAGGTTGTAGTGGGGGGTCAGGGGGTGTATTGGGGGTGTCAAGAGCTGTAGTTTAGGTCTCAGCGGCTGTAGTGGGGGTGTCAGGGGCACACTGGAACAGGGCGGGCTATGCTCTTGGAGCTTCAGCTCCTTTTACTGCGGTTGTAAAATGTCTGTAGAGTACTTGTAAGGCACTTTACATACACTCGCGGGTATGTCCTTACTCGCGAGTGTATGTAAAGTGAGTGTACTTAAAGCGGGGTATGCCTGTATATGGGTATAGGCACACTGGGTATGGTGGGATAGTGTACATACTGGAACCAGTTATAAAGAGTCTGGGAGCCGTAGGCAGACTTGGTCTGGAGAGGTCAAGCACATAATCCAGCAATGCACAGTAGGTGCAATATAGAGACTATAGGTACAGTGCCATTGGGTACACAATCTAGCAGTGCACCGTAAGTGCAATAAAGGAGCTATAGGTGCACAGAACAGTGATTTTTGGGGCCAGGTGGGTGATCTATAATTTACAGTGGCATCATATAACCTATAGGTGCACAGAAATGCACAGTAGGTGCAATAAAAGAGCTATACAGTGGCTTGAAAAAGTATTCATACCCCTTGAAATGTCCAGCAGTTTGTCATTGTACAACCAAAAACGTAAATGGATTTTATGTGATAGACCAACACAAAGTGGCACATAATTGTGAAGTGGAAGGAAAATTTTAAATGGGTTTTCAACGTTTTTTACAAATAAATATGTGAAAAGTGTGGGGGGGTACATTTTGTATTCGGCCCCCTTTACTCTGATCTAAAATCTAGTGGGATTAATTGCCTTCAGAAGTCACCTAATTAGTAAACCATGTTGGGGTAAGTGCCGGTCAGACAGCGGGCGGTGGGGCTGCATCTGATGTTTTTGTTTCAGTATTTTTCAGTTCGTTTGCGCCCCCCAAAAATTTTGGAGCACCAGCCGCCACTGTGCATGACCCTTTGTTAAAATCATGTTGTGACAAAACATGGTACTTGGTGCCATTGGGTGCGCCATTAAAAATGAATTGATTGAAAATGTACATTTTTCTTGTGATACTAATCATCTTTATTTTATCTTATTAGTGCCAGGAATTGATTCTGATTTCATCTTCGGGAAAACATGTCTGCAGGTAAGGACTGGAGTTTTAGTTTTGCATAGTAAAAAATACATATCCTGTATAGTGGGTATAAAAAAGAATCACCCCCCCCCCTAAAAATAATAACAATAATCACATTTTGTTGCTTTGCTGCCTGAAATGGAGACAGACACAGTTTTTGTTTTATCCAGCTGTATTTACTCAGTGCAACTTATAACATCCAAGTGAAAGGACCTCGGCCATGTGTACGGTCTCGGCGAGCTTCCCGTCGGGAAGCCCGTCGAGCCGAAATAGAGAGCACGCTCTCTATTTCCTCGACGGCCCGCCTGGAAGAATGGCTGGTTGCCATTCCCGACGGGCGGGTCGCCGATTTCGACGGCCGGGAGAGAACCTCGACGGGCGGAACGATGTGTTCTGCCCGTCGAGGTTCTCTGCCGTGTGTACGGCGCCTAATAAAAACTGAGGTAAGCTTTACTTTCAACCCTTATCTAAGCTTGTAGCTCTGCAGGCTGGGAAAGTGAGGTGGCCACCCATCCCCCCCCCCCAAAATCATACTAGGCCATATGCCCGCAACATGGGGAGTACCTCAGACCCCACCTGGCATATCGCCTTGTTAATGAGAAGGGCCTTTTACTCATGACCCTGGCTCGGCACTTGTGGGGGTCTGTGGGTTCGAGGCTTATCAGAATCTGGACAGGAGGACACAAAGCAAACTATAAGCAGATTACACTTCAGCTGTGGAGATCCCCCTCTTAGTCAACTGCCAAAGGGGTCAAGTGTCCCCACCGGAAGATTTCCCCGCTATTCCTGTACTGGAACTTTTTTTCCTGTCCCAAATACCAGGACAAATACCAGGAAGGAATAAAGGCATTTTCTATAAGAGACACTGGAGGCTGAGATTCCGTCTCTGACAGTTGAAGAGATTCTATGATAAAAATTACAGACCTCTACATGCTTTACCCTGTGCCATCTAAATAAGTCAAGGTCACAAACATAAAGGCTCCTGAGAATCAGCTGTTCCCTGAGAAGCCGTGTGATTGATTTCTGCAATATACTGCTGTGGATTCTACAGGCTTTCTTATAGCTTATATTTGGTAAGCTCCTGTCCATGTGGTGGTGGTTCACGACTGTCTGAAGTGCACTGGGGTGCTTCCTGTTATACACGGAATAATCTTTTTTATTGGACTTTTAATTTCTATATTTGGACTTTATGGGCCAGATTCAGGTAGATGAGAGTATCTTTCCTCTGGAGTAACGCTTCTCATTTACGTTACTCTGAAGACCCTTTCAGCGCAAGTCCTGTAATTCACATAGCAGTTGCGCGTAAACTTGCGCCAGAGTAACGATAATGCGCTGGCGTAACCCGACGCAAGTGGAAGTGGGTGTGATCATATGTAAATGATGGGCGGAGCCCGGCGCAGAGGCTTACGTTCAGCGCATCATCCACGGAGCATGCGCAGTGAGTGCGGCTCCACTCGCCCCCTTGTGCGCATGCTCACAACTTCCGTCGGCACCACTTCCTGGGAAACGTCAGCGCAATGCGTTCCGCTGGGCGCTTAAAAGCGCTGGCGGAAACGCCATTCCGGCGCAAAAGTAGTTCCGTTTCCCCCCACCCCAGGGAAGATACTTTTGTGCTGTGATGGCTGCTCCCGCTACCCCCAGAGAGAGGAGGAACCTCAACTTTAATACCCAGGAGGTCTCAGTGATTATCTCGGCTATGGAGACGGAGAATGAATTTCTCCATGGCAAAAAAAGCCGGAAGACCAGCCGGGAGAGGAAGCAGGGCATCCTGGAGTCCATTGCTGCCAGGGTCAATGTCCTGGGCTACTCCACCCGGACTGCTGGGGACATACAAAAGAAAATAAATGACCTGCGGCGCAAGGTGAGGGACAAGGTGGCCTCCATCAGGAGGTATGAGAGGGGCACAGGTGGTGGTCCCCCATGTCCTGTCACCCTGACCGCAGAGGAGGAGGTGGTTGCTCGCTGCCTGGAGAGGGAGCAGGTGGAGGGGGTCGCAGGCTATGACTCCGTGGAGGAAGGCACAAGGACAGGTAAGTGTTTTATAATCCCCTATTTGTTGTTTTGCATTTGGGGGGGGGGGGGACATGTGCCAAGTGTGTGGGACCACCAACATGTGTCTGCTTTGTGTCATCCACAGATGACGGAGCTGGGCCATCATCTGTCAGCCTGCATTCCACCCCATCCCCCCCACGCCATCATGTGCCCGAGCCACTGGGTGGTGAAGAGGTTGTGGAGGAGGAGAGTGGCCACACCACACCTGCCGAGGTGGTTGTGGAGGATCCTGCTGTGGCAGAGCAGGACTTTTCTTTGGTTTTGTCTGTCTCCTCCCCTTCTCCTGGCCCGTCTGTCGTCCCCTCCCCCATCCTTGGAAGCCCCTCAAGGGCGACTCCTTCCACCCGAGGACATCCATCTTCTGGCCCCAGGAAGGCGACCCAGAAGACCAGGGGGGTGTCTGATGGTGTCCAGGACCAGTTGGCGAGGGATCACGCCAGGCAGACGGAACAGATGGGGGCCATAGCGGTGCACTTGGAGAAAGTGGCTGACAGCCTGGGCTCCGTTGCCAACCTCAGCAACGCAGTGCAGGATGTCAGCTCTAATTGCGCTGCAGTGGTCACCACTTTGGGGGAGGTGCAGGGGGATATCCAGCACCTTACTGCAGCCGTCCAGGCCAACACTGCTGCCATCCATGGGAACAGTGCTGCCATCCGGGAGCAGGGGAGGCTGAGTCGGCGGGCCCAGCATTACCAGGTGACCCGTCAGCTCCGGATGCAGGCCCAGACGAACACATACCTTGGACGGATAGCCAGGGCCTTGGAGGGCACGCAGGCCACACCTGCCAGGAGTGGCCCACCTGGGGATCAGCCACCTCCAGATGCCCCCCCACCCCCACCCACTCCATCCAGGCAGCTGCGGAGCCAGAGAGGGGCCCCCAGAAGAAGCCCCCGGCATCCCCGATGAGGCCTTTTATTTTTTCTGGTTTTATATTTTTGTTTTTGACATACTCAGGTCATGAGTTTATTTTTTATTTTTCTCAGGTTATGAGATTATTTTTCTTTTAATGATCAGGATATGATATTTCTAATTTCTTTTTGTACTGCACACGGTCAGGAGTGCAGGGGACAGTGTGAATGGTGTGTGAATGTGAGAGGGTGGCACTCCTGAAAGTAAGGGGTGTCACCCTCGGCCGTGGTGGTGAAGTGAACCCCACGGCTGAATGAATGATGTGTGAAAGGTGTGTGAATGGACAGTGACATCATTGGGGCCTTGACGCTGGCGTTACTGCTCCCAACTCCTACATGCTGGACTTGGGCTAATCCAATGCGATGTGCATGTGGTGTGTGTGATCTAGGGACATCAGTGGTGTACACGCGTGCACTGTCTGTGTTATTAATGTTTTGGTTTAGTGTCCAAAGATGCCTACGGCGAGGACCCTCCTGACTGCTCTTCCATCAGCAGACTGGGTGTCCTCTGGCAGGTGGGGACTGTGTGGGTCGGGGGTCAGGTCATCACGTATGTCAATATGCAGGCCTTTTTTCATAGCAAAGTTATGTAGTATGCAACATGCACCGATGATCTGGCACACAAAGTTGGGGGAATACAAGAGGGCCCCCCCAGACTTATCCAAGCATCGGAAACGGGACTTCAGGAGCCCAAATGTTTGCTCAACCACTGCACGGGTTTTGATGTGTGCTTCATTGTATTTTCTCTCTCCTCTGGTTTGGGGGTTCCGGAAAGGAGTCATTAGATGGGGTCCCAATGCATATGCAGAGTCACCTGTAAGGTAAAAGACAGGAGAATGTTAGTCATGCATGTGCGATTTCTGTTGTGCATCACGGGAGGGGATAGTCATGCCTGACTCCCTTGTCACTCACCAACCAGCCAGCTGTCCCCATACATGTTCTGGTTAAATTCTGCTGGGATGGGGCTCTGACGGTATATGAAACTGTCATGGCTGGACCCGGGGTGTTTGGCACGGACGTGCCATATGAGGCGTTGGGCATCGGCTATCACCTGTACGTTGATGGAATGCCAATGCTTCCGATTGCGGTATATGTGCTCTGTGGCACTGGGGGGCTGTAGGGCCACATGTGTGCAATCAATGGCCCCCACAGTGCGTGGGAATCTGGCAATGTTGTAGAAATCTGTCATTGCCTTCTGCCGTAGCTCCTCAGTGGTTGGTCTAATGAACTGGTTGGACATGCGTCTGAGGATTGCAGGGACAACCTGGTGCACACATCTGCTCACGGAGGACTGTGACATCCCAGCCACCACTCCACTTGTACGCTGGAATGATCCACTTGCAAGGAAATGGAGTGTTGCCAGTACCTTCACCAGTGGCTGCACTGCTTGTGATCGGTGTGTTGGGCTGGTGATGTCATCCTGCAGGGTTGTGGTTAGTTCAAGTATTGCATCTGGGCTGAATCTGAATAGGCGATACACCTCCTCATCCCCCATGCCAAAGAGGTTCATACGTGTGCGGTATATCCTCTCACGTGCCCGCCTTCTTGGTTCCAGGGGACCCATCAGTAGTTCTAGGACCACAATTGCCCCTGGCATGTTGGCACACAGAGGTGTTGTCCTTGCAAGTGGGGGTGCTCAGCTAGCTCTTATCGTCGGTAACGCTGCTGTAGCTGCTCTCCTGCTGACCTGTGACCGTCTGGAGTAAAGATAAAGCAGCCTTTTGTAGAAATAACTTTGCGCCGGACGGACCAGATACGCGCGGCGCATGTAGCCGGCGTATGGTGCTAATCCGTTCGTGAATTGTGAAAAATCCCTCATTTGCATATTTGCAGGGGAAATCAATGGGCGCGACTGATGCGCCCAGCGAAAATAAACGCTGACGATACTCTGGCGTCGGAACGTTCCGCCGGTCGCAAATGAGTCGTTATTGGGCGCATCTAGTTTGGTGGGTACGGGCACATAGAAACGACGGCGCATCATCACAGTTACGCGGCGCATATCCAAATACTCCAGCGCAAGTGTTCGTGAATCTGGCCCTATGTTGGCGCAAACTTTTTCCTTTTTATATTCCTGTACTGGTGACAGCTGTCCACTTTTGGATTTCGCATCACTTTTTGACAAAAGTCAAAATGAAGAAAGATTAAACCTTCCCAGCAGGAACACAGCAACAAAAAAAAATCACAGGGGTTCTAACCCATCCTTACTAGGTTATGTGTGACCCTTTTTTGCTCTGTAGAAACCGCCAATACTTTCTCTGCACAGTATTATTTTTGTTTGTTACAGGATATCCTGGACCTATTCAGTCTCAACCACATGGCAGAATGGCTCCACCTTCTTCAAATCTACCGCTATGGTGCCACCGGGACTGGAGTGTCTGACAGAGGTTGGTAATATGGTGGGGCGGGGGTTGCAGACATGTCTTTTTTGGCTGTGGGAAGTTCTGCCAATTTAGCCAAAAGAGTATTGTGAGGTCAGGGGCTGATGTTGGGGGAGAAGACCTGATAATCGGGTCTTCTCTTCTCAATCAATGTCCCAATTAATTTTAAAGGTGTTCAGGTTCCTCCACCCCAAACTCCACAGACCATGTCTTTAGGTTGCTAACTTTGTGCACAGGGGTACAGTCATCCTAGAACGTAATCCCCGATTCTGTTCCTGCCCACCTCAGGATTTTGGGTGTCCTTCCTAACGTTTGAGTGCCCCAACTCCGACTTTAGACCCCAAAAAATCTGGGATTTTTAAAAAAAAAACTTGATACAAATCAAGTTTTTTTCCCCCATGGACACCACGCCGGTCCTGCCCGCAGCTCGCCGCCATCCTGGAAAAAGGCAGCAGACTAGGCCGAAGCAACAGCCTCGCCTAAAAAAACCTTGCCCTCAGCTCGCCACGATCCTGGGCAAAGGCAGCGGACTAGGCCGAAGCCGCGGCCTCGCCTAAAAAAACCTACACGCAACTCGCCGCGATCCTGGGAAAAGGCCCCGGACTAGGCCGAAGCCACGGCCTCGCCTGAAAAATCTTGCCCGCAGCTTGCTGCGATCCTGGGAAAAGGCAGTGGACTAGGCCGAACCTGCGGCTTCGGCCTAGTCCGGGGCCTTGTCCCAGGAACGCGGCGAGCTGCGGGCAGGATTTTTTAGGCGAGGCCATGGCTTCGGCCTATTCCGCGGAGCGCCGACCTATAGAAAAAAAAGATTTGATTAAAATTTGAATCGATTTTCCCTTGCAACTCGATTCAAATCGATTTTTTTTTTCCCCAGCCCTACTCGGAACTCGGCACAGGGATGGTGGGAACCCCTCATATTGGGCGCAGCGGCTGTACAGACCTGGGAGCGCAGCACAGGGATGGTGGGAAGCTCTCATAATGGGCACAACAGGTGTACAGGCCCAGGAACTTGGCTTAGGGATGGTGGGAACCTCTCATAATGGGCACAACAGCTGTACAGACCCAGGAACTCGGCACAGGGATGGTGGGAAGCCCTCATATTGGGCACAACGGCTGTACAGACCTGGGAACGCAGCACAGGGATGGTGGGAACCTCTCATAATGGGCACAACATGTGTACAGACCCAGGAACTTGGCATAGGGATGGTGGGAACCTCTCATAATGGGCACAACAGGTTTACAGAACCAGGAACTCGGCACAGGGATGGTGGGAACCCCTCATAATGCCTCTCCAGTATCCATCAAACACTGAAATACCACATTTTGGGGGAACACAAGAGCTGTTCTATTTAAGAGAGAAACCTTTTATTATTGAAATTATAGAAAAATATAAGAAGCCTGTAATTTCTCCAGAGTCCACCCATAACTGGAACATCGGTTTTGGGCAGATTACCTTACAAATAGATAGAAATAGACACATTTATGAAATATAACGTTATATAAAAGCATAACATTCTATAAAAATATTACCAAAATAATAACTTTAATATACATTTCTTTATTTACTTTCAGGTGGAAGAAGTGACGTTAAAGGATAAAGGTACGAGAAGGGAATGAATAGAGGCTGTTATAGAGCTTCCTTTCCTTGGTGATGAGTTTTTTTTGCTGTTGTTGTTTTTTTTGTTTTTTTTTATGAAACTTTTGATGGAATACTCGCCTTTAATCCAGAGCTGTCACCTGCAGACATTTTTAGGGATTAAAAAAAATATATATTTAAACTTTGAACACTGTAACAGCAATGTTTTTGATCTGGCATGAATGGGTTACATTCATAAAAGCTGTGCTTACTATTGTGTGCTGTGATTGGCCCACATCTATCACATGGCACAGAGTGCTGTGATTGGCCCTGATACCATGTGATAGCTGAGGGCCAATCACAGCATCACAATACTAAGCACAGCTGTTATGAATGAAACGCATTGACTTTGTGATCATGTAATCGCATAGCGACCCTGTGATACCCTGGCTGCTCAGTAAATCTACTGGCGGGAACTGGTAAAGATGTATTATTGACTACAGAGCCACATTGCTTTGTGTTTATCTGCCTGGACTCCACCTTTAAATCTGAGTTCAGGGGGCAGAGTCAGCTGCCATTGTAGATGGCTGCGGTTTAGCCGAGCTCCGGGGGCACTGTGTATTGTGGAGAGCTTTGCAGCAATGTGGGGTAGCAGTATCTCCATCACCATCTGTGCCCGTTCAGGCGCCATTCACTCTTTACCATGGTTGGACCATGCTCCTGTCTCTGTTACGTTGAGAGAGGATCATGCTCCTGACGGCACTAGAAGGATGCTTGATCTGTTAAGCCTACCTGAAGTCCGTAGAGCAGTGGTTCTCAACCCTGTCCTCAAGTGCCCCCAACTAGGGTGACCACATTTCCAAACTACCATTCAGGGACACCACCGCTTCCCAAAAATCAGCTTGTGCTGTAACGAATCACAGTACAGTGATTGGACACAAGAGGCGGGATCTCCAATCACAAGCAGGGGGCGGGATTGTGCTCCTCAAGGTATTCATGGCCAGGACAAGTACTGTCAGTGAGTCAAGCGGTGATGTTGCGGCCTTTTTCGGGGGCATCAGACTGGCCCAGGGGGTGGCTGTGTCAGTTTCATTCCAGGACACTGTATTGTCCTGGAATAAATGTGGCCTGGACAGACCTGCAAAATGTGGGACTGTCCCGGGCAATCCAGAACATGTGATCACCCTACCCCCAACAGGCTATGTTTGCAGGTTTTCCGTTATCTTGCACATGTGCTTTAAATCTGAGTCATTGGCTTGGTATATTTAACAGCTATCTAAGAGAAATTCCCAAAACATGGCCTGTTGGGGGGTACTTGAGGACGGGGTTGAGAACCACTGCTGTAGAGAACCCTCAGTGTTTTTTAACGCCTGATGCCGAAAGGCATTTGAAAGGGTTCTCTGGGGATTCCTTCAAGCTGATCTTGAAAAATTTGGCCTTTCGGGGTTTGTACAAACGGAAACTATCGCCCGGATTCACAAAGCCTTACGCAGACGTATCTCGAGATACACCGTCGTAAGTACAAATGTGCGCCGTCGTATCTCTGCGCCGATTCCCAAAGCTAGATACGTCGAAAAATAGGCTTCAGCCGCCAGACGTAACTTGCCTAGGCCAGCGTATCGTGGGCGCATAGTTACGCTGGACGCATCTGGCGTTTCCATTTTAAATATGCAAATGAGTAAGATACGCGATTCACGAACATACTTGCGCCCGGCGCATGTTTTAAGCGATTTGCGTAAGGGCTACGTTCGGTTGTAAACTTATTCCTCATATAGGAGGCGCAACCCATGCAAAGGTATGGACCAGGGAACGGACGCCGTCAAATTTTACGTCGTGTACGCCGTTGACGTAGTACGTGATTAGGGCTGGGCGTAGTTTACCTTCAAGTCGTAGGCAGTTATTTCGACGTGACTGTGAGCATGCGCACTGGGATGCGTCCAAGATACGACGCATGCGCAGTTAGTTTTTAGTACTTGTTTGAAGCTCAGCCCATCATTTGCATGGGGTCACGCTTCATTTAAATGTATCACGCCCACTTCCACCTACTTTGACTTACGTTGGCTTAAGCCGACGAATATATGCTACGCCGGCACAACGTTGGGAGCATTTGCTTTGTGAATTCCATACTTGCCTCTCAACGTTGCATCGGCATAGTGTAAAGAATATATACGCTAGGCCGGCATAAAGATGCACCCAGGTATGTGAATCCGGGCCTATGGCTTTATATTCCCAACCATAAGTCTGTGTATATACCTCTAATTTTCTTTCTGACCCGTTTAAAATTCTGAATGGCACAAGGCAAGGGTGCCCCCTATCTCCCATCATATTTACACTAATTATGATACCCCTGGCAACAGCTATAAGACCTTGTGGACGTCCTATGTCAATAGGCGGGATGGGAAGTGGTTAAGTTGGGAACGGGAGTTGAATGCCGCATTTTCACTAGAAGCCTGGCAATCGGTGATATCGCACAATTTGGTCACTACATTGTACAGATCATTGGGATAATGTCCTAAAAATCTTGTATGAGGCTGGATTCACACTTGTCTGACAAACGCTCCGACATTGGGAGCTCATGTCGCATGACGTTTGAAAATCAATGTTTCCCTATGAGAGCCGTCCTAACTGGTCCAACACAAGTCGGGCCGACTTTGAAAATGCTTCCTGTACTACTTTGGTCCGACTTTGACCCTACTTCATCCCATTGAATATCATTGAAGTTGGATCAAAGTAGGAGCCTTGTCCTTACTATCCGACTTTTGACATCCAACATGGTGATTACAGCAGCAGTAAAAGGAATTTATCTCACTCTGGGATTGTTTTGATTGGTCAAAGAACAAGTCAGACTATCACAAAGTCGGATCAAAGTAGTATCCTGTTCATGAAAGTCGGATGTAGGACCGATGTAGGGACTGATGTCGCAGAGCAAAGTAGGGTGAGGCCGGGTTCACACTGGTGCGACACACTAGTACTACTTTGGATCCGACTTTGCCCTGCGACTTGAAGTCCGACATATGTCCGACTTTCAATGAACGGGGATCCGACTTGGATCCCTGCTAGTAACACGGACTGTGTTTGATATGAATCTTGAGGGGGAACTCCACGCCAAATTTTAACAAAAAAAAACCTGGCATTGATTCCCCCTCCAGGAGCATACCAGGCCCATGGGTCCGGTGCGGATTAAAAGGGGAACCCTCTACGCTAAAAAAATGGCGCGGGGGGTCCCCCCAAAATCTACACCAGACCTGTATCTGAACAGCAGCCCGTCCCCACCAGGAAAGCGGGTGGGGACGAGCGAGCTTCTGTCACATGAGGTCACACTTAACCCCTACAGCGCCCCCTAGCGATTAACCCCTTCACTGCTAGTGCCATTTTCTCAGTAATCGGTGCACTTTTCGCTGTGAAAATGACAGTGGTCCCAAAAATGTGTCAAAAGTGTTTGATGTGTTCGCCATAATGTCAGAGTCACAAAAAAAATCGCTGATCACCACCCTTAGTAGTAAAAAATAAATAAAAAATAAAAATGCCATATGACTATCCCCTATTTTGTAAACGCTATACATTTTGCCCAAACCAAGCGATAAAAGCTTGAGATTTTTTTTTTACCGAAAATAGGTAGAAGAATACGTATCGGCCTAAACTGAGGGAAAAAAATGTTTTTGCTATAATACATATCCCCAAAAATATAAAAAAAGTAAAAAATATTGATTTTTTTTTTAAAAATTGTCGCTCTATTTTTGTTTATAGCCAAAAAATAAAGATCACAGAGGTGATCAAATACCACCAAAAGAAAGCTCTATTTGTGGGGAAAAAAAATGCCAATTTTGTTTGAGAGCCACGTCGCACGACCGCGCAATTGTCAGTTAAAGCGACACAGTGCCAAATCGCAAAAAGGGGCAACGTTTTTAACCTACATAATGGTCTGGGGCTTAACCGGTAAAGGAACTCTTTAGCAATTATTGACCTCGTCCATCATTCAGTTTTTCAGACCAAGAACGGGCAGGATCTGTTCACTGTACGGCGGGAGTTGAAGTGCTGTGGACCTTCACTGAACCTGCGACTTCGTAATCCATACAAGAGGGACGTGGTTTCCCTGTACCTGACCTCCGATGGAGGCTGCTGTGGAGGGCAAACCTATGTAAGTATTCTGTTCCTGTGCAGTTTCATAACTTTATAAATCAGTTGAGTTCATTCATTGTTAAGCCTTAAAGAACATGAAAACATTACATTCAGACATCAGGGGCATTAACCTATTGACTAGCGGGTCTGATTTCTATGTTTGGATGAATTGTCTGCCTGCTAACTACTTTTCTGTAGCTGATGGTATTCATATCATCTCAGGGTGAGCTTCCAGAAATGCACCAGTGTGTTCTCTGGTTCCAGCAGACTGGTCGTCAACTTTGTCAGTATAGAGGGATTCAAGTGTGGCCCTGGAAATCACCAATGAGCGATTCAATGTATGCATTGTTAGCAAACCATCAGAGACTTCAGCCATGCTACAGGAGATGGGTCAGAGAGCAGGGACATGCTGCAGGAGATGGTCGGAGAGCAGGGACATGCTGCAGGAGATGGTCGGAGAGCAGGGACATGCTGCAGGAGATGGTCGGAGAGCAGGGACATGCTGCAGGAGATGGTCGGAGAGCAGGGACATGCTGCAGGAGATGGTCGGAGAGCAGGGACATGCTGCAGGAGATGGTCGGAGAGCAGGGACATGCTGCAGGAGATGGTGGGAGAGCAGGGACATGCAGCAGGAGATGGTGGGAGAGCAGGGACATACTGCAGGAGATGGTGGGAGAGCAGGGACATGCTGCAGGAGATGGTAGGAGAGCAGGGACATGCTGCAGGAGATGATAAAACAATGGTGACATACTATGCTAGGTGGTCACAGACTGCAGGACAGAATACAAGAGCTGGTCAGAGACTGGGGACGGGATACAAGAGCTGGTCAGAGACTGGGGACGGAATACAAGAGCTGGTCAGAGACTGGGGACGGAATACAAGAGCTGGTCAGAGACTGGGGACGGGATACAAGAGCTGGTCAGAGACTGGGGACGGGATACAAGAGCTGGTCAGAGACTGGGGACAGAATACAAGAGCTGGCCAGAGACTGGGGATGGAATACTAGAGCTGGTCAGAGAGCTCTCCTGTACCTCCCATCTCCATCCTATCTCTAAAGCGGCGTACACACGTACGAGAACCTCGACGGGCGGAACACATCGTTCCGCCCGTCGAGGTTCTCGCCCGGCCGTCAGATTCGGCGACCAGCCCGTCGGGAAAGGCGACTTGCCATTAATCCCGACGGGCCTTCGAGCAAATAGAGAACCTGCTCTCTATTTTGGCTCGACGGCTTTCCCGACGGGATGCTCGCCGAAACCGTACACACGGCCGAGGTTCTCGGCAGAATGAGGATCCCAGCGAGCTTCTCGCTGGTTTCTCGTCCGCGTGTACGCCGCCTAACACCTTCACCTCCTTCTCCCTCTGTCATTGACCTGAACAATGATACGATGTATCGGGTGCTCCATGTTTTATGGATCATCATGACAGCTAAGTCCAATGGCATTTTTAGAAGAAGAGGTCAGCAGTGCCTGGGGTCCAGGGCTGCCATCCTGCATACAGGAACCAGCTGTGGCTTCCTGAGGAACCACAATTGGCTCCCCACTGTGCATATGCAAGCTCATCCATGGTCCTGAAGCCTCCTCGGACATGTGATGTGTTCAAGGAGGCAGTGGGGCAAGAGACACCATCCTGACCTACAGTGCCTTGAAAAAGTATTCATACCCCTTGAAATTTCCCACATTTTGTCATTTTACAACCAAAAATGTAAATGTATTTTATTGGAATTTTCCAACACAAAGTGGCACATAATTGTGAAGTGGAAGGAAAATGATAAATGGTTTTCAATTTTTTTTTACAAATAAATATTTGAAAAGTGAGGGGTACATTTGTATGGCGCCCCCCGGAGTCAATACTTTGTAGAACCTCCTTTCTCTGTAATTACAGCTGCAAGTCTTTCTGGGGATGTCTCTACCAGATTTGCATATCTAGAGAGAGACATTTCTGCCCATTCTTCTTTGTAAAATATCTCAAGCTCTGTCAGGTTGGATGGAGAGCGTCGGTGATCAGCAATTTTCATGTCTTGCCACAGATTCTCAATGGGATTTAGGTCTGGACTGTGACTGGACCATTCTAACACATGAATATGCTTTGATCTAAACCATTCCATTGTAGCTCTGGCTGCATGTTTAGGGTCGTTGTCCTGCTGGACGGTGAACCTCCCCCCAGTCTCAAGTCTTTTTTAAACTCTAAGGCGGCATACACAAGGAGGGACATGTCTGCTGAAACGGTCTGACGGACCGTTTCTAGCGGACATGTCTCCTCCGGATTTTGGTCCGATGGCGTGTACACACCATCGGATCAAAATCCCCGCCGGCAGACAGCGCGGTGACGTTGACGCCGCCACGTCACCGCACCAGGAAGTAAAAAACTTCCACGCATGCGTCGCATCCTTCCAACACATGTGCGGCAGATATGTCCGCTGGTTAGTGTACTGACCAGCGGACATATCCGACGGACATGTCTCCGGCGGACAAATTTTAAAGCATGTTTTAAAATTTGTCCGCCGGTCAGACATGTCCGCTAGCCCATACACATGATCAGATTTGTCTGCTGAACTGGTCCGTTGGACCAGTTTGAGTGGACAAATTCGATCGTGCGTACGCGGCCTAACAGGTTTTCTTCTAAGGTTGTCCTGTCTCCATCCATCTTCCCATCAACTCTGACCAGCTTCCCTGTCCCTGCTGAAGAAAAGCATCCCCACAACATGATGCTGCCACCACCATGTTTCACAGTGGGTGTGTTCAGGGTGATGTGTAGTGTTAGTTTTCCGTCACACATAGCATTGTGCTTTTAGGCCAAAAAGTAAAATTTTGGTCTCATCTGACCAGAGCACCTTCTTCCACATGTTTGCTGTGTCCCCTCCCCCACATGGCTTCTTACAAACTGTAAACAGGACTTTCTATGTCTTTCTTTCCCCAATGTCTGTCTTCTTGTCACTCTTCCATAAAGGGCAGATTTGTGGAGAGCGCGACTAATAGTTGTCCTGTGGACAGATTCTCCCCCCCTGAGCTGTGGATCTCTGCAACTCCTCCAGAGTTACTATGGGGCCTCCTGGCTGCTTCTCTGATGAATGCTCTCCTTGCCCGGCTGGTCTTTTTAGGATGGACGGCCATCTCTTGGTAGGTTGGCAGTTGTGCCGTACTCTTTCTATTTTCAGATGATGGATTGAACAGAGCTCTGTGAGGCCGCGTACACACGATCGAACATGTCCGAGGGAAACGGTCCTCGGACCGTTTCCCTCGGACATGTCTCTTCTGGAGTTTGGTCTGATGGCGTGTACACACCATCGGATCAAATTCCCCGCCGGCGGACAGAGTGGTGACGTGGCGGTCACGTTGACGCCGCCACGTCACAGCACCAGGAAGTAAAACACTTCCACGCCCATGCGTCAAATCCATTCGCCGGATCCGACGCTTGTGCGGGCAGATATGTCCTTTGAAATTTGTCCGCCGGAGAAATCCGTCCAAATCCGTCCGCTAGCCCCTACAGACGAGCGGATTTGTCTGCTGAAAGGGTCCGTCGGACCATTTCCAGCAGGCAAATTCGATCGTGTGTACAAGGCCTGAGATGTTCAATGCATGGGATATTTTCTTATCACCTAACCCGGCTTTATACTTCTCCACAACTTTATCCTTGACCTGTCTGATGTGTTCCTTGGTCTTCATGATGTTGTGTGTTCACTAAGGTTCTCTAAAAAACCTCTGAGGGCTTCACAGAACAGCTGTATTTATACTGAGGTTAAATTACACACAGGTGGACTCTATTTACTAATTAGGGGACTTCTGAAGACAATTGGTTCCCCTAGATTTTAGTTAGGGGTATCAGGGTAAAGGGGGCTGAATACAAATGTACACCACACACTTTTCACAAATTTATTTGTAAAAAAATAAATAAAACCATTTAGCATTTTTCTTTCTACTTCACAATTATGTGCCACTTTGTGTTGGTCTATCACAGCCATTCTCAACCAGGGTTCCTCCAGGGTTGGCTAGGGGTTCCTTGAGATGTGCCCAACTGTCCTCCCTTCTCATGGTGCCTGCATAGCTCCAGGTCCAATGCCACTTGGCAGAGCCAGTACCATGCCTGCAAGGGTGTCATTCTAGTCATCCCTCTAGGGGTAGCATTCTTCATACTTACCACCACCAACCTAAAGAGTCTTTTCCCAATGACACCTGATGGACTA
This sequence comes from Rana kukunoris, assembly GCA_029574335.1. Taxonomy (NCBI): domain Eukaryota; kingdom Metazoa; phylum Chordata; class Amphibia; order Anura; family Ranidae; genus Rana; species Rana kukunoris. The sequence continues at coordinate 526,078,348 of CM056051.1, forward strand.
ATATTACCAGGGGTTCCCTACAAATCAAGACATTTTTCTAAGTGTTCCTCTGGGGTAAAGAGGTTGAGAAAGGCTGGTCTATCACATAAAATACATTTACGTTTTTGGTTTTAACCTGACAAAATGTGGAAAGTTTCAAGGGGTATGAATACTTTTTTCAAGGCACTGTATGTGATTACTATAGTGTTATGGTAAATTGTTATGTCATTGCTATATTATGTAGAATTTTTGTATGGTAAATTGGTAAGTCATTACTATACTGTTATGTTACGATGTTATATTGTATTGGTATGTCATTGCTATAATGTTATGTTATATTATTATTATATTGCCTCCCCTCAGCTGAAAGTCAGTGCTCAGCCTGCTCACCACATCGGGAATGTCAGGATCGTCATCTCCTCCAGCAATATGAACATTTCCATTGAGAGGGGGAACAGAGAGTCGGTGTTCAGAGCCAAGCTGCCCATATCTGTGGGCTCCAACAATTACAGTACTATTGAGGTGAGTCTACTTCTGGGTTGGGTAGCAGAAGGGAACTAGAAGCAGAATAACAAGCTAAAATCTCGGACAGGCATTCTCTTATTGAAAAACTTGGACCGAGCCATACCGAGAAGGGAACTGCTCTGACTTACCCCACGCCTGTGTTTATTTTTGATCTTGAACTGTTGAGCTGTTTAGACATGAGACTTTTTCAACACAGCAGGTAAGAACAGACAAGTACATACAGGTGATACTCGAAAAATTTGAATATTGTGCAAAAGTTCATTTATTTCACTAATGCAACTTAAAAGGTGAAACTAATACATGAGAGAGACTCATTACATGCAAAGCAAGATAGTTCAAGCCGTGATTTCTCATAATTGTGATGATTATGGCTTACAGCTCATGAAAACCCCAAATCAACAATCTCAGAAAATTTGAATATTACGTGCAATCAATAAAACAAGGATTGTACATAGAACAATATCGGACCTCTGAAAAGTAGAAGCATGCATGTGTACGCAGTGGCATATAAGTGATCAGCATGTGGCACTGCTGAGGTGTTATGGAAGACCAGGAGGCTTCAATAGCGGCCTTCAGATCTTCTGCATTGTTGGGTCTCATGTCTCTCATCTTTCTCTTGGCAATGCCTCACAGATTCTCTATGGGGTTCAGGTCAGGCGAGTTTGCTGGCCAATCAAGCACAGTAATCCCACGGTCATGTGACCAGGTTTTGGTGCTTTTGGCAGTATGGACAAGTGCCAAGTCCTTCTGGAAAATGAAGTCAGCATCCCCATAGAGCTTGTTTGCAGAAGGAAACATGAAGTGCTCCAAAATCTCCTGATAGACGGCTGTGGTGACCCCCGACTTAATGAAGCACAGAGGACCAACACCAGCAGATGACACGGCTCCCCAAATCAACAGACTGTGAAAACTTCACACTGGACTTCAAGCATCTTGCAGTGTGTGCCTCTCCATTCGTCCTCCATACTCCGGCTCCTTGGTTTCCTCCATTCTTCCTCCATACTCCGGCTCCTTGGTTTCCTCCATTCTTCCTCCATACTCCGGCTCATTGGTTTCCTCCATTCTTCCTCCATACTCCGGCTCATTGGTTTCCTCCATTCTTCCTCCATACTCCGGCTCATTGGTTTCCTCCATTCTTCCTCCATACTCCGGCTCCTTGGTTTCCTCCATTCTTCCTCCATACTCCGGCTCCTTGGTTTCCTCCATTCTTCCTCCATACTCTGGCTCCTTGGTTTCCTCCATTCTCCCTCCATACTCTGGCTCCTTGGTTTCCTCCATTCTTCCTCCATACTCTGGCTCCTTGGTTTCCTCCATTCTCCCTCCATACTCTGGCTCCTTGGTTTCCTCCATTCTTCCTCCATACTCCGGCTCCTTGGTTTCCTCCATACTCCAGCTCCTTGGTTTCCTTTATACTCCGGCTCTTTGGTTTCCTCCATTCTTCCTCCATACTCCGGCTCCTTGGTTTCCTCCATTCTTCCTTCATACTCCGGCTCCTTGGTTTCCAAATGAGATGCAAAATTTGCTCTCATCAGAAAAGAGGACTTTGGACCCCTGAGCACCAGACCAGGTGTGTTTTTCTTTAGCCCAGGTAAGATACTTCTGATGTTGGTTGTTGGTCAGTAGGCTTGATAAGAGGAATACGACATTTGAAGCCCATGTCCAGGATCCGTCTGTGTGTGGTGCTCTTGATGCACTGACTCCAGCCTCAGTCCACTCCTTGTGAAAGTCCCCAACACTTTTGAATGTCCTTTTCCTGACAATCCTCTCCAGGCTGCGTTCATCCCTGCTGCTTGTGCACCTTTTTCTTCCACACCTTTCTCTCCCACATAACTTTCTATTAATGTGCTTTGATACAGCACTTTGGGAACATCCAACTTATATTGAAATTACCTTTTGAGGCTTTCCCTCCTTATGGAGGGTGCCAATGATGGTTTTGTGCACAACTGTCAGGTCAGAAGTCTTTCCCATGATTGTGATTCCTACTGGACCAGACTGAGAGACCATTTAAAGGCTCAGGAACCCTTTGCAGGTGTTATTGCATAATTCTCTGATTAGAGTGGGACACTTTGTGCCGAGAATATTGCACCTTTTCACAATATTCTAATTTTCTGAGATTGTGGATTTGGGGTTTTCATGAGCTGTAAGCCATAATCATCACAATTATGACAAATCACGGCTTAAACTATCTTGCTTTGCATGTAATGAGTCTCTCTAATATATTCATTTTCACATTTTAAGTTGCATTAGTGAAATAAATGAACTTTTGCACAATATTCTTATTTCGAGTATGACCTGTATGTGAGAAGGAGTGCACAGTACCACCTGCTGGCTGTAAATGTAATGATGAATCCACATACAAATATTTTTTGTATTCGTGTTTTTCAGCTCCTCCTTACGTTCTCTTGGGTAAAAAAAAAAAGACTTTTTATAGCCCCCCATTGTATGAAAAATGGAAAATATTTTTATTGGCAAATTAATACATACTGGCCCAGATTCACAAATCACTTACGCCGATGTAAGTGAAAATTTGCAACGGTAATTGCAAATGTGCATCGGCGTATGTGTGCGCCAGACCCACAAACCAACATACGCCTAAAAACTGGCCACCCTACGCCGACGTAGCTTGCATACGCTGTCGTAGCGTGGGCGAACTTTTCGTTTGGATGTTGCTGCTCCCATTGATTAGGCATTCAAACATGCAAATGAGGGAAATACGGCGATTCACGAATGTGAGTGTGCCCGACGCATGCTACGCGAGGTGCGTGTAAGTTGTACGTCCAGCGTAATGTTATTCCCCATAGATGAGGTGCAACCCGGCAACAGACATGCAAAGGTCTGAACCAGAGAACACACGCCGGCGTATTGTGCGTTGGATGTGTGTCTGGCTGGGCGTACGTTAAGTTCACGGCGTACGTGGTAATCCGGCGTAGCTCAGGTAGTTGTACCGGCGTGGTTGTGAGCATGCACATAAGGGTGCTGTTTATGCATCCACATCACGGCATCGTCATGGCGCATGCGCAGTTCATGATACGCCGGGCGTAAAACACTACACCATGCTCGGACCATCATTTGCATGGGGTCACACCCACTTTCACCTACGCCGGCCTGCGCCTTCGAAACCTACGCCACGCCGACGCAGCGTTGGGAGCAATAGCTTGCTGAATGCAGTGCTTGCCTTTCTGCGGCATACAGCGTTTGCGCTACGGCAGCACAATGTGCACCCAACTCTCTGTGAATCTGGGCCACTCTATTTATTGGCGTATAACGCTCACTTTTTTACCCTGAAAATGGAAGTTTTTTTCCTGAAACTCCCCTCTTATAGTTAGGGTTAGGGTTGTCCCGATGCCTCTTTTTTAGGACCGAGTACAAGTACCGATACTTTTTTTTATGTACTCGCCGATTCCGAATACCGATACTTTTTTTTAAATGCAGCAATGCGCCCCAAATGCAGCCTTGTGTCCCCCCCATATGCAGCCATGTCTCCCCCCAAATGCAGCCATAACTCCCCCCTCATATGCAGTCATGTCTCCCCCCCCATATGAAGCCATGTCTCCCCCTCATATGCAGTCATGACTCCCCCCCATATGCAGTCATGACTCCCCCCCATATGCAGCCATGTCTCCCCCCCAAATGCAGCCATAACTCCCCCCTCATATGCAGTCATGTCTGCCCCCCATATGAAGCCATGTCTCCCCCTCATATGCAGTCCCCCCCCATATGCAGCCATGTCTCCCCCCAAATGCAGCCATAATTCCCCCCTCATATGCAGTCATGTCTGCCCCCCATATGAAGCCATGTCTCCCCCATCATATGCAGTTATGTCTCCCCCGCCGTCTAGTTGTTCGGCGCTCAGCAGAACATAACAGCTTTCATTTGAATAGCTGCTGTTCCCTGCCGCGCGTCGTCATGGCCCCTCCCCCTTGTCCGGGCACTTTGATAGACAGATCACCTGTCCAATCCTGGGAAAAGCGCCCGACAAGGGGGGGGGGGCATGACGACGCGCGGCAGGGAACAGCAGCTATTCAAATGAAAGCTGTTATGTTCCCTGGCTTAAGCGCCGAACAGCTAGACGGCGGCGGCAGCGGCAGCGGCAGCAGAAGCAGCTCTCCAATGATCCAGTGTGATTTTATACATACCTGGGGACTGCTCTGCTCTCCGCTTTCTTCTTCGCTTCCTCTCCGCCTCCTCTCCGCCTCCAGTCCGCCTTCCTCGCTGCCCCCTCAGTCTCCTCTGCGATCGGTTCCCGCCCCCTTCCGCCCACTCTCTGCCCTCTCTCCGCCCCCATTCCGCCCCCACTCCGAAAAAAAAAAAAAAAAAAGTATCCGGATTAGGCATCGGCGGTATTTGCGGGAGTACAAGCACTCCCGCAAATACTCGGTATCGGACCCGATACCGATACTAGTATCGGTATCGGGACAACCCTAGTTAGGGTGCGTGTTATACGCCGATAAATACGGGTAGTTTAATCACTTCTCCACCGGGCCTATTCTGGCACTTCTCTCCTTCATGTAAAAATCATAATTTCTCTTTCGTTCATGGACGGACACAGCACTTCTATTCTTTACTGTAGGGTATATACCTTCCTCCAGGAGATTGTTAGGCAGAACAGCATTCAAAGTGTTAACACACTGGCTCCTACAGCTCCTCCCATGGGGGCGTGGTCCCCCGGGTATATATCCCCCACACTGCCAGAGCAGCCTCAGTTTTTTTCTGCCTAATCAGGAGATTCATGGCCTGCTGGAGTCCATGTACTCTGGCTTTTTTTCTTCTCGTTTTTTCTGCGTTTTATTATTTTAGTTCCTGCTTTTTTGGATCCTGCGGATCTTCTAGCAACTGCCGACAGGGTGACAGGCTGGGTCCCCTGACCCTTGTAGTCGTCCCATGTTCGGCCATCGAGCGTGTGCCGGCCTCAGCTCTGCTTGAGTCCGTCCACGACATGCCCAGTTGCTCCAGGGGTGGCCGGGGGACTTCGGTCCTAGGGCACACATATGACCGGTCTCTATGGCTTTGTCACAGTGTGTCTGGCCGACTGCCATGTTGTTCACCGGACGTTGGTTCAGTCAGGAAGGTCGCCAGCCGGTGATCGCAGAATGGGTAAGTAGTCCCCTTGCTTGCAAGGTAGGTATGGCTGGCACTTCCTTGGGGAGGTCGACTGAGGGTTCATCCCTGCTTTCCTCTCTCCCTTTCCTCTACCTCCTTTTCCCATGCGGGGCGGCTGTGAGGGGGGGGGACTCTCCTGTAGGACCGCTTGCACTGGGCTGCACCTGGGTCATGGAGGGCTGTGTTTTTATTGGGGCCGTATGTGCTGTGCAGTTGTGGTGTTTTTAATTGGACTGGGGGCCGGTGATGGATGTTTCAGGTGTTTTTTACTTTGTGCCGGCGCTGCGGGGGTTAACCCGCATTCGCGCCGAGATTCGGCTGTTTTTTTCTTCGACTGCCATTTTCCTGTAGCCCGCGCAGGCTTTTTTCTATTGCACGGTGGCCATTTTGGCTTGGTCCCAGCCTCTAGTGCCCGAAATAACGACAAAAGGCCGCGAAAAGACGGCGGTTCCTCAGCACAGCGCGGCAGCGGTATCCAGACAGCACTTCTGCAGCTCCTGACACAGCGATATCTGGGGCTGATCCTGGATTCCGCGGAGGCGATGGTCTTTCTCCCATCGGAGAAAATTCAAAAGCTGCAATCTGCAGTGTAGTGCAGCTGCTATCGTGGTCTTCCATTCGGTTTTGCATGAGGGTTCTGGGGCTGATGGTGGCCTCCTTTGAGGCAGTACCGTTTGCTCAGTTTCACACCCGGACCCTGCAGAACAAGATCTTGTCTCGTTGGGACAAGCTCCCTTCCCGTCTCTGGATGTCCAGATTCAGATTCAGAGTCCTCTGGCCAGAGCTTCCTTGGTGTGGTGGCTGACCTCTCCGGGGCTTCGAACCGGGAGGTCCTTCCCTCCATACCACTGGACGGTGATCACGACGGATGCCAGCCTCTGCGGCTGGGGGGGGGGGGGGGGGGGGTGTATGGGGCTCTCGGTTGGCCCAGGGACGCTGGACTCAGGAGGAGTCCCGTCTGCCGATCTGGAGCTCTGTGCGATCATTCTGTCCCTTGCCGAGTGGTCCCTGGGTTTACAGGGCCGACCGGTCAGGATTCAATCAGACAACGCCACGGCTGTGGCGTACGTCAATCACCAGGGAGGCACGCGGAGCTCCGCAGCGGCATCGGAGGTGGCTCACATTCTCCGATGGGCCGAAAGGACCGTCCCCGCTCTGACGGCCGTGTACATTCCGGGAGTGCAAAATTGGCCGGCCGACTACCTGAGTCGCCAAACGCTTCATCAGGGGGAGTGGTCTCTGCACCCGGAGGTGTTTCAGGACTTGTGCGACAGGTGGGGCACTCCGGACGTGGACCTGCTGGCGTCGCGCCTGAATCGACAGGTGCCACGCTTCGTGGCCAGGTCAAGGGACCCGTGGGCAGACGCGTCGGACGCGTTAGTGGCCCCCCTGAGCTGCTATCGCCTGATATACACCTTCCCTCCGTTAGTTACTTCCGCGCCTACTGCGCAGACTGGAGGCAGAGGGGGTTCCAGCGATTCTAATCGCCCCGGACTGGCCACGCCGGTCCTGGTACGCGGATCTGGTGCATCTGCATTCTCTAAGAGAAGATCTCTTGTTACAGGTGCTGTCTTTCACCCTGCTTTACAGTCGCTGGCTTTGACGGCGTGGCTGTTGAAACCCAGGTTCTGAAGGACCGGGGTCTGTCGGGCCCGGTGATCTCCACCATGCTTCGAGCATGCAAGGCTACTTCCTGCAGGGTCTACTATCGAACATGGAAGGCCTACATTTCTATGTGTGAAGAGATGGGCTGGCACCCACGTACATGTGACATGTCACAGATCTTGCTGTTCTTACAGCGGGGGGTGGACCAGGCCCTTGCTCTGGGTACGGTGAAGAGTCAAGTTTCGGCCTTAGCTGTTTACTTTCAGCGGCCGCTAGCAGCACACTCCTTGGTGCGCACTTTTATGCAGGGGGTCCGACATGTGGTTCCCCCTAGGCGTCCTCCACTGCCGCCGTGGGATCTGAATTTGGTGCTCACGGTGCTTCAGGAGGCTCCCTTTGAGGACATCCGGCAGATACCGTTGTTAACCTTATCCCAGAAGGTAGTCTTCCTGGTAGCTATTACTTCGGTCAGACGGCTGTCCGTATTGGCGGCCTTGTCCTGCAAGGCTCCTTATTTGGTTATCCACAAGGATAAGGCGGTGCTGTGTCCGCAGCCTTCTTTTCTTCCGAAAGTGGTTTCGGCTTTTCACATTAATGAGGACATTGTGTTGCCATCTTTGTGTCCTCGACCTAAGAACCGGAAGGAGGCCTCTCTCCATTCCCTGGATGTGGTTCGAGCCCTAAGGGTGTATTTATCGGCTACGGCTCTGTTTCGGAGGTCAGACTCGCTGTTCGTGTCAGTTGCCGGTCCTAAAAAAGGCCTGGCCGTCCCGGCGGCCACCATTTCTCGGTGGATCAGACAAGTGATCGTTCAGGCATATGCTCTGAAGGGAAGGGCTCCCCCCTTTCGGGTTACGGCGCATTCGACCAGGGCGATTGGTGCCTCCTGGGCCTTCTGTCATCAAGCCTCTGCGTTGCAGGTGTGCAAGGCTGCGACCTGGTCGTCGGTTCACACCTTTTCAAAATTCTACAAGGTGGATGTGAGTGCATCTTCGGACGCTTCCTTTGGCCGCAAGGTGTTACAGGCGGCTGTTTGAAGTTGGAGTTCCCCTGTTGGGAATCTCTTTTTTGGTTGGGGTGCAACTTGTTTTGCTGTGTTGTGTTTTTTCCAGCCCTCGAATCTTGGCACTGCTTTGGGACGTCCCTACAGTAAAGATTGAAGTGCTGTGTCCGTCCATGAACGAAAGAGAAAATAGGATTTTTGTAAAACTTACCGTAAAATAAATTTCTCTGAGTTCATGGACAGACACAGCACCCTCCCCTCCTTGTTTGTACTGCTTTGTTACGAACTGAGGCTGCTCTGGCAGTGTGGGGGATATTAACCCGGGGACCACGCCCCCCTGGGAGGAGCTGTAGGAGCAAGTGTGTTAACACTTTAAATGCTGTTCTGCCTAACATCTCCTGGAGGAAGGTATATACCCTACAGTAAAGATTGAAGTGCTGTGTCCGTCCATGAACTCAGAGAAATGGATTTTACGGTAAGTTTTACAAAAATCCTATTTTTTCTTTCTTTTTTTTACACTTTAAATTTTTTTTTGATCACTTTTATTCCTATTACAAGGAATGTAAACATCCCTTGTAATAGGAAACACTGTGACAGGTCCTCTTTATGGAGAGATGCGGGGTGGTTAATAAGACCCCACATCTCTACTCCAGGCTTAAAAGCATGAGATTGTGAAAAAAAATTCACTGATCTCATGTCGGCAGCCACAATTGCGACTTTGTTTACTTCCGGGTACCTGGGCGCACAATGTCGTGCTTGGGCCTCCGACGGTCATAGAGATGACTGGTAACCTTTTGGTCACCAGTCATCTCTATCGCCGTGAGTCGGCGTGGGCCAATTAGTTCTCCAGGCCCCCGATGGCACGGGAGAGCCCAGAGAAGCACCAGGTGGCATCCCCTCCCACTGCCGCTGCCTATAAGAACGATCAAGCAGCGGAACTTCCTCTCTAATCATTGTTACAGAGCACAGAATCCGCGGCAGAATACGGTGATATCTGAATGATGCCTCTAGCTGCACCCATCATTCAGATATCGCCGCAAAAAGTCGAGGCCATCATATGATGTCCACCTGAGGACAAGTGGTTAAAAAAAGAATCAAATACGCTAAAAAAATGCAGTATGACTACAGTGACAACAACATTTTCCCAAGGCGTCTTCCAGGACAGCCCTTGAGAGATGGAGCTCCTCCCTGGACAGGAAACACATCACCTCCAGCTCTTTAAAAGGCGGTCCCTCAGGCATCTGGTCAGTTTTTATGTGTTTCCTCAGTCGGAGGAGACATGTTGCCTTGAGGAACCGTCTTTCCAGAGGGATGGATCTGGGAGAGTGTCCATCTCCAAAGGGCTGAGGGAAGACAGCTGGGCTGGGCCTTCTCTCACCTATTGAATCTCTCCGCTTTTGGTCGCGGGTTCCCTCCGACTGGGTCTGGAGTTCCCCGTTTCCTCCTTCCCTCCGGTGCCCGGCGAGGGAGTGGGCAGTGATAACATGCATGGGCAGCGGTGTCAGCAGCGAGAGAACGCTCTCCTCGTGGAGGACGCCGTGACCCGGAAGTCGATGGGCGTAGCTTCCGGGTCGGGATGCGCGTCATCACTGTGCGCCGGAAGCTGTGGTTCCGGTTTCTGGCGCGGGAAGTTTGGAAGGCCGAGCCGGCGTGTATAAAGGCATCTAGCGTGGGCTGAACGCTGCCTGCATACCAGATCAGGATGGACGCTGTACACGTGCCAGGGGAGTCCAGTGCCGGCTCTTCACAGGTAGGCTGGCTGTGCCATAGCCTTTTTTCCTGTGTATTTCACCTTTGTAAAAGGGGAGCTAATAGGATGTGTACCTATGTTTAGCTCAGTGGGCGCCTTAGGATGGCTTGTTTTCTAAAAAGAGACCCCTCTCTCTCTCTTTTTTTTTTTGTTTCCTATCAGAAAGAGCCAAAGGATCACAGTGTAAAAGTTCCTTCTAGCAAGAAGAAGTGTGCCACATGTAATGCTAGACTTGCTTCAGGTTATACCAACAGCCTGTGTGGACCCTGTATTACAACTGTGATAAGCAGTGAGGAGGATTCCCCGCTTAACAAATTTTTAGGCTCTTTCAAAGCGGAAATGAAAGCAACTTTTCAATCCTTTAGGAAACTTATTCCTGACTCGCAAATTTCAACTCCGGCCATCACACAAGAGGTGCCCACCTCTCACATTCCGGTAGCGTCAGGAACAGGTGATCCTGTGGATAATGAGGAGACTTCCCTTAGAAATCCTGATTCAGATTCCTCCCATTCAGATTCTGGGCAGGAAGATGATCAGCGTGACTCCCGCACACCCACTAGATTCAAGCTCTCTCAGGAGGAGGTAGATGAATTAATTGGGGCCATTCATGAAACGTTGGAGATGAAGGAAGAAAAGACTTCTCTCTCACGGCATGATAAAATGTATCAGGGGTTAAGCAAGAAAAAGCAAAAAGTTTTTTCAGTGCACAAGCTGGTTTCAGACTTGGTGCTTAAAGAATGGGAGGAGCCTGACAAAAGGCCTTTCTTTTCTAGCGGTTTGAAAAGAAGGTTTCCTTTTGATGAAGACCCTAAGGAGGTCTGGAATCAGTCCCCTAAACTGGATGCCCCCCTATCAAAAGTATCAAAGCACTCAGACTTGGTGTTTGAGGACATGGGACATTTAGCAGATCCCATGGACAAGAGGGGAGATGTTATCCTCAAAAGATCCTGGGACGCAGCCATGGCTAATTTAAGCCAGCCCTGGCAACTACATGTGTAGCGCGTAATTTAGAATTTTGGCTCAAACAGCTACAGGAACACCTGACAGCAGGTACTCCTAGAGAGGATTTATTGAAATCTCTTCCAATGCTGTTTAAGGCAGTCGGTTTTATCGCAGATGCTTCGGCAGAATCGGTAAAGCTTTCAGCCAGGTCAGCTTCACTGTCAGTAGCAGCGAGGAGAACTCTTTGGCTCAAAACTTGGCCAGGAGACACCACATCTAAATTACGTCTTTGTAGCGTTCTTTTCTCAGGTAACCTTTTATTTGGCACTCCGCTAGATGAAGCATTAGAACGCACGGCGGATAAAAAGAGGACTTTTCCTGAAAAGAAAAAGCCTTTTAATAGGAAGTTTTTTCGTTCCTTTAAGGGGCAAAAGAAGACTCAAGAGAAAGGCAAGCCAAATAGACCCTGGGGGGCGCAAGGAGGGATACAAAAAGCAAAAGTGCTCTTTAACCCTCCTGACAAAAATCCCAAATCTCAATGAGGCCAGGATCCAGGTGGGAGGAAGACTGGGGGATTTCCTTCCATAATGGATAAAGTTGACCTCCAACAACTTTGTCAGGGGAGTCGTAGGAAAGGGCTATGCACTGGAGTTCAGTCAGTTGCCACCAACAAGATTCTTGGTTACACAGCTGGCAAAGGACCCGGTAAAGGCACAGGCACTACAACTTCTCATAGGAGAATTTGTAGATCAAAAAGTCCTAATACCAGTCCCCAAACAAGAAGAAGGCCAGGGTTTTTACTCGCACGTCTTTCTGGTACGAAAGCCATCAGGGAGGTATCGCCTGATTTTCAACCTAAAACCATTAAATACAGTAATTCGGTACAAAAAATTCCGGATGGAATCCATTTATTCTGTCAAGAATTTGCTTCAGAAAAACTGCTTCATGGCAAAGATAGATCTGAAGGATGCCTACCTCCACATTCCTATCAGAGTAAGCTCCCAAAGGTTCCTTCGCATAGCTGTCCGGATAGGGGAAAAGATTTTCCACTATCAGAGCCAAGCCCTCCCCTTTGGCCTCTCCTCGTCTCAGAGGATCTTTACCAAAATCCTTGCGGAGACGTTGGCCCCTCTAAGATTCCAAGGAATAACAGTTGTCCCATACTTGGACGACCTGTTGTTCCTGGCACCCACGAAACAAAAGCTACTCGAGGACCTAGTGGTCGTCCAGCAGTGGTTGACTCAGTTAGGCTGGATAGTCAACAGGGAAAAGTCAATCCTCATTCCCACACAGGAAATCCTGTTCCTGGGCTACATAGTAAATTCTACAGAGCAAAGGACCTTTCTCCCACAAGAAAAAATCGATCACCTAAGTCAGCGAGTAGCTCGGTTGCAGACAAATCTCCCTGTCACAGTAAGGGAGATAATGTCAGTCCTAAGCCTCATGACAGCCTCCATCCCAGCAGTCAGATGGGCCAGGTTCCACCAAAGGCCACTCCAGTCTTTTCTCCTTCAAAATCTCGCAGGAAAAGACTTGGAGTAGAAGATATACCTGCCAGAAAAAACAAAGCAGGCTCTCTGGTGGTGGAGAGACCAAAACCACCTGAACAAAGGTCTGCTGTGGAACCCACCTGTGACACGCATCTTGACCACGGACGCCAGCAACCAAGGTTGGGGAGCCCACCTAGAAGGTCAGTTGGCACAAGGCACCTGGAATCATCTAGAAAAGAAACGCTCCTCAAATTATCGGTAGTTAAAAGTCGTAGCCAAAGGGATCGCAGCGTTCCAGGGTCGGCTCAAGCATCAACATCTACAGATCAGGTCGGACAATACAACTACTGTAGCGTATTTGAACAAACAAGGAGGGACCAGGAATCCCACCCTGATGGGCATAGCAAAGGAAGTTTTTGTATGGGCAGAAGAGAATCTCGAGTCACTTTCAGCTGTCCATCTCAAGGGTACGCAAAACAGTCTAGCCGATTTCTTGAGCAGACAATCAGTCTCTCAAGAAGAATGGTCTCTGGATCCGACAGTCTTTGCCAAGATAGTGTCCAAATGGGGTCTTCCGGAGATCGACTTGTTCGCCAACAGGAGAAATACCAAGCTTCCAGAATTTTTCTCACTGAACCCCAGGGATCGACCGGTGGCAGTCGATGCCCTTCAAAGCGCATGGTCATTTCCCTGACATATGCTTTCCCACCTCTGCATCTCTTACCGAGGGTCCTGGCCAAATACAGGATGGAGAAGACTTCCCTTATCCTGATAGCCCCCTTTTGGCCAAAAAGGGCGTGGTTTTCGCTTCTACTAGCGTTAGCAGATCGTCCACCATGGATGTTGCCATGCAGTCAAGATCTGTTGACTCAAGGTCCAGTACGGCACCCCAATCCAGCTTTTCTGAATCTGGCGGCCTGGTTTCTGAAATAGACATCCTGAAGTCTAAGGGTCTATCAGATGGAGTAATCAAAACTCTATTACAGAGTCGCAAACCAGTTACCAGAGCGATTTATCTGAAACACTGGAAAAGATTCAATCTCTGGCTAAAAGAGAATGGAAAGAGGGAACATGATTCCCCAACGATTTTGGAGTTATTACAAGAAGGTATCGACAGGAAGCTGGCCTTAAGCACGATTAAGGTTAAAATTGCTGCCCTTTCAGTTTATGTTCAGCGCTCCCTACAAGAGGACACGCTTATCAGTCGATTTTGCAAAGCAATTGCCAAACAACGGCCGGCCCCATGCCGTAAGGTCCCGACGTGGGACCTATCTCTTATGTTAAAAGCAATTATTAAAGAGCCCTTTGAGCCGATATCAAGGGCATCCTTAAAACTGGTTACTTTGAAAACAATTTTTTTGGTCGCTATGACTTCTGCCCGCAGAATCAGCGAGCTTCAGGCTCTCTCAATTGGAGATCCTTATATGCAAATCTTGGAGGATAAAGTTATTCTGAAGACAGATCAGTCCTTTGTGCCAAAAGTCGCCTCTGCTTTCCACAAGAGTCAGGACATTATTCTTCCCTCTTTTTGAAATAAACCAAGAAATAACAAAGAAGAACAGTTACACTGGCTGGATGTCAGAAGATGTCTCTTAGTCTATCTAGAAGCAACTAAAGACTTTAGAAAATCAGATGCACTGTTTGTTCTTTTTTCCGGGAATGGAAAAGGAAAACAAGCTTCAAAAGGGACGCTAGCCAGGTGGATTAAATTGGCCATCTTGGAAGGGTATAAAGCTCTACATTTGGATCCTCCGCAGGGTTTGAAAGCACACTCTACAAGGGCGTTAGCCACGTCCTGGGCAGAAAGAGCCGGCGCTACCCCGGAGCAGATATGTAAGGCCGCTACGTGGTCAAGCATGTCCACGTTCATTCGACATTACCGACTGGACGTCCTAAGTAGCCAAGATCAGGCCTTTGGGAGAAAAGTCCTGCAAGCAGTGGTCCCACCCTAATTTGGTGAGTGCTTGCTCATCCTCTCAAGGGCTGTCCTGGAAGACGCCTTGGAAAATCAGAGTTAGTCTTACCGGAAACTCTGTTTCCAGGAGTCTTCCAGGACAGCACGTTTCCCACCCTATGCTTTGAGGTAGGTATATATGTGTGTATGTATATATGCATGGATAATATGTATGTATGTTATTAACTGTATTTCAGCTCCGTCCTTCGGTTCTTGGATTAAAACTGACCAGATGCCTGAGGGACCGCCTTTTAAAGAGCTGGAGGTGATGTGTTTCCTGTCCAGGGAGGAGCTCCATCTCTCAAGGGCTGTCCTGGAAGACTCCTGGAAACAGAGTTTCCGGTAAGACTAACTCTGATTTTCCAATAAAGATCAGAAATTGTCAACACACGTCCCTAAGGGCGTGTATGACCGTATAAAGTAGTACGAGAATTGTTTAGCTCTTACTACTTTATATGGTCATATATGCCCTTAGGGACGTAAGTTGACAATTTCTGATCTTTATTGGAAATGTTGTTATCACTGTAGTCATACTGCAGTTTTTTTTTGAGTATTTGGTCCTTTTTTTAAACTATGTATTAATTTGTCATTAAAAATATTTTCCATTTTTCATACAATTGGTGCCTAATAAAGTCCATTCTTTTCACTTCCAACTTTTGATCCAACATCTTTGTAGGAGGCGGCACTTCGTTACCTTGGGCACCCACAGCCCATCCTGTGTTGGTGTCCTTTTGACCAATTATTTGATAAAAAAAAAAATCTTGTTTACAGAGCTCAGCAGCAAAAGCTTAACCACTTTAGCCCCGGACCATATTGCTGTGGTATTTGATCATCTCTGCGGTTTTTATTTTTTGCGCTATAAACAAAAATAGAGCGACTATTTAGAAAAAAATGCGATATTTTTGACTTTTTTCTGTAATAAATATCCCCCAAAAATATATTAAAAACCGTTTTTTACCTCAGTTTAGACCGATACGTATTCTTCTACATATTTTTAGTAAAAAAAAAATCGCAATTAGCATTTATTGATTGGTTTGCACAAAAGTTATAGCGTTTACAAAATAGGGGGTAGTTTTATGGCATTTTTATTATTTATTTATTTTTTTACTAGTAATGGCGGCGATCAGCATTTTTTTTCAGTACTGCCACATTATGGCGGGCACTTCGGACACTTTTGACACATTTTTGGGACCATTGGCATTTTTTTTAGCGATCAATGCTATAAAAATGCATTGTATTACTATAAAAATGCCATTGGCAGTGAAGGGGTTAACACTAGGGGGCAGGGAAGGGGTTAAGTGTGTTCCTGGGTGTGTTCTAACTGTATGGGGTGGTGGCCTCACTAGGGGAGATCAGCGTTTCCCCCACTGACAGGAACGAGAGCTATGTGTTTACACACATAGCTCCCGTTGCCCTCTCTGTAACGAGCGATCGTGGGTGCCCGCCGGCGATCGTACCCACCGGGCACTCGCGCGGGACTCGGGCGCGAACGGGACGTCGGCGGCGCGCACGCGCCCTCTAGTGGCCGCTGATGGTCACCAGTCATCTCTATGACCGTTGGAGGCCCGGGTGCGATGTGATGACATCACTCCTGGGTACCCAGAAGTAAACAAAGCCGCGATTTCGGCTAGTAAGCAATACTAATCATGAGATCGGTAAAAAAAAAATCACGATCTCATGGTTTCCAGCCTGGAGGAGAGATGTGAGGTCTTATTGACCCCGCATCTCTCCATAAAGAGGACGTGTCACACACATTCATATTACAAGGGATGTTTACATTCCTTGTAATAGGAATAAAAGTGTTATTTTTTTTTTTTAAAGTGTAAAAAATAAAGAAGTAAAATAAAACTAATAATAAAAAAAAAATATTAAACGCCCCTGTCCCGGTAGCTCGCGCACAGAAGCAAACGCGCACATAAGTCTCGCCCACATATGTAAACGCCATTCAAACCACACATGTGAGGTATCGCCGCATGCGTTAGGGTGCCAGCAACAATTCTAGCACTAGACCTCCTCTGTAAATCTAAACTGGTAACCTGTAAAAAATGTAAAAGCGTTGCCTATGGAGATTTTTAAGTACCGAAGTTTGGCGCCATTCCATGAGTGAGCTCAATTTGAACTGATTGCCGACCGCCCACCGTCATATTACTGCGGGACGGTGGCACTGCTATGCGGGAGCATGTAGCTCTACGTCCTCCCTTTAGCAGCTTGTCGCGCACGCCCGGCGGGTACGATCGCCGCCGGGCACCCGCGATTGCTCGTTAGAGCGGGGAATGGGAGATATGTGTGTAAACACATACCCCTTGTTCCTGTCAGCGGGGGAAATGCTGATCTTCTGTTCATACAATGTATGAACAGAAGATCAGTGATTTCCCCTAGTGAGGCCACCCCCCCATACAGTTAGAACACACCCAGGACCACACTTAACCCCTTCCCTGCCCCCTAGTGTTAACCCCTTCACTGCCAATGGCATTTTTATAGTAATACAATGCATTTTTATAGCATTGATCGCTATAAAAATGCCAATGGCCCCAAAAATGTGTCAAAAGTGTCCGATGTGTGCGCCATAATATCGCAGTACTGAAAAAAAAACGCTGAACGCCGCCATTACTAGTAAAAAAAAAAATTATAAAAATGCCATAAAACTACCCCCTTTTTTGTAAATGGTATACATTTTGCACAAACCAATTAATAAACGCTAATTGCGATTTTTTTTTTTAACGAAAAATATGTAGAAGAATACGTATCGGCCTAAACTGAGGAAAAACATTTTTTTTTATATCTTTTTGGGGATTTTTATTATAGCAAAATGTAAAAAATATTGCATTTTTTTCAAAATAGTCGCTCTATTTTTGTTTATAGCGCAAAAAATAAAAACCGCAGAGATGATCAAATACCACCAAAAGAAAGCTCTATTTGTGGGAAAAAAAGGACGCCAATTTTGTTTGGGAGCCATGTCGCACGACCGCGCAATTGTCAGTTAAAGCGACGCAGTGCCAAATTACAAAAAGTGCTTTGGTCTTTGGACAGCAATATAGTCCGGGGCTAAAGTGGTTAAAGCATGACATGTTGGGTATCTATTATTTACTCGGTGTAACATAATCTTTCATATTTTACAAAAAAATTGGGCTATCTTTCCTGTTTTTTGTTATTTTTTAATTCATGAAACCGTTTTTTTTTCCAAAAAAAAAAGGGGGTTTAAAAAATTATTGCGCAAATACCATGCAAGATAAAAAGTTGCAATGACCGCCGTTTTATTCCCTATTGTCCTTATTCTCTGCTAAAAAAACATATATAATGTTTGAGGGTTCTGAGTAATTTTCTTGCAAAAGAATGATGATTTGTACATGTAGGAGAGGAGTGCCAGAATAGGCCCGGTATTGAAGTGGTTAAATGAACGTTGCTCAAAATTCAAAGACTAAGAAGGGATGGGTCAAGGACAGTCAGGGTGGGGAGGAAAAGGCTAAACGGTGCTTTATGTCCTCCAGCCAGGAAATAAGGCGGCCTTTCTCTGACTTGCTGCATCTTCTAATGCATATTGTGAGAAGCTCACAGAGTGCAGTGAAAACAGAGTAAGAAAGTTCAGTACAGGAGAGAAGGCAGTACAACTGTTACTAGGCTGAAATCAATTAAAAAAAATGCTGAATTCATGTGTGTCTTTCTATCTGCCTGCAGTTCCTCTTTATTGTAATCTCCTTCTACCCCTTCAGATACTCGGCATGTGTGGCTCCCAGCCTGTGGCTGTCATCACCAAAGAGAAGAAAGGGAAGTCTTCTCAGGTCATCTTCCACTTCCCGCTGAACATGGAGGCCACTCTGAAAGCCGTGATCCTGGCAGCCTTCCTCTATGTGGTGAGTGGAAAGGGCCGGGCCGGTTCCAGGACTCCTAGAAGGTCAGAATGGAGAGAGCAGAGAGTCCACCCAATCCTAGTAGATACAATTATATGGGACAAAAAATGAGCTTCTCCAAATGCCATAGTCCTGTCCAATGGCAGAGCTCTTTACAGGTCATTGAGGTTCTAGAGCAGTGGTCTCCAAACTGCAACTCTCTGCAGGTCTTTATTGGGCCCTTAAGGCACCATTTTTCCCACTCGTATGGGGCACTATTCCTCCTATTGACAGCAACAAGCGGGCACCATTTCTCCCACTGATGATATGG
The DNA here is from genome assembly GCA_029574335.1 of Rana kukunoris. Lineage (NCBI taxonomy): Eukaryota > Metazoa > Chordata > Amphibia > Anura > Ranidae > Rana > Rana kukunoris. The sequence continues at coordinate 526,096,854 of CM056051.1, forward strand.
GGCACTATTCCTCCTATTGAGAGCAACAAGCGGGCACCATTTCTCCCACTCGTATGGGGCACTATTCCTCCTACTGACAACAAGCGGGCACCATTTCTCCCACTGATATGGGGCACTATTCCTCCTATTGACAGAAACAAGCGGGCACCATTTCTCCCACTGATATGGGGCACTATTCCTCCTATTGACAGCAACAAGCGGGCACCATTTCTCCCACTGATATGGGGCACTATTTCTACTATTGACAGCAACAAGCGAGCCCCATTTCTCCCACTGATATGGAGCACTATTCCTCCTATTGACAGCAACAAGCGGGCACCATTTCTCCGACTCGTATGGGGCACTATTCCTCCTATTGACAGAAACAAGCGGGCACCATTTCTCCGACTCGTATGGGGCACTATTCCTCCTATTGACAGCAACAAGCGGGCACAATTTCTCCGACTCGTATGGGGCACTATTCCTCCTATTGACAGAAACAAGCGGGCAACATTTCTCCCGCTAATATGGGGCACTATTCCTCCTATTGACAGCAACAATCGGGCACCATTTCTTCTATTGACACCAACAGGGGGCCTAATTCCTTCTACTCCAACTATTCAGGGGTAGGGCATTATGCCTTTCAATGACACCAACAATTGGAAATACTTTCTCCCACAGGCACCAACAGTGGAGCACTATTCCTCCCGCTGAGACCAGTGATGGGGTACTGTTCCACCCACTGACACCAATGTTGGGGTGCTATTCCTCCAACTGACACCAATGATGAACCACTCTTCCTTTCAATAACAACACTGATGGGGCAGTAATCCTCCCACTGACACCAATGATGGTGTGCTATTCTTCCCACTCACACCAATGATGGGATGCTATTCCTCCAATTTATAAAAACTATGGGGGTACTATACCTTCCACTGACACCAATAATAGGGCGCAATTCCTCCCAGTGACACCAATCATGGGACACTATCCCTCCAATAGACACCAATGATAAGGGATTATGAATCTCACTGACACCAATAATGGGGCACCATGGGTGGTATACTGATTCACCACTGACACTGTGCCCCTTTCTACTCCCACTGATCACCGTCTGGCCCCCCTAAGGTCTGAAGGACAATAAACTGTCTCTTTGCTTCAAAAGTTTTGGACCCCTGGGTGAAATACCTGACGGGGGATCCAAGATACTTGCCTGAGTAGAGCTGTCTCGGGATGGCGGGTGTTGGAGCACGGGGTCACTTTCTTCTTCCTCTATTCCCTTTCTTTCTCTTGTCTTCTTCCCCCCCCCCCTTTTTTATTTTTTTTATTTTATGTTTTCTCTTTTCCCTTTCCCTCTTTCTGTCTTTTCCTTGTTATTATAATGATGTGAGAGTCATCTAATTTTTGCTCTCTAACCTCTACATAGTGAGTATTCCTACCGAATGTATTCTGATCTCAGGGAGTGGTGGGGAAATCTTACTACACAGCCACTTACCTTGACTTGCTTATATGTACAGCAGTTAGTTGATGCGTCTAAAATATATATTTGTCTAAATGATTCTATATGGATGACTGATGTTGATCTTTAAAGGTTGGAGGATCTCTTTCTAAATGTCACACGGCATTGGATCCAGTCCATGTGTGCAAATTCAAACGAGCTTTGAGGTCATTGTTAGGGATGAAGACGTCTTACTTACGCCGCTTCATAATGACTCTCGTTTGCAACTTGGCTGTTATGGAGGTTTCCATTCACTGTTAAGATGACTTTGTATTTTTGTTTCTCTTTTTAGACTCAACATTGTATTTTATTTATTTTCTTTGTAAAAACTTCAATAAAAACATTGAAAGCAAAAGTTTGGAGACCCCTGCATTAGGGAACAGGGAGGAGAGGGAATGAGCCCAGAGGATATGTAAGCCAGATCCTTAGTATCAAAGTGAAACTAGTTTCAGAGAGGCGTACATAGGTAATAGCACGGTAAGTTTGTGGGGTCTGATCTTAGGCGGGGCTTTTTACCATAAAATATTTAAAATGGATTACAGCAGTGGTGGGCAACTAACTAGATCAGAGGGATCCTCGAGTGCAGACCCCCACTTCCCCAGAGGTTCTCACATATTTACTATATATAGTACTACATAAGATTGTCAGAGACTGCCAATATACAGCTGGAGATGGTCAGAGACTGGGGACATGCTAAAGGTGTGGTTGAAGGCTGGAGATCCTTAAAGTGGTAATAAACTCTGTTCTACCACTTGTTCCTACAGGTAAGCACATAATAAGGATTACCAGTAGGTACTGTGAACATTGGCGGCTGGTGTTTTTTTTGGAGGGTGGCGGCAAACAATCCCCCTGTTAGTCAGTGGCATCTCAGCACCCCCCCCCCCCCCCCCCGCACTTACCAGGCACCAGCGGATGGGTTGCAGGCTTTAGCGGGTTTCTATGGATGACAGCTCCTGTGTCTTTTGTGTGGCTCCTCCCCTTTTCTCTTAGGTGTCCAATAGGATCTCCTGTCCTTTCAGCCAATCAGGTGGCGGGTATCAGACCCGCTTCCCGACTAGCCAGGAGGATTAGTGTTGCAACAGCGAATGTTAATTTGCTATTGCAACACACCTGGGTGGGCTCTGGACGCAATGCTCTGCGCCCCAAGCCCACCTTATTTTGAAGCCTATTAAAGCCTCTAGCTCAAATTAGTGCTTTAAAAAACACACCCGTCCATCCCTGCCATAGGAGATAATGCGCCCGGCATCCTGAAAGGGGCCGTGTGCATGAATGGGGGGGGTGGCGACATTGATAGGGGGGCAGCTTCTGTGCGCCCACAATAGACGGGCTACCCCTGACTGTGAATATCTCCTAAACTTGCACAGTTTGGCCCTGGTTCACACTGGGCTGCGGGAGTGAAGCAGTGCGAGTTCAGCTGAACTCGCACGATTTCACTCCCGCCCGGCAGTCCTGATTTCAGCCGCGATTTCAGAGAGATCTGTGCAGGTTTCTGCACAGATGTCAATGTAAATCGCGGGCTGAAATCGCAAAAAGTAGTACAGAGACTACTTTTTGAAATCGGTACAATGCCGCAGATGCAGTGTCGCACCGATTAGGACACTGCCATTGCCGGCAATTTGCGGCAAAATCCGCCGTTTTGACATGTGATTTGACATGCCAAATCGCATGTCAAAACGCACCAGTGTGAACCAGGGCTAAGGAGATATTCAGAGTACATGATGCCGATGACACCTCTGAAGGTCTGGCTTAAAGTGTCAGATCTTCAGAGCCCTTGCCGGAAACAGCAGCTCCTGCGCAGCAGTGATGTCATTACGCCCCTGGCCACTCATGTAGCCGGAGGCCGTGAACCCAGAAATAAGACCAGGGGAAGATGTCAGCCGTCTCAGGCAAGTCTATCATAATGTGCTAATATGCAATTTTTTTTAACCACCTCCGGTTTACAACCACTTTAATGACTCTCGGAGTTAACTGCCATTACAGCACCTTCACAAAACAATGCTTCTTCTACTGACTGCTACCTGAAGGCCACACAATAAGTACCAAAGGGCTGCATGTTGGGAATGAGTGGCCTGCAGGTTCACTTTATACAGCTATATAGGAAAGACTGAAGGTATTATTTTCCACTGGATATTGGGTATACCTAGGCTAAATACCAACTTCAGTCAAAGCTGTTCTTTTAGGTTCTTGTTTGTGGTCTGTGTCCACGCTGGGGTGAATCGGCCATAACTTCCTCTTGTGTCACTCTAGTGAGTACTGGAGCGTAAATTTTGAGGGTAAATTTCTCAGATGGAGTCACCAAAGGGAATAAGAATATTACTATGCCTCGTACACACGGCCGGACTTTCCGAGAAAAAAAAGTCAGACAGGCTTTTTTTCTTTCGTAAAGTCGGCCGTGTGTATCCTCCATCTGACTTTTTGTCGGAAGTCCGACGGACCTTAGAGAACCTGTTCCCTTTCTTTCCGTCGGACTTCCGACTGACTTTCAGATGGGAAAACTGCCGGCCAAAAAAAGAGAACCCGGCGGTTTTGGGCAGTTTTCCTATGAGAAAAACTGCGGTGGAGCATACATATGGCCGGGATTTCCTGTCATGAAAACCAGCCGTGTGTAGGGGAAAGACGGAACCGAGCAGGTTCTCGGCTTTGCCCTCGGGATTTCCAGCGGAAATTTTTACCATCGGAAATCCTGCACGTGTGTACGGGGCATGAGTCAGAACAAGCAGCTGTAGGGTTGAACCCCACATTAGCAGATGGGGAACTATGTTCCTCGCCAACCCATGCATCATGTCTCTGTCTGCACTGGAAATGCATCCACATCCCACCTACATATCATAAAAGCTGGTAAGAAAATCCTGTGTGGTCATGTGACTATGAAATGAAGGTAGAATTTATGGGAAACCCGAGAATTACTTTTATCAATTGCTTGTGATTGGAGACTTGTTTGAACGTTGTCTGGTGTGATTTTTAGATAATAAATCTTGAAATTTTATAGCGCCAACAGTTTACGCAGCGCTTTACAATGTAGGGGGTGGACGGCACAATTACGGTACAATTCATATTACATATTGAATAATCTGAATGAGCAGCCAGCCTGTGTCATGTCAGGGTATCAGCAGAGAATATATTATACCAGTGGTCTCCAAACTGGGGGCCGGGGGCCAGATGCGGCCCATTACTTGCATTTATATGGCCCCTTTTCTCTTAGGTGTCCAATAGGATCGCCTGTCCTTTAGGCAATCAGGTGACGGTATCAGACCCGCTTCCCGACCAGCCAGGAGGAGGTTTAGTGTTACAACAGCAAATGTTAATTTGCTGTTGCAATACACCTGCGCTTTACAATGTAGAGGGCGGACGGCACAATTACGGTACAATTCATATTACATATTGAATAATCTGAATGAGCAGCCAGACTGTCATGTCAGGGTATTAGCAGAGAATATATTATACTAGTGGTCTCCAAACTGGGGCCCGGTTATCTGGCCCATGGGGCACTATTTCATCCACTGATACCAACAAAGTAGCATAACCCTCCCCCCATTGATCCCAATGAAGGGGCACAATTCATTTCCAATGACAACAATGATGAGGCACAATTCCTCCCTCTGAGACCAACAATGGGGTCCAATGACATCAATGTTGGGGAACAGTTCCACCCATTGACACCCATAGGGCTCAATGACATCAATAATGGGGCAAAATTTCTCCCACTTACACCAATAATGAGAAGCAATTCCTCTCGCTGAAACAAACAATGGTGCCTTGTTTTTTTTTCTTACGGACGTCTGGACCTGTTCTACTCCCACTGGCCATAGTCCAGCCCTCCTAAAGTCTGAAGGACAGTAAACTGGCCCTTTGTTTAGAAAGTTTGGAGACCCTTTTATTATACCATTGTACAGTCACACCATACAGATGTATCAGAAAGCTTTCCAATGAATCCACTCACTGTCGCATCCAACCCTTTTTAATACTTATGATAAATCTTACAACCTCTCCAATGTAACCTAAGTTTAGCAGATTGTAGAGTCCGGTTGTAACGCGTGTGTGTGTAAAGGTCAACAACATTGAGGGGTCCATATATAAAAACTTTGCTGGCAAATGTGTCAATCACTCTCACAAGTTGGTCAAAGGAAGAGCTGCGCTGTTGTAAGCTAAAATGTGACGCTAGTGACGACGTCCCTCTAGTGACGAAACATTGAGAGGAACGACGTTCTGACGTCACCGCGTTGTGCACCAGACCGGGAAGATACGGGCCGCTGAATCAAAGACCTGGCCGGCTCGATTGTATTTTATATGCCTTATCTCACTTCTTCGATGTACCGTATTTATCGGGGTATTGCGTGCACCCGCTTATATTGCACACCCCCAACCTAGAGGGGAAAATACTGAACAAAAAAAAGAAAATACTTTGGTGTCTTGCTCGACGTTCATCGGCGGCCTTGTCCAGTCCGGCGTCCGTCTGCGGCCTCGGCGGTGTCCTCCTCGCTTCTCCCGCGGTGTCTCCGAGTCAAATCCCTGCTTCCCCAGCTTAGTTTGAACGCTGCTGCCGACATATACCGAGCGCAGTACACTCAGGCACGCTTGGCTTCTCACACATAAAGGTTAGGAGCGTGACCGCGAGTGAATTCGAGCCTGGCCGAATGTACCCGAGTGTACTGCACTCTCGATATATGTCTGCGGCGGCATTCAAACTAAGCGCGGGAAGCGGGTATCGGCGTATATCGTGCACTCACGATTTTCCCCTTATTTTAAGGGGAAAAAAGTGCACGGTATACGCCGATATATATGGTAAGTGTGCACTTTTATTACTTATTACATTTTTAAGGGTTTTACGCTATGCTAGTCCCTTCCCTTGTTTTTATGTGGTGCATCCTGCATTGCTACATTGTTTGAGATATCTTCTATGCAATATTGAATCACACCAAGGGATTTTTGCTACCAATAGAGACCCCAGGTTGGGATATCAACCATATGCGCATATTGATCTCCTATAATTAGAGATCACGTCCATCTGGTAAGCGGCAGTTTTATTGTTTGGTGGGGGCACTATCCTGTCTGCACTTTTTCCTGGACCATTGGATTTGTTGAACACTGGGGATATTTAAGTTTATATAGACACTCTGCATAAATGTAATTAATTATTATATTCAATTTTTTTACCTTGACGCTTTAATGGTATTCCTAAGGTTTTTTTTCGGGGGGTTTGTTCACACAGACTGCTATTTATTCACTTGATAATTCTCAGGTTTCTACCTAATTTAGGAATTAACCCCTTCTTGTTGTCCTATTGAGGTCTCACAGACCTATTTACAGATATCATTTTTCACTCATTCGATGTTTCATAATTTTAGCTTACAACAGCGCAGCTCTTCCTTTGATCATCATTATTATTATGCCGCATACACACGATCGATTTTCGGCATGTAAACAAAGTTTTTCAGCCTCTAGAAAAAAACAGTTTTTTACAACTTCATCATTAAAACAGTGTTGCCCACACACAGTCGTTAAAAAAACAAAAATGCTCTAGCAAAGTGTGGTGACGTACAACACATACGACGGCACTATAAAGAGGAAGTTCCATTCGGATGGCGCCACCCTTAGGGCTGCTTTGACTGATTTTGTGTTAGTAAAAGACGATTCACGCTTTTCTGTCTGTTACAGCGTGATGAATGTGCTTACTCCATTACGATCGCTAGTTTTACCAGAACAAATGCTCCCGTCTCATAACTTGCTTCTGAGCATGCGCAGGTTTTTTTTCCACGTTGTTAAAGTCCAAAACATGACCGGTTTTCACAACGTGAAAAACGACAACATCGGGGCATGCACGGGTTTTTAACGTAGTTTTAGCCCACACACGATAATTTTTTTTTACAGGCCAAAAAACTACATTGTTTAAAACGTTGTTAAAAAATGCAGCATGTTCGAATAATTTTTTTGGCGTTTTTCAGGACACAAAAAATGATGTGAAGCCCACACACGATCATTTTAAATGACATTTTTTTGAAAACGTCGTTTTTTACATGCCGAAAAATTATCGTGTGTACGCGGCATAAGTGTTGTATTAAAATTGAAAGTTGTCGCTTTACCATTTATTGAATTAGCGCAGTACACCCCTCTTTTTCATATTCTCACAAGTTCAATGGCTCTTTATGCCCCTTTCACACGGGCGGCTTTGCTCTTAGATAATGTATAATGTAAAGTTCTACCGAAAATACTCAAATTTTTACATGTCAGAAATGTCAGAATTGACCCGGCTGCAATGTAGATAAGATGAGATTTCCCTTTATCATAGCTGTGTATTTTCTTCTTTTTTTTTTTTTTCAGAGTTTTCGCATACGGAAAATGTCTCACAGCCACAGCTCTGGTGACAGCAACTTCGGTTGGGCCGGTGCTGGTGGGATAGACTTTGCCGATATGTCTCATGGGCACTTTGGGGGCAGTGACTGGGGGGGTGGAGGCGACTGCGGTGGTGGGCACTGTGGTGGGGACGGCGGTGGTGGTGGGGACGGTGGCATTTGATTGATTTTTTTTGTACTAATGCTGCAATTTTATGAGTGTATCTGTACCTAACACTGTATTACAAAACAACACCAAGAAATTGTAAGAAAATTAATTTGAACCTTTAGGTATGTGAACTTGACCAATGAGAGTTGACATTTTGGCATTTCTTGAATGTTCTTATATTATGCTGTATTGTATTATTTTTTTTCAAGTTTTGTGATTGTTTATTTAGGAGTACCTGTATAAACCAGCAGTCTGCAGGGGCTGTAGGTTTATAATGGGCCCTCCAACCCTACCTATTTTTGACCCTTCTTGTAGCTGGACCCGACAAATCACTAACACACCAGTAGTGATAATTAGGTTTTAGTCTCTAGTTTTTTTTGTAGTTTATGTGCTCAATGGACCAATGTATATGTGGAGAGAGGGCTAGGGATGATACCCCAAAACAGCAAAATGTCACAAGCCTTCCTATGTCAACCATCAAAATTGATGCTGGCTCTACTTTCTTATGTAGGGGCCTCCCAGTAATATGAAAATTGATGTTGGCCCTAATGCTTCAGTTACAAATAGATCCTTTAGGAACAACTAGCGTTGGCCCTAGATTCTTCAATGGCAGCTTCCCAAAGACATAAGTACCTTTGGTGGTGGCCCAAGTTTAGTCAACTGCAGCCTCGCAATAGGAGTTGGTCCTCTCACACTATGAGAGCAGTTATAGGGTTGTAAAATCTCATGGTTTGGTGAAAAACCTTCTTTGTTACTGCTGCTCCCACTTTTTCTTACCTGAACCCATCTGTTCCAGCAATGTGCATGAGCCCAGCGACTCCAGCCGATGGATAGATTGGCTCCTGCTGCTGTCAATCAAATCCAGTGACACAAGAGTAGAGGGGGTGGGCATGGCTCAGTCCTGCTGTCTGTGTTAATGGACGCAGTGGTGAGACTTAGTAGCACGCCCCATGGAGATACCCGATGAAGGGGAGGAGCAAGGAAAACGAGCAGGGGACCCTAGAGGAGGAGGCACAGGGCTTCTCTGTGCAAAACCCTTGCACAGAGCAGGTAAGTATAAAATGTTTTTATTTAAAAAAAAAACTGCAAACCTTTACAACCACTTTAAAGATCTAAGTCATGAGGTCTCCATGCAATGTCCATTAGGCAGTAGCTTCCCTGAAGCTCTCATTGATATTGTTCAGCATAATGGGCATCTCTGAAGATTCTCCAGATAGACAACCATCTACCTGATTCTCAACACAGGACAGCTTAGATTCCTTAGGGACTTGGCTTGGGCCTCGGACTATGACCTTCTCTACAGTATCATTGTCTCCAGACAAAGCCTGGATCGAAAGTCAAGGACTCCTCCCACACTGGCATTCTCTTCAAGCATCAGCTTGGGTTGGAAGAACCCTTCTAGAAAGTCACCCCAAATTTCCTCTCCCTTCAGCTCACATCATTGACTCACAAGTGATTGGCCAAAGCAGATACATATTTAGAACTTAATACATTGTTACTCATACTGACAGAACCATGATTTTCAAAGCAGTTGCGAATCATACATAAGAGGAAGCTTTGTACATTAGAAGCTTCTTAATGGTTAGCCCAACTTGATTTTGTTGCAGGAGCTGATATTGAATACATGGTAGATTCATAAGCGTACTGTAATTGTTGACAGGAGAATTTCGATTTACATACGCACGAAATTCACATGAAAAGACACCTTGCTAAATTTCTTTTATTATGAAGCCTTCTGAGTGAAAACAACTTCCTGGTTCACCTCATGGTTCTAATGGCTTTTGCGAATACATCATCTCTTACGGCACCTTCCACTATAAGCTGAGCTAATATTAGAAGCATGTAAGTATTTCCATAACGCGATTTCATTATTAATAAGGTCCAAAGAATTTCTAAACCTTGTACTCACGACGTATGCAATCAGATGAAAGAGAGTTCGATACTTTAAAGCTTCCTCACGTATTTGAATGAAATACGATCTTAGGCCCAACTTGATTTTGTTGCAGGAGCTGATATTGAAGATCTATATCTGCAGTGTATTTGTCCACATTGGTCCAAATAAACTATTTTAAAGTGACAGAAGCTGAAGTTTGGCTTTAAGCACAAGAGATGATGGTAGTTTCCCTTGGAAGAAGAAGATTTCACCCCCGTATAGAAGTTATTTAGTGCAATTTGTCTTTCCTATTCCCTCTTCTTCTTTTCTTCCCCGTTGTGACTTTTTCCAACCACTACTTCACTTACTGCATTTTCTTTTACTTCTTAAAGGGGTTGTTAATGTAAAAAAAAGTTTCCCTAATAAGCTTCCTTTACCTTAGTGCAGTCCTCCTTCACTTACCTCATCCTTCCATTTTGCTTTTAAATGTCCTTATTTCTTCTGAGAAATCCTCACTTCCTGTTCTGTCTGTAACTACATGCCGTAATTAGGGGTGCAACAGATCAAAAAACTCACGGATCGCATCGATCCTCCGTTCAGGAGTCACGGATCGGATCATTTTCGGATCAGCAAAAAAAAAGACAAATCTTGCTACACCCACCGGAGTTTTAGGCCGCGTACACACGATCGGAAAAACGAAAAAATGTATTGCCATTTATTATAGCATTCAGGGTGGGCATTACAATAATTGGATTTTTAAATAAAAACTGTGTGGCACGCTTTTCCGACCAGCTGGCTGCTTATACACTCAACACTAGTACTGTAGTCATTGGCAATTGTAATATAGCCTCCTCCAAATAGCTTTGCTGCATGTTAGACATCTGCTCTGCATCTTCTCTTGTCTTGTCCCTGCCCACCATCTTTAATACCTGGCTCCCCTCACCTATCCAGCACTTTCCCTGTTTGCAGCTCCACGTCCTGGTCTCACAGGAAGCTACATGCCAGAGCCCAGTGCACAGCGTGACATGCCTCCTCAGCACGCTGACCAGAGAACACAGCGCGCTGAGGCGGGGAGGCGTGTCACGCTGGGCTTTGGCAAGCACACTGGGTGGAGCAAGATGGCTGAAGCCGGGGACTTTCCTAGGCCGAGGCTCCGGAGCGCTCCGCGGATCGCGGGGTGTGCCGATCCGAACAGGGTGACCCGTTCGGATCACGGATCGGTGACGATCCGTTGCACCCCTAGCCGTAATGCAAGGCTTTCTCCCTGGTGTGGAGAAAGCCTCTTGAGGGGGTGAGCAGGATTGTCAGGACGCCCACTAACACACAGGCCCTTTCTCTATCTGCAAAGTAGAGAGTTCCTGACTTGTCTGCTCGCCCCCTCTCCCTCAAGAGGCTTTCTCCTCCCTTTACAACCCTTTAAGAGCATTCGTGAAATCCATTTGACTACTGCATGTTATGACTGATACGCCAACTGCCTGGTACCACACCTACACAACATTAACAATGCCAGTACTTCCAGGTGGCTTTTCAGTGTAATATCAAACCTATTGAGTCTGCAACTTTTTTCAAAACCCACGCCTGTAAATGTAAAAGGTCTGCTATGCACAAAGCTATATTAACACTTTATGTATGTTGTGCCTGAGAAACTATGCACTACCACGTGTGGCCTTTCTATACTGTTATTCTGCAAAACAATATAATGCATTGAGGTTTTTATTGGAAGTCATGTCAAATGAAATAAAGGTATTTTTTTTATAAAGCTGTTTCTTTCTCTCTTTTTTTTCTTTTAATACAATACTATAGAAATAAGCAAAATTAATGAAAACATAAAATGGCATTGCAAAGACATAAAACTATTTTATGAAAAGTATCTAAACACTAAAGAACAAAAATGTAATATTGTGGTGGATTATCTAAAATCTCTTTTATTTTAAGCTTATTCTTTTATTAGAACCACTGAAATGCTTTCTCTTTCTTGTTTTTATATTCTTTTTATATATTTTTTATATCTTTTTATATATATATATATATATATATATATATATATATATATATATATATACATATATACATGTATGATATTACAAATAGTGTTTTATTTTCCTTGAGGATTTTAAATCAGATGATGTTTTTAAAGTTACTCACTCCTAATTCTCCCGGCCCCTCCTTTATACTACAATCCAAAAGAACAGAAAGGACTTTCAAGAGGAAGCCAACCCTTCCCCCCATTGCATTCCTAGAAGGACTTTGGATTCTCCTCCTTCCTCTTGTTTCACTGGAAGAATCAATGGCGATTGTGAAATGGACTTGTGGGAGGAAACTATCCCTTGGAGAACTGTTTTGTACTATGAAGAAGCCCTATATAAACTGACCAATGAGGGTTCCATGCCAAGTACAGACTCTCAGGGGGCGTGTAATAAGAGACTGAATGGGTGTAATTAGTGGGTGTGAAATGTATGGGTTGACCAATGAATGCATTTTGTGATGTTGTATTGTTAATAAAAATAAGCCGTGGGGGCTTTAGCCTCCTCTTTGCTGGCTAAATGTTGGAAGGTGAGGATGTAAATTCTGTGTCTGGATTGCATGCTCTCATTAATCTGGGTCAACCAATAGAATGGGTAACCCTGAGATTGTTTCAGGAAATCAATTAATGAGTCTTTATCAAATATATTACAGCTTTCCAATCCTTATGCTGGCCATACACTATATTAAAAATCGTCCGAACCCATTTTTGAAAAACGAACATTCGGTCGTGAGAGCAAACGATGGTGCCATCATGTAATGACCGATAAATCGTTCAGTGGACATAAATTAAAGGGTTTCTAATGGAATTTATTTTTTCTTTAAAATAACAAACATGTAATACTTACCTCCACTGTGCAGTTCATTTTGCACAGAGTGGCCCCCATCCACGTCTTCTGGGGTCCCTCAGCAGCTGTCTCAGGTCCTCCCTGCAATTACTCACCACAGTCATGCGAGAGCTCGCATTGTGGTCAACTCTATAGCCTCTCACTGTATCACTCGGCCCCGCCCCTTGGCGTGCCGCGTCACTGGATGTGCTCTCAATCCACCCGCTCTAGTCAATCAGCGGCCAGGCTGAGCGGCGAAGAGGATCTCGGGACCGCGCAGGACTTCGAGGGGTCAGGTAAGTATAACGGAGGCTGTGGGGGGGGGGGGAACAGTTCTTTCACCTTAATGCATAGATGTATGGACTTGGCCAAAGTGCTGCAGCTCAGCTTCATGGTCTTGACAATCCTATAGCCCAGTGATGGCGAACCTTGGCACTCCAGATGTTTTGGAACTACATTTCCCATGATGCTCAACAACACTGCAGAGTGCATGAGCATCATGGGAAATGTAGTTCCAAAACATCTGGGGTGCCAAGGTTAGCCATCACTGCTATAGCCTATACCAGTGATGGCGAACCTCGGCACCCCAGATGTTTTGGAACTACATTTCCCATGATGCTCTTGCACTCTGCAGGGTAGTTGAGCATCATGGGAAATGTAGTTCCAAAACATCTGGGGTGCCAAGGTTCACCATCACTGGCCTATACCATCTTTATGTAGAGCAACACTTCTTTTTCAGATCCTCAGAGTTCTTTGGCTACAGGTAGGGCAGTCTTAGTCCCTTTTCACATTGAGGTGCTTTGCAGGTGCTATAGCGTTAAAAATAAAGCACCCTCCAGCCCTGGACTGGCACGAGCATTCTGGCATGAGCACTCTTGTTGGAATAACTATTGTACCTTTTATATACGTGTGAATTGCTACTATGTTTTGTGTTGAACCTTTTCGAAATAAAAAACTGTTATTTGAAGAAAAAAAAAAGCACCCTGAAACAGCGGCTCCATTTGGGTCACAAAAGGCAGTAGGTCAGCGCCCCCAGATGACGATCTAGAGATCGAAACGCGTCGGGACTCCATGCTGACCCTACTGCTACCATTATTATGCCTGTATTTTCTATGGACATGTGAGTGTAAACTTTGTATTTTCCGCTGAGTACATTTTATATACAGAATTACACTATATGCATCTTCGTCCTTTCCTTTTTACCCCCTATAAATCTGAGCCTTTAGACCACTTGGAAACTACCCAGGATCATCATTGGCCACCTTGGCTGTCATCCCCCATCGGTCTAATCTGTATAGGTTCAACAGTGGATACCCTCAGAACTCCATCTTCCTGTTTGTCATTCAACCGGTTTTAAAGTTGGGACCCTATAGCCTATAACCTATAGCCAGTGTCATGACACTGGTTTTAAAGTTGGGACCCTTAAGCTTATACGACTCATATAGCATAAGCTTATTTGGGTCCACTTGTTCTGGTAAGCCTCCCCCTTTTTTACTTTGGTGGTGGATCTACTAGCAACTCATCACAATCTTGTCTACAACAATCATTTTGTTCAGATTTTATGATTTTGGAATTTTTAATAATTTTTTTTCAACTATGAACTTTGAGCACGATTCAGTGTTATTACCTTATGTATGACTTGTTATTAAGTCTCTTCATTTATTGACACATATATTTAGCGCTACACTTTTTTTGTTTATTTGTATGCCTTTTTTGCGGAATTGATCTAATTCTGTGGTGTTGGCTGCCATATATATGTTAATTAAGGTAGCGCGGTAATTTATATACATATTTGTGTATATTGTTTTCTTGCAGCAGTTTTTTCACCTTAAAGAGGAGTTCTACCTAAAAAATAACTTTGTTTTAATCCACTCCCTTCCCCGTTACATGCCACATTTGGCATGTAATTTTTTTTTGGGGGGGGGGGAGTGGGGGGCTTCAGTAGGAGTGGGACTTCCTGTCCCACTTCCTTCTTCCGCCGAGGGGCTGGTTAGGCGATTAAGCCCCTCCCTGTAAGCGATCACATGGGACACATGACAGGTCCCATGTGATCGCCTCTCCAATCAGCGGCGAGCCGCTCGCGCATGCACAGTGGGTGCCCGGCCGTGAAGCCGAAGGCTGTCACGGCTGGGTGCCCACAGTAGGAATAGAGACTCTGGCTGGGGAGGGGGGGAGAGGAGCGGAGCCCCGGTCGGCGCGTCGCTGGAACGCAGGACCAGGTAAGTGAGTGTTTATTAAAAGCCAGCAGCTACACTTTTTGTAGCTGCTGACTTTTAATAAACACAATTTTGGGCTGGAACACCCCTTTAATGCATAGATGTATGGTCTTGGCCACCGTGCTGCAGCTCAGCTTCATGGTCTTGACAATCTTATAGCCTACACCATCTTTATGTAGAGCAACACTTCTCTTTTTCAGATCCTCAGAGAGTTCTTTGGCTACAGGTAGGGTTGTCTTAGACCCTTTTCACATTGAGGTGCTTTGCAGGTGCTATAGCGTTAAAAAAAAAAGCACCCTTAAACAGCGGCTCCATTCACTCCGGTGTGAAAGCCAGAGGGCTTTCACATTGGAGCGGTGTGATGGCAGGGCGTCAGAAAAAGTCCTGTCAGCAGCCTCTTTGAAGCACACCGGCAAAGCGCAGCTGTAGCAGTGCTTTGCAGGCAGTTTTAACCATTTTTCGGATGCTAGCAGGGATTAAAAGCGCCCGGCTAGCGGCCAAATAGCGCCGCAAAAACTACGGTAAAGCACCGCTAAAAATTGCGGTGTTTTACCGCCCATGCCCAAGACGGCTCAGTATCTCAGAACCTGTACTGTGCCCTCCTGATTCCAGTATTGTGCCCTCTGGACTCCCCTGTCATATGTCTTCCCAGATGGGGCCGAGCTGCGGCACGATCTGTCACCAGCTGTGTCCATTCTACATTTGTCACTGAAACAGGATAAAAGAGATAATATTTCAATAAGAAGACTTGTTCCAGTGACAGTTGTCAAAGAGGGGATTTCCCCTCACCCCTCTGTGGTGGAAAGTGCAAGTATTTCCTCCTAGTGGGACCTACAAAACAATATAAAGTGACCTGTAACGGAGGGGCTCGTGGGACCCAGAAGCTCTTAGAATAGGGTGACCAGACATCCCCGGTTTCAAGGGACAGTACCCGGATTGAGGACGCTGTCCCCGGACCAAGTCTGCCCCCGGTTTTGTCCCTGGATTGGATTTGAACAAGGGCTGGGGCAATTTCAAAGACATTCAGTGCAGAATACAAAAAAATATCTAAATTACACACCACTCCGCCGCACCTTCTAGCTTAGGGGGAGGTGTATTTTTTTTTTCAATATCTGTGCCCCTTTCTGATGATCATGTGCTGGTCAGAGGGGAGGGAATATGTCTTCAGTTTTGGGTGTATGCCCATTCAGCTCCGTTCGCATGTTCTTCTGCCTTGGCTCAAGTCCTGGCCGGCTGCCTGCCTGCTTATCTCCCTGCCTTCCATGGCGGAGGGATTTTCCTCTGCACCCCAGCCAGTAGTAGATGGGGCCCGGAGAGTGAGGGTTGACAGGCTGTGAGGCGGGCGGCGATGGGCAGAGTCGCTGATTGCCACCATGTCTAGTAAAAAAAAAACATGTCCCCGGATTTAATTTTAAAAATTTGGTCACCTTATCTTAGAAAGTATGAGATACTCCTGTTTCAGCTTCCCCAATGCCTCTTATGTGTAGATCACCCTGTGTCTCTAATAGTGGCACAGGGTGAATGAAAACCCCACTATGGTCTGTGCTAGTCAGATTTAATGCGGTATACATTATATATATTGGGCCAGATTCAGAGACATCTGCCTATTTTTAGGCAGGCGTAGCGTATCTCAGATACATTACGCCGCCGTAACTAACAGTGCCAGGTTCCTTATTCAGAAACAACTTGCGCCGTAAGTTACGGCGGCGTAGTGTAACTGTGTCGGCGTAAGCCCGCACAATTCAAATGGGGAAGATTGGGGCATGATCCATGTAAATGAATCACGACCCCACGTAATTTACGTTTTTTCTGAACGGCGCATGCGCCGTCCGTGGACTTATCCCAGTGTGAATGCGTGAAATCACGTCGCAAATAGTCAATGTAAATGACGTGAATGTAATTTACGCCCATTCCCGAACGATTTACGTCAACGATGTAGAATTCGCCGCTGTCCCGACGTCCATACTTAACATTGGCTGCACCTCATATAGCAGGGGTAACTTTACGCCGGACGAACGCTTACGCAAACGACGTAAAATACGACGCCCGGCCGCAAGTACGTTCGTGAATCGGCGTATCTCCCTAATTTACATATTCAACACGTAAATCGACGGAAGCGCCACCTAGCAGCCAGTGTAAATATACACCAAAGATCCTTACGTCGGTCAGATCAAGCAGAAATTAAGGCGTAGATGCCTTTCTGAATCGGCGTAAGGATGCGCCGGTGCAAATCTTAAAAAAACGGCGGCGTATCTGGAGATACGCCGCCGTAAAAGCTATCTGTATCTGGCCCATTGTGTGTTGGCTGTAGTGTACTATAAAGCTTGCTGTGATGAGGTGGAGTGTGATTGCATTCTATTGTTTATTGTGGCAATTAAGTCTGCTACTGTGATAAATATGTATTGTAAGACAGCTTAAAGGTCAGGTGTATGAGTCATCAGCTGTAGTTAGCTCATGTAAATTAGGTCAGGAGTCGGAGTCAGGATGTCTGTTAAAATATGTATTGAGGAGGATGTGTATTGGGGCTCATTAGGTAAACATTGTGTGATGTTGTGGGTGGAGTTGGGTCATTGTTCATTTGATTACTGCAATATCCTATAGTGTATATCAGAGCTGTATTTCTCAATAAAGGGTCATTCCTGTTGAACCTCAAAAAGAGCTGTGTGTCTCGTTAATGGGGGAATTCTTAAGGGTCGTGTTCGCCGGATTGTGGCGTGTCGGTAGCTGCCTTGTGTTCGGGAATGGAATATCCTAAACGGCTTTAGCCCCTGTCCCATTTGGGGCGCCGTTACATGACCCTTCTTTTCGAAATTTAAGATAAATAATTTGGGCTATAATTTTGTATATAAATACACCTAACTAGGCACGTAGGAAAGGCGAGGAATCATCGATCTGACTTATAGACTTTTGCAGTTAAAAAAAAATTGACTGTGCTATTGAGCTCTATACACAACAGACCTTTTTTTTCAGAAAAGCATGGAAATCACGTGAAAATTAGCTTAGAGATCAACCTATTGGCTAACACTGTGTACAATAAGAAGACAAGAAGAATTTTTATTTTTTTAACTGAATATCAACTTTTATTTGTGAACAGAATAAAGAAAAAAAAAATATACAAAACACTATACATCTCCTTAAACTGGCAAACATTAATTGCTAAGGTTTAGAAAAAAAAAAAGATTTGGCATCGTGCTGATTATTCTTTACTCTGGAGATCAGAACAATCTATGAATGTAAAATATTAATTGGCTCTGAAGATTTATCACTCCCAATGCTGTTTGGCTCTTGGGACAGATAAAGATAAAGTCCTTTGTGAAATGTATTGTCATTTCTCTTACCATCTTATATAAATATAATGTGTTGCTATACATGACACAAGTTTTTGTAGAAAAGTCTTCATCCTTTTGGAGCTTCCATGGAGCAACTCCAAAACCCTTTCCAAAACATTGGTCAGTTTGGTTCATTTGCTGCTTTCTCCTCTATAGATGGACCCTTCCCCATCTTTTTCCACTATACCTCTAGAAAGCTGTTTCTGGCTTCCATCGACTTTGATATAAAAATATATAACTCATGTTTTTCCGAAGCACAGTGGGGCTGATAACATACAGACCTGCTCTTCTCCCACATTAGATGGGTATCTCCAACTCAGGCCGGGTTTATGTGCAAAGGGTAGAAGGATTAGTACCTCCTTTCTCCTGCTGATGATCCCTCTAGTGATTACTAAAGATCAATATAGAGGAATCAGGACCTCCTTCATCCGGCTGGTGACCCCTCTAGTCATAACTATAGATCTATATTGAGGAATCAGGACCTCCTTCCTCCTGCTGGTGATCCCTCTAGTGATATAAAGATCTATATAGAGGAATCAGGACCTCCTTCATCCAGCTGGTGACCCCTCTAGTGATTACTAAAGATCTATATAAAGGAATCAGGACCTCCGTCCTCCTGCTGGTGACCCCTTTAGTGATTACTAAAGATTTATATAAAGGAATCAGGACCTCCGTCCTCCTGCTGGTGACCCCTCTAGTAAAAAAAAATCATGTCCCCGGATTTAATTTTAAAAATTTGGTCACCTTATCTTAGAAAGTATGAGATACTCCTGTTTCAGCTTCCCCAATGCCTCTTATGTGTAGATCACCCTGTGTCTCTAATAGTGGCACAGGGTGAATGAAAACCCCACTATGGTCTGTGCTAGTCAGATTTAATGCGGTATATTGGGCCAGATTCAGAGACATCTGCCTATCTTTAGGCAGGCGTAGCGTATCTCAGATACATTACGCTGCCGTAACTAACAGTGCCAGGTTCCTTATTCAGAATCAACTTGCGCCGTAAGTTACGGCGGCATAGTGTAACTGTGTCGGCGTAAGCCCGCACAATTCAAATGGGGAAGATGAGGGCATGATCCATGTAAATGAATCATGACCCCACGTAATTTACGTTTTTTCTTAACGGCGCATGCGCCGTCCGTGGACTTATCCCAGTGTGAATGCGTGAAATCACGTCGCACCTCTAGTGATTAGAAAATCGATATAGAGGAATCGGAACCTATTTATGTACTCACTTTTGTTGCCAGCGGTTTAGATATTAACCACTTGCCTACTGTGCACCTACACCTCCTTCCTGCCCAGACGAAATCTTAGCTTCCGGCACTGCGTCGCTTTAACTGACAATTGTGCGGTCGTGCAATGTGGCTCCCAAACAAAATTGGCGTCCTTTTTCCCCCACAAATAGAACTTTCTTTTGATGGTATTTAATCACCTCTGCGATTTTTATTTTTTGGGCTATAAACAAAAAAAGAGCGTAAATTTTGAAAAAAAAACCACAATGGGCTAGATTCACTCTGCGTGAGTGGGGTTGTATCTATGCGCCTGATTCTTAGAATCAGTTACGCATAGATTTGTGTTAGATCCGACCGGCGTAAGTCTCTTACGCCGCCGTATCTTTGTTGCATATTTATGCTGGCCGCTAGGTGGCGTTTCCGTGGATTTATGCATAGAATATCCAAATGAGCTAGATACGACGATTCAGGAACGTAGTTGCGGCCGGCGTATCTATTTTTGTCGTTTACGTTAGACTTACGCCTGGCGTAAAGTTACCCCTGCTATATGAGGCGCAGCCAATGTTAAGTATGGAAGTCGGGACAGCGTCGTATTGTATGTCGTTTACGCCATTTGCGTAAGTCGATTCAGAATGGGGCTGGGCGTAAGTTAAGTTCACGTCGTTTATATTGACTATTTGCGACGTGATTTGGAGCATGCGCACTGGGATACGTTCACGGCCGGCGCATGCGCAGTACGTTCGCCGCGTCATTTACATGGGGTCAGTGTTAATTTAAATACAACACGCCCCCTACCTGCCCTTTTTGAATTACGCGGGGATTCGCCAGCCCATTTAAGCTAGGCCGCCGCAACTTACGGAGCAAGTGCTTTGTGAATACAGCACTTGCCTGTAAAAGTTGCGGAGGCATAGCTTAAATCGGATACGCTACGCCCGCACAAAGATACGCTCTCCATCCTGAATCTAGTCCATTATTTTTTTGCTTTTTGCTATAATAAATATCCCATTAAAAAAAAATATATATATATATATATATATATATATATATATATTTTTTTTTATCTCAGTTTAGGCCGATACGTATTCTTCTACATATTTTTGGTAAAAAAAAAAAAAACGCAATAACCGTATAGTGACTAGTTTGCGCAAAAGTTATATTGCCTACAAAATAGGGGACATAATTATGATTTATTTTTTACTAGTAATGGCTAGCGATCTGCGAGTTTTTTTCGGGACTGCCACATTATAGCAGACAAATCGGACACTTTTGACACATTTTTGGGACCATTCACATTTATACAGTAAACAGTGCTATAAATATGCATTGATTACTGTATAAATGTGACTGGCAGGGAAAGGGTTAACCACTAGGGGGCAGGGAAGGGGTTAAATGTGTAGCTTAGTGAGTGTTCTAACTGTAGAGGGAGGGGGTGACTGGGGGAGGTGACCGATCTGTGCCCCTATGTACAAGGGACACAGCATCGGTCTCCTCTCCCTGACAGGACATGGAGCTCTGTGTTTACACACAGAGCTCCACGTCCCTGCTCAGTTACTGGGCAATCGCGGGTGCCCGGTGCCCGCCGGGCACGCGCATTGTGTTCCCAGTAACGCGACGGGTGCGCACCCTATCGGCTTTAAATGACAGGACGTCATATGACGTTCTGTCAGAACAACAGGGTATTCCGCCCGCCTTCATTTGACGGCGTGCAGTACCCTAGTGGTTAATGGCTGTGTGTTGAGTTATTTTGTGGGCACAGCAAATTGACAGTTATACAAGCTGTATACTCACTACTTTACATTGTAGCAAAGTGTCATTTCTTCAGTGTTGTCACATAAAAATGAGGGGTGTACTAACTTTTTTGAGGTAATAATAAAAATGTACAAAGTTTATTGAAAGTTATAGAAATCATTTATAAAAGTCAGCAAGTGTTTAGAATCCTTTGATTGGCAATATGTTAAACTGCGAGTAGCGCGAACTGTCAAATTTGCATAAGTCATCTCAGTTTTCCCACATCGTGGTTTAGTTCATGTACTGCCTGGCTGAACAATAAAACAGGTGACCTGTTGTCTATATTTTAGTCACCTGTGTCATACCTCACCCTTATTTTATTGATTCAATTTGCCAGTAACAATTCCAACCAGAACCAAAAATATCAGGTTATGGGGTTAGCTGACCTTTACAGCACTAAACCCAGTTTTATAATCTGAATTCTCAGTGCTTACAGAAGGCAGGATATTGATTTCAGAAGATTAGGATGTTCCACACGTGGGTGCAAAAACATACCTGAAAATGAAAAAAAACATTTAAAGTGGATGTAAACCCACTCTCATCCTTTCTAAACGACTGCCATAGTGCTGATCTATAAGGATATAGATGCCTCCCGCATGTACCTTACCTGTCAAATGTATCCCCTCTGTCTGTTATAAGAACTGAAAAACTGCAGATTCTGTGGGTGGGTCTGTTGTCTGGAGCTCTGTGGGTGGAGTCGTGATGCCAGTAGACTCCCCGCCCACCTTTACACTTCACTTGTCAACATGCATTTTTTCCTGTGTATTCCTGATGCAGCGTACACACGATCATTTTTCGGGTTGTAAAAAATGTTTTTCAGTCTCTAGAAAAAACAATGTTTTTTTTCAACTTGATAATTAAAACAACGTTTCCCACAAACGATCGTGAAAAAAAAATGCCCTAGCAAAGCGCGGTGACGTACAACACGTACGACGGCACTATAAAGGGGAAGTTCCATTCGGATGACACCACCCTTTGAGCTGCTTTAGCTGATTTTGTGTTAGTAAAAGAGGATTTGCGCTTTTCTGTCTGTTACAGTGCGATGAATGTGCTTACTCCATTACGAACGCTACTTTTACCAGAACGAGCGCTCCCGTCTCATAACTTGCTTCTGAGCATGCACAGATTTTTCACGCCGTTAAAGCCCACACGCAATTATTTTTTACAGCCCGAAAAACGACAACGTTAAAAATGTCGTTAAAAAATAGAGCATGTTCGAATTTTTTTTTGGCCCGTTTTTCAGAACCCGGAAAATTCTCTGAAGCCCACACACGATCTTTTTTAATGACACTAAATTCTGCTATGATCACTAACATCCAGTCAAAATCCAGAAAAGTAACCACATGACTTCAGAAAAAGAGTCGGGGTGGGAATTAAGAAATAATGCCTGTCTGAAACTAGTGCATGAGATATGTAAATAACCTGTCACTCACAGCAAGGGGGCGGAACGGACTAAGGTTTTTCTCTGTAAGTACGTTTTGTTTCACTGAACAATAAAAGAGGATTGCTCAGACCTGGATTAATTCTGTGAGGGAAGACTGGGCACAGATGATAGGAAATCTTATTCTCTACATCAAAAAAAAATAATAATTCGGGTTTACATCCACTTTACCACTTAAGCCCCTGACCAATATGCAGGCTAAGGACCCAAGGTGTTTTTACAATTTGACACTGCGCTGCTTTAACTGGTAATTGCGCGGTCATCCAATGTTGTACCGAAACAAAATTTGCGTCCTTTTCTTCCCACAAATAGAGCTTTCTTTTGATGGTATTTGATTGCCTCTGCGATTTTTATTTTTGCCGATATAAACAGAAAAATACTATAATTTTGAAAAATACTAGAGGAAAAAAGCTCCTAATTCTACTTTTTTTCAGTATTGTAGGCAAGGATGTTCAAGCAAAATTCAACTTCAGTTGCCAGTTTTATTCTGGTCGGCTTCAGAGGTTTGACGAATTTCAGATTTTTGCTTTTCAGTGTCTTCCTTGTGATCTACATTCTGATAGTAGCAGGAAATGTGTTGACCATCGTCTTAGTGTCGATCACTCCAAGCCTTCGTTCATCAATGTACTTTTTCCTTTGTAACTTGTCGGTGTCGGATATTTTGTACTGTACGGGAATCGTGCCCAACATGTTGTACGTGGTCTTGAAGGATGGTGGCTCCATAACTCTGGTCGCTTGCCTCACCCAATTTCAGATCTATGGAGAATCCTTGGCAGTGAGTGCTATCCTGTTAGGGATGATGTCCTACGACCGATACATTGCCATTTGCAAGCCACTCCACTATTCCATGATTATGAACATCCGCCTCCAGTATCAGTTGGCCCTTTTCTCTTGGTTGTCAGGATTTGTCATAACACTGAATTTTTCCATCAAGATTTCCCAGCTGATTTTCTGCGCTTCCAATGTCATTGACTATTACTTTTGCGATTTTTACCCCTTGTTGGATCTCTCCTGTTCTGAAGTCTTGGTTTTGGAGATACAGTCCAATGTTTTTTCTTTTATTTTGGTGTCCATTCCATTCTTCTTTATTTGTGTGACTTATGTGTGTATCATTCTCTCCATTCTGAAGATCTCCTCTGTCTCCGGGAGGCAAAAAGCCTTCTCCACTTGTAGTTCCCACCTCTCCATTGTCTGTCTTTTCTACGGGTCCCTCACTGTTGTCTATTTGTCATCAGCCAAAAATTATTCTTTGAATGTGAATAAAGCTTTATCCCTTCTCAATACCATGGGCACGCCACTGCTCAACCCCATAATATACAGCCTGAGAAATACAGAAATTAAGGAGGCGCTTTGGAGATTAGGTCTCAGGTGTTTTTTGGCGGTAAAGAGGTTTTATGGAAATTGGAAGCTTAACCACTTAAAATCCGGACCATTATGCAGGTAAAGGACCTGGCCAGTTTTTGCGATTCGGCACTGCGTCGCTTTAACTGACAATTGCGCGGTCGTGTGACGTGGCCAGGGCCGGACTGGGAATAAAAGCCAGCCCTGGAAGAAATGTCATACCAGCCCCATAACATTATTATACGAGCCCAACAGCATATTTTCTTGTTAATAAAAGGGAAAACCATGCATTTTAAAACTGGTTTGAAGAGTGTAGTATATATAGATAAGACAGATATAAAAGCACATAGGGTTATATATATATATATTACAGTACATACCAAAAGTTTGGACACACCTTCTCATTCCAAGAGTTTTCTTTATTTTCATGACTATGAAAATTGTAGATTCACACTGAAGGCATCAAAACTATGAATTCACACATGTGGAATTGTATACATAACAAAAAAGTGTGAAACAACTGAAAATATGTCATATTCTAGGTTCTTCAAAGTAGCCACCTTTTGCTTTGATTACTGCTTTGCACACTCTTGGCATTCTCTTGATGAGCTTCAAGAGGTAGTCACCTGAAATGGTCTTCCAACAGTCTTGAGTTCCCAGAGATGCTTAGCACTTGTTGGCCCTTTTGCCTTCACTCTGCGGTCCAGCTCACCCCAAACCATCTCGATTGGGTTCAGGTCTGGTGACTGTGGAGGCCAGGTCATCTGACGCAGCACCCCATCACTCTCCTTCTTGGTCAAATAGCCCTTACACAGCCTGGAGGTGTGTTTGGGGTCATTGTCCTGTTGAAAAATAAATGATGGTCCAACTAAACGCAAACCAGATGGAATAGCATGCCACTGTAAGATGCTGTGGTAGCCATTCTGGTTCAGTATGCCTACAATTTTGAATAAATCCCCAACAGTATCACCAGCAAAGCACCCCCACACCATCACACCTCCTCCTCCATGCTTCACGGTGGGAACCAGGCATGTAGAGTCCATCCGTTCACCTTTTCTTTGCGTTGCACAAAGACACGGTGGTTGGAACCAAAGATCTGGACTCATCAGACCAAAGCACAGATTTCCACTGGTCTAATGTCCATTCATTGTGTTCTTTAGCCCAAACAAGTCTCTTCTGCTTGTTGCCTTTCTTTAGCAGTGGTTTCCTAGCAGATATTCTACCATGAAGGCCGGATTCACACAGTCTCCTCTTATCAGTTGTTCTAGAGATGTGTCTGCTGCAAAAGGTGCCTACTTTGAAGAACCTAGAATATGACATATTTTCAGTTGTTTCACACTTTTTTGTTATGTATATAATTCCACATGAGTTAATTCATATGCCGCGTACACACGGTCGTTTTTTGCGATGAAAAAAAACGACGTTTTCTGTGAAGTAAAAAACGACGTTTTTGAAACGTCACTTTCAAAGACGATGTTGCATACACACCATCGTTTTTTTCACAAAAAACAAGGTTACGTTCACCACACTTTTCCATTGAAGCTCGCTTCATAACTAGCTTCTGGGCATGCGCGGGTTGAAAAACGTTGTTTTAAACTACGTTTTTGCTACAGACGGTGACTTTTTGTGAAACAAAAAACGACGTTTTGAAAAACGACACAAAAAATTCAAGCATGTTGGAATTTTTTTTTGGTCGTTTTTTTGAAGACAAAAAACAAAGTTTTGCCCACACACGATCAATTTAAATGACGTTTTAAAAAACGTCGTTTTTTTTCATCGCAAAAAACGACCGTGTGTACGCGGCATTAGATTTGATGCCTTCAGTGTAACGCTACAATTTTCATAGTCATGAAAATAAAGAAAACTCTTGGAATGAGAAGGTATGTCCAAACTGTTGGTCTATACTGTAATATATATATATATATATATAAAAGCAAATTCCAGTTAGAAGTGGTAAAAGTGGAGCAATTATCAAGGGGGACACCTGAGACTCTAGGAATGTGGGGGGGGGGGGGGACTCTAATGACCAGAGACAACCTTTCCGCAGAAAGAATACACTAAGGTAAGGGGGGGTTACTGGTATAAGGGGGAAACCTTTATATCAGTTCCCCCTTACATTATTGTATTCACTCCCTCCTTACATCAGTGACCCCCTCAGTCTGGCCTGGTGGTGCTGTCACTGACCTCCTCTCAGGTGCACCATGCAGGGCTCAGTCAGTCGGCTTCAGCTTGGTGGCTCTGGTTTTCCTATAGTCTCTTCTCCACAGTTCACACAATTCTGAATTCTACCATGACCCACATCCCGGCGGCGCTCCCATTCTTGACTCCTCTCCAGACTCCCTGATATAGGAGATGTCAGAGGCTGCGGGCATGGTACAGGAGATGTCAAGATGTCAGGCTGCGGACATGGTACAGGAGATGTCAAGATGTCAGAGGCTGCGGGCATGGTACAGGAGATTTCGGAGGCTGCGGACATGGTACAGGAGATTAATGCAGCCTTACTGTGCCCATTAATGCAGCCTCTCTGCCAGTCCATGCAGTCTCACTGTGCCCATCATTGCAGCCTCACTGTGCTCATCATTGCAGTCTCACTTTACCCATCATTGCAGCTCCACTATGCCCATCATAGCAGACTTACTGTGCCCATTATTGCAGCCCCACCGTGCCCATATTTTCAGCCTTACCATGTCCATCATTGCAGCCTGACCATGCATCATCATTGCAGCCTTGCCCTGCCCATAATTGCAGCCCTACCGTGCAGATAATTGCAGCAAAAAAAATTGCGCAAACCAATCAATTTATGCTTTTTGTACCGTATTTATCGGCGTATACGCATACTTTTTTGCCCTGAAAATCAGGGCAAAATCGTGGGTGCGCGATATACGCCGATACCCGCTTTCCCGTGCCGAGTTTGAATACTGCGCCGGCATATACCGAGCGCAGTACACTCGGGCAGGCTCGGCTCCTCTCGCGCTCACGTCCTGGACGTACAGGATGTGAGCGCGAGAGTAGCCGAGCCTGCCCGACTATACACGAGTGTACTGCACTCGGTATATGCTGGCGAAGTGTTCAAACTCGGCGCGGAAAAGCGGGGATCGAGCAGGACGCCGGACCCGACAAAAGAGGACACCTGAAGCCGCAGACAGACGCCGGACCCGACGAGGCCGCCGATGGATGCCGCGCAAGACACCAAAACTGTACGTACAAAAATCTTTTTTCCACAGGAATGCGGGTCCACTTTACGGGTGCGTGCTATACGCCTAAGCGCGCAATACCCCGATAAATACGTTAATTTTTTTTACCAAAAATATGTAGCAGAATACATATTGGCCTAAATTGATGAAGACATTTTTTGTTGGTATGTTTTATAGCAGAAAGTAAAAAATGATGTTTTTTTTCAAAATTGTTGCTATTTTTTTGCTTATAGCACAAAAAATAAAAACCGTAGTGGTGATCAAATACCACTGAAAGAAAGCTCTATTAAGGGGGGGTTGAGAATTCCTAACCTATGGCTATATTATCTTTCAGCCAGATATACACAACTCGCACAATGGTATGCACCATCCAGCCATATACCATGGCTATTATTTGAGGAACAATCAGTCCTACCATACCACCTCCAGGGCCTCCCTTGGTCCAAATCCATTAAAACTCAAGGAATTGGCCACCTTAACAAAGTAGTACACCAAAATCTCCTATTATGGCACAGACAAAAGCATAAATTTAACATCTCATCAGAAATTCCTCCCCTAGCTTCTTTCATAGGGGACCCTCTTTTTTCCCCTCCTGACCTAATCTCAAATCAATATACTATATGGCAA
This sequence comes from Rana kukunoris, assembly GCA_029574335.1. Classification (NCBI taxonomy): domain Eukaryota; kingdom Metazoa; phylum Chordata; class Amphibia; order Anura; family Ranidae; genus Rana; species Rana kukunoris. Next base: position 526,124,716 of record CM056051.1, read on the forward strand.
CTCCTCAAACTATCTAACCTAAAGTCACTCACAAAAAATAATTCATTTCGTACTTTTACAGAATTGCAAACAGAATATAAACTTACAGAGTCTGAACTCTCTGACTACAACAACATTAAGATTTTCTACCAAAAATACTTCTCACTCACACTCCAATCCCCAGTCACAATATTTGAACCAATCTGTCTCACTTCACCTCGCGATAGGGGCTTAATATCCAGAATTTATAAAAGCTTAAATGAACACAACATACCAGATAAAACACGCCAAATGTCCCAGTGGGAATCAGACTTGAATGAAACCTTCTCTATAGATCAATGGGATATTATGATTAATAATTTACAAAAAAGCACCCAGACAGCCTCCATCAGGGAATCCGCCATCAAACTTCAACATAGGTGGTACCTCACCCCGGACAGACTCAACTCATTCTATCCAACAATCTCCCCCCTAGGCTTCAGAGGATGCCCAGCACAGGGCTCTCTTATACACACATTCTGGGAATGTACACACCTTAAAGGGGTAGTTCACCCAAAAACCTTTTTTTTAACATTGATTGAGGCTCGTTTTGTCAAGGGGAATCGGGTGTTTTTTTTTTAGAGTCGAAGCAGTACTTACCGTTTTAGAGATGCATCGTCTCCGTCGCTTCCGGGTATGGTCTTCGGGAATGGGAGTTCCTATTTGATTGACAGGCTTCCGACGGTCGGATACATCGCGTCACGATTTTCCGAAAGTAGCCGAACGCGGTGCGCAGGCGCAGTATAGAGCCGCACCGGCGCTCGGCTTCTTTCGGCTACTCGTGACGCGATGTATGCGACCGTCGGAAGCCTGTCAATCAAATAGGAACGCCCAGACCAGAAGACCATACCCAGAAGCGGCGGAGACGATGCATCTCTAAAACGGTAAGTACTGCTTCGATTCTAAAAAAAAAAAAACGATTCCCCTTGACAAAACGAGCCTCAATCAATGTTAAAAAAAGGTTTTTGGGTGAACTACCCCTTTAAAACTACGTGGCAACAAGCCAAAAACAAAATAGAACAAATAATAGGTAGAAGAATTGAACTCACATCTAAAATGTGCCTCCTTTTCTATCCTATTCTTGATATTCCTATAGCAACTACCAGACTTATACACACATTGTTCAGTTCTATTCACTGGGCTATAGCTCTTAACTGGCGTTCCCCCACAGTGCCATGGTCCCAAATTATGAATCGCATGCTTACCATCAAGCTATCAGAACATATCCATCACACATTATTCGACACTATGGACACATATAATAAAAAATGGAAACCTTGGGATCTTTCTCTGTTAGTTCAATGATCTACTATGTGATACTGTTATTATGTTTTTATAAATGAACAAACCCATAAGGTCTTTGTGCCTCTATAAAGTTTTATGAATGATTCATTCTTACATCCCAATGTTTGTATTCATCCCTCTTAGGCCTCGTACACACGAGGGGATATGTCCGCTGAAAACGGTGCGATGGACCGTTTCAGCAGACATCTTCGCTCGTGTGTACGGGCTAGCGGACAGATTTGTCCACCCGACAGATTTCAAAGCATGCTTTGAAATCTATCCAGTGGGAATCTGTCCGCCCGACATGTCTGATGGTTAGTACACTTACCAGCAGACATGTCGTCCCCCACCGCCGCCGCCGCCGAATGGATTCGGCGCATGCGCGGAAGTGTTTTACTTCCTGGTGCGGTGACGTGGCGGTGACGTGGCGGTGACGCGGCGGCGTCAACGTCACCGCCACGTCACCGTGCCGTCCGGCGGCGGGGAATTTGATCCGATGGTGTGTACACGCCATCGGATCAAACTCCCGATCGGACATATCCGATGGAAATGGTCCGCGGACCGTTTTCATCGGATATGTCCGATGGTGTGTACGCGGCCTTATATTACTGCTACTTATACATCATACTGATATTCTCTGCACCCTTCTTCATGTATGTATCCCTTGCCAATGTACAGTTATTTTGTATTGAGACTTATTTTTCAATAAACCGTTTGTAAACAAAAAGAAAGAAAGCTCTCTTTGTGCAAAAAAAGGTCCAAACACTTTGTTTGGGACCAGAGTCGCACGATCACTTAATTCCCTTTTCTCCATCAGTTCATTCCCCAGTAATTACCTTTTGTATCACCTGAACCCGTCCGCGGGTCAGAGCACCAGCAAAGCCCCGCCCCCTCCCTCCCTGCACACAGACTCGCGCACCTATGTATGTCTACACAGCCACCTTCACCTGCTTCCCATCACTGGGGCGCCCACATAGGCAGTGGCGGTGCTGCGCATGAATTGTATAATAATTGTGCTGTCTGGCCTCATTGGCTGCGCAAACTATTGATGAAATTATAAATCCTGTACAGTAAATAAATTGATTGTTTATTAAAGTGTGTATGCGGACACCCCAAGTTCCTTTCATCGGTGTACTACACAGACAGTTGCGTTTGTTCTTAGCAAAATAAATACATAAATAAATATAAATACATACAAACATAAATAAATCCAAGTAAATACATACAAAAATAAATACATAAATATATAATAATAAAATAAAAACATCTCATGAACAAGCCACTCTCTGAACGACTTGCTGTGACAATAGATCTTCCACCTTTGGCAAGTAAATATTGCCCCCACACTCTCCTCCATGCGCAGCACCGCCACTACCTATGTGGGTGCTCCGCTCCAGTGATGGGAAGCAGGTGAAGGTGGCTGTGTAGACGCATAGGTCTGTGTGCAGGAAGGGAGGAGGCAGGGCAGGGCCGGGCTTTGCTGGTGCTCTGACCCGCGGACGCCTATCCCTCGGTTTAAAATTGTTGCTGCCGCTCAGGGAAGTGGCCTGTTACAGAGGGATCGGGACCTACCTCCGAGCGTTTCCCGGCGACAATGCCGATATCTTGACCTTCCCTCAGCAGGACACGCTGCCTGTGACAAAAGTCCCGCCCTCCTCCTAGACCAGCTCTTGTGATAGACAGAACACTGCATCTATCACATGAGCTGGTCTAGGAGGAAGGCAGACATTTGTCACAGGCAGCGCGGCCAAATTTTTCACAATGAACTCCGTGCCTTAATGCCAGCAGTGTGTGACAGGAGGTGGGAGAGGAGCGGGGAAGCCGCGGCTTAGCTCAAACCGGCCTCAGAACAGGCAGCCTACTGGGATATCTCCCGGTATCCCGGTAGGCCAGTCCGGCCCTGCTACTTAACCACTTCAGCCCTGGACCATATTGCTGCTCAATGACCGGGCCCCTTTTTGCGATTCAGCACTGTGTCATTTTAACTGACAATTTCGCGGTCGTGCGACGTGGCTCCCAAACAAAATTGGCGTCCTTTTTTCCCCACAAATAGAGCTTTCTTTTGGTGGTATTTGATCACCTCTGCAGTATTTATTTTTTACGCTATAGACCAAAATAAGCGACGATTTTGAAAAAAAATATGAATATTTTTTACTTTTTGCTGTAATAAATATCCCCAGAAATATATAAAAAAAAATATATTTTTTCCCCAGTTTAGGCCGATACGTATTCTTCTACATATTTTTCGTAAAAAAAAATATTGCAATAAGTGTTTATTGATTGGTTTGCACAAAAGTTATAGGCCCAAATTCACAAAGCACTTACGCGGACGTATCTCCAGATACGACAACGTAAGTACAAATGTGCGCCGTCGTATCTATGCGCCGATCCACAAAGCAAGATTTGTTGAAAAATAGGCTTCAGCTGCCCGACGTTACTTTCCTACGACGGCGTATAGTGGGCGCATATTTACGCTGGACTCATGTGGCACTCCCATTGATTTTCGATGAAAATATGCAATGAGGAAGGTACTTGCACCCGGCACATAATATACGTTGTTTGCTTAAGTCGTACGTCCGGCGTAAAGTTATTCCCCATATTGAAGGCGCAACTCATGCAAAGTTATGTACCAGGGAACGAATCCTGTCGAATTTTACGTAGTTTACGTTGTACGTGAATAGGGCTGTGCGTAGGTTACGTTCACGTCGTAGGCAGTGTTTCGACGTATCTTATTCAGTTGTTTCGACGTGATTGTGAGCATGCGCACTGGGATGTGTCCAAGGCACGACGCATGCGCAGTTTTAAGTACTTGTCTGACGCTCGGCCCATCATTTGCATGGGGTCACGCTTCATTTAAATGTATCGCGCCCACTTCCACTTCCGCCTACGAATATACACTACGCTGGGGCAGAGTTGGGAGCATTTGTTTTGTGAATTTCGTGCTTCCCTCTCTACGCAGTGCCGGCGTAGCATAAAAGACATACGCTACGGGGGCATAAATATGCGCCGATGTGTGTGAATCCGGGCCATAGCGTCTACAAAATTGTTGATAGTTTTATGTCATTTTTATTAATATATTTTTTTACTAGTAATGTCGGTGATCAGCGATTTTTATCACTACTGCGACCTTATGGCGGACACTTCGGACACTTTTGAGACATTTTTGGGACCATTGCCATTTTTATAGCGATCAGTTCTATAAAAATGCAACTGCCAGGGAAGGGGTTAACACTAGGGGGCGAGAAATGGGTTAAGTATGTTCCCTGGGTGTGTTCTAACTGAAGGGGGGGTGGACTGACTTGAGGAAATGACTGATCGCTGTTCATACATTGTATAAACAGATGATCACGCATTTTTCTCCCTGACAGGACCGAGAGCTGTGTGTTTACACACACAGCTCCCGGTTCTCGCTCTGTAACGAGCGATCGCGGGTGCCCGGCGGTGATCGCGCCAGCCGGGCACACGCATCGGACCCGGGGCGAGCTATTGGCTGATTCGCGAGATGACGTAATAACAACCATTCAACTGCGACGGCTGGTTGACAAGCGGTTAAAGGTTCACATAAGACTTTATTCAAATACAATTCAGGGGGACAATCCAAAGAGTATCCAACACATTCCAGGGGTCCAAAATGGTCACCAGGACAAACAGAGACAAAGACGAGAATAAAGCCTCGTACACACGCACGGTTTACTCGGCAAGAACCAGCAAGAAAACTGCTGGCAGAACTTTCTTGCCGAGTAAGGCCTCGGACACACGACCGAGAATCTTGTCGTAAATGAAACGTTGTTTTCCTCAACGAGTTCCTTGTCAGGCTTGTCGAGAATCTTGTCAAGCATTCGTTGCATACACACTGTCAAGACAAAATCTCATCGTTCCCAAATGCAAGGACATACAACACGTACGACGGCACTATAAAGGGGAAGTTTGTGTCCACTGGCACAACCCTTGGGGCTGCTTTTGTTAATCTTATGATACTGCGTGTAAAAGTAAAAGTTTGGTGAGAGACGATTCACGCTTTTCAGTCTGTTACAGCGTGACAAAGGTGGTATCTCCATTACGAACGCTAATTTTACCGAAGGTGCGCTCCCGTCTCATACTTTATTCTGAGCATGCACAGGTTTCTAAGCATACACACAAACGTGTTTCTCGTCATAAACCAGCCCGACGAGAAACACGACGAGGAAAAAGAGAACTTGTTCTCTTTTTTTCTCATCGAGATCCACGACAGTTTTCTTGACGAAAAACTAAGGCCGTGTACACACGGCAGAGAACCTCGACGGGCAGAACACATGGTTCCGCCCGTCGAGGTTCCCTGCCGGCCGTCGAAATCGGCGACCCGCCCGTTGGGAATGGCAACCAGCCATTCATCCAGGCGGGCCGTCGAGCAAATAGAGAGCGTGCTCTCTATTTCTGCTCGACGGGCTTCCCGACGGGAAGCTCGCCGAGAGCGTACACACGGCTGAGGTCCTCGCTGGAATGCAGCTTCCAGCGAGGTTCTCGCTGGTTTCCAGCGAGAACCTCGGTCGTGTGTACGCCGCCATACACACGAATGCTTTTCTTGGCAAAGATGCCCTGCCGGCATTTTTCTTTATTGGATTTTGCCGAGGAAAATGGTTGTGTGTACGAGGCCTAAACCATGCGTGTGTACGAGCCTTTCAGGTTTCTCGTCAAGAAAACTGCCTAAAATCTCGACGAGAAAAATAGAGAACATGTTCCCTATTTTCTCGTTGTGATTCTTGGGAGTGTTTTCCTGCCGAGAAACCCGCAAGTGTGTATACTTACCTTTGACCCATGCTCGGTAGCTTCCTAGGCATAGGTAGGGTGCAGCAAGATGGTGGCGACGGCATTGGATGTGACGAGCGCATGTTCATCATACGCAATGACGTCACCGTGTTCTTGCCGCGGTTCTTTTGAAAGGAGTGTCTGTACACTCGGGTGGCAAGAGATCATCAGGAAAAACAGCGTTTTTTTCCTGACGAGATTTTGGCCCGTGTGTACAGGGCATTAGAACCAGACTTGCTTATATAGGTTCTAACAATTTTCTATTCAATCAAAAACTATGCAAAGAAGGTAATAGGTTTTTTACTGGAGACAAGAGGTTTAACTACAAGCACCACCTCCCCAAGACATATTAGGAGAAATAACAAGAAACAGAAATGGGAGTTTTAAGATGCACAAAATCTTTAATCCAAGGTTAAAAAGGTTATTCCCTTGGGATAGATTAAGTTAAGTTGATCTTCCCTGGTCTAATGTTATTGTATTGGCATCAAGGAAAGGAATCCAGTTATCTTTAATGAAGGAAGTGTCTAGATGGCACGGTCCTTCTGAAGTTTAATACCAGTATTTGAAATATACTTTTTAGGAGTGATATGAATATCAGCCTTTGGATTCTTGACTTCTTATTATAACAAGGTGTTATTATAGGGCTATTTTCCCCTCACACTGATACTCTGCTGGACCACCTGGGGGGACTTGAGGGTCTTTTGAAATCTTGTTCATGTTTGGGTGACATTGTACATAAGGTCTTACAAAAGCTCCTGAAGAAGCCATGATTATGGTGAAACATGTATGGGCAACCAACTTTTGTATTGTGACCGCATGATTTTCATGTTCTACTTTTAAACTTTATCTATTTTAATCATCTTTTTCATTTTAATAAAATTCGGAAATTTGTATTATCAATTTGATTAGATTTTTTGCACCTTAAAACTCACGTTTCTGTTTCTCCTATGCAAAGAAGGTTTTGACTAGTGATGCCCTTTAAACAAACCCTGTCTTTTATTAAAAAAATATAAATTGGCATACCTGAAAAACAAGCTAAATACTTACCTATTTTGCTTCTTGAACTGTCAGAACACAGCTCCATTCAAGAGAAATCCTGTGCAAAAGATTGCAGGGAAAACAGCACTTCAACAACTCTGCATGGGGAAGAAAAAGTCTAACACTCATGCCGCGTACAGACGACCGTTTTCCATGTCATGGCAAAAAAACAAAGTTTTTCTCAACGTGATTCTTGTCAAGCCTGCCTTGCATACACACGATCGTGATAAAAAATGCTTGAGCAAAGCGCGGTGACGTACAACACGTACGACGGCACTATAAAGGGGAAGTTCCATTCGAATGGCGCCACCCTTTGGGCTGATTATGCAAATTTCCCTTCTCATAACTTGCTTCTGAGCATGCGCGTTTTTTTCCCCATCGTTAAAGAGTACACACGACCGTTTTTCACAATGAGAAAAACGACGACGTGAAAAACAACGAGAAAAAATAGAGCATGTTCTAAATTTTTAATGCCCATTTTTCACTTTGAGAAAAATGCTCTGGAGCCCACACACAGCCGTTTTTAACGACCAATTAAAAAAATTGCATTCTTCTCGTCATAAAAAACGGTTGTGTGTACGTGGCATAAGACAGAAATTCCCTTTATTTCCTTGTTTCCTGTTGTTGAGTTGAGTTGAGGTGCACTTTCTATAGCGTGGTCAATTACCCCGAAGGATCCCGACACGCTGGCGACGTCCCTGGGTAAACGCAGGGACAAGTGGACAACAAGATGGTACGACTTGGACTGATGTTCCCCGCTCGGATGTTACACTCAGGCCAACTGACGCCTTAAGCCGGGTAGGCTTGATGGAATAGCCATGTTTTTAAACTCCGGCGAAAGGCCGCCAGTGATGCCGCCTCCTGGATGTCCTCCGGGAGGGAGTTCCACAGCATGACACCCTGGTGGGAGAAGGACCTGCCACCCCGACGAGTTTTCTTAGGCACCGGTATGCTTAGGAGGCATTTCCTGCTAGATCGCAGAGTTCTTCCCGGGGCTCTCTTGAGGAACCTTCTCCGCAGGTAGCCAGGGGCTATGCCTTTCAAGATCTTATACATAAGGCAGCCGGCTTTGAACAGAGAACGTTGAACAACGGGCAGCCAATGCAAGGCTTTCCGGGCAGGGGTGATATGTTCCCTCAAGGGGACACCCGTGAGTAACCTTGCCGCTGCATTCTGAACAAGCTGCAACCTGCGGGTGGATTTCCTTGGTAATCCTAGATAAAGAGAATTACAGTAGTCTAGGCGACTACCGATCGTGGCGCAGACCACGGTCTTTTTATCTGGTGGCTCCAGGTACTTAAAAAGCACCCGAAGTAGTTGAGCTGCCAGTGGCATGAGCTGACAACCCTGCTTATCTGCGGTTCCAGAGTCAATCTGGAGTCCAGGATGAAACCCAAGTCCCGCACCTGGGTACCAACCACCGGTGGGGCGCCAAAAGAGGCGGGCCATGGGGGGAGGTTAGGTGGACAGGACAAGTCGCTGAAGATGATACCCTCAGTCTTGTCTCCATTCAGTTTTAAAGAATTGGAGGCCATCCATGTGTTGACATCCTCCAGACAGGAAGCCAGTATGAGACTGGGAGTCTGGTTCCTGGGCAACCTCAGATAAATCTGGGTGTCGTCTGCATACACTTGATACTGGACTTTATGGGTCTGGATGACATCAGTCAGTGGCTTCATATAGATGTTAAAGAGTAGGGGCGACAAGGCCGAGCCCTGAGGCACCCCACAAACCAGGGCTGAGTTGGTGGAATAATGAGGGCCAAGTTTGATCTTTTGCACTCTGCCCTGGAGAAATGAGGCCACCCATGCCAACGCTGCGCCATCCATGCCCAAAACAGATTGCATACGTCGTAGTAAAATCGTGTGATTGATGGTATCAAAAGCAGCCGACAAGTCCAGCAAAACCAAAACTACCGAATCTCCATCGTCCAGGCTATTGAGGACATCGTCATAAACACATAGAAGACTTGTCTCTGTACCACGCCCAGGGCGGAATCCAGACTGATGTTCATCCAGAATGTTAAAGGACTCCAGATAACTCTGCAACTGGATCACCACCAGTTTTTCCATGATCTTGGCCAGGAACGGTAGGTTAGAAATAGGCCGATAGCTGCCCAAGACAAGGGGGTCCAAGGAGGGCTTTTTCAGCAGAGCAGAAACTACTGCCTGCTTTAGGCTCTCCGGGACCACACCCGTCAGGAAACAGCTATTGACTACATCCCGTATAAACGGGGCAAGGAACTCAGCGGCCTCCTTGATCAGAGTGGCCGGGCAGACATCCAGGGGGAAGGACGACGGCTTCAAAGAAGCTATCACCTCAACCACCTGGGAGACCGTCACCATCTGAAAGCAGGAGAGCCCCGGGGCTGACCCGGAGTAGCCGGACGCCTCTTGGGCAATAGCGGGCGAGATGATATTATCTCTAATGTTCTCAATCTTAGAGATAAAGAAGTCGGCGAGCTCCTGGCACCAATCCTGCGACTCCATAGGAGTTGGTTTGGTAGCCAGGGGCTGGGAGAGCTCAGATGTTATCTTGAAGAGCTCAGCAGTGCTGTTAGAGGCCTCCCGGATTCTTTCCGTGAAGTAGCACTTTTTGACCTGCTTGATGGCTCTCTTGTAACCATTGAGAGCCTCAAGATAGAGCTTTTTGTCCAAGTCAGTTGTCGACTTACGCCAGCGTTTCTCCCTGGCACGAGTGGTCTGCTTGAGGAGCCGAAGCTCCTCAGTAAACCACTGTGGATTTTTTCCTAGGGGACGGGGGTTAGATCTTAACTTCCGGGGTGCCACGCTATCAAGTGCACCCTCCAGAGCCAACTCCAACAGCGCTAATTTAGCGCTGGGGTCGGTCAACCCAACAAAACCAGTTGCCCGTAACCTCTCACCCACCAAGGTCCCGAAAGTCCCCGGACACACTCTACGGAGATTCCGGGAGTAAATCCTGGGACCCGATCTGTCTGGGATATGAGGCCTCTTTTTTTGAGGCCTTATAACGGAGAATGGGATGTAGCTGTGGTCCGACCAAGGGACAACCATGGGAGGGCCACAGACTAGAGGGGCTTCGTGGTTCAAAACCCAATCCAGGGTGTGGCCGGCCCGATGGGTGGGGCCGGTAACCAATTGGTGAAACCCCAAATCTCTCAGGCCTGTAATTGTATCTTGGGTGAGGGGGTTGGTGGAATCTTCCCCCCATAGATTGATATCACCCAATATACAGGCCTGTTTACCGGACATAGCCAGATGGGATGCTAGCTCCGTTATATCCATAAACAGAGTGGGTCTGTGATTGGGGGGGCTGTAGATCACTGCAAGGCCTATGGTATTATTAGGAGCCAATTCCCAGTTGACTATAAGGGATTCAAAGGAGCCAAAGACTCTGTCCTGACAGGTGGCAGGGCAGATCCTCAGCTCCTTTTTAAAGATGATGCCCACTCCTCCCCCCCTCCCCACCGGTCTGTTACAGCATAAAATAGCGTAGTTGGGGGGAACGAGCTCATCCAGGACAGGTGCGTGGTGGTCCTGGAGCCAGGTCTCCGTGAGGAGGAGGAGGTCGAGGTTATCCTCGGTAATGAGATCCCGAATCTGGGTGGCATTAGCCACCGCAGATCTACAGTTAAGTAGGCCCCCTCTAAAGGTAGGCAGAAGAGGGGCTCTAGCACTAGAAACAAGTGTTTTTTGAGGGCTGGGCTTAACAAAAGAATGAATGTGCCCTACTCTCACTGAATGGGGCACAGTTGGAGCCTGCCAAATATTGTTCTTTTTTAAAATAGCAATGGTGGAATCAGTTAAATGAAGGGACGGGGAATCCAGTCCCTTCATGAAGGAGGAAGTATAAGTTAAAAGGCCCTTAGGGCCAGGATATAGTAGGGGGTCCATTGAACTAACTAACTAAAAGCTTGCAGCCCGAAGGAGAGCAGTATAAGTAATTCTAAATGTCTTTCTACCAGAGGGGGGGAGGGGGGGGCTAAACTTCCCTAAGTCTTGAATGTGTTGGTCAATTCTTTGTGTTGTGTCTACTATATTGGGAGATACCTATATATCTGGGCACAGATAATAAACTTTTTAACTTTTTTTACCCTAATGATCCCAATGCATATTATCAAAATGCCAACATTTTTCCAAAATTTCCCAATTTTAGCAGAGATTTGGGTGAAATTAAAAATCCTAATTTTACTCATCCCTAGTGAAAACTCATCAGTGAACATTCAAAAGTTTTTTTAATAAAAACTAAACTTTATTTAAAATGTATTTGCAGTGTATAAACACTAGAGTCATAATACAGGAACATAAAATTAACTCCACATAATTTCCTTATGTACGGTATATTATCCTTTTAATGCCTATTTGGATCTCATGATTTCTTAAACTATATATTATGGGATTGAAAAGTGGGGTCACCACAGTATACAGAAGGGACTGTATTTTGGTCAGAATAACTGACAGACCTTTAGATGGAATAACATAAAGCATTATTAAAGTCCCATAATAGATGCAAACCACTGCCAGATGGGAACTACATGTGGAGAAGGTCTTTTTTCTACCGGCAGAAGATGTGATCTTTAGGATGGTAATAAGTATGTAGGCATAAGTCACAGTTATGAAACCAAGAGGAAAAAGTGTAACAGGTAGACCCAAGATTAGGTTCTCAAGTTTAATCATGGAAGTATCTGAGCAGGAAAGTTCCAGCAGTGGGGTGGGATCACAGAAGAAATGGTCAATGACATTGGGACCACAGAACTGGAGTTGGCAAATTTGGCTGACTGTTATCATGGTCAGAAGAAAAGCAAACACCCAGGACCAAGCTACCAGAAGAACCTGGAGCTTCTGGTTCATTATGAGAAGGTAGCGAAGAGGGTTACAGATAGCAAGGTATCGGTCATAGGACATCACAGTGAGTAGAAAGCACTCAGTAATCGCAGAAGAACCAAACAGGTAAAGTTGAGTAATGCAGCCCGAAAAAGTAATGGATTCCCCATTTTTTAACAAGACCGATAACATGGTTGGAAAGACAACAGTAGTGAGAATGATATCTGATGATGAGAGGTTAGATAAGAAAAAGTACATAGGAGTGTTCAAGTTTCTAGACACCAACACTAAAGCTATGATCAACAGGTTGCCGGTTAGTATGGTAACGTAGATTGCTAAGAAAAGAATAAAAAGGGGAATTTTCAGGTTGTGAAATTTTTGAAAGCCAAGGAGCCAAAATTCTGTGACTGACGTTTCATTTTTCCAACTCATTTAAAGATAAAGTAAAATAACACAGGAATAATCATTCATGGATCATTCAGAACTTTGATTTAAAGTATATGTTTACTTGCCTAGAAAAAAAAGAGAAAAACATCAGAAACTGTAACGTAGTCTCAAAATAAACTCTTCATCTCATTAACACTGTGGGGCTGATTTACTAAAATTGGAGAGTGAAAAATCAGGTGCGGCTGTGCATGGTAGTCAATCAGCTTATAGCTGCAGCTTGTTCAATTAAGCTTTGACAGCAAACCTGAAAGCTGATTGGTTTCTAAGCAGAGCTAAAGCTCATTTTGCACTATAGAATCCCGTAAGAGAGCCTTTATCCGAATCCGTATATAAGGTTTATAGGTTACATGTTAAAAGAGTATACAAAAGGGCCAACGCGTTTCGGCAAAACACCTTGGTCACAGCACAAAAGTTTAAATGAGATCCAAAGTATATATTGTGTGCAGAAAACTCCACCCACCTAGCAAGCATTGAAACAATTGTGCTAATTAATTGTGCACTATAGTTTTTGTAAATCAATCCCTGTGTCTCATATACAATAGTTAATGAGATGGAGAGTATAATAATAATAATAATTTAACTAAGTTATTGTATTTTTATGAATTTATGAAAATGTTTTCACCCATTTTTGTCTTATGTTACCTAGTCTTTGTTTTATTCTGAGTAGAGAGCTAAGATGTGTTTGGATACTTTTCTAAACCCATGTGGCCCAGTCTAGAAGGAAGTTGTCACCTCGAATGGGCCAATTATCTGTAAGCAGATGAATTCCCCCCAATCACTCTGCAGAAGATTGGACCTTTACAGGTGACTGCTTCTTGCTGGGCTTAGCCATGCTGGTTCGGAAGAGCATCTGAACACACTTGAGCTTATACCCAATTCTGAGTACCCAGAGTCCGCACCCAAAGTGTTTTACTAGGCTCGTGTAGCTTTGGTATTTAAGAAAGTCCTCCTTGTCCACACACCAGGCTTTAGAAAAAGTAGGAATTCCCTGAAATGCATTGCCATAGCGAGGAACCTAACCCAGAAGCGTTGCCCAGAAGCCAGAGGATGCAGATACCTTCTGTGATGGGAGGGCCCTGTGGAACCAAGAATCCCTTGGAGTTGTTGGGAAACCATTGTTTCAGCTCCCTATGCACCTCCTATGTTTTAGGCACCCTGTTTCCATTAGAGGCACAGGTTGAATGAGAAAAATTATGGACAGCTGTCCATGATAATGTTGATTGTGTCTTCTGAGCTAAAAGACAGCGAGTCTTGAAGGGGCAACCACACTATCAGAGAATAAGGGCTCTTTAATATACAAAGGTAGACTAAATGATTGGGTTTATATCTACTTTAAAGTGGAACTATACTCACCTTGGCTCCAGTGATGTGACGTCTATGAGCTCTCTGCCCAGCTGCTGACATTTTCGAATGGCCAACTTCCAGGTCCCGATCGCCAGCTGCTGGTATTGGCCAGGTGGGGATGATGTTACTCCAGTGCATGTGCGGGAGCTCAGTCATATTTGGCAAGGGTAGAGTTGCAGATAAGTAACTTTAATGTGGAAGAGACTAAGCAATTCCTGCCTGTTCGCCCATCTTTAATTCTGGCCTCAAGTTCCACTATTAAAGGGGTTGTAAAGGATTTTTTTTTCATAATAAGCATTCTTTACCTGCAGACATTCATCTTTTCACTTCCTCATTGTTCGTTTTTGCTCAGAAGTTGCTCTATTTCTTCTCTGTTCTGTTCACTTCCTGCTTGTCTGATTGTTACTCACCACCGTGAAGGGAGACTTTACTGCGGTGGTCAGTAACGTGCTCTCCCCCTCCTGGAAACTACATCTGTGCGACAGGGCACTCTCTACATGTTAGAGACTTCAAGGAGGTGTGAATTACTGGGCGTGCCACAATGCATACTGGGAAATGTAGTTCTTACATGAACGAGCGCCGCAAACCAGAAAGTGAATGAGAGAACAGAAACTAGAACGCCGGAGGTGATATAGATGAAGGAATTTAATAGGTATTTACTTGTTTTTTTTAACAGAATCATTACACTATTCTGTCTGTCTACCTTGCAGACATTAATTTTAGGCAACATTTTTTTCCCTTTACAACTCCTTTAACCAAAGCATGCTGGGTGGGAACATGGTATAAAAGGAAGACCTTTTAAGGAAGATGTTGTGACCTATATGTTTTGAGCGATCAGTGTGCTGTGATCTGTAAAATCATTGTGCAGGGTCAACAGATATTTCCCTGTGTTGTTTCACCTGTACAACCTTCCTGTAAAAGTCTCCATCTGGTGTGCTCTCATTGATGGTGAGTACAGCTAAGCAGCAGTACATTTGGGAAGAGGTGCAGTAAAGGGTGAGGATTGAAGTATGGGTGCCTGGTCCCATTTGTCTGGACCGACCCAAGTTTTTAGTTTAAAACATTGCTACCCTACTAAAGACAAGGGTAAATCAGATGAGAGCTTTGCAAGGTCTGTTGGAAAGTCCAATCAGTATTACAATTTGAGTTTTTTTGGGGGGATATGGATGTTATATGGGGCCCAGATCATAAAATGGACCTGAACTCAGGAACATTTGTGGCCAAAAAAAGGTAAGCGTAGGGCAAAGGACTAGTCACCAGTACTGCCTGTGGTCTCTCTGCAGCTGATCTTTTTCTAATGATCACTTACCGCCTCTTTCTCTGCACTATATCTGTGTGGAGGTGGCCACCTTTTAGAGGCAGGGCTTTGCTTCACTGCTGATGACTTACGATTTAATCACTGGTTAAGCAATCAAGATCAAGAAGCAGCCAGAGATGTTCTGGAAGCACAGGTCAACAGAATGAATGAAGGGAGATGCATGCAGCACACATTATTATTATTATTATTATTATACAGGATTTATATAGCGCCAACAGTTTGCGCAGCGCTTAACAACATCAGGGAAGACAGTACAGTTACAATACAATTCAATGCAGGAGAGATCAGAGGGCCCTGCTCGTTAGAGCTTACAATCTAGAAGGGAGGGTCAAGTGGAACAAAGGGTAGTAGATGTGGGGGGTGATCAGATGGACAAAATTAAAATACAGCTGTTAGATGTGGGTAGGATAGGCATCTCTGAAGAGTAGGGTTTTCAGGGATCCTCGAAAAGCTAATAGAGAAGAAGATAGATGGACAGATTGGGGTAAGGAGTTCCAAAGGGTTGGAGAGGCTCTGGAAAAGTCCTTGAGACGAGCATGGGAGGAGGTGATGAGAGAGCTATAGAGCAGGAGGTCTTGAGAAGAACGAAGAGAACGATTAGGTTGGTATTTAGAAACTAGGTCATTGGTGTAGCTGGGAGCAGAGTTGTGGATGGCTTTGTAGGTAATAGTTAGTATTTTGAATTTAATTTGTTGGGCGAGCGGAAGCCAGTGGAGGGATTGACAGAGAGGAGCAGCAGAGACAGAGCGGTTGGTAAGGTGGATGAGTCTGGCAGCAGCATTAATGATGGACTGAAGAGGAGATAGAGTATGCAGCGGTAAGCCAATGAGAAGGGAGTTGCAGTAATCGAGGCGAGAGATGACCAGGGAGTGAATTAAGAGCTTTGTTGTGTCATTGGTTAGAAAGGGGCGTATTTTGGCGATGTTGCGGAGGTTGAGGCGGCAACATTTGGACAGTGATTGGACGTGGGGCTTGAAGGAGAGTTCAGAATCCAGGACTACACCTAGGACCTTGGCATGTTGGGATGGGCTGTGGTGTATAGTATGGAGGGTATCTGAACAGTACAGATCTCCTCGCAAATTGTGTCAATCTTCTGTTTGAAGTGATTGGCGATCTTCTGGGCAGTTAGTGAGTTGGTGGGTGGAGGCAGTGGGGGACGAAGTAGAGAGTTGAAGGTAGAGAATTACCTTTCAGTAAGCAGCCCAGTGGTGACCTCTCACACTACAAAAATGAGGCTGTAGGCATACTTAGTTACCAGGACGTGTACTTCTAGTTTTTGGGATACATTTTTCAGAATACTGTTTAACATTAAAATTTCTAGATGTCCCCTATAACATAGCAAACTTATTCCACTTTTAATCCGTTTCGGAGGTTAATAATGATTAGAATTAGGGCTAGATTCCCATCATATAAGTCTTTAGGCTTTGATGACTTTCACCACCTAAGTCTGTATGCTTTGATGATTCCACCACCTAAGTCTGTATGCTTTGATGATTCTACCACCTAAGTCTGTAGGCTTTGATAATTTTCACCACCTAATGCCGCGTACACACGATCACTTTTTGTGATGTAAAAAACTTCGTTTTATCTCACGAAACAAAACGACGTTTTTCAAACTTCATTTAAAAAAACGATGTTGCATACACACCATCGTTTTCTGAAAATGCTCTTGCAAAGCGCGGTTACGTAAGACACTTTCGACGGCACTCTGTTCCATTGAAGTTCCCGTCTCATAACTTGCTTCTGAGCATGCGCGGGTTTAAAAACTTCGTTTTAAACGTCGTTTTGCCCACACACGATCACTTTTTGTGAAACAAAAGACGACATTCTGAAAAACGACATAAAAAATTCAAGCATGTTCGAATTTTTTTTGGTCGTTTTTTGAAGACATAAAACAACGTTTTGCCCACACACCATCATTTTAAATTACGTTTTTTAAAACGTAGTTTTATTTCATCACAAAAAACAACCGTGTGTACGCGGCATAAGTCTGTAGGCTTTGATAATTTTCACCACCTAAGTCTGTAGGCTTTGATGATTTCCACCATGTAAGTCTGTAGGCTTTGATAATTTTCATCACCTAAGTCTGTAGGCTTTGATGATTCCACCACCTAAGTCTGTATGCTTTGATGATTCTACCACCTAAGTCTGTAGGCTTTGATGATTCCACCACCTAAGTCTGTATGCTTTGATGATTCTACCACCTAAGTCTGTAGGCTTTGATAATTTTCACCACCTAAGTCTTTAGGTTTTGATGATTCCACAATGTAAGTCTGTAGGCTTTGATAATTTCCACCATGTAAGTCTGTAGGCTTTGATAATTTCCACCATGTAAGTCTGTAGGCTTTGATAATTTCCACCATGTAAGTCTGTAGGCTTTGATAATTTCCACCATGTAAGTCTGTAGGCTTTGATAATTTCCACCATGTAAGTCTGTAGGCTTTGATAATTTTAAAGACCTAAGTCTGTAGGCTTTGATGATTCCACCACCTAAGTCCATAGGCTTTGATGATTTTAACCACGTAAGTCTGTAGACTTTGATGATTTCCACCACTTAAATCTGTAGGCTTTGATGATTTAATCAGCTAAGTCTGTAACCTTTTGGCACCCTAATGCCACGTACACACGATCGGTTAAACCAATGAGAACGGTCTGATGGACCGTTTTCATCTGTCCAAACCGATTGTGTGTGGGCGCCATCGGTTATTTAACCATCTGTTAAAAAAAAGGGAACTTGTTTTAAATTTAACCGATGGATACCTAACCGATAGAAAAAATGATCGTTAGTAGGCACGACCATCGGGTAAAAATCCACGCATGCTCAGAATCAAGTCGACGCATGCTTGAAAGCATTGAACTTCAATTTTTTCAGCACGTCATTGTGTTTTACACCACCGCGTTCTGACACGATCCGTTTTTTAACTGATGGTGTGTAGGCACGACGGACCATCAGTCAGCTTCATCGGTTAACCGATGAAAACGGTCCATCAGACTGTTCTCATCGGATGGACCGATCGCGTGTACGCGGCATTACACTTTTCCCTTGTTCTCCTGTTCAACCCTGGCTTAGAATATTATGATTATTATATGTTATATTAGGTGTTATATGAAATTACTATTTGTCATTTAAAAAAGAAAAATGTTTTACCAATAGAGGAACAAGCTAGCTCTTTGCTCCTGCCACTTTTTTGTTTCTGAATATAATAGAAAAGAATGCTATTCGCTTTTTTCTGTAGCTGAATTTTATTTTTTTCACCAGAAAGCCAGGTAGCTACACTTGGCTTATCATTAATGTACAAAATTAACAGCAAGCTATTCAAAGAGTAATCCTACCTGTTGTCCTCATCTCTACAGAAGTGTTGACAACTGGAAACTGTTCATGAATTTAATCGGTGATAAATGTTAAAGGACGCTCTTCTACAACGTATATTAAAAAACCCCCTTCACAGAAGATGGCTTGCTTAAAATTGAGTGAATGGTATGGAACCTATGCATGAAAACTGCTGACCATAGTATATCAGTCAAAACACTTAACTTAACACTAAATCACTTAAGTGTCATTAACAATGTATTGTAGACAGATAAAAGCTGACTGATATAAGATAAGCAACTGTAGATTTATAGAATACGTTTCAACTTGTAAACCCACTCTTGTACCAGTGTAAATTATAATAGGTCATTTGTTGTCGTATGCTCAGCAAAGAATTTAAAATGCTTCAAATACCAAGAAAATCCTAGATATCTTATAAAATATCTATTTAAACAGAATACTTAACATAAAAAAAAGAATTGCATATAGGATGGTATGGAAATAATTTAAATGATAAAATATATGTTCATAGATGTAGAAACACTGTGATGGAAATTGCTTGCTGTGCATTATTTAATCCTCACTTATATACTTTTCTGCAGTGGAAAGCAAAGCACAAAGCCTCTCTTTAATTAGGCCTCGAGAGTCAAATAAACAAATAATAGCCATTCGGTAAATCGGTTAATTACCTGTTTTTATTTTGTGCCACTTCATACTATTATTATAACAAACTAAATGGGATGAAAACGGTGAACATTATCATTGGTGGGAGACAGAGGTGTTTTGTGAAATTACCGTATTTGCCGGCGTATAAGACAACCTTTTATGCTTAAAAGTTTGGCTCAACAATCAGGGGTCGTCTTATACGCCGGATACAGACTGCGGTCGTCCATTTTTTAAAAGCCGTGCCTCCTCTTCGTGCTCTTCCGTGATAGGCTTAGTGATCCGCCTATCACGGACGTCATCTTGTCCTCAGCCTCGGACGAGAGGACGTCCATGATAGGCGGGACACTGAACACAGGCTCTGCTGGGAAACTGAGTGTTCCGCCTATCACGGAACAGGATGAGGAGTAGGCGTGGCTTTTAAAAAATGGATGCCCGCAGTCTGTATGCGGCGTATAAGACGACCCCCAATTGTCGAGCCAAAATTCTGATTGGCTGATTGGCACTCTGATTGGCTCAGAATATTCGTGATATATTACAATACACAATAATTGCGAATATTCGAGAAATGCGGAAGGAGCACTCTGATTGGCTCAGAATATTCGTGATATATTACAATACACAATAATTGCGAATATTCGAGAAATGCAGAATGGAGCACTCTGATTGGCTCAGAATATTCGTGATATATTACAATACACAATAATTGCGAATATTCGAGAAATGCGGAAGGAGCACTCTGATTGGCTCAGAATATTCGTGATATATTACAATACACAATAATTGCGAATATTCGGCAAATGCGGAAGGAGCACTTTGATTGGCTCAGAATATTCGTGATATATTACAATACACAATAATTGCGAATATTCGGCAAATGCGGAAGGAGCACTTTGATTGGCTCAGAATATTCGTGATATATTACAATACACAATAATTGCGAATATTCGAGAAATGCGGAATGGAGCACTCTGATTGGCTCAGAATATTCGTGATATATTACAATACACAATAATTGCGAATATTCGGCAAATGCGGAAGGAGCACTTTGATTGGCTCAGAATATTCGTGATATATTACAATACACAATAATTGCGAATATTCGAGAAATGCGGAAGGAGCACTCTGATTGGCTCAGAATATTCGTGATATATTACAATATAAAATAATTGCGAAATTTCGAGAAATGCGGAATGGAGCACTCTGATTGGCTCAGAATATTCGTGATATATTACAATATAAAATAATTGCGAAATTTCGAGAAATGCGGAATGGAGCACTCTGATTGGCTCAGAATATTCGTGATATATTACAATATAAAATAATTGCGAAATTTCGAGAAATGCGGAATGGAGCACTCTGATTGGCTCAGAATATTCGTGATATATTACAATATAAAATAATCGCGCGATATCGCTATTGCCGAATAATCGCATTGCGATTTTTCGGCAATATAAAATGAGCGCTGCAGCTACTCGGCCCAAGGTCTCTAATCATACCAGCAATGCTTTTAGACGTCGATGGGGATCTCTAGGATGTGATCTGTTCTAAAAAAAAATTGAAAACATTTGAATATTCGAAATAGCGAATATTCGCCGCGATATTCACGTTATTTGCGAATACTCGAATATGCAATATTCGTAGCGAATATTCGCAATGCGAATATTCGTGAGCAACACTACTGGAGACTAGCGTATCTGTCCCCGCAGCCTGACAGAAAGGAGAGCGGTAGGAGACGCCTGTATTAATACCCAGCACTGGAGCGACTGTGGTAATCAATTCTCAATGCAGATTTTTAATTGTTAAAATGTGAGTTTACATTCGGATGGATTATTGTGTATAAGTGTGATTAAAGCATTTGAAACGGGACTGCACTATGTCTACTTCCCTTTTTTTCCTATGTTATTCATTGAGCAAATGACTGTGTCCAATTGAGAAGTCCTGCACCAAGATTGATTCCTGATTGATTATTTGAAAGCTGACTTATCATTGAAATCTGGTAAGAGTTTTTCTAAAGAGGGGGTTGCTATCCACATCCCCCCTCTCTTTCAGCACACGTGTGGTGGTGTAGACGTCTGACAAGTGATCAAGCTTTCATCCTTTCACCTTTTGGGATTAATTGGACTTTTATTCATTCATTTCTTGCTTACTTTGACATTTTCCAATGTGATGACGCATATTATGGACAGATTTTAAATCAGTGATTGTTTCACATGTTCATGTTGATTCATACATTATAAGCGCTGCCTGGTCAATATACATTCCCTATTTGGTTTGATTTATATTTACCCTGAGTTTAATACCCTGTTGAATAGCTGTTTTGGTTGTGTATGTTCTTCTCTGGGATGTGGTGTTAGTGGATACATTTATTGGTGCAACTTTAGGCTTATGCCAGGTACACATGATCGGAAATTCCGACAAGAAAAGTTTGATGTGAGCTTTTGGTTGGAAATTCCGACCGTGTGTAGGCTCCATCTGACTTTTTCTGTCGGAAGCTGATTCTCAATTTTTCCAACAAGAAAAGTTCTTGTCGGAAATTCCGATTGTCTGTATGCAAAAAAAATGCATGCTTGGAATAAATTAGACGCATGCTCAGAATCATTTAACTTCATTTTTTTGGCTCGTCGTAGAGTTGTACGTCACTGCATTCTTGACGGTCAGAATTTTGTGTGACTGTGTGTATGCAACACAAGTTTGAGCCAAAATTCTGTCAATAGAAAATCCACGGTTTTCTTGTTGGAATTTCCAATCGTGTGTACGCGGCATTAGTATTTCTCAGTAAATGTTATTAGCCTTGGAAAAAAATAACTAATGCAGTCACCACATCTAAGGACCAGTATACCACTGTATATTCCTTTTTTTTTCTTGGGTTTAGATATCATTTTAATATATGCATGTAAATCTCATCATTGGATTCACACTGAATTTTCTCATTGCTAGTACTCACTACTGGTTATATATAAAATACTCTTTCTCTGTGACATTGGTTTGTAGGAATTGCAAGTCAGGGCATTTCGATTTTTCTATGAATTTTTTGGCAAATTGGGCATTTGTGGTCAGAGGTAATGTTTCACTCCTTGTTCCTTATAGATCTGCTTCATGGTTGAAACAACATTATCATCGATCACTGATTTACATTGTATGGAATTTTTTAGGCTTACACCGCCTTTTTTGTACTAAACACACATCTAGAACGGTATGCTAGTGAAAATATCATAGAGTTTGTTGAACAAAATTTTTTGGCTGATTCTTTTTTTCATTTAAGTTAAACGTCATCATCAAGCTCATAAACCAATCAGACTGGGTGAGCAAACTGATGATGATAAAGAAAGAAAAAATTAAATAAAAATTCTAGATCTGTTAAGTTCAAAGTAGCATTGTGGCCTCCTAAATGTGGAAGACCACTGCAAAGGAAAATAAAATGGCACTTTTATTATCGGCGGAAAGAATGTCAATAACCAGTAGCTGAGATTGACAACCTAGAATTTCATGGACTGGCGAAGGAGTGTTGAGTGAATCTCAAGGTTCAGGTCATCTGTTGTGTACTTCTTCTCAATGCCAATCTTCTTCCCACTCTCACAGGCTTTACTGAGACCGGTGGGAGCCATTGGTTCCTGCTTCTGTCAGTCAATTCCCGTGACCAGGACAGGGTGAGCCACACTGTGTTTGCCGATAGACACATCATCACAATGTCGGCACTCACGGTAGGAGACTGCTGCATGTATTAGGGCATTACATGGCCACCCACTAATTGCAGGGCTATCCAGCCAACCTGCCAATTGCCCGCTAATGGCAGGGCCTTTGTTTATCATTGGCACCACATCCTTCTGCCATTTTCCACCCCACTGATAGCTGGGGATTGCTGGAACTGACAAGAGACGCATCTCCTCACAGTCTTCTGCATATGGCTTGCACGTTGAGCCACCAGGCCTTGGCCGCAGACATTATCACCTGAGCAAAGGTAAGATTCCAAACACACAGGGTACTAGGAGGAAGTCAAAAAAGGAACGTGGCCTCTGGCTCTGAGCCAAAAGGTATGAGAGTGGAGTCCTATAGGGTAGAAGAGGAGGTGAGGCTAAACCCATACGTATACTGCCATGGAGTCCGTCATGAAATTAAATTTTTTGAACACCATATATACTCGAGTATAAGCCAAGTTTTTCAGCACATTTTTTTGTGCTGAAAATGCCCTCCTCGGCTTATACTCGAGTCACCTTTTTGCGCCTGATCTCCCAGATTTTGGGGACCCAGTACTGGCCGGCCGTAGGCCCCCAGGACCCCAAACTTGGCACACATGTAGCCCCACTCTTCCTCTACAAGTGTGCAAAGTTTGTTGTCCAGGGCACCTATTTTTCAAAGCCGGGCACCCCTTCCATAGACACCCATGTTAAATGGTAATTTCTCCGGGTGGTCGTAGGTCCCCTGGACCCAGAACTTGGTACACATGTAGCCCAATTTCTCCTCTACAAGTGTACAAAGTTTGTTGTCTGGGGGACCTACGGCTGGGGAGCACCGATTTTTCAAAGCCTGGCACCCCTTCCATAGACTCCCATGTTAAACGTCAGTCTAGTCATGGACACAGTGAGGCATGGGCATAGTGAGGCATGGGCACAGTGAGGCATGAACACAGTGAGGCATGGGTGCAGTGAGGCATGGACACAGTGAGGCATGGGCGCAGTGAGGCATTGACACAGTGAGGCATTGACACAGTGAGGCATGGACACAGTCAGGCATGGACACAGTAAGGCATGCACATGGGCACAGTGAGTCATGGGCACAGTGAGGCATTGGCACAGTGAGGCATGGACACATTGAGGCATGCACATGGACACAGTGAGACAAAGTGAGGCATGCACATGGACACCCTACGCTTATACTCAAGTCAATACTTTTCCCCATTTTTTTGTGGTAAAATTGGGGGCTTCGGCTTATATTTGGGTCGGCTTATACTCAAGTATATACAGTATTTTGTTTTAAAACAAAATAAATTTATTATAATTATTTTTTTATATAATAAAAATTATTTTTATCACAGTAATAACCTCAGGCAGTCAGTATTTTCCCATGTGGACTGTTAAAGATTTCAGCGCAGTTAAATTCCTCAAGGGTTTGCATCTCTCAGGGTATATAATACAAGTATAAATAAATCTCATTCAGCATTACGGAATAAACCATTTTTTTTTATATAGAAGAGACTGCATGTACATATAGAAGTTTCTTCTTCAATATTTTAAATTTTTAATAAAAGGAACCAGTGAGAACCTATCACTGATATATGGATATGTCATTATATCCACCTTCCAATTCTTAACTGTGCCAAGCATGTCAATGTTACAAAGCAACTCTTCTTTAACTGAATTTTTTCTCGTTGGGTTTCAGAATCTTAACTCCTTCAAAATCCCACTCTTCCTTCTTCTTCTTATTACGTACATCATGGCTATAAGTGGAAATCTTCTCATTGTTGTGCTGGTGTCAACCAGTCATCTTCTGAGGTCTCCCATGTATTTCTTCCTTTGCCATTTGTCTCTATGCGATTTTGTACTATGCTCAAGCGTTATTCCAAAAACCTTAAATGTTATAATACATGGGGGAAGCAGTATACCTTTCTTGGCCTGTTTCATTCAATTTTACATTTTTGGATCTTGTCTCTCGACAGAATGCTATCTCCTGACGGCAATGTCCTATGACCGATATGTGGCCATCTGCCACCCCTTGAGTTATATCTTGATCATGAACTTCAATATTTGCCTTTATCTTGCTGCAAGTTCTTGGCTTGCTGCATTTTCTATTTCCTTAATTTCTCTCTTTATGGTCTACAGCTTGAATTTTTGTGGCCCCAACACTATAGATCACATTTATTGTGACCTCAGTCCTATATTAGAACTTTCCTGTTCGGATACTTTTGTGGCTAAAATGGGGGCATCACTTCTAACCACTATTATTGTAATTTTTCCTTTTGTGTTTGTCATTGTGACCTATGTGTACATCTTTACCACCATTCTTGGCATCACCTCCAACATCGGGAAGCAGAAAGCCTTCTCTACTTGTAGCTCTCATCTTTCTGTTGTGTGTGCATTTTATGGTTCGTTAATCAGCATTTATTTTAGTCCTTCCAAAGGAAACTCCCTCAATACAAATAAGGTCATATCTCTTTTATATACGCTGGTTACCCCTTTGTTTAATCCAGTTATATACACTTTGAGAAACCAGATAATCAGAGAAACTGTGATTATATTTTTTAAAAGAATATCACAACTTGATGTACATTCCTTTTGCTAATTTTTTTTGCCAATTTGCTTCTAGCTGTATATATTATTTTTTGTACTTTACAGCAAAATAAAGAATGAGAGACGGTTGGTCACTTCAGCTCTTGTGCAAGTTTATCCCTTACAGTCTAGATCGGTGGTCTCCAAACTGCGGCCCTGGGGCTGGATATGGCCCTTTGCCTGCCTTTATCTGGCCCTTGGGACACTATCCCTCTTACTGTTATGAGACACTTTTCATCCAACTGACACCCAACAACGGGGCATCATTTATCCCCCTGACACCAATAATAGGGCATTATTCCTCCCAATGATGCCAACCATGGGGTACTATTCCTTTCCTTAATACCAAATATGGTGATGTTTATGCCCACTGATGCCTGGGAGATTTCCACTACCACTGGCCACAGTCTGCCCCCCCCAAAGTCTTAAGAACAATAAACTGGTCCTTTGTTTATAAAGTTTGGAGACCCCTGGTCTAGACTCTATAGCATTACTTAAGGTGATTATAACCCTTAACCACTGTAGCTCTCTTTTGGGGATGGGGGATGGGGGAGGGCTTTTGAGAAATGGCCCTTAGATGTCAAGAGTCATCCCACTATCAGAAGTTGAGTCCCCCACTTTCCCTTACATCACAGTGCACCCTATTTCCATATGCTGCTGGGAAGAAGCTGCATTGCTTGAAAGAAGAAAGTAAGGGTCTGGAGGAGGAACAGTGGAGGGCTTGAGCTCTCTTGCAGCTGCAGGAGAGGTTTGAGGGCCACATGAAATGGCCTGGAGGGCCGGATTTGGCCCACAGGCCTTGTGTTTGACACCTGTAGTCTACAGCATTACTTAAGGTCATTCTAACCCTCAACCACTGTAGCTCTCTTTTGGGGATGGGGCTTTTGACAAGTGGCCCTTCCCAAACATAATATTGTGCTAATCCTGCAGGTAAATATGAGATAATAATTGAAATAATACAAGCTTTATATAAGAAAAGAAAGAAAATATTAATAACAGTACATATTGTACATCCAATGTACAAACATGTATTATCAGAAAAAGGCCCAAGAGGAGTCCTGGTGGAATTGTTTACATATATCCGGGTGTACACTATATTGCCAAAAGTATTTGTGACGCCGGCCTTTACACGCATAGGAACTTTAATGACATTCAAGTCTTATGCCGCGTACACACGGTCGTTTTTTGCGATGAAAAAAAACGATGTTTTTTAAAACGTCATTTAAATTGATCGTGTGTGGGC
Organism: Rana kukunoris; assembly: GCA_029574335.1. NCBI lineage: Eukaryota > Metazoa > Chordata > Amphibia > Anura > Ranidae > Rana > Rana kukunoris. Next base: position 526,151,237 of record CM056051.1, read on the forward strand.
AAAACGTTGTTTTTTGTCTTAAAAAAACGACCAAAAAAAAAATTCCAACATGCTTGAATTTTTTGTGTCGTTTTTCAAAACGTCGTTTTTTGTTTCACAAAAAGTCACCGTGTGTAGCAAAAACGTTGTTTAAAACGACGCGCATGCCCAGAAGCTAGTTATGAAGCGAGCTTCGATGGAAAAGAGTGGTGAACGTAACTTCGCTTTTTGTGAAAAAAACGATGGTGTGTATGCAACATCGTCTTTGAAAAGTGACGTTTCAAAAACGTTGTTTTTTACTTCACAGAAAACGTCGTTTTTTTTCATCACAAAAAATGATCGTGTGTACGTGGCATTAGTCCGTAGAGTTCCATATTGAGTTGACTATAACAGCTTCAACTCTTCTGGGAATGCTGTCCACAAGGTTTAGGAGTGTGTCTATGGGAATATTTGACCATTCTTCCAGAAGTGCATTTATGAGGTCAGACACTTATGTTGGATGGAAAAGCCTGGCTTGCAGTCTCCATTCTAATTCATCCCAAAGATGTTCTATCGGGTTGTGGTCAGGACTCTTTGCAGACTAGTCATGTTCTTCCACCCCAAACTCGCTCATCCATATCTTTATGGACCTTGCTTTGTGCACTGGTGGAGGGGGGAATTTGGTATGGGGTTGTTTTTTTAGGGGTTGGGCTTGGCCCCTTAGTTCCAGTGAAGAGAACTCTAAAGGCATCATCATGCCAAGACATTTTGGACAATTTCATGCTCCCAAATTTGTGGGAACAATTGGGGTGGCCCCTTCCTGTTCCAAGATGACTGTGCACCAGTGAAAAAAGGAAGGTGCATAAAGAGTGAGTTTGGGGTAGAAGAACTTGACTGGCCTCGATAGAACACCTTTGGGATGAAGTAAAGTGGAGACTTTGAGCCAGGCATTCCTGTCCAACATCAGTGCCTGACCTCACAAATGCGCTTCTCGAAGAATGATTAAACATTCCCATAGACACACTCCTAAACCTTGTGGACAGCCTTCCCAGAAGAGTTAAATCTCTTTTAGCTGCAAAGGATGGGCCAACTCAATATTGAACACTACAGACTAAGACTGGGATGCCATTAAAGTTCATGTGCGTGTAAAGGCAGGTGTCCCAATAATTGTGACAATTTAGTGTGTGTGATTCACTGATATTTCACTCCTTTCAGGAACCTCTGTCCAGCCAGTGAGATACATTTCAGGGCTTTTATTCCCACTTTAGTTCAAAAACTCACATAGAAGCTTACCTTTTCACGGGTTGTCAGTATCACAGCGAGTAATACGCCGATGCAGCATAGGGCCATCAATGAGTATCTGGGTCAGGGGAGCTTGTTTTTTTTCCCCACGCCAGTGGGCCATGATCAGAGATGCATGCACTGTCCTGTCACCATTTGAGGAGGCCACAAGGATGGTGAGCAGTGACAGTGCATGCATCAGTGACACTGTCCCTCTTATCCACATGCTGGAGCACATGCTGCATGGAATAATGGACAGGGCCCTTGAGGCATAACAGAGGGAGGAAGAGGAGGACTTCCTTATCTCTCAAGGCCCCCTTTATCCAGACAGTGATCCTGCTTGCCTGCCTATCACACAAGAGGACGAGGAGGAGGAGGATTGTGTCAGCATGGAGGTGGAGCCTAGCACTCAGCATCAGCTGCAGTCTTTAAAGGAGTTCTCTAAGCTAAAACTTTTAACCCCCGCTGTGCCCGGGCTGTAAAACTATACAAAATAAACTTTCACTTACCTGCCTACGATCTCCCGTTATTCCGGTATCGCCGCCCGTGCACCGGTCCCTGTCAGTTTCCTCTTCCTGCGGGTCGGTGACTCATCCTGCGCTCAGCCTATCAGCGGCAGCAGCAATGTCCCACCGCGGCCGCTGATAGGCTGAGCGCAGGATGAGTCACCGACCCGCAGGAAGAGGAAGCTGACAGGGACCGGTGCACGGGCGGCGATACCGGAATAACGGGAGTTAATAGGCAGGTAAGTGAAAGTTTATTTTGTATAGTTTTACAGCCCGGGCACAGCGGGGGTTAAAAGTTTTAGCTTGGAGAACTCCTTTAAGGGATCAATTACAGTCCCAAGAAACCCATGGACTTGTACGTGGCTGGGATGAGGTGGCTGAGGATTATGTCGTCCTCAGTGACCCAGAGGACTCTGCACCGAATGCCTCAGCAAACCGAATGCCTCAGCAAACAGGCGCGCGCCCGTGACCCACGGCTGGGTACTAAAATCAACGTATATATACGTTGATGTGCCCAGCCGTGCCATTCTGTCGTAAATGTGCAGTAGGCGGCCCTTAAGTGGTTAAAGTGGGATCCCCCACCCCTAATTCCTTAGCATTGAGAGTTATGCCGCGTACACACGATCATTTTTCAGCATGTAAAAAACAACGTTTAAAAAAAAAAAAAATTAAAATGATCGTGGGTCGGCTTCACATCATTTTTCGGGTTCTGTAGTTTTTCGGGTTGTAAAAAAATGATCGTGTGTGGGCTAAATTGACGTTAAACACCCGCGCACGCTCAGAAGCAAGTTATAAGATGGGAGCGCTCGTTCTGGTAAAACTACCGTTCGTAATGGAGTAAGCACATTCATCAGGCAGTAACAGACAGAAAAGCGTGAATCGTCTTTTACTAACACAAAATCAGTTAAAGCAGCCCAAAGGGTGGCGTCATCCACATGGAACTTCCCCTTTATTGTGCCGTCATATGTGTTGTGCGTCACCACGCTTTGCTAGAGCATTTTGTTTTAACAACCGTGTGTGGGCAACGTGGTTTTAATGATCAAGTTGGAAAAAACTGATCAAGTTGGCAAGTTTTATCTAGAGCAGGGGTGTCAAACTCAATTTCATTGTGGGCCGCATCAGCATTATGGTTTCCCTCAAAAGGGCCGGTTGTATCTGTAAGATTAGATGTCCAGCACATCCCTTCCCCTTACATTAGACGTCAAGAGCCCGCCCACCATCAGAAGTTGAGTCCTCCACTCTCCCTTACATCACAGTGCACTCCCCTTTCCTTATGCTGCTGCTAGAAAGAAGTTGTATGCATTGCTTGAAAGCAGAAAGTAAGGGTCTGGAGGATGACTGGAGAGGTGCGAGGGCCGCATGAAATGGCCTGGAGAGCCGCATTCGGCCCGCGGGCCTTGTGTTTGCCACCTCTGATCTAGAGGCTGAAAAACGTTTTTTATAAGCCGAAAAATGATCCTGTGTACGCGGCATTAGAAAGGTACTTGCTGACATTTGTAGGTGAGGAATATGGAGAAAAAAAATAACAAAAAAACAAAGGGGAGAATTGAAGAGGCAGGCAAAGAAAAAAGGCCTAACCTGCAGACCCGCTCTAGCTGTTGCATCAGGGTGTTGTTCATGGAAACAGTTGGTTGGGGGGGTTAAGAAAGGAAGTAAGGGGGTTAAGAGGTCAATGAAAGGTGCTGCTCAGACAGCTAATGCAATCTTCTCTTCTCTGACGTTGCGGACAACGAGGGTCAGAGGGGAACGTAAAGGAAGTTAGGGTCGCAGTGACCATTTTCCAAGCACGGATACCAAAACATTGCATTTTCTGATTGTCAGTAGTGACTTTTTCCTTCTGGGGCAGGGGTGTCAAACTCAATTTCATTGTGGGCCGGATCAGCATTATGATTTCCCTCAAAAGGGATGGTTGTATCTGTAAGATTAGAAGTCCAGCCCATCCCCTCCCCTTTACATTAGATATCAAGAGCCACCCCACCATCAGAAATTGAGTCCCCCACTCTCCCTTACATCACAGTGCACCCCCTTTCCTTATGCTGCTGCTGGGAAAAAGCTGGATGCATTGCTTGAAAGCAGAAAGTAAGGGTCTGGAAAAGGACTAGAGGAGGACTGAAGCTCTCCTGTAGCTGCAGGACAGGTGCAAGGGCCACATAAATTGGCATGTTGGTCCGGATTCGGCCAGCGGGCCTTGTGTTTGACACCTGTGTCCTGGGTCATATAATGAAATTTGATAGCCTTTAAGGGGAACTAAAAAAAAAAAAACAATGTGGGGTCCCCCCCAAAATCCATACCAGACCCTTATCCAGACATGCAGCCTGGCAGGTCAGGAGCGCCCCCTCAGGAGCGCCCCCTCCTGAATCATACCATATAAAATTACTAGAGAACATTTATTAAACAAAAAAACAATGCAATTACATGCAAATCAGACTGCCTTTTGTTTATCCAATGTTTTTTTCTGCATATTTGTAACCCCCGAACCTGTATTCCTGGGCAGCCAACTGTGACAGATTTGTAAAGGTCTGAGACAGATTTTTCAATGAAGATGAGACTCATTTTTATTTTAAATGTTGTAAAATTAATAAGGAATTAAGGTTAGGTGTCATTCTGCCTCAGGACTAGGGCAGCCGTGAGAGGAATTTATAAATTAAGCTGCCTCCTTGTAGTAATTTTGTAGCTTAATCTGTCTCACGGCTCCTGTTTAGCATTGCTTTGCTAGGAATAAGAAGTAGAATTAATAAATTCTCCAAACATCACCCAAACCGTCCTCTCCGGTCTTCTCAAGACCTCCTACTCTCAAGCTCTCTCGTCTCCTCCTCCCATGCCCGCATCCAGGATTTCTCTGGAACTCGCTACCTCAACCTGTCCGGCTATCCCCTACTCTTGCTACCTTCAGGTGATCCCTGGAAAACTCATCTCTTCAGGGAAGCCTATCATGTCTCCAACAAATCTTTCACCACTTCCATCAGCTCATTCTCCACAGTTACAACCTTTAGTACCACCTGCCCCACCCTATTAGATTGTAAGCTCTTCTGAGCAGGGCTCTCTTAATCCTCTTGTATTTTATTGTATTATAACTGTATTGTCTCCCTTTTATATTGTAAAGCGCTGCGTAAACTTATGGCACTATATAAATCCTGAATGGTATGGTGCATAACACCGCGCTGCTAATCGAAATATTTTAAAGTAGCTGACATGGCTGTGAAATAAAGCAAAAATGGAAAAAATGTATATAAAGTGTCACGCTAAACAAACATAAAAGCTTCATATACTGTAGTGACATATAAATGCAACACATGATAAGCAATACAGGAGTGAAAATTATATATAAAAGTCCACACAGTGAGTGAAAAAATACAAGTCCACTGGAATACCCAAAAATGTGTCAAAATTGTCCGAAGTGTCCGCCATAATGTCGCAGTCACAAAAAAAATCGCTGATCGCCGCTATTAGTAGTAAAAAAATAAATTAAAAAAATGCAATAAAACTATCCCTTATTTTGTAAACGCTACAAATTTTGCGAAAACTAACCGATAAACGCTAATTGCGATTTTTTTTTACCAAAAATAGGTAGAAGAATACGTATCGGCCTAAACTGAGGAAAAAAAATTTTTTTTTTTTATATATTTTTGGGGGATATTTATTATAGCAAAAAGTAAAAAATATTGCATTTTTTTTACAATTGTCGCTCTATTTTTGTTTATAGCGCAAAAAATTAAAACCGCAGAGGTGATCAACTACCACCAAAAGAAAGCTCTATTTGTGGGGAAAAAAGGACGCCAATTTTGTTTGGGCGCCACGACGCACGACCGCGCAATTGTCAGTTAAAACGACGCAGTGCTGAATCGCAAAAAGGGGCAAGGTCCTTTACCTGCATTTTGGTCCGGGTCTTAAGTGGTTAAGGACCCCATTCACGCCGATATACATCGGTAGAATGGCACAGCTAAGCACAATCACGTACCTGTACGTGTCTCTTTAAGCCCAGCCGTGGGGTCGCGAGTGCGCTGTCGCCGGCACGCTCGGGCTCTGTGACCGCGCCCATGTGACCCGCAGACCCGATCGCCGCCGGTGTCCCGCGATCGGTCACCGAAGCTGAAGTACAGGGAGAGGTGTGTGTACGTTGACCCAGGGCAGCGGCTTCGTCTGGTGGGCCCAGTTGTCTGGCTGGGGCCTGTACTGAAATGGTGATCCTGTGCTGTCCATTCTACTTGAGGAAGCCACCTGATGAAGGAAGCCAGGGGAGGACCTATCCTGGTGCACCGTACACAGAGAGGCTTGACAGTGTCTCCTGTCAGATCTAAAAGTTCTAAAGAAACAAAGCTAAAAAGATCCGGGTGCTGAATCCTGTGGCAGAGGATTCCGGACCAAAGTGTCTCATCAAGAAAAGGAGGTCAGTACTTTACTTTGTGTGCCATCCCGGATGCGAGGCCAGTGAGAGGGACCTATCCGGGTGAGCAATACCCACTCTGGCTAGAATGGCGATGAGAACTGTTTGCTGGAAACAGGAGTGTTTCCCTATCTGTGATTGTGCACATGAACCTACCTACCCCTCCACCCCTCATCCTTATTTTCTTCTGAAGTTCTCCCAAATAAATCCAAGAAAAAGAAGTGCATTGTGTGAAAATTCTTCAGACTCTCCTTTCGCCCTGGACAGCGAGAAGATAGAGGTAACGTGCCACCCAAAATATAACCAGAAGCTCCTGCGGGGGTAGTGCTACACAAGTTTCGTAGAATTCATACAAAACTTGACAAACTCTTGGTGAGCTATTGGTAAACCAAACCCAATCAGATTGGCTCATCCCTATTGCTAAACCATTTTACTTTGAAAAATGCATTTAATTTATTGAGATTTTCATGGACATGGGGGCACTCAAAATATATTAGGGTTCTTCAGCACCTGTCATCTGTGTTCTTTGGAGGCATTTTCAATAAAGATAAATAAATAAAATATAATTATATATAAATAAATAAATAAATACGAGACACACAGATGAAGTACCATTGGGATTCCTCGTTAGCTTATAAACAACCTCCCTGCCCAATTAGAATTCTATCTCATTACATGGGACAGATCTATAAATATGAGCAGAGTTAATGACATAGCATTTGTATCTCATTGCGGATCTCCATGCATTATCTGCAACTTACTGCATTGTTACCGGAAGGTGAGTTATCTTTAGTCAATGAGTGATGTAGACATGGAAAAGACATTTTAAAATGCTTCTTCCTACCTGGTCCAAATACTTTCCCCCCGATCTTCCCTTTAACCCCTCATATACAAGCAACATGTACATTTGTAAAGTAATATTATATTTTATTTTGACTGGTATCTTTGTAAATGGGAGAAAAAGCAATTGAGAAAGAGCGAGTTATTAACCCATAAATCTGTTATACATCTCTATCAATCTCTCTTTATCTCCCATATCAGGATGTTAATGGTAGGCACCTTCATGTGCGTGTGATGTGCCTCTTATACATTCGTTTTTGAGGGTGATATTTGCTTATAATAATGTATTAACCAGTTGAGGAAGGACAGAGGATGTGCTACACATGCCCCAGAAAAGTACATTGTTTTTATGTAGCACATCAATTCCTTCTACCCTTCTCCCCCACCACCACCATAACCATCATCGCCACAATCACCACAACCATCACCACCACAACCATCACCACAACCATCACTACCACAACCACTATCACCACAACCATCACCACCGCAACCACCACCACCACAACCATCACAACAACAATCACCATTGTGGTTGTCACAATCACTACAACAACCATCAACAACCATCAACAACCATCACCACAACTATCACCACAACCATCACCACCACAACAACCATAAACATCACAACAACCATCACCATCACAACCATCACCTACCATTACAACCACCACAACAACCATCACCACCACAACCATCACCTACCACAACTACCACCACCATCACCTACCACCACACCCATCACCTACCACCACAACCACAACCATCACCACCATCACCATAACCACCACCACCAACACCACCAACACAACCAACAAAACCATCACCACCACATCCACTACAACCATCACCTACCACCACAACCATCACCTACCACCCCAACCATCACCACAACCATCACCATTACCACAACCACCACCATTAATATTTGATTTTTTTTTTTACCTTTTTTTATTTGTTTTGTTAGTTATTTGTTATTTTTTTGGGTCACATCTAAAAAAGCGAAAAAAAAAAAGAAACTTTTAATTGTATATGTAAATAACTTTGCAATGCTATGTACCACAATTATAATGGTAGTGATCTCTAGCCATTTCATCTATCCACACTCCCTTTAACAATCACTTACCTGTTTTTTTTTTTGTATCTCTATTTTAATAACCATTAATATATAAAAAAGAAAAACATTTTTTTTAAATTTTTTTGTTATGCTTATTTTTTCATCTAAAAATGTGCAAAAATTAAAAACAAACACCCTTATTTAATTTGTAAATAACTTTGCAATGCTTTGTACCAGAGTCATTTTAAACAGGATACATTTTATAATAAAATATATACTTGTATTCTACAGTAACACAATTTGTTTAAAATGAATAATGGTCAAAAAAAAGAAAAGTTTTTTTTTTTGAATTTTGATACCTTTTATTGTTTAAGAATTTCATAAAAAAAGTTTTTTTGCAGGACAATATATTACGGGAACACTTTTTTTGAATTACTTTGTTATTTTAAGTAGTGGCAAAGTTATTGCAGAGTAAACAGGTCTATATTAAACATTTTGAAAGTGCTCAGGTTCATAGAAGGGTGCACAGGGGTGAGAGGGGATTGCACAATGTGCCTCTTTGATTTTGTATTTATTTATTACAAGTGCAGTCAATAATGAGTAGCAGCACTTAACATTAAATTTTTTATATTAAACATTTAATATAAGACCCCGACAAAATTACAAAAAACCTGGGCCTGCTGGCTACACTTTACGGAATCAACAGACTTCCATAACCTCCTAAACAATCCATAATAACTTGACCTGGGGATCCCCATACAACATTGTTTACCATCACACAGAATACGAGCTGACATCCCATCCATCCACACCCCACACGCTCTTCTTTTTACCCCTGAACAGTGAAAAAAACTTCTCAGTTGGGCTTAGAATCATTCAAAACAATCTACATAATGCTGCATTTCAAAATATATTATTATTTGCACCTTAACCACTTCAGGTCGAGAAGATTTGGCTGCCCAATGACCTGGCCATTTTTTGCGATACGGCACTGTGTCGCTTTAATTGACAATTGCGCGGTCTATTGAAACAAAATTGACGTCCCTTTTTCTCCACAAATAGAGCTTTATTTTGGTGGTATTTGATCACCTCTGTAGTTTTTATTTTTTGTGCTATAAACAATTTTGAAAAAAAAAAAAAAAACACAACATTTTTTACTTCTTGCTATACTAAATATCCCACATTTAAAAAAAAAAAAAAAACATGTAGAGCCATATTTATTCATATTTTTGGTAAAAAAAAATCTCAATAAGCGTATATTGATTGGTTTGCACCAAAGTTATGACGTCTACACAATAGTGGATAGATTTATAGCATTTTTTTTTATTAGTAATGGCGGTGATCTGCGATTTTTATTGGGACTGCGACATTATGGCGGACACATGGGACACTTTTGACACTATTTTGGGACCATTGTCATTTATACAGCTATCAGTGCTATAAAAATGCACTGATTACTGTGTAAATGAAACTGGCAGGGAAGAGGTTTAACACTAGAGGGCGATCAAGGGGTTAAGTGTGTCCTAGAGAGTGATTCTAATTTTGGGGGGGTGGGCTACCACTGACATGACAGCGATCACTGCTCCCAATGACAGGGAGCAGTAGATCTCTATCATGTTGCTAGGCAGAACAGGGAAATGCCTTGTTTACATAGGCATCTCCCCGTTCTGCCTCTCCTCACTGTAATCGCAGGCCACCAGCGAATATCGAGTTTACGTGACCCACGGGCACACTCCTGAGGTGCGCGGCGGTGCGCGCGTGCCCCCTAGGTGTCGAATTCAAAGGGACGTACAGGTACACCCATTTGACTGCCCGTGCCATTCTATATATTCATATATCAGTGTGCGGCAGTCGGAAAGCGGTTAAACAACATTTTTTTTATAGCTTTGGCTAATTGACACTGCATGTTGATAATGAGTATGAGGTGATATCTGTAAAGAAACGTCCCACACTCCGCTTGAGTGCTTCTGTCATATACCGCTTCCTATCAGTCTGGATATAGATATCAGATATTCCAGCTGCTCTCAACACACAACGAGACGAGACTTGTTTGTCTGCTAAACATGGAGTGTTTATTAGAACCAGGGGTGGACTGACAACTCATGGGGCCCCCAGGCAATAGAAGATTATGGGGCCCCCGGGCTTACAGATGGCCACCATGCCAGGAGGCAGTGCACAGGCAGGGCAGCTAAAATCTCAGGATTTTCACATCAAAAGCATGTCAGTTTCGGACATATCAGTGGCATGGGGCCCTCGGGGCAGTGCCCGAGTGTCTCAATGGTCAGTCCGCCCCTTAGAACCAAGAATGCAACCTTATATACAGTTTAAAGAGGTGGTAACCAGAACATAAATTAACATGAGCTAATTAACTAATCACTTACCCAGACTAGGCGACTCCAAGACATGACCTTTCAAGGTAGACTTCCCATATCTTCGCTCACCTGCTATACAATACACATTATCATAAGTGTTAGCACAGAGAACAGACAGATGGCTAGATTTGCTGACATTAGCACCTAACAGTATGAGTCCCATCATTATGAATGAGTCACTTTTACAATTAACCCGTTGAGTTGGATTGGATTGGATTGGATTAAATACTTATAGAGCGCCAAATTCAAGTTGTGATACTCGCGTCTAAGCGCTTACCAACAAGCTAAAAAAAAAAAAAGGGGGGGGGGGTGTCAGGGCACAGCAAGCCTATCCCTACTCCCTGACAATGGACCGCAGCCTAGGATTAAGGCAGCGTCCTGCTAAGGGCTTGGAAGGGCAGGTCTCTATCTATAGGCTTGTGAAAACAAAAGTGTCTTCAAGCCCTTACGGAAGGCCATCAAGGAGGTGGATGCTCGGAGCTGATGAGGGAGCTGGTTCCACAGAAAATTCCCCAGTGTTTGGAGCCGGCGGCCACCTTTCGAAGCTAATCGGCTAGATTTAATAATTGCTAACAGAGCGTCAGTCGAACGAAGCTCTCTGGGTGGACAGTAATGTTCTGACATATTTGATAAATACATCGGACCTAGTTGCCAATAGGCCCGAAACACCAAACAGAGTGCCTTGAACTCAACCCGTTTTACTATCGGGAGCCAGTGTAAGTTCTTTAGTACCGGGGAGAGTTCAGAATCAACAAACAGTAAATAGTTCTCACAGATATCCTGGAATATATTGTGGATAGTAATTACATAATAATCCCATCTCAGGTAGTCCAAGATATCACTCCTCAGTCATCCTATGCCCCTAGTGGATGATTTTAGACATAAGAGGGTCCGAGTCTATCACAATATCTATATTCACATATTCGCACCATTAATGTTTCTATAGAATTTGTGTGGTCCAGTATTCAGGTACTATTTGGTGCAGCATTAGTTGAGGCCAAGCCTTAGGAATTTTTAAAATAAATATTTAGGCAACATTTTTTTTTTTTTACAGAATCCTCTGAGGAACCCCAAACTTCCAATAATATCCCAACAGACGGCTCTGCATATCCATATGTAATATAGAATGTTTGGTAACAAGACCATCACAGAAATTTCTCTTCTTGGTTTTCGGAGTTGTGGACCTTGTAATCCCGTATTTTTTGCTTTGTTTCTGATGGCATATTTGATAACTTTAACCGGTGATTTCCTCATCATTACACTTGTCTCTACGAGCCAACGGCTACAATACCCCATGTTTTACTTTCTCAAACATCTTTCCATCTCTGAAATTTTGTTCACCACTAATATTACCCCTAACATGCTTCACGTCTTATTAAGAAACGGTAGTGTCATGTCTCTTGCAGGATGCATGATTCAGTTCTATGTCTATATTGCCTCAGGCAGTGTAGAGTCTGCTCTTCTTACAATAATGTCTTATGATCGGTACATGGCCATCTGTAACCCTTTGAGATATGCAGATATAATGAATCTCCAGCTATGCAGAACTCTTGTTTCTATGACATGGTTTCTTTGTTTTACAGTTGTCTTAACAACCGTAATTCTTTTATGTCAGCTGGAATTTTGTGGGCCCAACACCATTGACCATTTCTTTTGTGACTTTGATCCTCTTGTGGACCTTTCCTGTTCAGACACCTTTGTGGTGAGAACAGAAGTTGTAATTCTCTCCCTTCCTGTGGTGGCCTCCTCATTTTCGTTCATCATCTGGACATACATATATATTTTTATCACCATCTTCAGGATTTCCTCTTCTGTTGGGAGGCAAAAGGCCTTCTCCACTTGTAGCTCACACTTGGCTTCAGTATGTTCATATTATGGTCCTCTGATTGTAATATATCTGGTACCTTACCAAAGAAACTCTATTAATACCAACAAGTTCTTATCAATTCTGTATACTGTACTGACCCCATTGTTTAATCCATTAATTTACAGCTTAAGAAATGAGGAACTTCGTCTTGTCTTATGGAAATGTTTGAGACTGAGCACAACAGTTTAGGTGTCTACAGGGCCGCCATTAGGATCACCAGGGGCCCAGATGGCAGACCCCCCCTGTTTTTTGGTATTTATTTTTGTAAGGGGCCCAGAGGTCCCCAGGGCCCTGGATGGAAACCCCCTTTTTTTATAAAACATTTTTTACATTTTTTTATTTCTTCTTATTTTTTTGTAAGGGGCCCAGATGGCAACCTCCCCTTTTTCTTATAATAATTATTTTATTTCTTATTTTTTTGTAAGGGGCCCAGAGGTCCCCAAGGCCCAGCTGGCAAACCCCCCTTTTTTTTATAAAGTATTTTTTTTTACATTTTTATTTATTAATTATATAATTAATTAATACTTTTTTTGCAAGGGGCTCAGAGGTCCCCAGGGCATCCCCCCACTTCTCAACTTGCGAGATCCCCCAGCTTCTTAATTTTCTCAATTAACAGCGGCATTCCCCGCTTCTCAATTTGCTCCCTGCTTATCAATTTGCGGTGGCAGCACCCACCCCCCCCCCCGGTTCTCTGCTCCAGGGGGCCCATGCCTGAAGCTGTGTAAGGGGCCCCAAAATTCCTGATGGCGGCCCTGGGTGTCTAGCAGTGCAAAACTTAGGTCATAGGCTTTATGTAATAACAAAAAAAGAGCAGAGGTTTTGAGGCAACTTTGGACTTTCATGCCACGATAAAGTCTCACATAAGCGATATGTACAAATATATTAAATTTATTAAGAGAAAACACAGAATCAAAAGTAGTCCTTTAGAGCGAGGATACAGAATACATAATTTTATATCTCTGAAAATTGGAGCTGTAATTGGAACTGTAAACACAGATGTGAGGGTTCCGAACCTCAAAGTGGTTCAAGGTGGATTTCTACCGCTCTACCGCTCTTCCGAATTGTAAAATGGAGATGTACGTGCACGCAGGGAGTAACACACTGACACGTCTGTTAACTACTTCCTTATCTCTGATTTATTACAGGCAATGCCAAGCTCTTTACACACAGAACAATAGAGCACATGTCACTGCTATGCCAATGTGAGTCTAGAAAGGGACATCTTAATTGGCTGAAATACAAGAAGAAAAAAGAAGAAGAGGAGTTGATAACCTTTTTTCTTTCTGTTTTTCCTTCTTCTTTTTCTCCCTTTTATGTTCTTTTTTCCTTCTTCTTTCTTTTTGTTCTTTTATCCTTTCTCTTTTCCTCTTTTTTTTTCTCTATTTCTATACTTATTTTTATTTTACCTTTCACTCTCATTTTATTTTTCTGTCTATATGTATAGTATTATTTTATTTTATAATTCAGGTTGTCAGGTTGTTGGATTTAAAACAGTAACAAATATGATGAAAACAGGTTCTTGTTCTCTTGAAGAGTCTACATATCTTTTTATTTGTGGAGGGCTCTCAATATTATTTCCCTATGCTAGCGACTCCTGGTTGAACCTAGGTGGTGGAAGGGAGGGCACTTACACCTCCTGGACACAGTGTGCTCCCTTTAGGGGTGTCGGGGGAGTGGGAGAGTCTTTCCTATAATCCATTTCTAATGAAAGTCAGGTATTCTTTATGAAATTTAATATGAAGATTATTTAATAGGTTACATAATTGACTAAGTCAAAGTCATATATTTCTACTTTATTTTTTTTTACATTGACAGTTATAATTTAGTATTGTGATGATACATACTCGAGTCTAAAGTAATGATCTCTGAACTCTACATGAATTTTAATGTAATAATCTCTAAATGTTTACTATACTGTAATGACTCTTTTATTGATGAAAATTAAAACTTGAATGATAAAAAAATAGAAATACAAGAATAATGTAGAAACTTGTGGCCAGATTCAGGTAGGAGAGCGTATCTTTGTGCGGGCGTAGCGTATCCTATTTACGCTACGCCTCTGCAACTTTGACAGGCAAGTGCATTATTCACAAAGCACTTGTTCCGTAAGTTGCGGCGGTGTAGCCTAAATTGACCGGCGTAAGCCCGCCTAATTCAAATGTGGAAGAGGTAGGCGTGTTGTACGGAAATGAGCTTTGACCCCATGTAAATGAAGCGCCGATCGTATGGCGCATGCGCGTTCAATTTTTTTTCCCAAGCTACGCCGGCTCAATGCCCCATTGCCCCATGCCGAAAGAAGCCGAACGTCGATGCGGCTCTATACGGCGCCTGCGCACCGACGTTCGGCTTCTTTCGGCATCTCGTGACGCGCTGTATGCGTCGGCCGGATGCCTGTCAGTCAATTAGGAATGCCCATCCCCGACCATCATACCCGGAAGCCGGGTTGAGAATACATATGAGAAAAGGTATGTACGGAACATATTTTTTTTTAAAAACAGCCGATTCTAATTGGGATTAATGGCGTTAATGCAATGTTAAAAATTTATTTTTACGTGAACCTTCCCTTTAACATTGGCTGCACCATCTGTTCGGTGGTTTATCTTTACGCCTGAAAAACTCCTTGCGTAAAAGGTGCAGCTTACTGCGACTGGCGTTTGTACGTTCGTGAATAGGCATATCTAGCTAATTTACATATTCTAGGCGTAAATCGCCTGGCGGCCAGAGTAAATATGCAGTTAAGATACAACGGTGTAGGAGACTTACGCCGGTCGTATCTTAGCAACAGTTAAGCGTATCTCAGTTTGAGAATATGCTTAAAGGTACAACGGCGTGGATTCGGACTTACGACGGCGTATCTACTGATATGCCGTCGTAAGTCTTACTGAATCTGGCTATTGGTGTCCGAAGTTTGGTTGAGCTTGTCCTCTCCTGTATTTCCTCATTCTTCTAATGTGTGGGCAGGTGGGGGCAGACACCATCTTTAGCTTCAGTCATCTCGATGAGAGGGGGTGTTACTAGAGACCATTTTGAGTAAGGACTTTTTTTTAAAGCAGTTTACATATACCGTACATACTCGAGTATAAGCCGACCTGAGTATAAGCAGAGGCACCTAATTTTACCACAAAAATTGGGAAAACGTATTGACTCGAGTATAAGCCGAGGGTGAGAATGCAGCAGCTACTGTAAGCAGAAAAGAGGGCCAACAATTCCCATTTGCAGCTTCACTGTGCCCATTTGCAGTCTGACTTTACTTTGCCCATTGTCGCTCTTAAACTCGACCATGACAGGATCCAGTTGGTTCCCCCGGCAGGTCCCGTACCTTTGCAGCTGACCTCACTGTGCCCATTGCAGAATCAGATCTGTGTACCCGCATCCGTGACATATTCAGGCGGCGACTGTGCAGTTGTAAAAACTAGCGCTGCTCCTTGTGCTGTTCCGTGATAGGTGGAACACTCAGTTTCCCAGAAAACTCTGTGTTCAGTGTTCTGCCTATCATTATCGTCCTCTCATCCTCTCATCTATCACGAACAAGAGGGCGATCGTGATAGGTGGAACACTGCACACAGTGTTTGCTGGAAAACCGAGTGTTCTGCCTGTGTTCAGTATTCCACCTATCACGATTGCCCTCTTGTTCGTGATAGAAGGGAAGAGAAACAGTATTTATACTGTCCTCATACACGTTAGCACGGTGTGTAATCTGACATGCAACTAAACCTTCCGTCTTCAACAAGTGAAAACTGTACTGCTCTAACTTTCTCTTTTATTGATAGTAGATTGACAGGAAAGGTGAAACTACAGAATAAAAACAGTAGCATTTAGAACATAATATATCCATGGTAGATGGAGTAAGACACAGAATTATCTGCTATACATGCAGTACATGGGGTAATACAAATGATAGTAATGAGCTATGAAACAAGTAACACATATAAACTATGGTAAATGTCACACGATATTGCTCTTACCGACTATGCTTGAAAACAGGCTAAATAACAGATGATGGGGCAGGAAACCAGTGAGAATGTTTGGCTCCTGAGACACAAGATGGTGACTGCTTGCTGTACAGCACAAGACTAGCAAGGACCAGGAACTACCCAGAATGGACTGGGACTCCCATAATGCAGAGAGAAAACAGGCTGAATGAAATACATGAACTGGTCAATAAATGGTGCTGTTACCACACAATGTAATGCACATGAATTACAAGACAGGTAAAAATGCAATGTCAATTGATAAACACACAAACAACTGGACCTACATCTAGGGACAGAACAGTATTAGTCAAAGTTTGTAACTCCAATTGAGTTTAGTTATCTATAATAATTTTGGTCTACTTACTTCACATCATACCTGAAGCCTAAATGCAACACCGTTAGGCCTTTTGGGATTTGATGATCTAGAAAGTTTATACACGTATTTGGTTGCTATGTGCCATGTTTGACTGAATATAGAACAAGGAGAAAGGAAAGTTAAAAAAGGAGAGGGGAGATAGAGAAAACTGGCACTTTGGTATATAGGTGGGTTTGACATGGTTATGCCCTTCGTTTTCAGTGGTCATAGGCAGTCTGTCTGTATTCTACATAATGGCTCCCTCTAGTGGCCTCTGCACAATTGATATTTGAAATGTTCATATAAATATGTGTCGTCTGTAAGATGGAATCTATTCTTAAATGGCAAAAGGTATTCTTTTCCTCTATAAGCGGAATTTCTTGTGGCTTTCATTTTACAATGCCGGGGCTCCAAGTGGTTAAAGCAGAAAGTAAAAAATATGGTATTTTTCTAAATTGTTGCTCTTTTTTTGTTTGTAGCACAAAAAATTTAAATCAAATACCACCAAAAGAAAGCTCTTTTTGTGGTGAAAAAAGGACATCAATATTATTTGGGTACAACATCCTACGACCACACAATTGTCAGTTAAAATAACGCAGTGCCGTATCACAAAAAAAAATCACAAAAAAACACTTCCAGGGCTGAAGTGGTTAATAAAATTACATATTTTTATATGTAAAGACTCTACATACATTTTGAAAATAAAACACATCTATTGATGACGTCTGGGCTCAACGAAATTGATGCTCCTCTATTTTATTTATGTTTATCTTTATTGCTTAATTTATTTGTGTTGTCTTAGTGCATTTTCTGTTTGGTGTTTATCTCTAATTTTATATTATTTTTGGGCTTCAGAACATAAATTTAAAAAAATGAACAGAAACAGAGAATAATTGGTATTTTTCTTGATTTTTTTTATTTTTCCCAATAAAATCTGAATGACCAAAATAAGAAATATATGACATATCAGTTTATTACTCTGTTTTTTACCCTGATAAAATCAGAATGACCAAAATAAAAAATATATGACATATCAGTTTATTTTTTATTATTATTTATTGCTATTTTTAATAAAATGGACCAACACCATTAAAACATCTTATTGATCTCCTTCATAAAATAACAAAGAGAACACTCTTCTAATGCAAATTAAAATACATCCACAGAAAAAATATTATATAAAAAAATGTCTCTCATGACCACAGGACTCATATGCACAGTGGGAATTGAAGTCATCTTTGTTTTTTGTTTTATTCCCCCGTACATATAAAGATTATATAAATACAGTATATGTGATTCGGTGATGCCAGATCTCTAAATAGCAATGAACAATTTGTGCTGCCTTGATCTGTGTTTTAATTCAAGTATTCAAGGATTTGAAATTTGTTGTCCTTATGCAATATTACTTATTATTATTAATATTACAATTATTTATTCAACTGTAAAAATTTATATTCTGGAAAGTTAGCTTTCGTCAGATATTTTTTTATTTATTTTTTGTTTAGCTCTTAGTTGTTTAGCTTTGTTTTTTGTTTTTTAAATGTAAGCATTTCACAGAGAACAAGGACTCTAGGTGGCTGCTCAACTAGAAATTAGTAACATTAAAACCTATAAGAAGCTCAACACAGGTAAGCTACACTATTTGGCAAAAATACATGGACATTCAAATGTTAAAGGATAACTCCACTTTTGCATAAAAAAAATAGGGAATAAGTGATATAACATGTACAGTACATACGCTACGCAAGCCGTAATGTTATTAAACACTTCAATCCCAGGCCAATTCTGATGCTTTATTCCTACATGTAAAAATCATAATTTTTTTCTAGACAATTACTCAGAACCCCCAAACATTATATATGTATATATATATATATATATATATATATATATATATATATATATATATATATATATATATATATATATATAGCAGAAACCCTAGGGAATTAAAAATAATAGAATAGAAGTGTCATTTATGGTGGGACTTCTAAAGGGATGCAGACACTGCAGCTTTGACCATCAGAACACTGCGAGTGCGCTAGGTGATTATAATGAACCAGACCCTGCCATTCGGAAACAGTCTGCAAAGGGCATGATCAGACAAACAGCTTTTTTCTTCAGTGCGGAAACAGGTAGGACTCTGCAACAAAGTTTGCTAAAATACTTGCAATGTACATTGATCGCCCAGAGGGGGATTGTTTTTTCTCAACAAAGGTGGAGCAATGCTTGAAGGTTTTTCCAGGAAAAAATACTAACCTTAACCCTAACCCTAAGCATGCAAAGAAAATGTTTGCCAAATAGGCACACTACAACATCTTGAGAAAGTCCTGCCTAAAGACGGAAGAAGGCGCAACCCCATATTAATTGTTGGAATGGGATGGCGTAACAAATTCATGGTCATGTAGTGCATGTGTACCTAATGCAGGATTTCCAGCAGCACAGTGAAGGTTATTTACTAAAACTGTAGAGTACAAAATCTGGTGCCACTATGCATAGAAACCAATCAGCTTCCAGGCTTTATTGCCAAAGGTTAATTGAACAAGCCAAAGCTAGAAGCTGATTGGTGTAGTGATATAAAATGTATAGTGTCCAGTAGGGTTGTCCCGATACCGATACTAGTAAATATCCCCGATACTTAAATAGAATACTCCCCCCCCCCCGCCGCCGCATACCGCCGCGTTAATCCCCGTGCAATACAGCGCGCATTACAAGCTTTCGTTTGAATACTTGAAATGCCCGCCATGCCATGTATAGACACTCCCCTTCTCGGGATTGGACAGATCTGTCCAATCCCGAGCAAGGGTGAGTATCAATGCACGGATCCGCGAGGTGGGCGGGCATTACAAGTATACAAACGAAAGCTTGTGCGCGCTGTATTGCACAGGGATTAACCCAGCAGCCAAGGCGGCAGGTATGGGGGACAGGACATGGCTGCATATGTGGGGGACAGGACATGGCTGCAATATGTGGGGGACAGGACATGGCTGCAATATGTGGGGGAAATGACATGGCTGCAATATGTGGGGGACATGGCTGCATTTGGGCACACATTTAAAAAAGTATCGGTATTCGGTATCGGCCAGTACATGAAAAAAAGTATCGGGACTTGTACTCGGTCCTAAAAAAGTGGTATCGGGACAACCCTAGTGTCCAGTCCAGTTAGATAATTGTTATTTAGATGTTAGTATGATGACTATAAATTTGTTGTTCCGCAGCAACACACAGGCTCTCCAGAGAATGCATTTTTATTCAACTTCCAATAACGAACAAAGTCCAAGGTCCACAGATGATACAAATCCAACAGAGTAATTCAGAATCCCATCTTTTCCTAGATCAATTCTAGACCTGTGTCATATTCATACAATGTGACAAGACTAACTGAATGCCAGCTTGACTGTCTCAAATATTGGTCTCACACTGAAGGGAGGGGTTCTTCCAGGTCAACCAAATGTTTCCCTGAATAAATACCCTCCTCAAGTCTAATTAGCATCAATAAATACTTCCTTACGTATGTAAACAATTTACCCTTTGAGGTGAACGGGCCAGCTCACACATCTAGTAGTCTTGCATAAGATTAACACATCAAAGGGTCTTCAGCTGTCCCTTTGATACGTGTCGTGACAATACAGCAACAATACAATTCAATACAAGAGGATTAGGAGGGCCCTGCTAGTGTGAGCCAACAATCTAATAGGGAGGGTCTGGTAGTACAAAAGGTGAAAACTGTGATGGATGAGCTGGTGGGAGACATAGGTTGTTTCCTGAAGGCAGGATAGGCAGGCAGGATAGGCTTACCCAAAGAGATGAGTTTTTAGGGATTGCCTAAAAGTAGACAGAGTAATAGATAGCCTGACAGATAGGGGTAGGGAGTTCCAGAGGATGGGAGAGGCTCTGGATAAGTCCTGGAGGTGAGCATGGGAGGAGGAGACAAGGGAGCTAGAGAGCAGGAGGTCTTTGGAGGAGGGGAGAAGACCGTTTTGGTGATATTTAAAGATAAGATTGGTGATGTAGCGTGGGGAAGAGTTGTAAATAGTTTTGCATGTTATTGTTGGTCTTTTGAATTTTATTAGTTGGGCAATGGGAAGCCAGTGGAGGGATTGGAAGAAAGGAGCAGTGGACCCTGAACAGTTGGTAAGGTGGATGAGTCTGGCAGCAGCATTCATGATATACTAAAGAAGGAATACCCTGTGGAGAGGTAGGCCAATGCGGAGGGCGAGAAATAACAAGGGAGTGAATAAAATGCTTAGTGGTTTCAATGGCTAAAAAGGGACATATTTTGGAGATGTTGAGGAGATGAGGTCTATAAGATTTGGAGAGTGATTAAATTTGAGGCTGAAAGGACAGGTCAGAGTCCAGGATTATACCTAGTACCCTGGCATGAGGAAAGGAGCTGATGGTTGTATTATTGATCTTGATGGAGAAGTCAGGGGAGGTGACACAGGCCAGAGGAAATATTATGAGCTTAGTTTTAGAAGGATTGAGTTTGAGGAAGTGGTGTGATATCCTTTTAAACAACAAAATAAGGTGTGACACCAGGGGACCAGGACATGAATGTCTCTGGGAACAGTATATGGTATCCTACAGAAGACCAAGGAGCAGCTGTGTGGATGCACACACCAGTAGTGGTGTGAAACAAATTGAAAACATTCAGAAAAGACCAGGGGTCAAGTCCTGGGGGAAAAAGTGTGGGAACTCCCACCCAAGATCCACTCCCCCACCAAAAAAAAAAATTATATGCTCATATGCATAATTACTAAACTGCATGTTTTTTTTCAATCCACTGTATCTTAGTAATCCTTTATGTTACTGGCCGCTTCCTGTATATGGATTCAGCAAGTTCATTCAAGTTCATAACTCGCAGCAGACCTCTGCAATGTCTCCTGGGAACAATGACAAAAGCTCCCAGTAGACATTGCAGCATCGAGGAAGTGACAGAATACACTACCCGATGAATCTATAAACAGGAAGCGGCCAGTAACATAAAGGATTACTGAGGTTCGTCTGCCCCTGACAGTGACTCGAGCTGGGCATCGCCGCTTAGTGAAGGATTGGCTCGGGCGGCTCAGCTGCTCTAGTCCTGCAAAGGGAACTGAGTTCCTGCTGTAAAAAAAAGTGCAGGAACTCCGTTCCCACGCTTTCCGGCAGGTCTCGAGCCCTGGAAAAGACCACAACTAGAAGTGCTGATTGGAATCATCCCGAATGGACAAATTCTTACACGAAGTCAGTAAAATCAAATCATGTGACAATTTCTTAAATAAATAGATAAATAGAATAAATTAATAGATACATTGTCATATGATTTAATTTGATTGACTTCATGTAAGAATTTGTCCATATGGGATGTTTACAATCAGAGCTTCTAGTTGTGGTCTTTTCTGATGGTGTGACATCCATACTGGTATGTCAGTTAGCAAGTTAGTAATGCGAGAAGAGACTTGAAGGAACACTAAAGGCAAATATATATATTTTTTAAATAACAAACATGTTATACATACCTCCACTGTGCAGCTCGTTTTGCACATAGTGTCCCCTAAACCTGTCTTCTGGGGTCCCTCGGCGGCTGTCTCGGCTCCTCCTCACAGAAGCTTTCCACCTTCATGCGAGCAAGCTCGCATGGTGGAAAGCTTTTGCAAGCGCGCTCCCATGATACAGCTACGGGCATAGCTGCTGACTGTATCACTCGGCCCCGCCCCCCGTCGCGCCGCATCACCTGCTGTGATTGACAGCAGCACCAGCCAATGGCTGCGCTGCTATCAATCCATCAAGCCTAGCCAATCAACGGCCAGGCTGGGAACCAAAAAGGATCACGTGGACCTGTGCGGGACTTTCGTGGGGTCAGGTAAGTAAAACGGGGGTTCGGGGGGGGGCGGTACCGTTGGATGTTTTTTCACCTTAATGCATAGAATGCATTAAGGTGAAAAAACATTTACCTTTACAACCCCTTTAAAGGGGTTTCAAGCCTCATACACACGCTCGGTTTTCTCAGCCAGAACCAGCAAGAAAACTGCTGGCAGAGTAAACCGATCATGTGTACTCAGGTTTCTCGTCGGGAAATCTGACCAGAATCTCAACGAGAAAAATAGAGAGCAGGATCTCTTTTTTCTCATCGGGACTCTTGACGGCCTGTTTCCCGACGAGAAACCCGAGAATGTGTATACTTACCTGTCGCCGTGGAAACCCGCGCATGCTAGAAATGACTTTGACGCATGCACGGTAGCTTCCACGGCATAGGTAGGGTGAAGCAAGATGGCGGCGTACGCAATGACGACACTGCGTCCTTTCCTTTCAAAAGAACCAGTTCGTTACAACGTGATGAATGTGCTATCTCCATTACAAACGCTAGTTTTACCAGACCGAGCTCTTCCGTCTCATACTTGATTCGGAGCATGCATGGAATTTTGTGCGTCGGAATTGTCCACACACGATCGGAATTTACAAGAACAGATTTTCGTCTGAAAATTTGAGAATCAGCTTTCAAATTTTTGTTGTTGGAAATTCCGACATCAAATGTCCTCCTAGTGGGTAACACCTCCTATTGGATATTAGGCAGAGTCTCCAGCAGATGCCTGGAATAGCCAACCTATCTAATGCAGCACTGAAGACATCAATGTGAACTCAACAACAATAAATGGTGAATTTTGGTGAATATATCAAAAAATCGAAAGGCATTTATTTAAGAAAATACTGCTAGATATGTTTGAGCGGGCAGGAAGACTGTAACGGGTGATTGGCGTTTCTGAAGATGGGCTTTAATGCGATCATATAATGTCTTTCTGTGCAGATACAGATTATTGATCATGAAGGAGAAAAATGGCACAGCGATTATACATTTTTTTCTTTTGGGATTTCAAGACATTGGTGGATTCAAGATTGTTCTCTTTATTTTTATTCTCATAGCTTATACTGCTGCACTTTTTATTGATGGAGTGATTATCGTAGCAGTCTCAACCAGAAAATTTGCTGCCTCCCCCATGTACCTTTTTATCAAGAACTTCTTGTGTTCAGAAATTTTGTTAGTGACCCTTGTTGTTCCCAACATGTTACGGGTCATATGGCTGAACGGAG
This sequence comes from Rana kukunoris, assembly GCA_029574335.1. Taxonomy (NCBI): domain Eukaryota; kingdom Metazoa; phylum Chordata; class Amphibia; order Anura; family Ranidae; genus Rana; species Rana kukunoris. The sequence continues at coordinate 526,174,902 of CM056051.1, forward strand.
CCACCATCTCTATCCCTTGCTGCATTGCTCAGAGTTACCTCTATTGTGCCTCAGGTAGCACAGAAAGCTATCTTCTTTCAGCGATGGCCTATGACCGGTACTTGGCCATATGTAAGCCTTTACTCTATAACAAAATTATGAGCCAGAATCTTCAATATTCTCTAGTAATCTTTTGCTGGGTGCTTGGCTTCATGTCCACATTGATAACAATGGGTTTTGTGACCCAACTAAAATTCTGTGGACCCAACATCATTGACCATTACTTCTGTGATCTGGCTCCCTTTGTTGACCTTGCTTGCTCAGACACTTCATCTTTTGAGATGGAAATATTAATCCTCTCATTTCCTATCATGGTCATACCATTTATTTTGGTTTTGGTGAGTTACAGTTGTGTTGTAATTACCATTCTACGCATGTCTTCTATCACCGGGAGGAAGAAAGCCTTCTCAACCTGTAGCTCTCACCTCTCTCTAGTCTCTAGTGACCATTTATTTTGGGTCCCTAATAATAATTTATCTGATTCCATCAAGTTCACAAACTCTTAACAAGATAGTATCAGTTCTTTACACAGTGGTGACCCCCTTGTTTAATCCCTTCATATATACTATAAGAAATAAGGAACTCCGAGCTGTTATACGTACGTGGAATAATTACCTCACATCACATACCTAACAAGAGTTAAAGCGGATCTCCACCCTAAAGTGAACTTCCGCTGATCGGAACCCTCCCCCCCTCCGGTGTCACATTTGACACCTTTCAGGGGGGTGCAGATACCTGTCTAAAGACAGGTATTTTCACCCACTTCCGGCCACACGTCTCGGGCAAAAGACGTTTTTTTTCCCACATAACACCCCCCCGTTGTGTGCTGGGAACACTCGGCTCCCAGCACACAGCAGGAGCCAATTGGCAGGCGCAGCGCGACTTGCGCTTGCGCCATAGGGGACATCAGGGGACATCCTCTTTAAATAAAAAAAAAAGACTGATAACACTGCCTGTTTTGGACTTTTTAACCAGTGACTATTTAAGTGTAAAATTATTTTGACTTATGCCGCATACACACGATCGGATTTCTGATAGAATAAAATCCGATGGAATTTTTCAGTGGAATTCTGATGAAGGTGACTGTAACGGAGTGTGTCACACTCTGCTTGAGTGCTTCCATCATATACCACTTCCGATCAGTCTGGATATAGATATCAGATATTCCAACTGCTCTGAAGCACACACCGAGACAAGACTTGTTTGTCTGCTGAACATGGAGTGTTTAATAGAATCAAGAATGCAACCTTAACCAGAACATAACCAGACCATAAATGAACGTGAGCTAATTAACTAATCATTTACCCAGACAAGGTGACTCCGAGATATGACCTTTCAGAGTAGACGTCACATCTCCTGCTATACAATACACATTATCATAAGTGTAAACACAGGACGTCTTCACACAATAGCAGGGTCAATTAGCACAGAGAACAGACAGGTGGCTGGAGGTGAGGACATTAGCATCTAACAGTATGTGTCCCAACATTATGAATGAGTCACTCTTACAATTAACCCATTGAGTTCAGAATCAATAAACAGTAAATAGTTCTTTACAGATATCCTGGAATATATTGTGGATAATAATTACATAATAATCCCATCTCAGGTAGTCCAATATATAATTTCTCAGTCATCCTATGCCCCTAGTGGACATAGGATAATTTTAGACATAAGAGAGTCCGGGGATGTCCCGGGTGAGTCTGTCACAGTGACTTTCATCAGTCTTGCAAACACACTATCAGACTAAATTCCGACCGTCCAAAACGCGGTGACGTAAAACACTACGACGAGGCGAAAAAATGAAGTTCAATGCTTCCGAGCATGCGTCCACTTGATTCTGAGCATGCATGGATTTTTCTCCGATGGAATTCCACACAGACGATCGGAATTTACTATCGTTTTTTTTCATCAGAAAAATGTATAACATATTCTATTTTTTTACACCGATGGAAAAAAGTCAGATGGGGTCCCACAAATGTCCATCAACCATTAGAGTCATAAAGATAATATACATTTTTATTCCATGAATGAAAAAAGTCCATCAAGCATTAGAGTCATAAAGATAATATAAATTTTTATTCCATTGACGTTGAGTTTATTAAATGTGTATTAAAATACAAAAATAATGTATGTATGTTTTTTTATTTTTTATTTAAGAATCATACTTATCTAGGGGGATGCAGCACCGGCCTGATGCTGCATCTGTCCCCTGGCTCCTCTGAAAAACCACCAATCACTCGGTTCTCACAGCTCCCTGAGCAAAGAGCTGGTGAATGTCAGTCACTGGCTGTCTGCTCTGCCCCCCTCCACGCTCACTGGAGTGCTGGACTGTGGAGGGGGGGGGCTTTCGGCTCAGGCTCTCAACAGCTCGCTGAGAGCCTGAGCCGGGTGCCGGCCCAGGCATGTGGGTGGTTCCTTGGTCGTGATGTCATTCCGCTTCACGCCGCGTCCCAGCAGGACCTGCCGTTTGTGCTCCAGGCATTGGCCTGGTATCTGCAGAGACTTCCGGAAATTGGCACTTGTGACCTGTACACCGGCTCCCCCTCCTGCAGAAACAGCACAGCAAAAGACCTCCAGCACTAAGGGACCAGTATAAAGGCTGAGGACTGACTGTCAATCGGACCATCTTTACATGCCTGCACACAGTAATTTACATGTGAGTGCTTTAATGCCTTTTTATTATTAAAGATTACAGTTATTTCTAAGCGGCGCCTGTTCTTTGTTTTCTTCTTGTTTCATGTGGGTGGTTCCTGACCATTTGGTCACAATCCTTTCCAAGCCTGGACCAGCTCCATGACATCAGCAGACAGTGGGCTTCATAGACTTAGACCAATATACAAGAGATCAATGCATCAATGCAGTCTCATCAGTGCCCATCAAATGCAGCCAACCAGTGCCCATTAGTGCCTATCAGCCTACCAGTGCCCATCAATACAGCCTCATCAGTGCCCATCAAATGCAGCCTACCAGTGCCCACAGAATGCAGCTACATAGTGCCGACCAATGAAGCCTACCAGTGCCCAGCAATGCAGCTTCCGGTGCCCATCACTGCAGCCTACCAGTGACCACCAATGCAGCCTACAAATTCCTACCAATGCAGCCTACCAGTGCCTACCAGTGCCCACCAATGCAATCATTTATGTATTGACCTTTTATGTATCAGACATTCCAGGGGAAAATCTCTCCTGAGCACTTTGCATCTGTACTTTGCATCTGTACCACTCTCCTCTACAAGGCTACAATGAAAGTGCCATTGTTTTTCATCTGGACAGAAGAAATCTCAAACATTGTATGGGATTTTAAAGGCACCCACCTCAACACAATATGATAAAAACTTTAACATTTATTTATGAAAAAAGATTAAAAACAGAGACAATTTATACAATACAACATAGTTCTAAAATTAGACCTTAAAATGATGGGCCAGATTCACATACAAATAGATCGGCGCAGTGTATCAGAGATACACTACGCCGCCGTACCTTACCTGGCCTAAATTCGAATCCTGGAAGAATTTGCGCCGTAAGCTGCGGCGGCGTAGTGTATTTCTGGCGGCGGAATTCAAACCGGCGAGTAGGGTACGTGATTCATTTAAATGAAGCGCGTCCCCACGGCGATCTTTAATTGTGCACCCTCTTTAAATTGGGGTGCGCGTTATAACGCTCCTTCACCGCCCTAAAGATGCTGCTTGCAAGACATTTTTGAACATCCTGCCAGCGCATCACCTCAGTGTGAAAGCCTTCTGACACTGCAGGTGAGTCGCTTTACAGGTGCTTTACACAAGCTATTTTTAGCCCGAAAGCACCTGAAAAATGCCCCAGTGTGAAAGGGGTATAAAAGTACCATATTTATCTGCGTATAACGCACACTTTTTTCCTTTGAAAAAAGAGGATAAACAGTGCCTGCGCGTTATACGCCAATATCATGTTTCACTAGCAGAGGGCGCATCCTTGTTATTTTAAAATGAAGCTTGTAAATGTTTCTATAGCTCCGTTTTTTTCAGGCTGCTCTCCGCCTCTGAGTGTAGTTTTGATTGGAGGAGGAGAGCAGTCACATGCCCATCAGAGGAGAGCACTCACATGCCCATCAGAGGAGGGCAGTCATGTGACCAGGTCAGTGAAAAAAACTGAGCTATTGAGGTAAGTGGAAGCTTCGTTTTGCAATAGGAGACACAGGAGGAGCAGTGTGGAAGGGGCTGACAGTGATTTTTTATTTATTTTTTACTTAATTGTAGAGAATGCTGGCAGGGACTGGGGGTCTCCTGGGAGTGCAGGGGGGGCTGTGTACTGGATGGGGGGATGTATAATGGATGGGGGCTGTATACTGGATGGGGGATGTATAATGAATGGGGGCTGTATACTGGGGGGGGGGGCTGTGTACTGGATGGGGGGATGTATAATGGATGAGGGCTGTATACTGGGGGGGGGGGGGGCTGTGTACTGGATGGGGGATGTATAATAGGTGAGGGCTGTATACTGGGAAGGGGGATGTATAATGTATGGGGGGATGTATAATGTAGGGGGGGGGGGGCTGTGTACTGGATAGGGGGATGTATAATGGAGGGGGGATGTGTCCTGGATGGGGGTGTGTGTACTGGATGGGGGGGTGTGTACTGGATGGGGGAGGCTGTGCACTGTAAAGGGTGCTGAGAATTTATTTTCCTTAAACTCCCCTCTTTAAATTGGGGTGCGTGTTATACGCCGGCGCGTGTTATACGCCAATAAATACGGTAATTAAAGGGAATCTTGTCAGGCCTCTAAACATTTAAAACATCACTCCCCTGCACTAGAACAGCTCTAATCTTCTGATCTCTAGTAGCCCATGTCTCCTTTGTTCCCGCTGTTGAATCTCTATAGCCTCCATCAGTCTCTCCTGCATTCTACACTTCCGGGAGAGTGAATGCCTGTGCCCCCCCCCCCCACTGTCAATTGCTTACTCCCACAATGGCCCTACTAGGCATTGATTTGGATCCTTTACCCTCCGGGTCATAGAACATGAGTGGCAAACTTATTAAAGCGGAAGAGACCCAACCTATACAACAGTTTCATTTCCGGCACTACCTGAAGTCCCTGAAGAAGACGTAGAACATTGGGCTTTTAAGCTCCTCTGCCCAAGACACCAATCCACACCAGGCCTATTATCTATACATCACCCTTTCTATTTAGGTCAAGGTACAATATGGCCCTAGGGTAGTGGTGATGGTGTCTGTATGTGTCTAACTTATGTTGCTAGCAATTTTAATTGCACAGTTGTGTTGTTTTTTTTTTTAAATTGTATCAATAAATGATTATATATATTTTTTGAATACTGTGGTGCCTAAAAAAAAAACATCTTGAGTTCACTCATTCTTGTATATTTCTAATTAAGGACATGGCACTGTTGATTCTTTTTTCGCATCCACAGTGCCACCATGTGGTGATGCTCCTCTTTGAAATTGAACCACTTGCCGACCGCCGCATGTATATATACGTCAGCAGAATGTCACGGCTGCGCAAAGAGACGTACCTGTACGTCCCTTTGAATTTGCTGCCCTACGGGCACGCGCTCCCCCACTGTGTACTCGGTGAGTGTGCCTGTGGGTCCTGGGGAGTGAATTTTTGCTGGGTGCCCACGATCGTCTTACGGAGCAGAAAAACAGGGAGATGCATATGTAAACAAGGCATTTCCATGTTCTGCCTAGTGACAGGACACTGATCTACTGCTCTCTGTCATCAGGAGCTGTGATCACTGTTATGTCACTCATAGCCCAGCCCCCCCACAGTTAGAATCACTCCCTAGGATACACTTAACCCCTTCATCGCCCCTAGTGGTTAACCTCTTCCCTGCCAGTGTCATTTAAACAGTTATCAGTGTATTTTTATAGCACTGATTGCTGTATAAATGACAATGGTCCCAAAATAGCATCAAAAGTGTCCGATGTGTCCACCATAATGTTGAATAGAGATAGGGCTTTTGGGTCCCCAAAACAAAAAAGACCAAAGGGGGAGGGCAGTTGGACTATTGCGGTACACAAATGAGTAGGAGAACTCAAAAAGGTAAGTACATAAATGAAAAATTATACATTTTATTAATGGAACATGATTTTTTGGATGATGGCACTATTACTAACAAGATTTTGTGTCCTTTACCAAGAAGCTAAAATTTAATTTGTGTCCACCATAATGTCGCAGTCACAATAAAAATTTCAGATCGCTGGCATTACTAGTAAAAAATATTTTTTTTATAAAAATGCCATAAAACTATCCCCCATTTTGTAGATGCTATAACTTTGGCAGAAACCAATCAATGTACGCTTATTGTTATTTTTTTTTTTACCAAAAATGGCCAGGATTCACAAAGCACTTACACCGACGTATCTCGATATGCGCCGCGTAAGGCCACATACACACGTTGTCCATCGGATTAAAGTTTTAAAACTTGCTTTAAAATCGGTCAGATGGATGCCTGACCATCGGACCAAAACGATGGTTAGTACGCAAAAGCATCGGACCAAAAACCCGCGCATGATCAGAATCAAGTCGGAAGCATTAAACTTCGTTTTTTCAGCACGTCGTTGTGTTCTACGTCACCGCGTTCTGACCCGATTGGATTTCGGACTGATGGTGTGTACACACATCAGACCATCAGGCCAATTCAGCGGTGACCCAATGAAAAACGATCCGTCGGACCATTCTCATCGGACCGGTCTGATCGGGTGTACACGGCCTAAGTGTTACTATGCGCCATCGTATCTGTGCGCGTGCCCACAGAACTAGATACAGATGAAAATAGGCTTCTTCCGACCGACGTAACTTTCATACGCCATCGTAGAGTGGGCGCATATCTACGCTGGATGCATCTGGAGTTCCCATTTTAAATATGCAAATGAGTAAGATACGCCGGTACTTGCGCCCGGCGCATGTTTTAAGCCATTCGCGTAAGGGTTAAGTCCGGCGTAAAGTTATTCCTCATATAGGAGGCGCAACCCATGCAAAGGCATGGACCGTGTACTCTGTTTACATAGTACGTGAATAGGGCTGGGCGTAGGTTACGTTCATGTCGTAGGCAGTGATTCGACCTATCTTACCCAGTTGTTCCGACGTGATCGTGAGCATGCGCACTGGGATGCGTCCAAGGTACGACGCATGCACAGTTCATATTAAGTACTTGTCTGAAGCTCAGCCAATCATTTGCATGGGGTCACGCTTCATTTAAATGTCTCACGCCCACTTCCAGCCCACTTCCACTTACGCTGACTTACGCCTAGGAATATACGCTACGACGGCGCAACGTTGGGAGCATTTGCTTTGTGAATTCCATGCTTGCCTCTCAACGTTGCGCCGGCGTAGCGTAAAGGAGATATGCTACGGTGGCATAAAAATGCGCCAATGTATGTGAATCCAGCCCAACATGTACAAGAATACGTATCGGCCTAAACTGAGGAAAAAAAAATCTTTCTTTTATATATTTTTTGGGGATATTTATTATAGTAAAAAATGTTTTTTTTTTTTTTTCAAAATTGGCACTCTTTTTTGTTTATAGCGCAAAAAATAAAAACCACAGAGGTGATCAAATACCACCAAAATAAATCTCTATTTGTGGGAAAAAAAAGTATGTCAATTTTGTTTTTCACAACCGAGCAATTGTCTGTTAAAACGACGCAGTGCCGAATCGCAAAAAATGGCCCGGTTATTGGGCAGCCAAATCCTTTGAGGGTGAAGTGGTTAACCTATGTCTATTGGTGCCACACTCTGCATCATTACTTTGTAAGTGAACAAGGGTAGGTCCACAACATCCTGATGTCCTAAGTCTTCTGGGATCCAGGTATGTAAACCAGTGGTGGTGCGTCCATAGAGGGCGCTGCCCCCTCTCGCTCCTGTACCGCCCATAAATACAATACACAGATTCATGCATTGTATGAATCTGTGTATTGTTGCTGCTGCATACTATTCAGATGGCCGGCCGGATGGTGATGATGGTGAGGGTGAGGATGGTGAGGGCCGGCCATATGAATAACGGCAGCTGGTTGGCTTTGAAAATGCCTATCAGAGCCAGCGGCCCTCAGGCTGTAATCGGCTTCCAAATAGCTATCCAGGGGACGCACGGGGGGTGCATTCCTTGGATTAGACTGACAGGCATCTCAGCCAATCAGGTTCACCAGTTCTGGTTACCAGTAACCTGATTAGCTGAAGCGTCATCAAGGGCGGGAGAAGACATCAAGGGACGGTGGAAGCAGGATGGCTGACCCCAGAAAAGTAAGTGCCGGGCTGGGGGGCAAGAGGGCAGCATTTTACAGGGGACAGTGGCGACAATTAAAAGGCGTAGTGGCGACAATTAAAGGGCGCAGTGCCGACAATTGATGTGGGCACAGTGGTAACAATTGATGTGGGCACAGTGGCTGCGTTTGATGTTGGGCACAGTGGTAACAATTGATGGCATGGCACAGTGGCTGCGTTTGATGGCACAGTGGTGACAATTGATGGGCACAGTGGGGACAATTGATGGCACAGTGGTGACAATTGATGGCATGGCACAGTGGCTGTGTTTGGCATGGCACAGTGGCGACAATTGATGACACAGTGGCTGCATTTGATGGCATTGCACAGTGGTGACAATTGATGGGAACAGTGGCGATAAACTTTGTACAAATTTCCTAAACTTTGTACAAATTTTTTCTCCATTAACCTGCTATTTTAATATTTTGTATCATTTAGTTGAGATTTAGAGGCTACATTTTGTACAATTATTCCTTAAGTGACTCCTCATCTTATACACACCTGTACAAGATTACCCAGGAAATGTTCTAGTATGAAGCTGTACGGTTCAACGTAGGCCATACAGTATTGATCTGGAAGACTATTGTCCAGGTGAATATACAGTAAGCAAATTATCAAAACAACATTGGGAGATCTTTCAAATGCTAAATAAAAAATGTTGCCCCTGTCATGGGACAACACTAACTTTCTAAGCTTTCTAAAAATGTTCTATAGAACGAATTAACATTTACTTTTTAGCCTAAAAAAATGAACATTTATGCCTAGTACACACATGCGGGATTTCCGACGGGAAAAGTTCCTTTAGAAATCCAGAGGGGAAAGGTGAGAATCTGCTCGGTAACTTTTCCCCCTACACACGGCTGTTTTTTCCCATCGGGAAAACTCTGAGGAGAGCTTTGGTCGGGAATCCCGACCGCCTGTATGCTTCATTGCAGTTTTTCCCATAGGAAAATTGCCAAAAAACTGCCAGGGAAACGTCTGTCGGGAATCCCGGCAGGAAAAAAGAGAGCAGGTTCTCTTTTTTTTTGTCCGGCGGTTTTTGGCAGTTTTGCCTTTGGAAAAGCTGCAAGGGAGCATACACACGGCCGGGATTCCTGGCCAAAAGCTCTCCTCACAGTTTTCACGTCAGGAAAACCGGCCGTGTGTACGAGGCTTTAGCATTTGCTTCATGTACTATGTCACAATACACTGATAGTTTGGTGTGAAGCACCTCATTGGCATACATTGGGGTGGCAATCATAATGAATGACACTAAAACACTTGGTATCATGGCTAGTGCTGGTGTCTTGCAGTAAGATGTAAGCCCAGCCTTAAGTTATTGTTTGGAGAAAAAACAAACTACTTGTAATTTAGAGGAGTTTTGACTAGTTTTTAGCAAGCATGCACTATATTGCCAAAAATATTGGGACACCTGCCTTTACATGCACAAGACCTTTAATTGCATCCCAGCTTTAGTCCATAGGGTTGAATACTAAGTTGGCCCACCCTTTGCAGCTAGATCAGCTTTACCTTTTCTGGGAAGGCCGTCCACAAGGTTTAGGAATGTGTCTATGGGAGTGTTTGACCATTCTTCTAGAAGCGAATTTGTGAGGTAAGGCACTGATGTTGGAAAAGAAGGCCTGGCTCACAGTCATCACTCTAATTCATCCCAAAGGTGGTCTATTGGGTTGAGATCAGGACAGTTAAGTTCCTCCACCCCAAACTTGCTCATCCATGTCTTTATGGACCTTGCTTTGTTCACTGGTGTGCAGTCATGTTGGAACAGGAAGGGCCGTCCCCAAAGTTGGGAGCATGAAAATGTCCAAAATGTCTTGGTATGCTAACGCCTTAAGAGTTCCCTTCACTAGAACTAAGATGCCAAGCCCAACCCTGAAAAACAACCCCACACCATAATCTCCCCTCCACCAAATGATTTGGAGGGTGGCCCAATACGTTTGAGCGATGAGTGTGTTTGGGGTGCAGGAAATTGACTGTCCTGCACCCGATAAAACACCTTTGGGATGAATTAGAGAAGAGACTGCAAGCCAGGCTTTCTCATCCACATTAGTGCCTTACCTCACAAATGCGCTTCTGGAAGAATGGTCAAACATTCCCATGGACACACTATGATGCCCCGTACACACGACCAGTTTTCCCATTGTCGGGAATCACGACCGTGTGTATGCTCCACAGGAAAAACAGAAAAAAAAAGAGAGCAGGATCTCTTTTTTCCCATCCGGAAAAAATCCAATCGGGAAAACCGTTTGTCTGCATGCTTTTCTGACAGGGAAAAAAACTGTGCATGTTCGGAAACAATTTGACGCATGCTCAGAAGCATTGGACTTCATTTTCTTGGCTCATCGTAGTCCTTTACGTCACCGCGTTCTTGGCAGTTAAAAGTTCAAGTTCTTGGCAGTTAAAAGGCAGGCTTGATAGGAATTCCATCGGGAAACCCATCAGTTTTTTTTCCGACGGGAAAACCACTCGTGTGCACAGGGTATAAACCTTGTGAACAGCCTTCCCAGAAAAGTTGAAGCTGTTATAGCTGCAAAGGGTGGGCCAACTTAATATTGAACCCTACGGACTAAGACTGGGATGCTGTGGTATCGGGCACAAGTCCATTAGTAGCAGATCCTTAAGGCTGGGTTAAGGCTGGGTTCACACTATTGCATCTAATTCGCATTTCAGGAGACTGTGACCGGCTTTCTATGACGCCGGTTCACACATCTGCAGAGCGGCTCCGGAGCAAATTGGATAGGAGTCTTGTGCATCTTGTGGTCTGTTTCAGGTGCGAATTTAGCCCACAATTCGGACTGAAATCTGATCAGAAACAGGGAAGCACCGGACCCCTGCCATGAGCCACTCCATGCGGTAGTGTGAACCCAGCCTAAAGTCCTGTAAGTTGTGAGGTGGAGCCTCCATGGATTGAATATGTTTTTCCAGCACATGCCACAGAAACTTCATTGGATTGAGATCTAGAGAATTTGGAGTCAACACCTCAAACCCGCTGTTGTGTTCCTCATACCATTCTTTGACCATTTTGGGTCCCTGCCATCAGGGAAGACCATATACATTAAGGGGTGTGCTTGGTCAGCAACAATGTTTAGGTAGGTAGTATGTATCAAGGAGCATTCACGTAAATGGCAAGACCCAAGGTTTACCAGAAAAACTTTGCCCAACGCATCATACTGCCGGCTTGCCTTCTTCCCAGTTTGCAATCTGATACCATTTCTTTCCAAGGTAAGTGACTCGCACGCATCCAGCCATCCACATGATGTGATTCATTAGACCACCTTCTTCCATTGTTCCATGGTCACATTCTGATGGTCACATATCTAATGTAGGCACTTTTGGCTTAGGATACGGGTCAGGATACCCTGCAGCTTTGCAGGCCCATACTGTATACAACAAAATGCCTATTTTTTCTGCTTTCAACACACCAACCTCAGGGACAACATGTTTATTTGCTGTCTAAGATCTCAAATGTAGTACAATAATTATGAACAGATCTTGGTAAAGAGAGAAAAGGACCCCCATGGTGGGACCTTAAACTCAAATTCAAAAGAAATAATAATATACAAAATCTATTAAACAATTAATACAAACATTTTTTAAAAACATGATTGGTACATAGGTGCGTGACTTTTCCACAGTGGTTCAATGGGTCTGACGCGTTTCGGGACTTGGTCCCTTAGTCAGGGGGCTAATGTCCTGCGTGGATTCACAAATATCCAGATGCCAGCTCAGCCACGGGTCTACTTACATGGTGACAGGTATGATATATATGCTGTACATTCATGATGCTCTCCTATCTTGTTTAGATATTGAACTCAATAGTCCAAAATGATAAACAGCGCTGAATAATATTGGTTAAAATGTCCAACTTCATATGAGCATTCGTATGGCGGCGGAGTTTCAAAACAGTGCAGTGAAAACAGTCTGTGAAGGATCCTACACCTCTTCCCAGTTAATCACCACAAGTGGGGCACACTCCCCTTTGGGGTACACACTCACCAGAGGGCCAGTTAGTAAAGGCCTTAAGCGGTATCTTTCACTGGAACATCCGTCACTATAGCTGGGGTCAGCAAGGGTTAATGCTCCACATATAAAATACAAGAAGGCATCAAAATAGTGTAATTCCGTTTTTAATATTAACCACTTCATTACCGAGCCTGTTTTTCAGATTCGGTGCTTACGAGACTAAAACAGTTTTTTTTGCTAGAAAATTATTTAAAACCCCCAAACATTATATATATTTTTTTTTCTAACACCCTAGAGAATAAAATGGCGGTCATTGCAATATTTTTTCTCACACCGTATTTGCGCAGCGGTCTTACAAGCGCACTTTTTTTGGAAAAAATTCACTTTCTTGAATTAAAAAATAAGACAACAATAAATTTGGCCCAATTTTTTTATATATTGTGAAAGATGATGTTACGCCGAGTAAAATGATACCCAACATGTCACGCATAAAAATTGCGCCCGCTCGTGGCATGGCGTCAAACTTTTACCCTTAAAAATCTCGATAGGCGACGTTTAAAAAATTCTACAGGTTGCATTTTTTGAGATGACGAGGAGGTCTAGGGCTAGAATTATTGCTCTCGCTCTAACGATCGCGGCGATACCTCACTTGTGTGGTTTGAACACCGTTTTCATATGCGGGCGCTACTCGCGTATGCGTTTGCTTCTGCGCGCGAGCTCGTCGGGACGGGGCACTTTAAAAAATTTTTTTTTTGGTTTTGGTTTTTATTTTTATTTATTTTATAATTTTTAACACTGAAAAAAAAAAAAAAAAAATTATCACTTTTATTCCTATTACAAGGAATGTAAACATCCCTTGTAATAGAAAAAAGCATGACAGGTCCTCTTATATATGAGATCTGGGGTCAAAAAGACCTCAGATCTCATATTCAGGCTTAAATGCAAAAAAAAAAAAAAAAAAAAAAAGTCAAAATGTAAACATATTAAATGTCTCTTTAAGACGCTGGGCGGAAATGACGTTTTGACGTCACTTCCGCCCAGCAGAGAGAGGGGGACGGCTGAGGGACATTTTTTCCCTCAGTCACATCCCCGGACAGACAACGAGCGGACCCGATCGCCTCCGCCGCTACCGACGGCTACGGTAAGCGGCGGAGGGCGCGGGAGAGCGGCGGGAGGGGGGGGGCACCCTCTCCCGCCGCCGGTAACGGCGATCTCGCGGCGAATCCGCCGCGATGACCGCCGTTATCGTTAACAGGACCGCCCCACGAAGAGATGGATATCTCGGTTGTGGCAGCAGCTGCTGCCGTTACCGAGATATCCATCTTCAAAAACGTGACGTCTTTGGACGTGGGGCCGGTCACAAGTGGTTAAAAGCAGCAGCAACCCTTGACACAGTTGATATAACCCCCCGCTCCAAATGCACGTACAGTAGATGAAATAGAGCAAACAATAACAGTGTCTTCCTAAAGGGGTCCAAGTCCAGAGAAGTAAGTATTCAACACAGCGTGTAAACTTCCTTCCTGTATGAGCTACCAGTGGAGCGCACACGTCACTTCCGGATCGCCGTAATAGCCCCGCCCTGACCGGTTTCATCATCCAATTGACTTCAACAGAGGGCGCCATCGAACCTGTGGGTGAATGTGCCTAACCTTAACTCTATTAGTCCAAGATTATTCTACATAGAGAGGAAAGATTCAACATTATAGAGACAGTGTTGGGGTAGACCAATCGACATGAATGACGAAGATTTGACTAGGAGAGAAAAACATACAAACGTTGAATCTGTCATTGAAGGCTTATGGTGTCTGTCGAATGTTCTAAGAAGATTCGACAAGCAGCTAAACCGACAACGCTGCAATTGTACATTTCCGGTCAAATGCTTGGCCCATAGGCTATAGAAGAATTTGAATGTTGGTTGACTAGTAATAATGATTTAAAAATATAATTATTACTAGTGTCATACATTAGAATTCTTCTATAGCTTGTAGGCGGAACATTCGACCAAATATGTATCTTCTTAGAACATTCGACAGATACCATGAGCCTTCAATGACAGATTCAACCATAATTAATTTGGATTTTCAGAGTAATGCATTTTTTTTAACGAAACAAAATAAATAAAAACGAATTTCGGGAGTAACCAAATACTTTTATTTTTCGGACGAAAATGAAATTCCGAAACTAAATATTTCAGTGTGCACATGTCTAATTTTTAATAATACAATAAACAAAATGACAATGTATTCTAAAATTTGATTTCTGATTCTGTAATCACAGAAAGCCAATCATGAGTGAACAGAATGGGACAGAAATAACAGAATTTCTCCTTTTGGGTTTTCAAGACTTGGGTAGATTAATGGTTGTTATCTTCATTTTTATACTTGTAGCTTATACTTCTGCACTTTTGATTGATGTTTTGATTATCATATTGCTCTCAACCAGAACAATTCTTACCACCCCCATGTACTTTTTTCTCAAACATTTCTTGTTTTCGGAAATGTTGGTGGGAACTCTTATTGTACCCAATATGCTAAAGATCATATGGCTGAACGGAGCCTTTATATCCATTCCTGGTTGTATTGCTCAGAGTTATCTCTACTGTGCATCGGGTAGTACGGAATGCTATCTTCTTGCAGCGATGGCCTATGACCGGTACTTGGCCATATGTAGGCCTTTGCTCTATAACAAAATCATGAGCCAGAAACTTCAATATTCCCTGGTAATCTTTTGCTGGATGCTTGGCTTTACATCAACATTGATAACAATGAGTCTTCTAACTCAGCTTAAATTCTGTGGACCCAACATCATTGACCATTACTTCTATGATCTGGCTCCATTTGTTGACCTTGCTTGCTTAGACACTTCAGTTCTTGAGATGGAAATATTCATCCTCTCATTCCCTATCATGGTCATACCATTTATATTGATTTTAGTGAGCTACAGTTGTGTTGTCATAGCCATTCTACATATGTCCTCTATTACCGGGAGGAAGAAAGCCTTCTCAACCTGTAACTCTCACCTCTACGTAGTTATTATGTTTTATGGGTCCTTAATAATAATTTATCTGGTTCCATCAAGCTCACAAACCCTTAACAAGATGATATCAGTAGTGTACACAGTGGTGACCCCCTTGTTTAATCCCTTTATATATAGTATAAGAAATAAGGATATTCGAGCTGTTATACGTGCATTATTTACTCTGCAACCAATACATAACAAGAATTAAACCAAGACAAGGGGGAGAAAAAACGCCCTGGGACTTTAACCACTTAAGACCCGGACCATTACGCAGGTAAAGGACCTGGCCAGTTTTTGTGTTTCGGCACTGCGTCACTTTAACTGACAATTGCGCGGTCGTGCGACGTGGCTCCCAAACAAAATTGGCGTCCTTTTTTTCCCACAAATAGAGATTTCTTTTGGTGGTATTTGATCACCTCTGTAGTTTTTTATTTTTTGCGCTATAAACAAAAATAAAGCGACAATTTTGAAAAAAAAAATCAATATTTTTTACTTTTTGCTATAATAAATACCCCCAGAAAAAAGATATAGGGCTAGATTTATGTAGCCCGCCGTATCTTTAGGCGGGCGTAGCGTATCTTGTAAACGCCGTAAATTAGCGAGGCAAATGCTGTATTCACCAATCTAAGTTACGGCGGTGTAGCGTAAATGGGCCGGTGTAAGCCCGGGTAATTCAAATGTGGATGAGGTGGGCATGTTTTATTCAAATGTGTTGTGACCCCACGTTTTTTTTTAACTGCGCATGCGCCGTCCATGGACGTATCCCACTGCGCATGCTCCAAATTACGATTCTAAGATGCATTTGCCGTCACCTGACTGAAGTGACGCTACGAAAGTACCGCCCTCCACCCTAGCAGCTGATGCGACCGTTTAGAAAATCTTGCAGCTCTGCGTCCAAGCTTTCCTACCGCCCTACATCGCGGCAGTGTAAGAGAGAGAGAGCTTTCTTCCTTGGCTCCCTTCTACCATCTGGACTGGCAAGTACCCGAATACTTCTGTTTTCATCTATATACAATGGCGGCGTGGATTGTCCCCCGCCGTGCAATGCTCCCCCTGACACATTGATTCATCTTGTTGACTGCTCCACAGCCCTTCAGAGGAGAGCTCACTATAGAAGTATTGTACCTACCAAGCTTTTGCCTACTGCTCTGGTGTGCATCTTGCCTATAGCGTGACATTTAACACTTCCATCTCAAGCTGTTTTTTCCCCTGTGGACTCTGGCTGAATTGTATTAATAATTATATACATATACATATATTTTTGTAAATTTTATCCATGCTCCTTTCTGTGTTTATTTCTTATTTTATTTAGACTATAAAGTGTTATTATAATTTTTCCTATTGTGCGCTGCATTTTTGTTTGTAAATGTCAGGAAAAAGCCTGGTCTTAAAGTGGTTAAAACCCTGATTGAGAATTATTGCTCAGAATTGGATATTAGGTCATGTATTTAAATTTTTTTTATTATCTCAGGCCATTTCTGTATATTTACTGTACCTGTTTTGTAAATGAAAATTAAAACATAGCCATGGTAATACCAGAAGGAATTCATCTCCAAAGGAAATACACCAATGTAATCGTTAGAGAGAAAGGAGTCACCGCTCCAGGTGGGATCACTAAATGGTTACAGGTGGTGCAGGATACCGAGGGTGCTGGCGGTGCACTAAGCAAAATGAAGACAAAGAAAAATGGATAGCCGCACTCCAAAACCTGATGGGTGGTCTTTTATTCAATAGACAGCATGTACAAAAATAGGGTCACAGCAGTAGAAACAAGGAACAGCCGACGCGTTTCGCACTGGATCAGTGCTTATTCATGGCCATGGTTTTGGAGTGCGGCTATCCATTTTTCTTTGTCTTCACCAATGTAATCGTGTAAGAATAAAAATCTCACAGTCTCTTATCATCACAAAAGTAATGACCAGTGGGAAATTAAGTCTTTTTCAGATGTATTATTATTTTTTTTAAATCCCACTTAATAAATAAATGAGGTTCCTTGCAGCCAAATGTCCAGACACTAATGAAGAATGCTCCATTTTTATATTTGTAAGGATTTTTCTAAGCTCACTATTATCCGCTGTATAAAGACAATTTTCTTAATTCTCCTTGTCCTTCTATGTTCATTTGTTTTTTTCCACACACAGAATTCTATCCAAATGGTATGTGTTTGATGGGTAATTTTTTTTAAAAACCAACGTATTTGTATAGGTTTTATAATTAAATACATCTACCTAAACTATGTGTTAAAATATATATTCATTAACTTGCTTTTCCACAGTTGGTTGAGGGTTTACGGAAAACATTTGTACAATTATCCTCTAAATCAGTGGTTCTCAACCTCAGTCCTTAAGTACCCACAATGGGCCATAGTCAGGGCCGGCCTTAGGTGTTCAGGCCCCCTGTGCGAGCTAATCCTGTGGTGCCCCCCATCTTCACCCCTCGCCCCCTGGTCACCTAAACATACACAAAGAGGAAAAAAATATTTATAACAAATAATTTGTTTTAATTTAACTTTACATTACACAGAACCCTGCAGCTCTGGACCTCCTGCATGTTACAAAGATCCCCATTCAGTGCACCCCCACACTTCAGTGTAGCCCCCTCGTTCAGTGTAGCACACCCACTCCCCCTTGCCACTGTAGCTAGCTCGCCTCTCCCTACCTATGCCAGTGTGCCACTGCCTAAACCTGCGGAGCTGCCACCACTGGTGTAATGCCGGTCTGACACCCCCCCAGTGTGTGGTACCCGGGGGTGACTCGCCCCCCCTTAGTATGCCTCTGGATGGCCGCACGGCGGCCCTGTTGCCCATGGTGCCCTGTGCGGCCGCACAGCTCACACACCCCAAAGGCCGGCCCGGGCCATAGTTTTAGGTTTTTCTTTACTTTGCTGCTTTAAATCAATATCAATGACATGGTATTGATAAGAGCTATTTTATCTAAGGGAAGTCCCCAAAACATGGACTGTTGGAGGTACTTTAGGACCGAGGTTAAGAACCACTGCTCTAAATGACTCCACCAACACAGCAACTTTTTGTACTCGCAGGGTGAACAAATATCTGCGCTAACTTGAAAGAAAGCTAAAACAATTTTAAATAAAGCAGCTAGCACAGTCTGTTGATTCAGCAAACAAAAAAATAGAAATCCAAAAAGGCAGCACTTCAGTGAAATTCAATAATGAAAATGTGAAAGTACAAGTGAAAAAAAATCCATGTGAGATAAAGCTGATATAAAGCTGATAGGAAAACTCCACCAATCTTTGGTTTGCAAAAGCAGAGCACACCAACGTGCTGACAATCTGCTTACTAGAAAGTAAAAAACAACAGGCGATGCAATCATGCGATGCATAGGGTCAATAGTGAATACGACACTCCAAACTTGATAAATCGATCACAGGAATATCCAACATCAATATCATCAGAAAGACCTCCAGGACTCAAAACAATGGGTTGGTGTATTGTGCAATCATAAACGGGAAGTTTACCTATCTATCTCAGTTAGATAACGATGAACGAGCTGTCAATGTAGTCTCGGATGAGTCCACAAGGGGGCGCTGTCCTGTTCTGTCAGAGGACCTCCGAGAAGACACTCCCTCCTCCTGGCAGCCGATGCTCAAAATGACCATTGATCACCTATACACGATCCTGTAAGATCCAGGCTATGTGGAGCCGCACAGCCACCACTGGAATTTATCTGGGAACCTTTCCAGTGGCAGCTGTGTAGTTCCCGCTAAGTCACACCATGTGGATCTGCCGGAATTGGGTACAGGTAAGTAGAAGGGACTCTCCCTCCTCATTGGCTTGGTCTGTCAATCCCAGCCAGTGAGCCACTGAGAAGAGAGTGTGGGGGGGAGGGGTGGGCAGCAGCGGCTCTATGTGTCCGCTGATATCAAAGTCAGCCAATGAGGAGAGAAAGGTGGCAGGGTAATGCTGTGGCTCCATGTCTGAATGAACATAAGGAGCTGTGAATCGGCTCAGGTAACCCCATAGCAAGCTGCTTGCTGTGGAGGCACTCAACAGGAGGGAGGAGCCAGAAGAACCTAAGAGGGACCCGAGAAGGGGAGGATCCAGGCTGCTCTGTGCAAATCCACTTCACAGAGAAGGCAAGTATGACATTTTTGTTGTTTTTGAGAAAAAATGTTTACTTTAGTATCACTGTAAGGGGACAATGCAAACAGTAGCCAATGTGTTTTTGGGGGTCCAAAATGCCCCCTTTGTCAGGACTTGATTGTCAACAATGTAAATGGACTAGAAACCAGCTAAAGCTATTAAACCAGCTTCTCGCGCCTGTTACTTCCTTGTAGTGCGCTCCTTGCGATGCCTGTTCTCTGTACAGCAGGTGCTTTCAGCGGCATAATGCGTTCCATGCTGGAACGCATACAGCGCTTGCACAATAAAGTCATCGCCGGCGCCGTGGTGCGTTACAGCTTGAAACGCGGAAGTGCGCCTAGCGAATCGGCGCTTCTCGTCGAATCAGTGCTAATGCACTGCATCTGGTACCTGCCTATAAAGGCATTCATTTAACCACTTCAATACCAGGCTTTTATACCACCTCCATACCGGGCCTATTCTGGCACTTCTCTCCTACATGTACAAATCATAATTTTTTTGCTAGAAAATTACACAGTACCCCCAAACATTATATATGTTTTTTTTAGCAGACACCCTAGGGAATAAAACGACGGTCATTGCAACGTTTTATCTTGCTCGGTATTTGCACAATAATTTTTCAAACACCCTTTTTTTGGAAAAAAAAATAGTTTCATGAATTAAAAAATAACAAAACAGTAAAGTTAGCCTAATTTTTTTTGTATTATGTGAAATATTATGTTACACTGAGTAAATAGATACCCAACATGTCACGCTTTAATTATGCGCACACTCATGGAATGGCGGCAAACTTCGGTACTTAAAAATCTCCATAGGCAACGCTTTCATTATTTTTTACAGGTTACCAGTTTTAATTTACAGAGGAGATCTAGTGCTAGATTTGTTGCTGGCACTCTAGCGCACGCGGCGATACCTCATATATGTGGTTTAAACGGCGTTTACATATGTCGGCGGGACTTACGTGTGCGTTCGCTTCTGCACGTGAGCTACCGGGGACAGGGGCGTTTTAATTTAATTTTTTTCACTTTTATTATTTTTTTGACTCATTTTTTATTTATTTTTTTACACTTTTTTTCAATTTTTTTTTCACTTTTATTCCTATTACAAGGAATTTAACATGCCTTGTAATAGGAAATGTGTGTGACAGGTCCTCTTTAAGGAGAGATGCGGGGTCAATAAGACCTGACATCTCTCCTCCAGGCTGGAAACCATGAGATCGGTGAAAAAAAATTCACTGATCTCATGAATTGTTGAATCATGAATCGCGGCTTTGTTTACTTACGGGGAACCGGGCGTGACATCATCACATGGCGCCCGGGTCTTCCGTCTCTATGCTTCCTGCCGACGACGGACGATTCGTTCTCTGGGCCCCCGAAGGCACGGGAGACGCCGGAGAAGCACCGGATGGCGGCGGGAGGGGGGTTGTCCCCTCCCGCAGCCTGTAAGAACGATCAAGCGGTGGAACCGCCGCTATGATCATTCTTATGTCGTGCAGATTCGCCGGCTTAACAAGAGGATATCTGGATGATGCCTCTGGCTGCAGGCATCTTTCAGATATCCACCCGCAAAGCCCAGGCCGTCATTTGACGTCCACTTAGGATGGGAGATCCCATCTCTGGACATCAAATGACAATGGGCTGGTATTGAAGTGGTTAACATACAATCCCTGTTCTATTATTGTCGGCCGTAGCCGGCTAGTCTACAACCAAGCTATAGCTACCAGTAATCCCTGGACTGCATCGTTCCCGATGCTGCAACGCCGTTCCAGGCTGCAACTACTACTTTAGTGCTGTTACATCTATTTCAACAGAGAGCTATTGCTTGGGACAACCTTGAGGCCCTCCTTGCTGAACATTTTACACCATGGAATCCCTACTTCCTACACTGAAGCCTGCAAACGGATAAGTAGCTATTGTGTCACTTGTAGTGCCATAGGAAGATCTGCTGCTCCATCTAATACAATTGCTGTTTAATTATTAGGCCTTTTGCCTATCAAAATATTATTTGGGATATACTGTTGTGCCTATTGCTAAGGAATATCTTAAAAGGACATTTACTTTTAAATTACCTCAGCTATAATTCCCTCTCAAATGCAACTATCATTACCTGAGCTATAATTGTCACTCTTATGCAATTATTAGTTGTCGCAACAACTCCTATTTACTACGTGAACAGTACTCTCAAAGTACCTGTGCTATATTGCCTCCTAGATGCAACTATTAGTTGTCACTACAACTCCTATTTACTACGTGTACGCTCAAAGTATCTGAACTATATTGCCTCTTAGATGCGACTATTAGTTGTCGCTACAACTCCTATTTACTACAAGCCTGACATAAGTGCTACTTGTTTATGGGCCTATGCCCTAAGTTGAAGGACATGTTCGCCTAAACTTTCCTATGCTAAGGGTTGACTTATTTCATACCTTCCCCCTTATTCGCTTAATGCACAACACTATTTAATACTCATAATCACTTGCATGCAGTTGTGCATTGGAATCTTTTAGTGCAAACTATAATTTGTAATGTTGTGTATTTGTGCGTCCATTGTCATGTCTAAGTCAAAGATGACTCCGAGGCTTCTGACTTTGTTGCTTGGGGTGATGGTTTGTCCAAGGATGGTGGGTAGGTGTCCATGTGGTCCTAGAATTAGTTTTCCGATTTGCGTGAAGGATAAGGAGTTCTGTTTTGGATCCATTGAGTTTGAGGGAGCTTTCCGTCATCCAATTATTGATCAGATCATGATTCCCTGGTGGTTTCAATTGGGGCGGAAGTAGTACCTCGACATTTCAGCCAAGGCCACCATCAGGAAGTATGAGCAACATCTCTATCAATAAGATGTCATCCTAAAGATCTGAGTTTGGGGTATCTCTACATGCCTAATAGACCACACTAGTGATAGTTGGTCCACACATTGCGGTGAGTGTACATCTATGTGGGGCACCCAGTCTGAGCACCAGTCCATAGGAGTCTTTATTGAGCATGAGCACCATATGGGATTATCATATGTTATCATTTATGTTGCATAAACGTATATTTGTCAACCAGTTTGTTATATATCCTAGTAGTTGATATCTATCAAATTTTTATTTCTTTCAATCTATATTGCTCTGTTGGTACATAGCAAGTTTATTTTGCAGCTGATATCAGGTACTTTGGGCACTCATTCATAACCAAAGGTGCTTTTTAGTTTATATACTTATTGAGTTTGAGTTTATCATGCCTTGTTTCACATTTGTACTCTTGCAACATTTTTAATGACACAATATCATACAAAGTGATATTTTTTACATTTCTAAAATATGATTTTTTTGTTTCTTTGATCACATAAAGTCAATGAAGAGAGAACAAAATGTGACAGAAATGGCATATTTTTTTTCTTCTGGGTTTTCCAGACATGGGCAGATCCAAGATTGTTATCTTCACTTTGATACTTGTAGCGCATGTTGCGAAAAACGTTATTGATACTTTGATTATCATATTGCTCTCAACCAAGACAAACTCTGGCTCCCCCATGTATTTTTTTTCTCAAACATTTTTTATTTTCAGAAATGTTAGTAGTGACCCTCATTGTCCCCAATATGTTGAGGGTCATATGGCTGAAAAGAGCCTTCATATCTATTCCTGGTTGTATCGCTCAGAGTTATCTTTATTGTGCCTCAGCTAGTACAGAAAGCTATCTTCTTGCACCGATGGCCTATGACCGGTACCTGGCCATATGTAAGCCTTTGCTCTATAACAAAATAATGAACCAAAATCTTCAGTATGTTCTAGGTACCTTTTGTGGCGTAAAGATAAAGCAGCCCCCTAGTGGAGTATCCTATGTTAAGTATGTTAAGTATAGCCGTCGTCATTGCGTCGAAAAAAAAAAATTCGCGTCGCTTGCGTAAAACGTCCATGAATGGGGATTTGACGTCATTGACGTTCACTGACAGAATTTGGAGCATGCGCACTGGAATGCATTGACAGTCGACGCATGCGCAGTACGTTCGCCGCGGGAACGCGCTTAGTTTAAATAATACACGCCCCGTACCCGCCCAATTTGAATTCCGCCGACTCATTTACGATACGCTGCCGCAACTTTAGGAGCAAGTGCTTCATGAATAACAGCACTTGCTCCTAAAATTTCGCCAGTGTAACGTAAATGAGAAGCGTTACTCCAGATTAAAGATGCTCCCATCTACCTGAATCTGGCCCAATGAGTCTTCTGACTCAGCTTAAATTCTGCGGCCCTTACCACATTGATAATTACTTCTGTGACCTCTCTCTATTTGTAGACCTTGCTTGCTCAGATATTTTAGCTATGCTATTTTCAAGTAGTCGCCGATACCAAATACCGATACTTTTTTTAAATGTGTCCCCCACATATGCAGCCATGTCCCCCACATATGCAGCCATGTCCCTCCAGCCATGTCCCCTACATATGCAGCCATTTACCCCCAGCCATGTCCCCCACATATGCAGCCATGTCCCCCCCAGCCATGTCCCCCACATATGAAGCCATGTCCCCCCAGCCATGTCCCCCACATATGCAGCCATGTTCCCCCAGCCATGTCCCCCACAAATGCAGCCATGTCCCCCACATATGCAGCCATGTCCCTCCAGCCATGTCCCCCACATATGCAGCCATGTCCCCCCAGTCATTTCCCCCACATATGCAGCCATGTCCCCTCCAGCCATGTCCCCTCCAGCCATGTCCCCCCCAGCCATGTCCCCGCAGCCATGTCCCCTATACCTAGCCGCCGAAAGTTGCCGCTGCCGCACGGGGAACATCACAGCATTCATTTGAATAGCTGTTTTGCCTGCGTGTATAGGCACTCCCCCTTGCTCGGGATTGGACAGATCATGATCACCCATCCAATCCCGAGCAAGGGGGAGTGTCTATACGCAGCGGGAACACTACAGCTATTCAAATAAAAACTGTGATGTTCCTGCACGCTGTTTAACCCATGCCGGGCGGCTTTTGATGCGGCGGCTTTCGATGCGGCGGCGGGGGGGGGGGGGGGAGTATTCTATTTAGGCACCGGGAGTATTTGCGGGAGTACACGTACTCCTGCAAATACTCGGTATCGGTCCCGATACCGATACTGGTCTCGGTATTGGGACAACCCTACTGCAAGCTCACAGAATTTTAAAAATATGATATCAATAATGTACACTGTGGAAACACCTTTAGTCAATCCCTTCATATACAGTATCAGAAATAAAGAAATCCAAGCTGTGTTAGGTACATTGATAACCTTAAAGGGGTTAAAAAACAAAACATAGGAAAAAAGAGATGAATAGCCCACTATGGGACACTGGGCATTATTCAGTCCAGAAGATCACTGGTGCTAGATGGGATGAGGTGATGAGGTTATTCCTGGGATTCATGAAGTCTATGAATGGCAAACCTTTGGCTGAAAAGGTTGCAGGTTCACAACCAGGTATAAATGTAGCACCCTCTACCTAGGGTGACTACATTTTCAAAACTACCATTAAGGGACACCCCCCCTTCCCAAAAATCAGCTTGTCCTGTAACAAGCACAGTGATTGGGCACAAGAGGCAGCTGTAACGAGCACAGTGATTGGGCACAAGAGGCGGGTGTAACGGAACCCCAAATGGGGATACAGGGTGAGGCATCGGCCCCTTCCGTTACAGCGGGATTTATGATTTCTTCAATCACAAGCAGGGGGTGGGGATTGTGCTTCTGCAGACATTCCCGGCCAGGACAAGTACTGTCATTGAATAAAGCGGTGATGTGGTGGCCTTTTTTGTTGACATCAGATTGGCACGGGGGTGGCTGTGTCATTTTTATTCCAGGACACTGTATTGTCCTGGCATAAAGGTGCCCGGGACAGACCTGCGAAATGCGGGTCTGTCCCGGGCAATCTGGGACACATGGTCACCCTACCTCTACCATAGGTAGGTGGTAAAGGTGTAGTGTTTGAGGTTCTGTCAGTGCAGGTAAATTTAATTAGACCTATGCTGCATGCTAGGCCTGTTTGTTTTGATCTGACGGCAGGGAGTGGTTAGTGTAGCAGTGGGTGTGACCACCTGTCTTTTAGTTCTTGGCGCCTCCCCTGCTTCCAGGGGGAATGTTCTGGAAAAGGGGCAGGCATGGGATTTGGAGTGACAGGAAGTTCATGTAAGGAACCCTGACCAATCCCCAACTGGAATTGGCAGGGGGCAGGCCTTCTACATAAGCTCAGGTCCAGCCCACTGGAAGGGACTTGTTGGCTGGGTGAAGTTAAGAATGGAGAGTTAAACCCTGTACCCACGATCGGTTTGTCTGTTGAAAGCAGACCGATGGACTGTTTTTATCGGACAAACCGATTGTGTATAGGCTCCATCAGTCTTTTTTCCATCGGTGAAAAAAAAATAAAACATGTTTTAAATTTTCCTATGGATAAAAAACTGATAGAAAAAAACCATCGTCTGTGCGGAAGTCCATGGGACAAAAATCCATGCATTCTCAGAATCAAGTCGACACATGCTTGGAAGTATTGAACTTAGTTTTTCTCAGAATGTTGTATTTTTGACTGATGGTGTGTAGGCAAGACAAAAAATCCTTCGGAATAGATTCCATCAGATATCCGATCTTGTGTAGGAGGCTTTAGACTGAAGCAGGAGGCCCCATCTGCCTCAGCAGAGTTGCTCGGGAGCTGGGAGGGACCCTTTCCTTACACGGTCATGGAGAGTTGTCCTAAACAGGAGTTGGAGAAGCAGTTGGTATGCATGTCCGGGTAAATTCTTCACCAAGGACTCAGGGCAGGAGAAGATCAGTGAGTGAGGCACAGTGGATATCTGGAAGTGGCATGCCAGGGGAGCTGGGTGTGAGGCCAGAGGAGAGACTGTGGGGTTTTGTGTCAAGTCACTGCAGTCGGAGGACTCAGGATTTGCAAGTCATACAGGCTGGAATCAGTAGTCCACCAACCATTTATTTCTACTAAAGTAACTAGGCCACCAAGTAGGAGTACTGCAAGCCCCTGGCCTATCAGAATTCAGCAAGTTCAGCAACAGTTAGGGATTATTCTGAGTGATACCTGATACAGTTCAAGATGATGGGGCGGAAAGACCAACACTGTGACAGGGAACTTTGTGGAGAATGCTAATCAAAAGCTTGAATTACTGTGTACATTAACCACTTGCTTACTGGGCACTTATACCCCCCTCCTGCCCAGGTGATATTTCAGCTTCCGGCACTGCGTCGCTTTAACTGACAATTGCGCAGTCGTGCGTCGTGGCTCCCAAACAAAATTGACGTCCTTTTTTCCCCACAAGTAGAGCTTTCTTTTGGTGGTATTTGATCACCTCTGCGGTTTTTATTTTTTGCGCTATAAACAAAAAAGAGCGACAATTTTGAAAAAAATATTTTTTACTTGTTGCTATAATAAATATCCCAATTAAAAAAAAAAAAACTTTTTTTTTCAGTTTAGGGCGATGCGTATTCTTCTACATATTTTTGGTAAAAAAATAAATAAAAAAAAATCGCAATAAGCGTCTGGTTTGCGCAAAATTTATAGTGCCTACAAAATAGGGGACAGAATTATTATTTTTTAATATTTTTTTTTTACTAGAAATAGCGGTGATCTGCGATTTTTATTGGGACTGCGACGTTATGGCGGACACATCGGACACTTTTGACACATTTTTGGCGTCATTCACATTTATACTGCGATCGGTGCTATAAAAATGCACTAATTACTGTATAAATGTGACTGGCATTGAAGGGGTTAACACTAGGGGGTGAGGAAGGGGTTAAATGTATTCCCTGCATAGTGTTCTAACTGTGGGGGGAGGGGGGGTGACTGGGGAGGTGACCAATTTGTGTCTCTATGTACAAGAGACACAGATCCGTCTCCTGCTCTCCAGAGACAGAACGCTGTCTCTATGTAAAACGGCAATGAGAGATGATCTATGAGATCATCTCTCATTCGCCGCACAGATCGCATCGCAAACGGCCACTCTGATTGGCCGTTCGCAGCGATCTGTGATTGGCTGTGTCCAAGGGACACGGCCAACACAGTGTTTCCCCGCAGCGCGCTCTGGAGCGCGCGCAGGGAAGCAGCTAGTGACAAGCCGTCAATTGACGGCTTGTTGACAATTTAGATCTGCGCTAGAGCCGTCATTCGGCTGTAGCGTGGATCTCAAGTAGTTAAAAACCAGCATTTGGATTAACGTGATTTCAGGGCCAGATTGGCTGGTTTGTGTATTTCTGTACTGTATGAACATTTTGAATTTTCACCCACAATAATGTCTACACTTTTGTCTATAATGATGAGACAACCTAAGGCAATTCAGTGAGCAGGAGGTATGTGGATAGACACTCCTTGTTGATGAGAGAGGTCAGAAGAAAATGGCCAGGCTGACTGGATTTGATAGAAAGACTATGGTAGCTGAGATACCACTCTTTACAATACTGTGGTGATGATAAACATACTCTATACTGTCAAAAATATTGGGACACCTGCCTTTACAATAAATTTAATGGCATCCCAGTCTTAGTCCGTAGGGTTCAATATTGAGTTGGCCCACCCTTAACAGCTATAACAGCTTCAACTCTTCTGGGAAGGCTGGCCACAATGTGTTTATGAGAATGTTTGAGCGTTCTTTCAGAACAGCATTTCAGAGGTCAGCGACTGATGTTGGACAAGAAGGCCTGGTTCACAGTGTCCACTCTAATTCTATGGGATTGAGATCAGGACTCAAGTTCCTACACCTCAAACTTGCTCTTTCAGGTCTTTATGGACCTTGCTTTGTGCACTGGTCCAAATAATTTGGTGGTGGGGGGATTATGGTGTAGATTTGTTTTTCAGGGTTTAAGCTTGGCCCGTTAATTCCCATGAAGGTACCTAGGTGCCAGCATACCACGACATTTAGGGGCAATTTCATGCCCCCACACACAGACCCCATCTCAGCCTTTCCAACTATTGAAACATAACAACCAATATTTCAGTATACCGAATCCTTTACACTTCCATGGGATTTGAACTAACCTTCCTAAATTTTCGGGGGTCAAACCATCCAGCCAAGGGATTCTCCCTCTGGAAGGAAGTCTAGGCCTCTGCTTTGTAGGTTTTTACCCCCAGGACTTCTTTGGGCCTGTGCTTGACCCTGAGGCTTACCCTTTGACCCTGACAGCAGAGGCCATCTTGACTGCCCGGAGGCTGGGGGTCCTGGCATTGGAGAGGAAGCCCTTTTGTATGAAGGACGCTTACTCTTCTTTTTGATCAGCCAATAGCTTTTTACCCAGTGATTCAGCTGACCAATGTTTTTAGAATGTTTTACAGAATTCTATGCATGTGCACCAATAGGAGAGTAAGGCAAGATGCCTAATGAATAGAGTCTTTGATAGCATTACCCGTGAAACACAAGGCCCTTGGCAGTTCAGCTAGAGCCTACGCCTCTTCTCCTCGAGCAGGTACATCTTTAATGACCTGCTTGACCTCATCTTTTAGGGCTTGGCAAATACCTAGTGCTGCTATTGCAGGTTGTGCCACTGCCCCAGCTATGAAAAAGGAGGCTTTAAGTAAAGATTGCAGTCATTTGTCAGCTGGATCCTTAAACACCTAAACATTGTCTACCGGAGAGGCGGACTCTTATTAACAGGGGAGATAGCTGCGTCAATTGCCGGCAAATTCCACTTTTTAGTGAACTTCTCTTCCATAGGATAAAGAAGAGAACATTTTCTAGGAGGAAGAAAATGCATATCTGGGTGATCCCAGTCTGCATATATTAGCTTTTCCAGTAAAGGATATACAGGAAAAGCGTGAGGATCCTGTGGAGGTTTCAGGGAGCCCAGAGAGGAAAATGAAGCCTCAGCTTTCTCTGCTGGGGGCATTTTATACCCAGACTGGACCAACTCTGTAGGGGACTGAACCAACAACTTTTGAGATTGTGAGGCTGAAACAGGCTCTTCCGTGACAGAGTCC
Source organism: Rana kukunoris (assembly GCA_029574335.1). Lineage (NCBI taxonomy): Eukaryota > Metazoa > Chordata > Amphibia > Anura > Ranidae > Rana > Rana kukunoris. The sequence goes on from CM056051.1 coordinate 526,204,193, forward strand.
TCAGAGGAGGAGACCTCTGCCTACCTCTTTTCCTGATCTCCCAAAGGCAAAACAACATCTCCTGCCCATTCCTGTTCCAACACATATCTATCGCATTTTCTCCCAGACTGGGAAGAAGACATGATCACTTTAGTTATTTCTCCTTCCAATCCAGCTAACGCCGAAGCCAAATTGTCCTTAGTGACATACGCAGAGGCTGAAAGGTTGGAAGCAGCTGCAACACCTAAAGGCCTAAATGTCTCAGCCTGGCCTGTCGCTTCAGGTCTCTCAGGGGAAGATGGCACTGTCGAAGCATGACTAGGATCCTCAGACCCTGACCGCAGCATCCTTGCACTTTCCCTGTTGAATTCCCCCTTGTATCTTGGGAAGACATAGTCCTAAGCACAAAAGCAGAGGAACTAACACCATGCATCCACTGCTGAGCACTAGTCCGTCAATAAGTATTATGCCACTAATAATTGCCCAGCCTGATGCTGAGCAGATATGCCTTTAAGAATGCCTGTGCCCACTGCTCATACAGCTTACGTGTCCCACATGTGCTCTGCGTCCTCTTTTCCACCAGCCACCACTTTGTGTGCAGAGTAAACAATTTTATAAGAGAGTGAGCCCTGCCCTGCTTAAGCCACGCCTCCGACATACTGGTATTCAGGTCAGCACAATCCACACAATAGAGAAGTCCATAAGTGTATCTAGGCTCTATAGGATCTTCTCACTTACCATTCCCCACTGCAGGATATTGCTGGAAATACAGACAGACCCAATCTTTACCCATCAGGGCAAACATGTCATGGCAGACCTTCAAAGACTGGGTCCCTTGTATATTGGGTTCTTCTCCTTTGGACCTGTATATCACCCTGCCAGAGCAACCTTTTGGTATGATAAATGTAACCAAGGTGTCGGATCCCAGGGTCTAGCCCTCAAAGAGGAGCGTTACAAGCAAAAATCTCAGTCTTCTCCCTCGAGGCTTAGGTACCATTTACTTTGGCTTTTTTATATGGCACTTTGAATTGATCCTATACCTTGCCATAGCGCCGTGATCCTGTCGGGAATCATTTAACAGAGCTTTACTTTAGCACAACAATAACAGTGACCAACACCTAAGACACTGGTGAAAAAACTGAGGTACTCCCTGTATGGGAGGGGTTATATAGAGGGGGACATCCTGTTTTTAAGTGTACCAGTGTCCATTCACCTATAGGTAGCGTATAACCCTCATAGTAAGGACGTAGTGTCCCGTGATGTATTATAAATAAACATTTACAACTTAAAATGTTGAAAATGTATTTCATTTGCTATAATTTAAAAATATGTTGGATTTTTCTCAAGCTTTGAACTATTATAGTTATGTAAAACCAGATTAATCAATTTTACACTTATTCTGATAATAATTATAAGTATTGTAATCTTTATTTCCTCCAGTAAAAGTAACTACATATGACAGCATTCATATCCTGATTCCTCAAGCTGTATATTATAGGATTGAACAATGGCGTCACCACAGTAAATATAACAGATAATATTTTGTTGATGGTCACAGAGTTTTCTCCAACTGGCGTCAAATAATCTATTAACACGGCTCCATAAAACATTCCCACCACCAAGAGATGAGTGCTACAGGTAGAGAAAGCTTTTTTCCTGCTGCTGATAGATGACATTCTAAGGATGACTACAAAGATAGATACATAGCTTACAATGATTAAAATAAATGGTACAACAACCATAGGGATGGTTAGTATAAATATACCAATTTGTAGACCAGAAGTATCTGAACACGCAATATCCACGAAAGGAGCAAGATCACAAAAGTAATGGTCAATGACATTCTGACCACAGAACCTAAGTGTAACCAGAAGACCCAGGGTGATCATTGTGAGAAGAAAACCTAACATCCAACAAAAGGTAACCAGGAAATATTGAAAGGCGTGGTCCATTATTGTATTATAGTGTAAAGGCTTACATATGGCCAAGTATCGGTCATACGACATTGCGGTGAGGAAATAAATTTCAGAAGTACCTGAAGATACAAACAGGTAGCTCTGAGTGATGCATCCAGTGACAGACATGGTGGCTCCATCCATCCATATGATACGTAACATATTGGGGACTACTACACTCACAAAGCACACCTCTGACAATAAGAAATTCCTCAGGAACACAAACATGGGGGACTGTAGGCTGTGTCTGATTGACACTAGCACTATAATGATAACATCTAGGAAAACTGTCACAGTATATGCAGAAAATATAAGAGTGAAGAAAAGAAACCTAAACACACCAAGTCCAGGGAACCCCAGAAGAAAGAATTCAGTTGCTGTTGTCACATTTTCGTTATTCATGATCATTTCAGAGGCTGTATAGACAGACAAAATTGCAAAGAGCTATAGTACTTGTATACTGTTTTTCTGTTTCAATATATTTTATTGTGCAAATACCAATAATACCAGCATATTCAGTAAAGCTTGTACAAGCATTAATGAAACGTATTAAAAATAAGGTAGTAAACAGGTACTAGTTAGGGATGAGCTTCGAGTTCGAGTCGAACTCATGTTCGACTTGAACATTGCTTGTTCGCCTGTTCGGCGAACAACAAACAATTAGGGGTGTTCGCGGCAAATTTGAAAAGCCGCGGAACACCCTGTTAAAGTCTATGGGAGAAATCTAAAGTGCTAATATTAAAGGCTAATATGCAAGTTATTGTCCTAAAAAGTGGGGACCTGGGTCCTGCCCCAGGGGACATGTATCAATGCAAAAAAATGTTTTAAAAACGTCTGTTTTTTTGGGAGCAGTGAATTTAATAATGCTAAAAGTGAAACAATAAAAGTGTAATATTACTTTAAATTTCGTACCTAGGGGGGGGTGTAAAGTTAGCATGTGAAAAAGCGCATGTTTCCCGTACACACAACGTGTCATTTCTGAAAGAAAAACAGTCATTTAAAACCGGCTTTGCGGCTATAATGAATTGTCGGCTCTGGCAATTCAGGGAGGATTCATTCATAAAAGTAAAAAAAAGCGTAGGGGTTCCCCCAAATTCCATTAACAGGCCCTTCAGGTCTGATATGGATATTAAGGGGAACCCCGCAGTCAATTAAAAAAAAATGACGTGGGGCTCCCCCCAAATATCCATACCAGACCCTCCAGGTTTGGTGTAGATTTTAAGGGGAACTCCACCCCAAATTTAAAAAAAAATGGCATGGAGTTCCCCCAAAAGTACACACCAGACCCTTATCCGAGCACGTTAACCTGGCCGGCCTCTCCTGAACCGCACCAGGCCACATGCCCTCAACATGGGAAGGATGTCCCCATGTTGATGGGGACAAGGGCCTCATCCCCCCAACCCTGGCCGGTGGTTGTTGGGGGTCTGTGGTGGGGCAGCTTATCAGAATCTGGAAGACCCCTGCTCCAACATTGTCTTCTATCCAGCGACGGTTGATCTCTCCATAGACGGGTGATCAGCGGTCCGGTCCAACGATGAGAAGATCCATACATCCAGAGCGCAGCAGGTGAGCTCCTCTCTTCGCTGGACACAGCCCAGTGGAATGACGTGGCGGAGCTTTGACATTTCTTATATAGGGGAGGCGGAGCCACCCGTAATGCGACCCAGCTCCCTCTGACGTAAGGGGAAAGACCGGGCTTTCCCAGTGAGGTAGCCGAGGGTGCGTCAGAGGGGGTGGGGTCACGTGACGGGTGGCCCCGCCTCCCCTATATAAGAAATGTCAAAGCTCCGCCGCATCATTCCGCTGGGCTGTGTCCAGCGGAGAGAGGAGCTCGTCTGCTGCTCTCTGGATGGATGGATCTTCTCATCGTTGGATCGGACCGCTGATCACCCGTCGCTGGTGAGATCACCCGTCGCTGGATAAAAGACAACGTTGGAGCAGGGAGGCGCATCGAGATTATTATATTTTTTAATAAAGGAGTTTTTTCTACGGTGTCTGTGTGTTTTTTTTAAACTATTTACACTTCCTTCATGAAATGGTAGGGGTACAGTGTACCCCATTACCAATTCACATAGGGGGGGCCAGGATCTGGGGGTCCCCTTTGTTAAAGGGGTCTTCCAGATTCTGATAAGCCCCCTGCCCGCAGACCTTCACAACCACTGGCCAGGGTTGAGGGGATGAGGCCCTTGTCCCCATCAACATGGGGACATCCTCCCCACGTTAAGTGCATGTGGCCTGGTGCAGTTCAGGAGAGGGGGGGCGCACTCTGTCCCCCCTCTTTTGTGTGGCTGGCCAGGTTAACATGCTCGGATAAGGGTCTGGTGTGGATTTTTCGGGGAACTCCACACCATTTTTTTTTTTAATTTGGGTTGGAGTTCCCCTTAAAATCCACACCAGACCTGAAGGGCCTGTTAATGAAATTTGGGGGGACCCCCACGCTTTTTTTTTTTTTATGAATGAATCCTCCCTGAAGAGCCGACAATTCATTATAGCCGCAAAGTCAGTTTTAAATGACTTTTTTTCTTTCAGAAATGACACTTTGTGCAGGGACAGTTCTATGTACGGGAAACATGAGATTTTTCACATGCTGACTTTACACCCCCCCCAGGTATGAAATTTCAAGTAATATTACACTTTTATTGTTTCACTTTTAGCATTATTAAATTCACTGCTCCCGAAAAAACTGACATTTTTAAAACTTTTTTTGCATTGATACATGTCCCCTGGGGCAGGACCCGGGTCCCAAACACTTTTTAGGACAATAACTTGCATATTAGCCTTTAAAACTAGCACTTTAGATTTCAAATGTTCGAGTCCCATAGACTTTAACGGGGTTCTAAAGCTCACACGAACATTTGATGTGTTCGCAAGTTCTGGTGCGAACCGAACAGGGGGGGTGTTCGGCTCATCCCTGGTACTAGTAAACAATTATGCCCCGTACACACGATTGAAATTCCGACCGTGTGTATGCCCCATCTGAGTTTTTCCATCGGATATTCCAAGGAATTCCACCAGAGTTTAGATAGAGAACATATTCTCTTTTACTCCGATGGAACTTCGTCGGAATTCTGATGTGAGTTTGGCCGGGCAAAAGCCTGATCGTGTGTACAGGGCTTTTGTGTACGAAGTATTATCTTCAGCATTTGCCTTGTGAGAAACACAATAGGGTTATGTACAAAAGAAAAAAAAACATTTTGGTGGGGGTAACATTAGGAGGGGAAGGAAGTGGAGGTTGAAGGAAGGGTAGGGAACCTTCAAGGCCAAATATAGCTGACATCCTTCAACATGTAGTGGACTGTGAGGCATAGTGGGTGCAAAAATGGTAAAAGTCATTGGGCACCAGACACTTCATGGATGTAAAAGAGGTTTTGTTTCTTTAACAGTCCTTTTTAGATTTTTCAAGGGAAAGGGGGTTATGCCAGGACACCCTTAAGTAGTAGCAATTTAAAATGGCAGACTGTGAGGGCCAGATTTAGAAAGAGTTATGCCGGCGTATCAGTGATACGCCGGCATAACTCACACTTTGCGCCAGCTTATCTTGTTTTCTGTATTCAGAAAACAAGATACGCCGGTTTGCATTGAAGATCTGACTGGCGTAAATGTGTTTTTAAAATGGCCGTCGGGGGCGTTCCCGCTGATTTACGCTGAGAATATGTAAATCAGCGAGATACGCCAATTCACAAACGTACGCCGGCCCGACGCAGTAACTTTACGCCGTTTACGTAAGGGTTTTCCCGGCGTAAAGATAAAGCTGCCCATAGCAGGCGCATCCTATGTTAAGTATGGACGTCGTAACCGCGGAAAATTTGAAAATGTTTACATTGTTTGCGTAACTCGTCCGTAAATGGGGATTTACGTAGATTATGTTCACGTCGAAAACACCGTCATAATTTGGAGCATGCGCACTGGGATTTTAAAATGGTCGAAGCATGCGCAGTACGTTCGGCGCGTGGACGCGCCTAATTTAAATAGGCGACGCACCGTACCCGGCGAATTTGAATTAGGCCGCCCAGTTTACGCTATGCCGCTGGAACTTTACACGCAAGTGTTTTCTGAATACAACACTTGCGAGTAAAGTTTCCGCGGTGTAACGTAAATAAGAAAAGTTACGCCGCTGCAACTTTGTGCGCGGCCTTTCTGAATCTGGCCCTGAAACTTTAAAAGGAGGACAACAGTACAAGGAAAAGCCCCAGAAAAGCACCACTTCTGCACGTACAGGATTTATCTCCTATGGCAGGGGTAGGCAACCATGGCTTTCCAGCTGTGGTGAAACTACAAATCCCATCATGCCTCTGCCTCTAGGAGTCATGCCTGTCTCATGGGACTTGTAGTTGCAAAACAGCTGGAGAGCCAAGGTTCCCTACCCCTGTCCTATGGCAACATTACTTAACAGTTCCTAGTTTGAACTTAAGACCGTTTTCATCGGTTAACTGATGAAGTTGACTGATGGTCTGATGTGCCTACACACCATCGGTTAAAAAAAAAACGATCGTGTCAGAATGCGGTGACGTAAAACACAACGAAGTGCTAAAAAAACGAAGTTCAATGCTTCCAAGCATGCGTCGACTTGATTCTGAGCATGTGCGGCTTTTTAACCGATGCTTTTGCATACTAACGATCGGTTTTGACCTATCGGTTAGGCGTCCATCGGTTAAATTTTAAAGCAAGTTCTCTTTTTTTTGACCGAAGGATAACTGACCGATGGGGCCCACACACGATCGGTTCAGACCAATGAAACGGACCTTCAGTAAGTTTTCATCAGTTTTGACCGATCTTGTGTAAGCGGCCTAACAGTTCTCTCAGCTTTACTACAACTTCTACTTGCAGTTCTTCAGCCCCTAGTCTCTCACTAGACCCTCTCATTTACTGACTCTGAATCCCTGAGCTCCTCAAGGCTTTTGTGGTGGTATCTCTCTCAAGCGTCATCCACGCTTCCCTGCTGGGTACCTAGCTTGGCACTCCAGATACCTTTCAAATTTCACCCATGCTGACCGGTTCGGTCCCTGGCTTGACACAAAAGGCTGCTCTGCAAGCGTCACCTCCGCTGGTTGGGTCCCTGACTTGATCGCCGCCTAAAGTTTCAAGATTCTTTTTTTTTTAAATCTGTTTTATTTTAGTTGTAAAACACATAGACAATACAAACGTACAATAGCACAGCCAACATCTGGCTTACAACACAGCCAGGACCTGCGCAGGGGTCGCAAGGTAGCAGTACAGACCCAAGACATGTTAGAGAATTAGCGGCTACCATAATAAACCAACATCAGAGAGGCGGGCTAGCTCATGCTCCAGGGATGGGATGATAGTAAACAAGTTCACCTAAGTTGTTGTGCCAACAGGGAACGGCTCAGCAAGACTCCAAGGACCGCTATTGAAAATCATAGGAGCCACTTAATCTGCTGTCGCAGTGGAGGGTTCTGCCAACCATTTAGAACAGACTCTGTCATATTTTTTCGGACAGCCTCTGTGTACATAGGTGTCTTTGTATAGAGGTATCACATTATTGACAAGTGTTTTCCATATATCCACTGAGGGAGGGGCCTTACGCTTCCAGCATAGGACGATGGACTTCCTGGCATAGAACAGCAAGAGACCCAACAGGGTTCTCTCCGCCACCCTGGGCACCAGGTCCTCCACCAGCCCCAGCAGGCATATTCTTGGGGAAGGGACAATAGAGATACTGAGCAATTCATTCACCTCCAAAACGATTTGTGACCAAAAAACTGTTATGACCGGGCAGGACCAGAAAATATGAATGTAGTCCCCTTGAGCATGGTCACAACGCCAGCACTCCAGGGAGAGGGAAGACCTCATCCGGTGCACCTGGGTGGGAGTGAGATACGCTCTATGGACAATCTTATATTGAATGAGGCGATCACTCAGGGAGACCAGTATTTTAAATGGGAAGTCCCATACATCCACCCAGTCCTCAGAGACTAGCTCCGGAACATCCCAGCCCCATTGCTGATAGAGCCTGGACAATTCAGGAGAGGAGACCCGGAGGAGATGGGCATATAACACAGAGGTGGGTTTGCTAGCACAGTCGAATCGCAAAATCCGCTCCAAGTCAGACTGCACCAGCTGCCTCTCATCTGGTGGGGACTGGGCCCTGAAAGCATGGGACAACTAAAGATATCTGAATCCATGTGAGGGCGGAGCATTGTGTTTAGACATTAAATGATCAAAGGAGAAAATAGAAAGTTTCAAGATTCTTTACCGTGCCCATTCGGTGAGAATGTTGCTCCTGTACTTTCTTTAGTTACTCACTGTGGTCCCTGGTACAGGTGGTTAGTCCCTTAGTGGTGACAGCTTTCCTTCTACCTCCGACCATGACAGGTTCTCCGGCCAGCAGAACCATCACTTCTGGTTGGACTGCAAGCCACAATCTCAACCCTGTGCTGCCCTCTTACTTCTGGATAGGCCCTCACACAGCCTGGCAGCCAAATGCTCCTGGGTTAGGCCTAGCAGCCCGGGGCAGACGACACACCTCCACCCAGGTGGCAGTCTGGGTGGCACAGAACTTCAATCACCTGACTCCACCCATATATATAGGCTCTCCCAGCAGGCCAAGGGATTCAATAAAACCCCTGCCCATTGGCTGATATACCCCATATACCCATAACCTGACTTTGAGTTGTCCTTCTCATATCTAGTACCACCACCTAGTGGTAGAAGAGAAAAGTACAACAAGGTCAAACAAGGGAGAAATCAATGGATCTCTAACAATTTAACTATGGTAGCTAGTCCTAAAAATGAATTTGGTGAGGAGCTCCCTGACTAAACCCCAGGGTGTTACATCTGTATGTGTGATGAGTTTAAACCACTTTTATGACATCGAACAGGACTGGGGTTCTGTTTTTTTTCAGAGTAATGTTATGTCTTACAGCAAATAAGATGTGTGTAATAGACATGTGCAGACTGGAATATTTTGTTTAGTTTTTTAGTTTTCGTCCGTAAAATAAATGTATTTAGTTACTCCCGAAAATCGTTTTGATTTATTTTGTTTTCGTCGGGAAAGTTTTTGTCCGAAAACGACGATTTTCGATGCTTTGTCGAATTGAACGACGGAAATTCAACAAAGCATCAAAAATCGTCGTTCTGAATACAGTGAATAGGTAGGAATTGAACGACGGAAATTCGACAAAGCATCGAAAATCGTTGTTCTGAATACAGTGAATAGGTAGGAATTGAACAACGAAAATTAAAACGATAACGAAAATACCCGATTTTCGGATGAAAATGCATTCTAACGAAAACGAATGCACATGTCTAGTGTGTAATAACTTCTTGGTGGGATTTTGGTAGGGATTCAATGGATAAGTTGAGTAACGCTAAGCCAGGGGAGGGGTATATAGTTAGTTCAGAAACTTGTTTGAAACTTGAAAGTGTTGAATGGGAAGCATACTTCATGGAATAGATCTGCACAAATACCATATTTTAATTCATATATTGGTGTATTAAATTCAACACCAGTAATAAAAGCATGTATAATATAATTTCATGGACAGCAACAGTGCCAGCCATCAGTGCCAGCTATCAGAGCTGTCTATCAGTGGCAACCATCAGTGCCTCCTATCAGTGCCAGCCGTCAGTGCCGCCTATCAGTACCAGCCACCAGTGCCTCCTATCACTGCCAGCTTAACCTGCAGACATTTCCTCTCACTTCCTGTTTGGCTATGGCAAACAAATAATTAACAGGGGCTATAACCATCCCTTGCTCTATCCAAAATTACACTAAAAGTGTAGCGCAAGCCGGCGGGACCCTTTTCATGCTGCCCCCCTGCACAGTCCTGCCCCAGGCCTGGGCCTTGTTGGTCTAGGCCAAGATACAGCGTTGCTCTATTACTTCCAGCCATCAGTGCCTCCTATCACTGTCAGCCATCAGTGCCTCCTATCAGTGCCAGCCATCAGTGCCAGCTATCAGAGCTGCCTATCAGTGCCAGCCATTAGTGCCTCCTATCAGTGCCAGCCTCCAGTGCCTCCTATCAGTGCCAGCCATCAGTGCCTCCTTTACTGCTAATGCCCACACCACCCCAGTGTGAAAGGGATCTACATATAGAGCATAGGAGTGTAGTAAAATGATCAGCTTCAGGTGTTAAATATTCTAGATATGCGAATTTTTTCTGATCCTGTTATTTAAAAATGTCATCAGCATTTGTTCATGCTTTCCTTCCGTGAAATGTAGCCAGAACAATTTTAGCAGGGGTTCCCCAAGACCTTAAAAATATTTCATGGGTATCTCCAGTGTAAAAAGAGTTGAGAAAGACTGTGTTATCCTAATACTCTGCTTTACAGGTAGATAGGAGTTATTCCTTGATAAATAAATGATATAAACTTCACGCTACAGAAAAAAATATGTGCAAATGTTAATCAAATTAAAGTCACTCCCCTTAAAGTGCAATGTGCTGACTTTAGTGTTGAAATGGTATGTGATATGTGGGCGCTAGTATGAGTACTATACAAAAAAATCTAAAATTCACGATATACAATTTGTGATTAGACAAACATAATAAAGCGCATAGTGCTATAATAAACAATTGATAATATTGGTGATGAATTCATTAATCTGATAATCAATCAAAAATAAAGTCCATATCAATTCTAATTGTTGTGATTCTTATCTATACACCATCACCATGGCAGATCTTTGTGAATATCTCTCGATGAGTGTGAGTAAATTGCCTACTCGCCAAATGGACATGACCTCTTTAACTAAAAAGAAGGTCACAACAGGCAGTTTGGATAAACCAGTTTATGATACATGCTAAAACTGAAGCTGTATAACGTTTCTAATTTTGAATCCTTATGGAGACCTTGGATTAAACACTATTTACCCCCTGGTTTGGACTGTTCACTAAGATTCACTAAGATTATAATACTACTATGATTACCTTCACCTGATTCTCTAACCATTGGTCCCCCTGGACATTTCTTTCTCTCTCCCCTCGGTGCCCTATTCCCTCTACTAGGGTTATTCTTGTTAATTATTCGATATACCAACTGTAATAGAAGATGCTTTGAATGGTTGGGATTTTTGACCTTCGCACCAGATAAAGCCAAGCCAATTGAAGGAACTTGGCCCTGGTTTAGCCTATTTTATTTCAGCTATTCCCAGCTGTTCTACAACACATTAAATTTATATTTCTTAATAGGTTAATTGTATTCTATTCTCTTTATAGATGACATTATTATACTATATTATTTATTTTTTTCTTTTATCAAACAAGGTTGTACAACCATTAGGCAAAATTAAAACATAACAAATAGAATTGATGCTCATACAATATAACACTGTAATACAGGAAACTGTACAGGCCTAGTGTATATATACTTAGTTCGGGCCTTGAAGCCCTAGAGCAGCCTAACCCAATTGGGTTCATACTATATTATTTCAATCAACTTAATTTCTCGATTTTTTTTCTCTCTCTCTCTTTTTTCTTTTTTTTTTCTGCCACCATCTCACCCCTCTTGGTGTAAAGGGATGGGAAAGGAAGAGTGTAGAGAATCGTAAATAAATACGGGGATGGGAACAGGAGACAGGGGTGGGTGATTAGATGAATAGTGTGGGATTGGAATAGGGGTTAATGTATGTAAACACATGTGTTTTATTTTTATTTTCATGGATGATAGTATTAGATATGTGCATTCCCGTTCGTACGAATGTTATTTTCGTACGAAAATGTTCATTTTCGTACCCGCGGGATAATGTGTACATACGAAAACGGTAAAGCACCAAAATACGAAAACGACGGGATAACGGATGAGCCGCATAACGAACGACCGCAAATACGAACGAACGATCCGACGGGAAAAAACGACAAAACAAAAATGGCAAAATAACGAAAATGAAATCTGTATCAAGAGGTTTGCATTGTGTATTTTGTTTGAATCCGTTTTGTGTTCGTTTTCAGTTGTATGTTCATTGTTCAATGACATCTATAACAAAAGAATTTCATTATGTATATTGAATGAATTCCTTTTTCTGTTATAGGTGTCATATCAACATACGAAAATAACAAAAGAAACGTGTTCAAATGCAAATCTTTTGTTTATGGTTTTTTTAATGGCCAGAGAGTTAGGCTGGCCATACAATTTTCTGTGCAATTTTCTTTAGATTTACCTTCAACTATGTAGTGCAAAGGCCTGCCTGATTGCATACAATTGAAAGTGTTGTTTAGTTTGACCTCATATATGGTTTTTGGTAAATCTAAAAGAAAATTGTACAAGAAAATTGAACATGTATGGCCAGCCTCAGTGACTGAAAGCAGCTTCTCTTTTGTGCAGAATAGTGAGTACAATACTATTGTTAAGCCCCATACACTTGGTCAGACTATTTTAACAACAAACATAAAAACGATCGTTTTCCGATCGTTCTCAGAAAATTTGTTCGTTTTTAAACTGCATCAGAAAACCATTTTTGGGTTCAGAAGTCTGGCCAACTGATCTCCCTTCAGATGAAAATCCACAGAAAAGTTTATTAGGCTTTACTGTACAAGTGTACTCACTATTCTGCACAAAAGAGAAGCTGCTTTCAGTCACTGAGGCTGGCCATACATGTTCAATTTTCTTGTACAATTTTCTTTTAGATTTACCAAAAACCATATATGAGGTCAAACTAAACAACACTTTCAATTGTATGCAATCAGGCAGGCCCTTGCACTACATAGTTGAAGGTAAATCTAAAGAAAATTGCACAGAAAATTGTATCATGTATGGCCAGCCTAACTCTCTGGCCATTAAAAAAAACATAAACAAAAGATTTGCATTTGAACCTGTTTCTTTTGTTATTTTTGTATGTTGATATGACACCTATAACAGAAAAAGGAATTCTTTTTTTTTTATAATTATCTTTTATTTATTTTTATAAACAAGAAAGCAACACGAAAAACACAAGAAAACGGGATATGCAGAATCCAATACAACAGCTTATTTATATATGGACATTATAATACATCTCTATCTTAAACTCTTTTACTATTCCTAGTCTACAGCAGAGGGAAATTATAATATTTTATATCACAAGCAATTTCCATTCCCCCCAGGGGAGATGTAGAAACCAAAATACTATTTCAACTTTTAACTAAATTTCAAACTTCCCCAAATGTTCCATCTCCTCCCTGATTGTCCATATATTCTCTATGTATTCGACAAATTCCCTCTTTTATCTCCATCACGTTGCCTTCCCTATTTTATCCCCTCATTCCCTCCCCCCTTATCCCCTCCTCAAGACCCCCATCTCCACCTCTTCTCCTCCTCCATCCGCGTACACCCACGGACACGGAGGGAAGAGGAGAGGAAGAAGGAGACAAAAAAAAAAAAACACAAAAAAACAAACACCACACACAAAGCCCCATAACACAACAACCCTCCCCCCCCCCTCCGCTGTCCCCCCCTCGGCGAGAAATGTCACCTTTCCTTCCCTCCTCCCTTTCCCTTCTTTCCTCGACCTCTAATCTTTATTCTTACTCCCCTAGTAACTTTTTACCTTCTTCTGATTGTACAAATAATTCCCAGGGTGCCCATATTATTTTATTTTGCTCTTTCTTATCTATTGGCCTCGGTAAGAGTTTCTCCATTATTCCTATTTTCCTTACTTTTTTAAGCCACATAGATATTGGAGGTGCTTCCGGGTCTTTCCATTTTATTGCAATGCAACTTTTAGCCGCATTTATCAGATGACCTATCATTGATCCTGTATATCTTTTCAAAGAAATTTCTGTATGATGTAATAGGAAGAATGAGGGGTCATCTGGAATCTGGTGTTCTGTAAGTGATTGGGTAATTCTCCGTACTGTTTCCCAAAATTGTTGTATTATTGGACACCCCCAAAATATATGCAACATTGTCCCTTTCTCCCCACACCCTCTCCAGCATCTCTCTGAAATTTCAGAAAAGAATATATTTAGACGCGCTGGCGTATAGTACCACCTTGTTAATATTTTATAATTTAATTCTTGTATTTTCGTACATCTTGAGGAGTTTAATGCTAAATTTATGATATTTTGGCATTGTATTGGGGAAAAGGTTTGGCCTAAATCTCTCTCCCATTTGGCGAGGCTTGGCATTCTAAAGTCTTCCGGTGGTGCAGTCAACAGTGTATACATTTTCGAGACCATATGAGCCAATGGTTCCGCTCCTCCACAATACTCCTCAAACTTTGTAAGTGGGCGTCTGTACTTTTCTGCACCACCTAGAGTCTCCAAAAAATGTCGTAATTGTCGCGCTTGCCATATCGGGATTTCATATCCCCCTTGTGAAATTTCTCCTATTGTTTTCCATCCCCTTTCTCCTAGAAAGTGAGAGGCTTGAAATCTTCCATTATCTCTTAATTTCTTGAATATTTGAGACTCCATGCCTGGCTGAAATTCTGGATTTCCTATTATTGGATAGAGGGGGGAGTTTTTAGTCGAAAATTTTAAATTATAACATACTTTATTTCCGGTCCATAATGTTGGACCTATCGTAGGGTGGGTTTTAACTATAAGGGGTAATGCTGAATAACACCATATTGCCCTATTTAACGATACTGGGCTCATTTGTTGCTCTAAAGTAATCCATAGTTTATAATCCCCATGTCTGCTCCAATCGGCTATCCTTCCCAGCTGGACTGCTTGATAGTATTTTAGCATATCCGGTGCTGCTATTCCACCAGCCTTCTTGGGTAGGATCAATAGTTTCCTACCAGTCCTAGGCCTTTTACTCCCCCATATAAATTTCATAAATAAAGCCCTGACTTGATTGAAGTATGCCATGGGGATCTGAATTGGTAGCGCTTGGAAAAGATAGAGGAATTTTGGCACTACACTCATTTTTAAAATATTGGATCTCCTGAACCAAGAGTGCATCCCTCTACTCCATCCATCCAGCATTGTTCTAACTGTACTCAGTAATGGTTTAAAATTTAACTCAAAAGTATCCTTTAAGTCTGGTGGCATTTGTGTTCCCAAATAATTCAGTGCCCTAGTCGTCCATTTAAATTTAAAGCTATGTTCTAAACCGGTTTTAATCAACTCCGGGAGAGCGACTCCCATCGCCTCTGATTTACTGTAATTTATTTTAAAATTTGACATATTCCCATAGAATTCTACTTCTTTCATTAAATTTGGTAAAGATATCTGTGGTTTGATTAAGGAAAAAAGCATATCATCTGCGTAAGCTGATACTTTATATTCCATTCCCCCTAGTTGAATACCCACTATGTCTCTATTCTGTCGGATCTTATTTAATAATGGTTCTAATGTCAATGCAAATAATAAGGGCGACAAGGGGCAGCCCTGCCTGGTACCGTTTGTAATTGCTAGGGGTTCAGAATATACCCCATTTACCTTTACTAAGGCTCTGGGTCCCGCATACACCCCTGCTATCCACTGTAACATCCGCTCTCCCAGACCCATTTGTTTTACTGTTCCCAGCATAAACTCCCAATTCACTCTATCGAATGCTTTCTCTGCATCTGTATTCAGGAAAACACTCGATATCTTTTTTTTATTTGCTTGGTGTATTAAATTTAACACTTTAATAGTACCATCTCTCGCTTCTCTAGTTGGTATAAACCCAACTTGGTCTAAATGAACCAATTTTGAACGGTAGGGCTGTATGCGGGATGCCAGAATCTTTGTCAGTATTTTAATATCTACATTTATTAATGATATTGGTCTATAACTAGAGCATAACCCTGGATCCTTCCCTTCTTTCGGTATAACCGTAATATGTGCCAATAGCGCCTCCTGAGGTAGAGATCTTGTTTGTCCGACTGTAATAAATAATTTGGTCATATAAGTCCCCAGTAGTGTACTAAAGCTTTTATAGTATTGTATATGTAAAAGAAGGGGGTGTTGTCTGCGCTGAAAGTGAACAGGGGGGGAGGAGGGGGGGGGGTGTGGGTGATAGGGGTGAATGGATGGGACGGGTGGCTGGATGGGTGGATGCAGGTGGGTTTAGGACAACATGATAACCAACATAATCGAAACAATGATGTGAATGAATAAACACATAAGGGTGATAACCAATAAATACAAAAATTATTACAATAATTATTACAATAAGGAAAAACCCAACACACTAGCCAGTGTAATGTGAAACCAGTGAAAAACAATCCTAAATCCAAACTATAAGACCAGAGAAAATTCCATGAGGAAATGCCTCTGGATGGAAAAAATATGAAATAAATAAAGTCTCTAGTGAAAAAACCCAAGAGTCCAGATAAGTCCAAATTGAAATGGTGGTGCCAGGAAAGGGTGACAGCAGAAAGCACCTCAGGTGGTCCCCAGCTCCTCACCTCAAGGCTATAGCTCGGATAGCCTGCAACAGCACCTCCCGGTGGAGGACAGTGATCCCTCGGCAGGGCAAGCAGCAGAGGTAAAAAACACATTTAATAAAAAAATAAAACTCACATTTAAAACGATCCAAAAGGCACAAAACAAACAGACGTCAGGAACACACTGCGTCAGGCGTGTGGACTCTGTGGGATCCTAGGAGCCACAGAGTCCACACGCCTGACGCAGTGTGTTCCTGACGTCTGTTTGTTTTGTGCCTTTTGGATCGTTTTAAATGTGAGTTTTATTTTTTTATTAAATGTGTTTTTTACCTTGCGGGATTGCGCTATGGTCTGTTTCTTTTATCATGTATGCCATCTGAGAGATCCCTTGTTGTGAGTGACCATCTGGCCAGCTTAGAAGAGGATATCTGCCATTAGAAGTACGAACTCGCTGTTCGTGGGAGATAGGCCCATCATCCATCACCCCGGGCTGAGGAGTGCCTCTGCTGCTTGCCCTGCCGAGGGATCACTGTCCTCCACCGGGAGGTGCTGTTGCAGGCTATCCGAGCTATAGCCTTGAGGTGAGGAGCTGGGGACCACCTGAGGTGCTTTCTGCTGTCACCCTTTCCTGGCACCACCATTTCAATTTGGACTTATCTGGACTCTTGGGTTTTTTCACTAGAGACTTTATTTATTTCATATTTTTTCCATCCAGAGGCATTTCCTCATGGAATTTTCTCTGGTCTTATAGTTTGGATTTAGGATTGTTTTTCACTGGTTTCACATTACACTGGCTAGTGTGTTGGGTTTTTCCTTATTGTAATAATTATTGTAATAATTTTTGTATTTATTGGTTATCACCCTTATGTGTTTATTCATTCACATCATTGTTTCGATTATGTTGGTTATCATGTTGTCCTAAACCCACCTGCATCCACCCATCCAGCCACCCGTCCCATCCATTCACCCCTATCACCCACACCCCCCCCCTCCTCCCCCCCTGTTCACTTTCAGCGCAGACAACACCCCCTTCTTTTACATATACATTTTTCTCTCTGCCCAGGACAGAGTGTCAGGAGTCTGCTGCAGAATCCCCAGTCCACCTTCCAGCCCAATTCCACTCCCACCCATCCCCCTTGGTAGCGCAGGAGTCTTTCCATATATCCGTTTTATAGTATTGTATTGTAAACCCATCTGGGCCCGGGGCTTTACCATGTTTTATTGTTTTCATTGTTGATTGCACTTCCTCCAGAGTAATTGGTTTTTCTAAATCTCTTCGTTCTGGAGATGTTAATCTGGACAGACCTGCTGAAGATATGTATTTCTCCACAGACCCAGAGGGGTTCACCATTCCTTGAAGATTATATAAAGAGGCATAATATTTCTTAAATTCTTGCGCTATTCCTTTTGAAAGGTAGAGTTTTTGATCTACTTTTGTTTTAATAAATGGAATATATGACCGTGATTGTAGTTTTTTTAATTTTTTTGCTAGTAACTTCCCACATTTTTCACCTGAGTCATACGTCATCTTCTCTGCATATTGTAAAACTGCTTCAGCTTTATATCTAAGGAGATCTGCTACCTGTCTTCTTAAAAGGGTTAATTCAATTCCTATACCCGTTTCTGTCTTCTTTTTATGTTGTATCTCCAGGCTCTGTATCCTTTCTAATATTTCTTTTATTTGTTTTTCTCTTGCTTTCTTAACTCTGGAGCCATGTTTTATTAGAACCCCTCGGATTACTGTTTTATGGGCTTCCCAAACTATTCCTGGAGCACTTTCTTCGTTATCATTTATCTGGAAATACCACATTATTTCTTTTTTTACATCTTCAATTATATCGGGATTCTGTAATAGACTCTCATTTAATCTCCACCTCCTTTCTGACGTCTGAGTTCCCTCTCCCCAAGTTATTTCCATAGTTACCGGTGCGTGGTCTGTCCATGTTATATTCCCAATTGAAATATCCTGTACTAGGTGTAACCACTGATGAGGTATCAGAAAGAGGTCTATTCTTGAATAAGTTTGATGTGGGTTTGAGTAGTACGTGTAATCTTTCTCTCCTGCATGTAGAATACGCCATCCATCTACTAACTGAAATTCGTGTAATTTTTGTATAATTCGTTTTCTGGTGCCACTGGGTACCGAAGATACCCCTTCCGAGGTGTCTTCCTTTGGATCCAAGGGGATATTCAAGTCCCCGCCACAAATCAACTTACCCTCTTTAAAGTTCATCAGTTTAGTGATCACCTTCACTAAAAAACTATCTTGATGTACATTTGGTGCATAAATGGTGGCTAGTGTTACCTTCTCACCCCCTATTGCCCCTTTAAGAAAAAGGAATCTTCCTCCCGGATCTGCGTATTTATCCGTTAGGGACCATGGTATTCTATTTGCTATCACGATTGCTACTCCTTTACTTTTAGCTTCCTGGTTTGAGGCCTGGTATACCTTTGGGAAGTTCCTATTTTGAAGATATGTATATGCCCCTTCTTTAAAATGTGTTTCCTGAATTAGTCCTATATTTGTTTTAAGAGATTTTAATTCATTTAATAATATCTTACGTTTTTCGGGGATATTAAGTCCTCTCACATTTAGGGAAGTTACCCTGATCTTATCCATCTCTCTCACCAATTTAAGCCAACAGCGGAGGAGGAGAGATCACAACACGACAGATAAAAAAAAAAAAAAATGTTACACAAACACAGTCTCCTCCTATAGGGGTCCCAGGAGGTTCTATGTGACGGCTTCTACGTGGGACTTCGACTATCCCGTAGTTGCCGAGAATAGGGGGAACTGACCTCTAACAGCAAGAGTGGCTGAGCTCCTGCCTCCTCTCCTCCCTCTGTTTAATTTCTCTCTAAACCCTTTCTATCTTATTTACCCTGTGACTGCCCCCCCTTTTTTCTTTCTTATTCCACTCTCTCACCTTCTGATCTCTGTTCCAGTGTCATGACTAGTCTTTATATTACTTCCTTCCCCCTTCTCCACATCCCCCTCCCTCCCCTCTCGTAACTGCCCCCTCCTCATAATTCTTTCCTTTATATATACATACTCTACCCATTAATATCTCCAATTTCCCTTAATTTCATATAAATTCTGATTTGCTTTCTCATTTATAACAGGTCATACATTCAAAATATATGCATTATTTATACTCTTCATAATATTCATATATTGATGTACTGGGATTTAATTCTTCCCCCCATCTACCTCCCACTGCCTTGTCATATATATTTCCCTAACTCCCTACTTTCGTGACTCCCTCTTTATATTTCTCTCCTTATTAATCGTTATAGTACTGGATCTGCATATTCCCCTTCTTAACCCCCCCTGTACCCCTTAATGTGAATTACCTTATCCCCCAATATGTGTAGTTGTCGGGCTTCCCACAGGCCCAAACTCCTTTCCCCCCCTAATACCTTGTTTGGCATGATTATCATGTGAGGCATAAAATGCCATTCTAAACTATAGTGTGATGTGTTTTAACTCAATTGTGTCTAATGTATATCCCCCCCTCTAGAATCCCCCCATTTCCCCCTTCCCACTAATCCCTTCCCTTTATCATTCTATTGATTCTTAATAAACCCTCTTTCTACCCTCCCTCCCTCTCTCCCCTCCCTCTCAAAGAAAAGAAGAAAAAAAAAATATTAATTAATCCCCCTAAACATACTAGTGTAGATGGTCCTGTGCTCCCCCTCTTACTTTTATTTATTTTATCTTGTGTTAACCCATGGTGCCGAAAATAAAAAAATAAAAAATACACATATATATACATTCCCTGTGGTTTAGGATATCCTACCTTAATCTAATTGCTAATATGCAGTCCTGAAATATTTATATTATATTAAATTATATTACATTATAAAATGTTTATTCATGTTATATTTCAATAATATCTAAGCATTACAGTAGGGGGTCATAGTATTCATAGTATTCTTTCTTATTCATTCATAGTCCCTGGGAGGCGGGAGATTAAAAAAAAAAAAAAAAAAAAGGACGGGGGAGGGGGCTCCTATCAGAGCTCTATGCATTTTTTATGTGTGTCTAATCACAAATTGTATAAAGGCGGTCCCCTACTTACAAACATCTGACTTACAAACGACTCCTACTTACAAAAAGAAGGAGACAACAGGAATTGAGAGGAAATCTACACTTAGGAAGGGAAATTCTCTTCTGTAAGGCCGCGTACAGACAGCAGACAGATTCGACCGCGTGTACGGGCGAGCCGACGGATTTGGCCACCCGACCGATTTCAAAGCATGCTTTGAAATCTGTCGGCTGGGAACCCGTCCGCCCGACATGTCTGCTGGTTAGTACGCAAGTGTTTTACTTCCTGGTGCGGTCAACGTCACCGCCACGTCACCGCACCGTCTGGCGGCTGGGATTTTGGTTTGATCATGTGTACAATATGTCCCCAGCAGACAGATTTGTTCAAATCGGTCGGCCCGACCGATTTGAACAAATCTGTCTGCTCGTGTGTACGTGGCCTAAGAGTTAATATGGGAAAAAGGTGTCTCCTCTCCACTCATGCTTTATCACTAATCCTTGTTTCACTAATAACCCCAAATTTTCAAAATCCAACTGTCATTGGGACCCAAAGTGAGGTGAAATCTTCTGAACAGGGGCACAGACAGCAAAACAAATGTTACAGGTGATAACCCTTCCCTATGCTATCCAAAAAGCTTAAATTACTTTTTTTGCCTGGAGCTACACTTAAAAAATTTACCTATTCCAAATTACAAACAGGTTCCACTTAACCTCCCTGGCGGTATGATTCTGTCTGGAATTACGTACCAAAAGCGGTACAATTTTTTGCATGTAAATTTGGCGTTTTATACTGTAGGCCTGCAATTCTTTGGAATAACTCGCTTAAATCTGTCCAAACAAGACATCCCGGGTATGATAAAGTTTGAAAAACAAAATCATATTTTTTTTTATATAATAAATAACTATAAATAATTATAACAAATTATAATGTAATTATAATAAAAAATATTCAATAATGTAATCAACTCAAACTCAAAAACACTAAAATTTGCTCAGTTGCAGAATTGTCGCTGTCATTATTATTATTTTTTTATGATGAATTTCCCCACAAATCACTATCGCTCAATTCTGCAAGTGATTATAATTTATTATCACTGTTTTTTAGCTGATCTTAAACCATTTTTGATATAAAGGGACACTATTGGTTGCTATGGGCAATCTACAGTTTGCAGGGAGAAAGAACACTTTTTATTATGTAAAAGAACATGTAGGGCACTCGACAGACCACTAGGGACAAGGGGTGTGTGTATTTTTTACATACAGTACTGTAATCTATAAGATTACAGTATACTGTATGTAATGTGTTTGTTTACATTTTTAAATTTGGCGCCGTTATCTGCTCCCGTGCGTCGTAACGTTGCAGGGAACGGAGTTCGACGGCACACGGGGACACTGTAAATCGAGCGAGCGCCCGCTCGCTCACACAGCGTGGATGCATTGCTGGATCCAGGAACAAGGTAAGCCAGCGCGCGCTGCAGGCTCTGCATAGCTACCCCGAGCGTGACTTGGGGATACCGTTCTTAGCACAAAAAAAACACCCCGAGTCACACTCGGGGATACCGCCAGGCAGGTTAAGAACAAACCTAAAGTCCCTGTCTTGTTTGTAACCCGGGGACATCTGTATCGTGAATTTTTTATTTATTTTTTGTATAGTACTCATACTAGTGCCCCCCGTATCACAGGAGTTATTCCTTACCTGACTTGTAGCCAGAAAGAGAATCCTGCATCAAGGATAAAATCTTTTACAATTAGAAGAAATCATTGTGAATCAAGCAAGCCTCACTGCTCTTATCATAAAGCCAAAACAATATAGACAATGGTATTGTAGTATTTTAGAAAATAAAGATGCTCAGTTGATAGGACAATGCTTAATCACTGCTGATTTCATAGATGGTATTTTGTTATCTTTTAAGACTCCATCCTGAGAATACTGTGCATTAACCACTGCCCGACAGCCGTACAACTATATACGGCCGCAGGGTGGTTCTAAATCTCCGGGTGGCCGTCTTTATACGGCCGCCCATTACCTCGTTCCCCGAGCGTGCTCCCGAGCTCACATCGGGGAACTTCTGTGCTGGCCATGTCCCTTGGACACAGCCAATCACAGATCGCGGTAAATAGCCAATCACAGCGGCCATTTACAGCGTGATCATGGTGGCCAATGAGAGATGGTCTAAAATGTACACATATGAGATCATCTCTCATTGCCGTCTCTTCCTCCTTCTGTGAGTTTTGCTACAGTGATAAAAAGTGATACAGTAAAAACCAGCCCAATCAGTGCCCAGTGCCCGGGAAACACTTGGTGCCCACCAGTACCACCTGTGCCACCTGTGCCCACCTGTGTCCACCTGTCCCTATCTGCCGCCTCAGTGCACATCTGCAATAAGTGCGTATCAGTGCCCACCTGTGCCACCTCATCAGTGCCCACCTGTGCCACCTCATCAGTGGCCACCTGTGCCACCTCATCAGTGCCCACTTGTGCCACAGTCAATCAGTGCACATCTGTACCGCCTCATCGGTGCACATCAGTACCCATCTCATTGTCCTGGTGTTCCAGGGCCTTCAAAAGTGTAATATGTAGTCAACTAGTTAGATGTGCAATTTATGCTCCTAAAACCCCTGATGGCGCTTCCTGCATGTTAGGCCTCCGTATGTGGCCAGGCAGTGGAAAAGTCTCACACATGGGGTATCGTTTTAATCAGGAGGAGTAGCAGAATGTATTTTGGGGTGTCATTTGTGGTATGCACATGTCATGTGAGAGAAATAAGCTATTACAATGACAATTTTGAGAATTGTTTTAAATAAAAAATAAAAATCTTAATTTTTCAAAGTATTGTGGGAAAAAAATACAACTTCAAATAACTCACCATGCCTCTTACTAAATACCTTGGAATGTCTACTTTCCAAAAATGGGTTATTTGGGGGGCATTTGTACTTTCCTGGCTTGTTAGGGTCTCAAGAAATGAGATCGGCCTTCAGTACATCAGGTGTGATCAGATGTGATAATTTTTTATGATTTGCACTATAGCTTGTAGACTCTAAAACTTTCCCACAGACCAAGAAAGCTCTATTTGTATGAAAAAAAAGGACAGAAAATCATTTGGGTACAGTGTTGCATAACTGAGTAATTGTCATTCAAAGTGTGAGAGCGCTGAAAGCTGAAAATTGGTCTGGTCAGGAGTGGTGTTTAAGTGCCCAGTAAGGAAGTGGTTAAATACAATCATATTAACTAAACAGACATCAGCCAAAGAATTGTAGTACATATTAATATGTCTGTAAATCAAACACATCTCAATCATTAATTCTGAACAGGGGGGATCAAACATGTCTGAAGTACAATTATAAAACTTGCTGTGGACCTTGATAAAAAACGGTGGACCTTGATTAAAAAAAAAGATTGGTAAAATAAACAATTAAGAACATTAAGCTTTAGTTATGTTATTAATGCACATGATTTTGAAAACAGCAATGCTCACTGAGCTTTTATACCTTTACTGTGTCATTATCATTAATGAATACATATCCTGTGCATACAATTACTATACTTTTGGGATTTTGTAATTCGACTACATTAGTAAATCCTTGGGATTTCTAAATTGGTTTATGTTTTTAACACTTGGCTATAGCCCTGAATACCTGTAATCCCCTGTACAAGATCGGTTCATCCGATGAAAATGGACCGATGGATTTTTTCATCAGATATCCGATGAAGCTGACTTTTATCAGTCTTGCCTACACTTTAGTCTTGCCTACACATTAAAAATCCGATCGTGTCCAACGCGGTGACGTAAAACACAATGACGTGCAGAGAAAAATGAATTTCAATGCTTCTGAGCATGCGTCGACTTGATTCTGAGCATGCGTGGATTTTTGACCGATGGATTTCCCCACAGACGATCGAAATTTCTATCGTTTTTTTAATCATCGGAAAATTTTAAAACAGGTTCTATTTTTTTTAACAATGAGGAACAAAACGATGGGGCCTACACACGATCGGTTCGTCCGATGAAAACGGTCCATTGGGCCGTTTTCATCAGACGAACCGATCATGTGTACAGGGCATAACACTCAACATTCAGTGTATTGTCACAATTTATAGGGCATAGAAATTCAAAAATACATTTTCTAATCTCATCTAAAGATCTTAGGTTGGACCAGGGTAAAGAAGACTGGATGGCAGTGAGTATTCAGCGCCTACACTGAAATGGAGATAGGCCTTCACTGTAGACTTTGAGGAATTGAATTTTTAAAGCCAAATAAACCCTGCACACATGGGCCAAATGTTGGGAGACATCGGCCGACTCAAAAAAAAAAAAGTCAGACATTCGGCACATGTGTAGGTCATCCAGCTGAGCCCTTTACCTAGTTATTACAGCATCTCCAACTGCAGCTGTCAGTTTTTATTATTACTATTAACTTGTAGTGTATACCAAGCAATAGACTGTTCACCATGCAAGGAAAGTTGCACTTTTCAAGGGAGTATTCATGAGACAGTGGTCCTCAGGGGTCCAAAAGGTGGAGCCGAAAGGGCAGAATAATCCAAGGTGAAAAATCTAGGGAGAGAGGAGACAGGGGAGCCCTTATAGTGTAATATATATATATATATATATATATATATATATATATATATATATATATATATATATATATATATATGGAATATATTTGTTCCCAGATTGAAAATAAAGGTAGGACAACGTACATCTGACAAGGTTGCGGTAACCCACCCTTGTAGAATACATAAGCTTTTGTGGATGTGAGTGGAGAATATTTAGAGTAAAGTTGGTCAATATCAATGCCCTGGATTCAGGATGGTAAGAAGAGGTAAAATTAAAGGTAATGTTGAGGGATTTGCCAAAGGCTTTCCAAAAGAGAGAAGTAAACTGAACACCCCTATCCGAAAAAACATTGGAAGGGACTCAATGAAGGCGGAAAATCTCTCGAACAAAAATGGGAACCAAGGCAGAAGCAGAACGGAGACCAGGAAGAGGAACAAAATGGGCCATCTTGGATAATCGATTAATTACCACCCAAATGATCGTATTCTTCTCAGAAGGTGGAAGATCGGTGGTGAAGTCCATGGTAATGTGAGACCAAGGCTCATTAGGAATAGGCAAAGGCATGAGCAGACCAGAACAAACTTGTGTAGAGGAGTTAGACTGGGAACAGACACGACAAGCCTTAACGTAGTCTTTAACATTAGAACGAAGAGTAGGCCACCAGTAGTGGCGGCTGATGAGGAAGAAAGATTGGAGGGCTCCGACATAACTTGCCACCTTGGAATCATGACCCCAACAAAGGATCTTATTTCTTAGGAGGGATTTTTGAGTCCAGGGTAGCATGGAAAAAAACACATGAGGTAGGAATGATGGACTCAGGTTAGGAGGTGGGCTCCTCATCCTAAATGTTAAAAGAACTAGCAAGTGCATCAGCCCAACTGTTGCAGGAACCAGGTTTGTATGTAATAGACAAATTTAAATAGGAAAAGAAAATACTCCACCTGGCCTGTCTGGGATTCAGTCATTTGGCATTCTTCAAGTACTGCAGATTTTTATGACTGATTGAGTGAGTGAAAAACTTGTATAGCGCTACACCTGCAAACTAAATCGCCTTAAGGCACTTATTCCATCCGTTGTCTTCCTTATCCTTCAGAAGAGGTGGGTCTTAAGTTTCTTCCTGAAGGCCCGATGGTTTTCTTCCATGCTGATGTCCGTTGTCAGAGTGTTCCATAGCCGTGGTCCTTGGACTGCAAATCTTTGCTCTCCCTTTGATTTGTAATTGGACTTGGGGATGTGGAGGAGGTTTTGATTTGATGATCGAAGAGTGCGATTGGTGGTGTAGTGTTTTATTTTCTTGCATAAGTATTGGGGAGCCTTACCTTGTGTGCATTTGTGGATGAGGCAGAGGGTCTTGAATGTGACCTGATCCTTTACTGTTAGCCAATGAAGGGCCCTCAAGGATGGGGTGATGGATTCCCAGGGTTTCTTTCCTGTTACCAACCTGGCTGCTGTGTTCTTAATGACTTGTAGATGCGAGATCTGGTATTTTGGTAGACCTAGTTAGAGGGAGTTTGCGTAGTCGAGTCTAGAATTGATGATTGTTCTGACTACTACCGCTGTATACTCTTCCGGGATGAAGAGGATGAGTCTATGGAGTAGGCGGAGCAGGTAAATGCTCAGTGAAAATTGTTATGGAGTGCC
Organism: Rana kukunoris; assembly: GCA_029574335.1. NCBI lineage: Eukaryota > Metazoa > Chordata > Amphibia > Anura > Ranidae > Rana > Rana kukunoris. The sequence continues at coordinate 526,230,632 of CM056051.1, forward strand.
GGGAACCCTCCAAGTGATGACACCACTCCTCCAATGCCAATTTAATCACGAGAAGTTCCTGATAGCATAATTTTTGTCTGCCTGAGAATTTTTTTTGGTTGAGGTTTTTGCTCAAAGGATTGAAGAAGCACAGCCCCACTACAGTCGAAAAAGCATCTGCTTCAATAAAAAATGGATCCACAGGTTTTGGTTGCCTCAACAAAGGTTCAGAAACAAAGGCCTGTTTCAAGTCATGAAAATGCAGAGACAGCTTCAGGGGGCCACTCCTTCGCATTTGCACCAATCTTGGTGAAGGCCCAATAAAATGCTGTGTGGCCTTGAGGCTTGCAGGAAGGGGCCAGTTGATAATGACCAAGACTTTTCCAGGATCCATACGAAGACCCAAGCTAGAGACAAAGCATCCCAAAAAAAGAATCTCTGGAACATTTAGAAGGGCATTTCTCCAGCTCGGCATACGGATTGTTTTCTCTAAAGCCCCATACACACTATCAGTTTTCCTGCTGGTTTTCTCTTCAGGTTTACCAAAACAATCTAATATGAGGTCAAACCTTAAGCTTTTCAATTTTCAATTTGAATGCAATCAGGCAGGCCCTTGTACTACATGGTTTTGGTAAACCTGAAGAGAAAACCAGCAGGAAAACTGATAGTGTGTATGGGGCTTAAGGCACTGAAGTACAATCCGGACATGATTTCTGAGAACAAGCAGATTTTCCGAAAAGATGAGAATATCATCCAGATAGAGGACAACAAATTGATAAAGCAGATCCCTGAAGATCTTGTTGACAAATTTTTGGAACACAACTGGGACATTACACAGACCAAAGGGGACAACCAATTATTCATAATGCCCATCTCTAGTGTTAAATGCCTTTTCCATTCATCACCCCTCCATATCCGGATCAGATTGTATGCACCCCTGAGATCCAACTAAGTAAAAATGGAGGCACCTTTCAATCTTTCGAACAGTTCCGGTATTAAGAGTAAGGGGTTTTTGATTGTCAGAGCGTTTAATCAGTTCCCCAGTCCATGCAATTGCCAGTGGCTCCAGAATTCAGGTAGGCCATGACTGCACGAGGGGAAGCGTTGACATGGAGGAGACGGAATGATGTAGGTGATTTTCCTGGGTCCAATATGCCACCTTCCAGATGTATTAGACCCGTGTTTCTCAGACAGAGAGAGCAGGTGTCCCGAAAATGACCTTTGTCTCCACAGTAGAAACACAAGCCCAGAGCTCTGCACCTAACACGCTCTTCAGGAGGTAACCTAGTCCAATCCAGCTGCATAGGTTCCACAGCTGGCAAGGGATGCCTCACGCATCAAGGATCCTCTCCTGGAAGCGAATATAGATTTGATTGCAGAGGGAGATGACATCATCCAAGACCTGAGGAAATGGTTCTTCCTGCCAACTTATCATCCACTGTCAGAATGGCCTTGTAAAAAGGTTGCAACTAAATTTTAATTATTCCAAGTCAGCTCAGCAGTTAAAATGCGAAGGGCATATTGTCCCACGAAGAAGACTCTTGTCGGAGACATAAAAGGGCACTGGCTGTGAAAAACATCAGTTTGGACGCTATTTATGTCGTTCCATGGTGTGCTGGAAAATATTCCTACTGGCCGCGAAAGAGACACGGCCTGGTTCCTCGAAAATATTCCTGGAAGAGTTTCAGGAAGTTAGACAAGCTGGAGACCACTGGATCATTCCTCTCCTACAAATGGGCAGCCCAGGCTAAAGCCTTGTTGGTCAGGAGGGAGATAATATAGGCTACATTTGCTCGATCAGAGGAAAAGTTGTGAGACTGGAGCTCAAAATGGATGGCGCACTGACTAAAGAACTTCCTGCAGGCCTTGGAGTCACCAGAGAAACGAGAAAGAGCTGGTAGATGCAATGGATTTGTAGTAGGGACCGTAAGGGGAGTAGATACAGCTGCCGGCTGCGATTGAGGCTGTTGAACCTGGGATCCAAAGGAGGCATAAAGCTGGCCAAATTTTGCAGGAATTGCATCTCTTTGGTCTGATTAGACTCATGACCACAACCCTGGTATCCTCTTCAAGAGCTGGCAGTTCCCTTTCAGATAAAAGTGGTCTATGTGGCGGATTCGCGCTCCGGTGCCCTCCGCCGCTTATCGTGGCCGTCGGTAGTGGCGGAGGCGATCCGGACCTGTCCCTATCTTGACATGGAGACAAGTGAGGGGGAAGATGGCCCACCCATCTCCAAGTCATTGCAGGGCGGGAGCAACGTCAAAATGTCACTTCCGCCCAGGGCCATTGTATTTTTTTTTTAATTATTATGTAAATATGAGATCTGAGCTCTTTTTGACCCCAGATCTCATATTTAAGAGGACCTGGCATGCTTTTTTCTATTACAAGGGATGTTTACATGCTTTGTAATAGGAATAAAAGTGACACATTTTTTTTTCATAAGAACAGAGAAAAAATAAAACGTGAGTAGCGCCCACGTATGAAAACGGCGTTCAAACCACACATGTGAGGTATCGCCGTGATCGGTAGAGCAATAATTCTAGCCCTAGACCTCCTCTGTAATGCAAAACATGCAACCGGTAGAATTTTTTTAAACTTCGCCTATGGAGAGTTTAAGTTTGTCGCCATTTCACGAGCGGGCAAAAATTTTAAGCGTGACATGTTGGGTATCAATTTACTCGGCTTAACATTATCAATCACAACATAATTTTTTTTAGCTAACTTTACTGTTATCTTATTTTTTTATTCAAAAAAGTATATGTTTTCCAAAAAAGTGCGCTTGTAAGATGCGCAAATACGGCGTGAAAGAAAGTATTGCAACAACCAATATTTTATTCTCTAGGGTGTTAGAAAAAAAATGTATATAATGTTTGGGGGTTCTAAGTAATTTTCTAGCAAAATAATAATTTTTTAACTTGTAAACACCAAATCTCAGAAATAGGCTTGGGACTGTAGTGGTTAATAAACAGACAACATAGCTTGTTTGAATCTTCTAATTTAGATTCCTATACTACCATGGCTGCATCAAGGGCCATCTTTCTGGTATACTGGATGGTTGACTTTATGTGGGTTTCTAACCTCACCCTCTGTTGAATTATGGGAGTTAGAATTGGAATAATTGTACTTATCAACTATGAGGGGCCATCGACAAGCATTCATTATTATGGTCTTGATGGATAGCTTTTCAATCCAACCTAGTGGCACAGATTTTTTTGGGGGTTCAAGTTGGTACTCAGGAAGGGTGAGCTATATCCCTGAAGAACGGAAGGTCCTTCTACCTCGATTAGACCCCCTTGATTAGACACCCAAGACAGTAAAAAGCACTCCTGCCTTTCACAAAACAGGTAGAGCAGGTTAGAAACACTATGGGCCAGATTCAGGTAGATGAGAGTATCTTTCCTCTGGAGTAACGCTTCTCATTTACGTTACTCTGAAGACCCTTTCAGCGCAATTCCTGTAATTCACATAGCAGTTGCGCGTAAACTTGCGCCAGAGTAACGATAATGCGCTGGCGTAACCCGACGCAAGTGGAAGTGGGTGTGATCATATGTAAATGATGGGCGGAGGCCGGCGCAGAGGCTTACGTTCAGCGCATCATCCACGGAGCATGCGCAGTGAGTGCGGCTCCCCTCGCCCCCTTGTGCGCATGCTCACAACTTCCGTCGGCACCACTTCCTGGGAAACGTCAGCGCAATGCGTTCCGCTGGGCGCTTAAAAGCGCTGGCGGAAACGCCATTCCGGCGCAAAAGTAGTTCCGTTTCCCCCCACCCCAGGGAAGATACTTTTGCTCTGTAATGGCTGCTCCCGCTACCCCCAGAGAGAGGAGGAACCTCAATTTTAATACCCAGGAGGTCTCTGTCATTATCTCGGCTATGGAGACGGAGAATGAATTTCTCCATGGCAAAAAAAGCCGCAAGACCAGCCGGGAGAGGAAGCAGGGCATCCTGGAGTCGATTGCTGCCAGGGTCAATGTCCTGGGCTACTCCACCCGGACTGCTGGGGACATACAAAAGAAAATAAATGACCTGCGGCGCAAGGTGAGGGACAAGGTGGCCTCCATCAGGAGGCATGAGAGGGGCACAGGTGGTGGTCCCCCATGTCCTGTCACCCTGACCGCAGAGGAGGAGGTGGTTGCTCGCTGCCTGGAGAGGGAGCAGGTGGAGGGGGTCGCAGGCTATGACTCCGTGGAGGAAGGCACAAGGACAGGTAAGTGTTTTATAATCCCCTATTTGATGTTTTGCATTTGGGGGGGTGGGGGGGGACATGTGCCAAGTGTGTGGGACCACCAACATGTGTCTGCTTTGTGTCATCCACAGATGACGGAGCTGGGCCATCATCTGTCAGCCTGCATTCCACCCCATCCCCCCCACGCCATCATGTGCCCGAGCCACTGGGTGGTGAAGAGGTTGTGGAGGAGGAGAGTGGCCACACCACACCTGCCGAGGTGGTTGTGGAAGATCCTGCTGTGGCAGAGCAGGACTTTTCATTAGTCTTGTCTGTCTCCTCCCCTTCTCCTGGCCCGTCTGTCGTCCCCTCCCCCATCCTTGGAAGCCCCTCAAGGGCGACACCTTCCACCCGAGGACATCCATCTTCGGGCCCCAGGAAGGCGACCCAGAAGACCAGGGGGGTGTCTGATGGTGTCCAGGACCAGTTGGCGAGGGATCACGCCAGACAGACAGAACAAATGGGGGCCATAGCGGACCACTTGCAGAAAGTGTCTGACAGCCTGGGCTCCGTTGCCAACCTCAGCAACGCAGTGCAGGATGTCAGCTCTAACTGCGCTGCAGTGGTCACCACTTTGGGGGAGGTGCAGGGGGATATCCAGCACCTTACTGCAGCCGTCCAGGCCAACACTGCTGCCATCCATGGGAACAGTGCTGCCATCCGTGAGCAGGGGAGGCTGAGTCGGCGGGCCCAGCATTACCAGATGACCCGTCAGCTCCGGATGCAGGCCCAGACGAACACATACCTTGGACGGATAGCCAGGGCCTTGGAGGGCACGCAGGCCACACCTGCCAGGAGTGGCCCACCTGGGGATCAGCCACCTCCAGATGCCCCCCCACCCCCACCCACTCCATCCAGGCAGCTGCGGAGCCAGAGAGGGGCCCCCAGAAGAAGCCCCCGGCATCCCCGATGAGGCCTTTTTTTTGTTGCTGGTTTTATATTATTATTTTTGACATACTCAGGTCATGAGTTTATTTTTTTTTTTCTCAGGTTATGAGATTATTTTTCTTGTATTGATCAGGATATGATCTTTCTAATTTATTTTTGTACTGCACACGGTCAGGAGTGCAGGGGACAGTGTGAATGGTGTGTGAATGTGAGAGGGTGGCACTCCTGAAAGTAAGGGGTGTCACCCTCGGCCGTGGTGGTGAAGTGAACCCCACGGCTGAATGAATGATGTGTGAAAGGTGTGTGAATGGACAGTGACATCATTGGGGCCTTGACGCTGGCGTTACTGCTCCCAACTCCTACATGCTGGACTTGGGCTAATCCAATGCGATGTGCATGTGGTGTGTGTGATCTAGGGACATCAGTGGTGTACACGCGTGCACTGTCTGTGTAATTAATGTTTTGGGTTAGTGTTCAAAGATGCCTACGGCGAGGACCCTCCTGACTGCTCTTCCATCAGCAGACTGGGTGTCCTCTGGCAGGGGGGGACTGTGTGGGTCGGGGGTCAGGTCATCACGTATGTCAATATGCAGGCCTTTTTTCATAGCAAAGTTATGTAGTATGCAACATGCACCGATGATCTGACACACAAAGGTAGGGGAATACAATAGGGCCCCCCCAGACTTATCCAGGCAGCGGAAACGGGACTTCAGGAGCCCAAATGTTTGCTCAACCACTGCACGGGTTTTGATGTGTGCTTCATTGTATTTTCTCTCTCCTCTGGTTTGGGGGTTCCGGAAAGGAGTCATTAGATGGGGTCCCAATGCATATGCAGAGTCACCTGTAAGGTAAAAGACAGGAGAATGTTAGTCATGCATGTGCGATTTCTGTTGTGCATGACGGGAGGGGATAGTCATGCCTGACTCCCATGTCACTCACCAACCAGCCAGCTGTCCCCATACGTGTTCTGGTTAAATTCTGCTGGGATGGGGCTCTGACGGTATATGAAACTGTCATGGCTGGACCCGGGGTGTTTGGCACGGACGTGCCATATGAGGCGTTGGGCATCGGCTATCACCTGTACGTTGATGGAATGCCAATGCTTCCGATTGCGGTATATGTGCTCTGTGGCACTGGGGGGCTGTAGGGCCACATGTGTGCAATCAATGGCCCCCACAGTGCGTGGGAATCTGGCAATGTTGTAGAAATCTGTCATTGCCTTCTGCCGCAGCTCCTCAGTGGTGGGTCTGATGAACTGGTTGGACATGCGTCTGAGGATTGCAGGGACAACCTGGTGCACACATCTGCTTATGGAGGATTGTGACATCCCAGCCACCACTCCACTTGTACGCTGGAATGATCCACTTGCAAGGAAATGGAGTGTTGCCAGGACCTTCACCAGTGGCTGCACTGCTTGTGATCGGTGTGTCTTGCTGGTGATGTCATCCTGCAGGGTTGTGGTTAGTTCAAGTATTGCATCAGGGCTGAATCTGAAGAGGCGATACACCTCCTCATCCCCCATGCCAAAGAGGTTCATACGAGTGCGGTATATCCTCTCACGTGCCCGCCTTCTTGGTTCCAGGGGACCCATCAGTAGTTCTAGGACCACGAGTGCCCCTGGCATGTTGGCACACAGAGGTGTTGTCCTTGCAAGTGGGGGTGCTCAGCAAGCTCCTATCGTCGGTAACGCTGCTGTAGCTGCTCTCCTGCTGACCTGTGACCGTCTGGAGTAAAGATAAAGCAGCCTTTTGTAGAAATAACTTTGCGCTGGACGGATCAGATACGCGCGGCGCATGTAGCCAGCGTATGGTGCTAATCCGTTCGTGAATTGGGAAATCTCCCTCATTTGCATATTTGCAGGGGAAATCAATGGGCGCGACTGATGCGCCCAGCGAAAATAAACGCTGACGATACTCTGGCGTCGGAACGTTCCGCCGGTCGCAAATGAGCCGTTATTGGGCGCATCTAGTTTGGTGGGTACGGGCACATAGAAACGTCGGCGCATCAGCACAGTTACGCGGCGCATATCCAAATACTCCAGCGCAAGTGTTCGTGAATCTGGCCCTATATACTGTATTTGCTGGCGTATAAGACAAACTTTTTACACTTAAAAAAACTGCCCAAAAAGCAGGGGTCGTCTTATATGCCAGGTCAGCTGCTCGGATGCCTGCTGTATGTGCGGTAATACTGTATGTAGCTTTGGCTACATACAGTATATAGCGCTTAGCCAATCCTGGTGGGCGATGTATTCAAATGAATACAGAGCCTGCTCGGATTGGAGTAACAACCTCTGCCAATCCGAGCAGGCTACTGTAGAGTAGCCTGCTCAGATTGGCTTTGAGAGTCAGAGAGGCGTGGGCTGATAATGTTACAGCCTCTGCCAATCCAAGCAGGCTTTGTATTTATTAATAGAATACATAGCTTGTCGTGATTGGCTCCAGCCCCAGCAAGAATGAAGAAGAATATGGCTCCAGAAGGAAGAACTATGAAGCCTCGGAAGGGGGGTTGACTTATATGTTGAGTACAGGCAAAAAATCGTAAAAAAAATTAAAATTAGGGGGTCGTCTTATACGCCTGGTCGCTTAAAAAACCGGCAAATACGGTATATATATATATATATATATATATATATATATTGTGGATCTTCTTGTTCTAGGAACTGACAATCCCATGAAAATGTATATTCGGGAACTCTGTCAATGTGCTTTACCGATGAGTAAAATATGTTCTGCAATTAGATAATATGGGCCAGATTCACGTACCGGCCGTACGCCATTTACACTACGCCGCCGCAACTTAAATGAGCAAGTGCCATATTATCAAAGCACTTGCTCCGTAAGTTGCAGCGGCATAATGTAAATGGCCCGGCGTATCCCCGCGTAAATGAAAGGGGGCGGCTTGTATTTAAATTAAGCGCACCCCCGCGTCGATCGAACTGCGCATGCGCTGGCCGGAAAAAAAGCCCAGTGCGCATTCTCCAGCTCACGTTGGAAAACGTAGTTAAAACCAACATGAAAACGACGTGATCGTCACTTACGCAATGCCCTATTCGCGAACGACTTAGTAAAACGACGTAAACAACGGAAAAAGACGATGCTGTCCCAACGCCATACTTAACATGGCATACGACGGAACTTCGTAAACTTACCCCTCATATAGCAGGGGTAAGTTTACCCTAACGCAAACGACGTAAACGACGACGAGGCGGCACAAAAACGTTCGGGAATTGGCGTATCAGGCTCATTTGCATAGGCAAATGAGAAAACGACATAAAAGCCACCTAGTGGCCGACGTAACATTACACTTAAGATCCGACGGTGTAAGTGACTTACGCCAGTCAGATCTTAGTGTAAAACCGGCGTATCTTGTTTTGTGAATACAAAAAAATGATACCCTGGCGGGATTTTTGAATTACGCCAGTGTATCTGCAGATACACCGGCGTAATTCTTTTGTGAATCTGGCCCTATGTCTTTATCTGAACTGTACTGGATGTCTGTATCCAAACATACTTGAATTCTAATTTGCAATAACCTATTTTGTTGAATAGTGATTGCTATTCTCTCATGCATTCGATGTGTTGGCTTTAAGATCTACTGTCATTTACCTGCAGATCAAAGGGATGAACTTCAACCTGCATATGATGTTAGAATATGTTAGAAAAAATGAACAATTTGTGTATAGTATAAAGTATAAAATTAAAACCCTAAACAAAAAAAACGAAAACAAAATATTTGAGATTCCAATAAACTTTATAACTGTTAATGAGTTACTAAAAATATAAAGGTGACCTCCCACTGAAATTAACAGTCAAATTCAAACCTGTTTCAAAATCCCATAGTTCATTACAAAAAATGCTAAACAATTTCAGCAATCAAGATTATTGTATCTGAGGAATATATAAATTGTACGCCAGGGATAACTAGTCATTAATTCCAAGGACACAAGAATATTTATATATATATATATATATATAAGTTCACTGAGCATTATTATTATTGAAATATAGAAAATAACACAGCGAATTATGCTCAAAGCTCATTCTCAAACATATTTGGATTGTATCATTTTATCAACAGCTCTTGATATTTTCTCTGCTTTACGCCCTTTGTTAACAATTTGCAGTCAAACAAAAAATGTTTTTATCAAAGTGTCTATTTGTACACATATTTTTATAGCTACTATAATTCTAAAACAAAATTTCAAGTCTTTGAAATTATAATAATTGTCAAGGTACTGATTGACTAATGAGTAGGCATCCTGATTTTTTTAAATCCAAAAATGAAAGCAACACTCTTTATGAAGACGGCAATGAAGTTTTCTTATCCACAGTCAAACTATGTCAAATCTTAAAATTGTTTGCACCTGTGATATTGCAAAATCACCATGGTACATAACATTCTCCATAAGCAACACTTTAAAGGCCTTTACAGCTAATCAGTTTAGAGTCAACCATGAAATATGTCCCAGTAAGAATTACTCTGACCCATCCTGGAAGCCCGGTAGAAATACGGGGAGAAAAGAAGGAATTTCATATTTCCTCTGCAGCTCATCATTCATGGAGATAACTATAGCAGGGACTGGAAGGGTGGAAAGAGAGTGCGAGTTCACATTTTTATAATTTTTTTTCTGAAAAGGTATACTTTATACTTATAGCTATACTTTAAGGCAGTTGTTCTCAACCTTTCTAGTGCCTTGACCCCTTGATACAATTTTCGAAGTTGTGGAGACCCCCTAACAGTAACATTATTTTCGTAGCTTGGGTTGTCAGCACCCAAGGCAAGACAAGTAATTTGCATCCCTAATCCATGGACATTTAGCGCTCCCTGAATCCCTTCCGCTCGTACAATATTAATACCCCTTATGGTAAATTTTTTTCCTTCATCCATCTCTCTAGTCGTCTTTTCTTTTCTCTTATACTTTATCTCTGTTCCTCCCCCTCTTTTCCTCTCCCTTCCATGTATTCTCCATTTTTATTCCTTCTCTTACTCCTTGGTGAGGGGTGGAGGGAATGGAGTACTGATTCAGCCAAATTAGGTGCTCTTGATCAAGGTCATCTGCTGATCTGAGAACTGCAGTGGGGACTTTTAATGGCAACTCTAATCACAGGTAGTGTTACTCACTGTGTCTCCAACTTTGTGGTGTCTCATAGCAGTGACACCTATGTCGCAATCGGGAGATAGGGTCTCCTCCAGCCTCTTCCACTTTACATTCCTCACCAGTCAGCTGACCTCTAGTCTCTGCCCCCAGCCATGCCGTGAACTAAATAGGCAGCTGTGAAAAGGCAGAGTGGGCAGGTGCGGGCTCCAGGGACAGCCCTGCTGGGCGGCCACAAAGAAGCTGAGAGAGCAGTGTGGGCTTTAGGAACAGTCCAGGATTCCGTGACCCCTGGCAAATCATCATTTGAACCCCAAGGGGGTCCCAACCCCCAGGTTGAGAACCACTGCTTTAAGGGAATCATATCTTTTTCTGTGATTCAAAAAACATTCAGAATTATCACAATATATGCATGCCGAATTCTATGATCTATAGACAAAATTGAATTTATAAGGTATTTTGAACTAGACTTGTGCACGGTAGAAAATGTTGTTTCGTTTCATTTTCATTTGTAAAATACATAATTTAGTTCTGTTATTTTCGTTATGTTACATTAATTTGTTTCCGGATAATTCGTTATTTCTGTAGAGTATAGATATTTGCTATAACGATTCGATTTGTTTTATTGTTTTGTTTTCGGATAGTTCGTTATTTCTATATATATATATTTGTGATAGCAAATCGTAATTCAGAAAGTTGTTTGTTTATTGAAACCATTAACACACACAATGACAATGTCTCTTCTGCTGCTTCTGAAAACTCTCCTCTGCTCAAACACAATACAACACCCTTCTCAGGAATGCACTTAGCCAGTGGTTGTTCTGTGTTACTGCTGCTGGTACCAGGAGGATATTAATGTTTAGAGCTTAAATTCATTAACATACACACACATACACACACAATATCTGAGTGAGTGAATGAATAAATTATATAGTGCTACAAATGCGAACTGAATCGCCTCAAGGCGCTTAGTATCCATTTCCTTCCATTTAGCCTTCAGAAAAGAGGGGTCTTGAGTTTTTTCCTAAAGGCCATGTGATTTGCTTTCGTTCGGATGTTAGTCGATAATGCGTTCCACAGTTGAGGTCCTTGGACTGCAAATCTACGTTCTCCTTTGGTCTTGTAGCAGGCCTTGGGGATTTGTAGAAGATTTTGGTTAGTGGACCGAAGAATGCGATTGGTGGTGTGGTGTTTTATTTTCTCGCACAGATATTGGGGGGCGGTTCCTTGTACACATTTGTGCGTCAGGCAGAGGGCCTTAAATGTGATTCTGTCCTTTACGGTCAACCAATGGAGGGACCTCAGGTAGGGAAAAATTGACTATCAGGGTTTTCTTCCCGTTACCAGTATCTCTTCTGCTACTTCTCAAAACTCGTCTCCTCTACCCAAATACAACACCCTTCTCACTCAGTTCTCAGGAATACACTTTGCCAGTATTATTATTCCAACCTCCAGCAAAAAGTGAATCAGTTGATTGGGCTGTAGCATTTACTCCGAGTCGACCTGCTGTTTCATTAGACTTTAACAAATTAACAAATCATGTCAAATTATTTTGTTAATTTAGTTATAATTTATTTCGTATTAGTTGCAGGGCAGCCATCACAAATTTTGGGGCCCCTTACACAGCTTTAGGCAGGGCTCCCCTGGAGCAGAGAACTGGGGGGGGGGGGTGCTGACAAAAAAAGTGTAATCTCTTCTCTCCTGACGCAAAATAATAAGCAGGGGGGGGGGGGTTCACTGGGGACCATCAGGCCCCTTACAGGTGTAATGCAAATAATAAATAAAAAATGGGAGGGGGCCAGCCGGGCCTGTAAGGGGCCCTGGGGGCCTTCGTGCCCCTTACAGGTGCAAAAAATTCATGGTTCCCTCAATGAACTGTAGGTCCCCAGGGATGGCAGCACTAATGCAGCCCCAGTCCATGACACTCCCACCACCATGCTTGACTGTAGGCAAGTTACACTTGTCTTTGTACCACTTTAAACACCTGGATAAGGGGGAGTGTGAACATCCCTCAATGTAAAAGTATTCTATGAGTCTGTGAGTATTCGGAGTCCTAGAGAGGAAGTAACCCAGGCCATTGTTGTCTTATCTGTGATCAGCCTGTATGCTCATTGACCTTTCAGGTCTGTTAAGTGGCCATTTTATTACTTGGCACAATGGTGATGCATGCAGCACTTTTAAGGCTATTGAACACTACAATACCAGCACATATCTACAGTACATTTACATATGTTGGAATATGGCCCACTCAAGTGTATGGGGGGGATTAAGAGTAGGTGCAGCCAGCTCCAGAAAATACAGTATTTCTGCTTGGAGGGCATACCCAATGAAGGAGGCTGCCACTATCACAGAGAGGTAAATAAGCGTTTATAGAAAGTGGGTCTAGTGTTTTTTCTGTTGTTAACTTGTATGTTATATTTCATGGCTGTTATTTGGTATTTTTTTTATTTTATTTTTTTACCTCTGTCATTAAAATAGGTTTATATATAAAATTGTATTGTATACTTTGTGGTCAATGTCAAATAATGTCATCATTATGTGAAAACGACGAACAAGCAATGTCGACGTTAACATATTTTCTATCTTTGCAGCCATGAAAATGTCCAGAAAATTTGGAAATGCAACAACAGCAGCTGAGTTGTTTTTTCTTGGATTCCCTGGACTCAGTGGCTTTAGGTCTCTTCTCTTCACTCTTATATTTTCAGCATACATTATGACAGTTCTCCTCGATATTATGATAATCATACTAGTGTCAACCAAAACACCTCTGCATTCCCCCATGTACATGTTCCTAACAAATTTCTGACTTTCGGAAATGTGTTTAGTGACTGTTATTGTCCCCAATATGTTATGTATCATATGGATGGATGGAGCCACCATGCCTGTCCCTGGATGTATCACTCAGAGCTACTTGTATGTATCGTCAGGAACTTCTGAGTGTTATCTGCTCACAGTAATGTCCTATGACCGATACTTGGCCATATGTAGACCATTACACTATAACACAATAATGGGCCACAACCTTCAATATTTCTTGATTATTTCTTGTTGGATGTTAGGTTTTATTTTGGGATTGATTCCAATGAGTCTTCTAGTAATGCTTAAGTTCTGTGGTCGAAATAACATTGACCATTACTTCTGTGATCTTGCTCCTTTTGTAACTATTGCTTGTTCAGATACTTCTGGTCTGGAAATCGAAATATTTGTTCTAACCATCCCCATGGTTGCCGTTCCATTTATTTTAATCATTGCAAGCTATGTGCGTATATTTATAGTCATCCTTAGAATGCCATCTATTGGTAGCAGGAAGAAAGCTTTTTCTACCTGTAGCACTCACCTCTTGGTGGTGGGAATATTTTATGGAGCCATGTTCATAAATTATTTTATTCCAGTGAGAGGACATTCATTGGCCCTAAACAAAATGTTATCAGTTGTATTTACTGTAGTAACGCCATTGTTCAATCCCATAATATACAGCCTGAGGAACAAGGATATGCATGCTGTCATATGCCGGTATATACACTGGAAGACATAAAGACTGCAACATTTACAAATGTAGCAACAGCTGACTACAATTATCAGTTATGAGGACCACCTCCCATCATTCTCTATCTATTTCAATGTCCCTCTAGTGCTGGGCTACAGTAGCTGTCATCATATCTGTGAGCCAAACAAGGAGGATTGTGGGACTAGTAGTTTTTGGATCAGCCATTTCCGATTTTAAGATATTACCCCCCGGACTACACATCCCATATACCTCTGCATAACATGAGGGGACCTCTAAGAGGAACTATAAAAGGGTTCGTGGGATAGGGCTGCAGCCTACCACGTGGCCCAACTCTGCTTACTGATTGTCAGGTATCAACTCATCAGATGGACCCAACAACCGCCTGTATCCTGCAGCTGGTGGGTCATCGCTGTTCATCTTTCCAAAGGACATCCCATCCAGGGTCGGTGTTCCCGAGACTTCTAACTGGTCCTGTCATTGGTGAGAGAGCAGTCGCCCAGCAGTCGCAATCCTTATCTGGTTATTTTGATTGAACACTGTACAGTCACCTTGCCCATGGGATCATAGTCATAACTCCTTAAAAATTGCTGAAATATTTAAGTAAATAAATAAATAATACTTCAGTAAAGACCTGTGGTTTGAAATGGCTGTGGCCTTTACTTATAGGTATACATATTAAATTGATTATATCAACTTTCCAAAATCAAAATAAATAATTCACATAACGTATATTAAAATCTTCTTTTAGTAACATATATCCATAAATATATAATATAAAATTAGCTTAGCCCAGGCATGTACAAAGTTTGTAAATTAAGTAAAATGAAGAGACGAGACTATTGATATATATCATGTGCTTTGAGTCAGTGATTCAGTCTTAAACTGCATACATGTAGAAACATTTCAATCATAGAAGACTGAAAATAAGAAGAACTAATAGGAATGCACTGACTATGAGGTTCATCCAAATATCAGGGACAGGTGATCCTTCCTCGCCTCCTGGGAGCTCGAGCTGCGGAAAAGAAGATGAACGCCAAGGATAGGGGAGAAGGAGAGAGATTAGATTAGGCTGCAGCCGTTTGAAGGAACTTCTAAATAATAATTCAAAATGTCCATACATTAATTTGAATATGTTCCAATGAGAAACAAATATGTATTATCTCATATATCTCCATTCATGAAGAGGATCATCGAAGGTGTTTAATTGCAATTATATTAGCTTTAAACGACAGAGTTCCACTGGTGCAGTAATAGATCATAAATTCTATTTCAGAAGAGACCGAGTCTCATATAGGGTACATTACCGCTCCTCGGGTATTGGTGTGCTTTTCATCTGCTGGACTTCACGTTGTTTCAAAGTGAACAATATCATTAAGGGATCCTGTGGAACAATATCATCACGGGATCCATGGCACCTTTGATGCAGTGCCTGAGAGGCGTTTCAATAATTGCAGGCATATCGTGCCTGGAAGTCACTAGGCAGGTGAATGTTCTTAAACAGCAGATGAGATGGAACATATATAATTACACATGTGAACACTGAGCCACAGGGTTACTGGTCCTAAGTCCAGATATTGTTAAGCGCAGATGTTTTTGCTCTGTGTAAATCGCTGCTCCGATGATCATCTCCCATCAGGGTTGGCTTCCCATATTCCAGCAGCTCCTTAGCATCACCGTGGAGGGGTCACGCACACGATGGAGTTTGCGTGACGGTCGGACAGTTGGGTATAGCACCGACTAGTTTCGCTGTGTGTTGCGTAGCTTCATCTGGGCGTGCTGACGTAGAGCAGGGATTTCCTCTTTATATCGTCGTCCCTGATTATCGTCATAATTACTTTGTATGGTTTAAAGAAGAGAAAAATTTAAAGAAATGATGTATGTTCGGCAATAGATGCCTGTTCTTAGGGCGGCGGTTCCCCCAGCGGTTTCATCCTAATAAGAAGTGAGCACCCAATGGATTCTTATCACTAGTTAATTTCATTCTATACACTTTAATGTATGGAGAAAAGAAAAATGGAGTAAGAGAAAGGGGAGAGAAGATATAGAGCAGAAAATATATATAATAAACCTGAACAGTATACACATACACACATTGACAGTTCATTTATTTTATAGGTACATTTTGATGGCTAGATATACTGGCCAAAAAGACAAGTAGTACCGCTATATATAGTGCCATTGAGCATAGATGAGATCACTGTTGTAGGTCCATTAAGTCTCAGAGAATCTGTACAGCAGGTTATAGTTGTTATAAAATACACCCGTATATATATATATATATATATATATATATATATATATATATATATATATATATATATATATATATATATATATACACACATGCATCTGTGAGTTGATCTTTGACAAGGTAGATAGCCACCTGGCGGCAAATTAACCCATAGAAGTACTGGGGTTAATACAGTAGACCAAATCGCATATATATGCGCTATTTTACTATTAATTTGTTCATTTATTTTATAGGTACATTTAAATGGCCAGCTATGCTGGTCAGAAAAATGAATGGTACCGCTGTGTATAGGGCCATTAAGTATAGAAGAGATCGCTGTTACAGGTCAATTAAGTTTAAGCCACCAGAAATAGATTATGATTGCTGCAAAGTACACACATATATAAAAATATATATACACATGGGTGTAAGTTGATCTTTAGCAAGTCAAATAATCAAGTGGCGGCAAGATTAACCCTTGAAGGTACTAGAGTTAATTAAATGGACCGAATCACATATATATGCACATGATATAGGCTATTCCAGGGTTTTCACTATGTTGCTACAGCTTTCTCTGTAAACAGATTTCTTTAGGTTGGGATTTGGGGATAGCACTAAATATAGGTCTAAGACATCAGGGAAGAAATTAAGTTTAATTATTGCAAGGGAAGATATGACCGGGACAAATATGAAAGAACGTGGATATAAGGCCGCGTACACACGAGGAGACATGTCCGAGGAAACATGTCCTAACTACTATCGCAAGTTCATCAAAAACTTCTCTGCTATTGTAAAACCACTAAGCACTTTAAGGAGTACAAAGATTCTTTTTGCCTGGTCTAACAAAGCTCAACGTTCCTTTGATACTCTTAAGCAAAGATTCACCTCGGCTCCGATTCTCCAACTGCCTAACCCCCTTTGTCACTTTGTTCTAGAACTAGATGCCTCACACTATGCCCTAGGTGCTGTGCTTTCCCAACGCGAGTCCCCATCAATGAATAAATGAATGAATGAGTGAATGATAACTTATATAGCGCGGCACTTGCAAACTAAATCGCCTCTGGGCGCTTGTTGTTCCTGTCTCCTTTGATATCAAAAGAGATCAGTCTTGATCTTTCTCCTGAATGCTAAGTGATCCTCCTCCAACCGAATCCTGGTTGGTAACGCGTTCCATTGTCTGGGACCTTGGACCGCAAATCTTCTTTCTCCTTTGGACTTGTAGTTGGCTTTCGGAATCTGGAGCATGTTTTGATTGGTGTACGGGACGGAAACCCGATTGAAATGGGTCAAGTAGGTTGTGGGTATCCAGATGCTGTTGGAGCTGTTGTACCACTACTTTTTCCATTACCTTTGAGAGTACATTTAGGCCTGTTATGGGATGGCGGTGGAGTGGGTCCTTGGGGTCAAGGGAGGGTTTCTTCAGGAAGGGTTGGATTATACCTTTTTTCAACTGGGAGGGCACTATGCCTTCCTTGAAAGACTGGTTGATAAGCTGCGTGATGGGTGGAGCCAGGATGTTGGCGCATTCCTTCAGCAGTTTTGTGGGGATGATATCATTTGGCGATGTGCCATTACGCAAAGTACCAATGATATTTTTAGTGGCATCAATGGAAATGGATTCCTGGGTGAACTTACCTGATAGAGGTGAATTACTATGGGTGTTGTGTGAGAAACTGCGGGGGGGGGGGGGGGGGCTGAGGGGGGAGTTGTTTTGCTGAAAGCTTTTACCATCAACACCATCCTGTCGCCTTCTTCTCCAAGAAAAAGAACCACTTGCGATTAAGGATGCGTTAGCAAATTGGAGACACCTTCTGGAGGGTACCACGTACCCTTTTACCATCCTCACAGATCACCGTAACCTTCAATACCTTAAGGCCTCTAAAACCTTGTCCACCCGCCAGGTTAGATGGAGTCTCTTCTTCGATCGATTCGACTTCCAAATCTCCTACCGTCCTGGTTCACAAAATGTCAAGGCCGACTCATTATCCCGCATGAATGATGAAGACAATCCTGACATTCCTCCTCTTCCCATCATTCCACCAAGCTGCTTCATTGGATCTGCTACTTGCTTTAAACAATTACTCATTCAAAGTTGTTCCAGGGATCCTTCCCTACCTAGTGGACTCACTAAACAAACCGACGGGTTATATACCTACGACAACAAACTTTATGTTCCTCCAACTCTGCAACTTTCACTCCTTAAACAACTCCATGACAGCCCCTTGGCTGGACACCCTGGTATCACAAAGACAATCCACCTCGTCAAAAGGAATTATTGGTGGCCAGGGTTGACCAAAACCATACAGGACTATGTCTCTTCTTGTGATACTTGTGCCAGTACCAAACATTCACGAAAACCTCCTTATGGACTCCTAACCTCTCTGCCCATACCAAAGAGACATTGGGAGGCTCTCTCAATGGTTTTTATCATTGACCTTCCTGTATCACAAGGTGCCAACACAATCATGGTCATCATCGACTTATTAACTAAAATGGCTCACTTCATTCCCATGAAAAGTTTACCAACTTCCATCCAGACGGTGAAAGCTTTTATCGCTCATGTTCTCAAGCTCCATAGTCTACCATCTCGGATTATCTCAGACAGGGGTACTCAATTTATTTCCAGATTCTGGAAGGCTTTGTGTGGAGCATTACAAATCAACCATCGTATGTCCAGCTCTCTCTCCTTATGTAGCCGAGTATGCTCTATATACCCCTACGTCCTTCAAGTACTGACTTAGTACCTAAGAAGAGAAGTACATGAAGAGACAGTATAGTGAGGTTCTCTTATGAACTCTAAACTACCTTACCTTTAGCCCTTACCTTACTGGTGCCTATGAAGGAATAAGCGCCATTACTTTTATGAGGCTGTGATGATAGAACCCAAACTCTCTGTACTGTGAGGCCTTGTACACACGAGGGAATGTATCCGGTCGGAAACATCCGACGGATATTTCCCAGCGGATAAGTCAAATTTGTCCGTTGGTCTGATGAGCGTACACACCATCGGACCGAAATCCCAGCGGACCAGAACGCGGGCACGTAAACCACGTACAACGTCACTATAAAGGGGAATGACGAAGCCATCGGCGCCGCCCTCTGTTCCGCTTCTGCTAGTTCGGTGTTAGCGAAGGTTTGGTTAGAGCTGATTCGTGCTTTTCAGTCTCCGCGCTTAACAGGTCGTATTTTCAGGTTCAGTGTGTGCTTGTGGGCTCGTATTTGTCATTCAGTGTCGCCGTACGCGGCGTTTCTGCTTTGCAGTGCCGTCCTGTACGGTCGTATCTGTTTGACGTGCGATCTTTGCAGGTCTTGCTGGATTTGGGGGTGCTTTCTGTTTGAGTGTGTTCTTGACTGACCAGCCGGCCGGTTTGAAGCCATGATGGAGCAGCAGCGCAACTTTTCACGAGTTCGTGCTGTTTATGGGTTTTGTTCTGGAGTCTGTGTGCATTCCAGTGATTTGGACAGGAACAGTAGGAGGAGGAGTTCCTGGGCCAAGAATTGGTTGCGGCAGCGTAATCGATTCTCTCATATGTCTCTGCTTAGGGAGATCCGGGAGAATAATCCTGATGACTTCAGGAACTTTCTCCGTATGACGGACCCCGTTTTCCACCGTCTGCTGGATCTCCTGTCCCCCTATATCACGAGGCAGGACACTGTGATGCGCCAAGCCATTCCGGCTGAGCAGAGGCTTATTGCCACGTTGCGGTACCTGGCGACTGGGAGGAGCCTGCAGGACCTCAAGTTCTCAACAGGCATCTCTCCCCAGGCGCTTGGGATCATCATACCGGAGACGTGTTCTGCCATCATACAAGTCATGCAGGAGGAGTTTATTAAGGTAAGTTTCCTCCTTTAACATCACAATCTGTGTCTTTAATAATGTTTGCATATTTTTCTCACCTTTTTGTGTTGGTTTTCCTAGTCACCATGATTGTAATATGCTGTGTGCTTAATGTTCCCTTTTCTCCCCATGCATGTTGTTAAGCTTTCCAGGTTAATATGGTTTGGCCTACCTGCATATTTTTACCTTCAACACTACTAACCTGTCCAGCATCATCTCCTAGGGACAAAAACACCTTTTTTTTTTATTTGGTGTCCTGCTCCATTGTAGTTCAACTCCCTCCCTCTAAAAAAGTGTATTGCCCTATCAGCGTGATGTGGAGTCTGATAATAATTGTCTCTAGATTTGTTGCCCTAAATACTCTCTATACACTAATTTTTTGAAATGTTAATACCGTGATGTTGCAGAATGATTTTTTTTTACTAGTGTTTTCAATGTTGTTTCTGTGCCAAAGTGCTAATTGTTTTTTTGCTTTTGTCCCCACAGTTTCCCTCCACGCCGCAGGAATGGCAGACTGTGGCTGCCCACTTTGCCCAGCGTTGTGATTTTCCAAACTGCGGAGGGGCAATTGATGGGAAGCACGTCCGCATAGTGCCGCCACCTCTTTCGGGCTCGTACTATTATAACTACAAAGGTTTTCATAGTATCGTGTTGATGGCGGTGGTGTCGGCAGACTACGAATTTTTGTATGTGGACGTGGGGAAGAATGGCCGGCTGTCTGATGGGGGAGTGTTCGCGCGGACCGAATTTTACAGGCGTCTACAAACTGGTGGTCTTGAACTGCCACCGGATGAAGACAATGTGGAAGGACTTCCGTTTGTTTTTTTAGCGGACGAGGCTTTTGGACTTGGACCTCACCTCATGCGGCCTTTTCCCCAGAGGACCCTCACCCCGGAGAGGAGAGTCTTCAATTTCCGGCTGGCCAGGGCCCGGAGGGTAGTCGAGAATGCCTTTGGGATACTCGCCAGCCGGTTCCGCCTGTTCCAGACAGCGATACATCTGGCGGAATATAAATTTAACTCTGTTATTTTGGCCTGCTGCATATTGCATAATTTTTTACGCAGGCATTCCCAGACGTACCTACCCAACATCGGTGCTGAGGCAGGACTACCCTCAGATACCCTTCCTGGGCTGGACACTGGTCGCGCTGGCTCGGTCACCCAATCTGCTCGTGAGGTACGCGACAAATATGTTGAGTACTTTATGGGTCGGGGGGCCATAGCTATGCCAGATTAATATTTCTTTATAATTCGGCCCCCAAAATAAAGAAATATTACCAATAAATAATAAATAATTTGACCATTGGACTTTATACAGTTGTTTGTCATTATTGCTTTTTCTCTTTTTATCTGTCTTCCAGGTTCTGAAACTAGTGCATTTCTTGTGCCCAATTTAGTTAGCTGGTTTTAGTAAATACACACAATTGCACATTCTAGTGACTCTTCTACAAACTGGGTATTGAGGTTAGAAATAAGAAGCCACTGGTGTGTGTGTGTTTTTAAAAGTTTTTTTTATTTGTTTTTTATTTACGAACATTTTTGTGTTTTAATTAGAAAACTTGGTTTAGAAAGTATTTATTTATTCAAAAAATATTTTGTGGTTTTGACAAACATATCTAACAATCGAACTTACAAAGTTCAACCTTTTATTTGGCATAACAAACCCAGACAACATGGTCTTAGGTCACGCCGAAATCCCCCAAAATTTGAGGATGCACACATGCTGTGTGTGTGTGATGGGCCAAATGGTGTTTTTTCACATGAGATCCCATGCGAAATGTTCACATGTGCTATCTGCCATCATGGGTGATCAATGTATGTGCTTTGTGGGTGCAACCCCTTTCTGTCACCTACTTGATAAGTAAGGAAGGGGTTGCACCCACAAAGCACATACAATTAATGTCCTGTGCTGGCAGAACGCACATGTGAACAGACATTGGGGTTTATTTACTAAACAGTCCAAACTCCGGCTTATTTGTGCATATAAGCCAATCAGCTTCTAAATTAAGCTTAGTCAATTAAGACTTCGCATCCAAACATGGAAGATGATTGTTTTATATGCCAAGTGATGCTGCTTTTGCCCCTTATAGCTTCAGTAAATAAACCCGTGTGTGTGTGTGCCTCCTCAAATTTTGGGGGATATTAAACGAACATTATACAACATCTTTGAGAGTGGGGTGGGTAGGGGTGAGGGCAGGGGGGGCATGGGGGGCAGCTGGGGGGATAGTCTTCTATATACGTCCCAAAATATCGAGCATGTTTTTGAAGTTTTGGTCCATCACCACCATCCTTTCCCTCATATTGGCCAGATCGGTGCTGCACTCCATTATCTGCTGTATTAGGATTTGTGCACTTGCACGAGAAAAAATAGGAGCGACAGATGTGCTAATCCCATCTTCATCCCCTAAAAATGCCAAAGGAAAAACACAACATTGTAAGTAAGTAAGGTGCAGGCCTATCTACATCTCTTTTTCCCTGCAAAGCTGGGGTGTCACTGACCTGTTGTACTGACAAGTTCAACATCTTCTACAACTTCTCCTTCTTCTTCAACTTCTCCTTCCTCCACTAATCCGCCTTCCTCCTCCAATCCGCCTTCCTCCACTAATCCGCCAAATTCCACCAAACCGCCTTCCTCCACCAATCCGCCAAATTCCACCAAACCGCCTTCCTCCACCAATCCGCCAAATTCCACCAAACCGCCTTCCTCCACCAATCCGCCTTCCTCCACCAATCCGCCTTCCTCCTCTCTCCCTTCCTCCTCTCCTTCTTCCTCCTCTCCTTCTTCATCATCCTCCTGCTCAACAATTTTTTCGGGCCGTTTGGGAGACAGTGTGGGCCTCCCTGACTCCTCATAGCGCTGTCCTCTTCTTTCCCCTAAAAAAATAAAAAAAATAAAAACATCAGCAAACAGATCTTTTTGGAGGGACTAATTTGCAAACATTGCTTAGAAGTGGCGTTACAATTCTAGTTTTGGCCTTATTACAGCACAAACCATGTTCCTTTTTTTTGCTAGCTGATGTCTCCCTAGCTGTGATATAATGAGGCTTTTTGGGGAAGTGACACACATGGCTGGCCTCCTGAATAAGTCTTTTTTGGAGTCCCTTCTCCTAAACTCCAAATTACTATTTTATGTGGGTAGACAGGTTTTCTAAATTACAGATGTCCAAACAGCTGTATATTAAGTTATCTCAGCACTGTGTGAATTACTGAATCCTGATTGCCTTTTTAAATAAACTTATTAGTTTGCACAAACACATCATATTTTCAACATTGTTTCTGAAAACGATGTTTTTCGCCAAATAGCCTCGTCCAGGTGTGATGTTCCTGGAACCGCGGATTGAGGATAAACGATGTGATTGGAACGATGTTGACTACGATCGTGGCAAGTCGTCGGATTTATATTAGACAAACATTACTAAATTTACAAGGCAGGGTTTAAAATATACAAGCAGGCCAACGAGGCAGATGGCGAAATATACATGGCAAAACATTTTCGTCAAAAATAGGCACTCCAAAGACATTTTAAAGTACTTACTTTTTTCTATGATTCTTTTTATTTTGCGATACTGCTCTGGCTCGCGCAGTTTTAAGTCGGACCAGCGTTTCCGGAGCTGCTCTTTGGACCTGGTGACCCCAAACATCTCATAAAGTTTCCTTGCTGCCTTATCCATAATTTTTGACTTCCTCCGGTTAGGGGTGCTGTATGGGCCATGCTCACCATCATAGTCCTTCCGTCGCAGGATGGACACCAACTCCACCATCTCTTGTAGAGACATGTTTGTGGCCTTGTAACGTTTTGGCCTGGATCGGGACGTTCCGGCCTGTGTCCCTTCCTGATCCCGATCAGAGGCTAATGTGCGCTCGTGTGACATCGCCATATTTTCCAATCAACGTTGCAGATGGGCGTGGAAAGCAGAAATTGGTACGTCATGGGCGGAGACGAGGGTGGCGTTTCTTGATTGCGTGGGGAATATAATGGAAACGACGTGATTACGTAGGTTACGCGGAGATTACTCGAGCGGAAACGAGGAGAGAGAGAGACGAAGGTAAATGCAAACATCGGATCAGAGGCATATAATTTGAACAGGCATGGGGGATGGAGCTTTTAGATGTTGTTTGCACCCTTTTTAGGCCACTGTTATTTATGTATTTTGGGGCCCACCATAACATTTAGAGAGTAAAGTGCTTGGACACATCACTTCATCAAGATATATGTAGAGAATGCTCTTTCCTCTTTATTTGTATTTTTGAGTATGCTGTCAGATCATGCCAGTAGTGTTGTGTATTGGTTGGACAGAGATAAGTAGGTAGTGTTTTCTGCCATCAATGCTGAGGGGCATTATAGCTACACATGAACTAGTGCCTTGAGGTGAATGCTAGCATTCATATTCATGGTGGATGTGTTCTTAACTACATGCTACAACTTGCAACATGGACTCTGAATGCCAACTTTTTGGGGGTTACAACATTGCGGCAGAGCAGGCCAGCTATGTAGCAGCATAAGACACTGTGTTTGTATAAAGTAGATGCTCTAAAATGAATGAATGTGCACATATTTTAAGAATGACAAAGCTGAGCCTTTGGAAAGTTGTGCTTTGTGTTTGATTGGCAATTTCTATTCTAGACATTACTATTGAGAAGCTTCATTTCGATAAGCAGCCAAAAAGAATGGATTTGCTGAAAGGGAAGGAGGCTACAATGGAATTAATAGCCCGATATCGGGATATGCCCCTTCTTTGGGACACCAGGCACACCCATTATTTGGACACTGGAAAGAGAGAGGCAGCACTTGATGAGATTGCGACATACCTGCACACTTGGGTGCCAAGTTGCACAGGCGACATGGTGAAGGACAAATTCAGTAACCTCAGGAGAAGCTACAGGAATGTCTATAAAAAACGGAAATATCAAAAATCAGGATCAGCAGCAGCTAAGAAGAAGGAACCCAAGCTCTGGTACTACAAAGAGCTCAGTTTTTTGAATGATGAACTGGATGGCAGGGCTTCGGTTTCAACACTTCCTCCCAGCGGAACTTCCCCGGATCCCAGGAGCCCTGCAGAATCAGAAGCAGGGCTGGCTGACATGGAGCCAGATCTGGCCATCTTCAGTGAGGTCTAGTATTTTCAAAACTAGTTTTGTGCTGCTATTTATTTTGAATTCGTGAGTTGATCTTGTAAACAAAAAACAAACAGGGATGCCAAATGCAGGGGTCAGAAGGACAGTCTGTTTAATTTAAATTAAATTAAAAAGTCTAGAGAAATAAAATGTGTGTGCTTGATTGTGGCAAAAATTACAACATGTTGCCTTTTTTATACACAGGAAGAAGAGACCAGCCAGGAGGTGGCAGCTCCTGAGGCCCATGTCAGCCAGGCGGAAGGGGTGAGTGGCAGCCAGGAGGAGGCCGGGTCAAGTGAGGTGCAGCAGGTCCCCAGGCCCAGGCTGAGCACAATCAGCCAAGTTCCTCCCCTCCAAATGAGGCCACCAGCTGCAAGTAGGCGCAGGAGGGAGGTGCATGATGAAAGCCTTCAGGTCATCCGGGAGGCTGCCGAAATCATGAGAGCCCCCCTCAACCCAACGGAATGCTATAGCGCATTTGTGGCCAATGAGCTGAACCAAGGGGGGGAGGAGCAAAAAAGCCTGGCCAAGGACATTATAAATCAGGTCCTGGCCAGGATGAAAAGGAACGAGCTGACCAGGGACACTGTGCTGTGGGATCCGGCTTGGCCTGCTCCCCATCATCCTCATCCTCCTCCTGCCACATCAGCCCCACCTGCAAGGTTCCGTGGACGGACCCGTGGAAGTTTCGCTGGAAGGAAGTCTGCTAGGAAGTCGAGAAGATGAATCCCTGCCATCCAGTTTATTGTCCAAAAAACTGAGCTCGTTGTAGTAGCACAGCTTGGGTTCCTTTGTTCATGTGCTGCTGATCCTGATTTTTGATATTGATTCCTGAGGTTACTTAATTTGTCCTTCATCATGTTGTAATTGCCAAGTATGCATGTATGTTGCAATCTCATCAAGTGCTGCCGTTCTGGTGATTTATAATTTATTTTTTGGCCGGAAATAAATGGCTTTTGTATTTACTTTCAAACCTTGTCTATTGTGTTTAATACTGTGGTGAGTAAGCATCAGACATTTGGCAAACAAAATGTGGCATTTGCAAAGGACCCAAACTCCTTTTAGGGGGGGGGGGGGGGACCTTTTATGTTTGAACTTGGTAAACCCCAAAGAAGCGTCCATTTTTGTGAAAAAAATAACAATAAAGGATGAAACAAGAAAAAAAAAAAATTTTGAAATATTCCAAACACGTTAAATCCAAATCTTAAAAAAAAAATAAATACTCAACATTAAGTCCAAAGAGAAATTTTTAAAATGTGGAGAACATAAACAAATGTGGGGACATCTGGCAAGCAAACTGTGTCAAATAGAAAAATAAATAATGAAAATGCAAGCTAGCAGTATGTGACATCTGGACAAAAGAACGGGTTCATTCTAGCAAGAGAAGAAAGCACAAAAAAACGATCTAAACGGAACACTATATAGAGAGTTTAGGTGACGAATGTGCCAGGTCCCAAACAAACGCGAGTTTTACCTGAACGAGTGCTCCCGTCCCATCGTTTTGACTGAGCATGCGCGGGTTTTTTGTCCGAGGCTTTTGTGTACTAACGAGCGGACATATCCGACGGACATGGGTCCGGCGGAAATATTTCAAAGCATGCTTTGGAATTTTTCCGCTGGAAAAATCCGTCCGAAACGGTCCGTTTGACCATACAAACGACCGGATCTTTCGGATGAAATGGTCCGTCGGACCAGTTTCAGCGGATTTATTCCCTCGTGTGTACAAGGCCTAAGAGAGTGAAACCTGGGTTCAAACCTGAGTAGCCTCCGCAGTTGCGATCCATATTCTTTACCCCTAGTTTGCGTATCGTTACAACAAAACAAGTGTATAATTATTTTATTTGTTCTCACTCCCATTAACCACTTTATGCTTGCACTATAGCTGAAAGTTGGCTACAGCGCAGATATGAAATGGTTAATGGGGGTAAAAATGGTAAAATCATTGTACACTTTCCAATAGTAAGTGTAGGTATGTTCCCTGTGTTATTTGTTTACTTGTGATGTTAGGCTCACATGTTGTGGCTACAGTTTTTAGTATCGTGACTGATTGATTTCCCTTCATCCACGTTATATTTATGCTAGCTGGTGCCTCTTTTTGTTTTGGGAAACAGAGTAACCATTGCATGCCAAGCCATTTTCAATGTGTTACATCACAATTGTGGGAGTGCTAATGCGATGAAACATATCTCCTTCAGCATAGTGAGCTTTCTGTTAATTGCTCTGCCTGCTTGTGCCTGTGTAAGATCGAATTACTGTGTAGTTCTCACCTGCAGAACATGAGACAGAGGAATTGTGAGATATTTAGTTTCTTCACAAAAAGTGTAATTTCTTACACTGCAGAGAGAGCTCATGCATTACCCTGTGCACTGCCATGCCACACGCCTGATGTTTGAACACAGACAAAAACTGCTGACACAAGAATGTGAAGATTTACACTACTGTAGTACAGGCCAACAAATGACGACATGAAATTACATGATCAATGCACAAATCTAGGTCCATA
This sequence comes from Rana kukunoris, assembly GCA_029574335.1. Taxonomy (NCBI): domain Eukaryota; kingdom Metazoa; phylum Chordata; class Amphibia; order Anura; family Ranidae; genus Rana; species Rana kukunoris. Next base: position 526,258,011 of record CM056051.1, read on the forward strand.
AAGACATGTGTGTTTCTCTTTTATATGTTTTTTGTTTGTTTTTCTTTTTTTTTTCATGTGGCATGTATTATTCAATAGTTAACTGTTGTAATCACCTTATTTACTCACTGTATGTCGTCCTCCCAGGACTCTGGGTTTGAGCTACATGCTGAGTCTCTATTATTATACACTGATGTTTTGTTTTCACCCTGCATGGTCAATAGTTGTTTTCATATCTGATGTTGTTCTTTACTACCCATTACACTGGGTGTTTTGTTCACGTTTTCTTTAATAAAGCATATTTAAAAAAAAACATGTGTGAGCGAGTTTGGGGTGGAGGAACTTGACTTGGGCTGCAAAGTGTCCTGATCTCAACCCCATAGAACACCTTTGGGATGAATTAGAGGGGAGACTGCGAGCCAGGCCTTCTCATCAGACCTCACTGCCTGACCTCACAAATGTGCTTCTGGAAGAATGGTCAAACTTTCCCATAGACACACTCCTAAACCGTGTGGACAGCCTTCCCAGAAGAGTTAAATCTGTTATAGCTGCAAAGGGTACGCCAACTCAATATTGAAGCCTACAGACTAATGCCTCGTACACACAACTGTTTTCCTTGGCAAAAACCATCAAGAAAAATGCCGGCAGAGCTTTTTTGCTGAGAAAAACGGTCGTGTATATGTTTTTCTTCGAGAAAACTGGCGTGAATCTCGACGAGAAAAAAAGAGAACATGCTCTCTTTTTTCCCATCGGGATTCTCAATTTTCTCGTCAGGCTGGTTTACGAAGAGAAAGACGTTTGTGTGAATGCTTAAAAACCCGCGCATTCTCAGAATAAAGTATGAGACGGGAGCGCACCTTCGGCAAAAGTAGCATTCATAATGGAGATAGCACATTCGTCACGCTGTAACAGACTGAAAAGTGCAAATCGTCTCTCACCAAACTTTTACTAACACGCAGTAACATGAGATTAGCAAAAGCACCCCAAGGGTGGCGCTAGTAGAATCAAACTTCCCCTTTATAGTGCCATCGTACGTGTTGTACGTCACCGCGTTTGAGAACGACAAGATTTTGTCTCGACTGTGTGTATGCAAGGAAAGCTTGACAATAATCTTGTCAAGCTTGACAAGAACCTCGTCGAGGAAAACAATGTTTCTTTTACGACGAGATTCTTGGTCGTGTGTACGAGGCATAAGACTGGAAAGCCATTACATTTTTCAAATTTGGCATCCGAATGAGAGAAAGACTCTTTTGATGAATGCATACGAAAACAAATTGTCAGAAAGAATGAAAACCCGAAAGAATGAAAACCCAAATGAACAATAATCCGAAAGAACGAAAATCCGAAAATTGTAAAATCCAAAAGAACAGAAAACTATTCAACCTACGAGTTTAACAAATCGATTACATTCGGATAATTTTATTTTTCGTATTTTCTATTGTAATTAAATTATTAAATAATATTAGAGTTTTTATTAGTATTATTTATTATTATAAACTAATAAATTATAGGTAAAATAATGGAAGTCGGTAATTCTTCTATTCGGGTCTTTGCGCCATAGCAGTTAATTTGGGATCAATTAGAGTTAGATTTTTTATTGGAATTTTATTTCAAATTTGGCTAAAGTAGTTGTTAGTGAACATAACAAATACAAATGCATCCGAAGTTGTGAATTATCTGAAGTAACGAATGCCAATCATAACGAATAATCCGATAAATGAAAAAAAAAGTAAAAACAAAACCAAACCAAAACAAAACAAAACAAATTTTTCGGTAGTGCACATGTCTACTATACATAATACATACTATAATAAATAATAAAATAATACATCTTTGAAGTGTTTTTGTTATTAAGAAGTGTATTCCAGTATTCAAATGCTATTCAGTTTTATAATCTCACCAGAATTACAATTATGTAATAAAATAAATCAACTGAAGTAAAAAATGTTTTTTTTTCCCAAAAGTAAATCAAATACACAATTGGGAATATGTAGTCGTCAATGTTAAGGTCTCAGGAGTTAATAAAATCTCAGTGGGCTTTTTTTATTATTATTGAATTATATATAATAGAAAGCAAATGGCATTAAGAGATCAGCCATGCACACATTTATATTTAATCCAAATACATTGTATTTTACCTTGGTCCACTGACATCAGTTCTTTTCTGTTCTGTTAAGTATTTACTCTTCAAGACAATTCATACAGAAATGTTTTCTTATACAAAAATGTCTATAGCTACTTTGACTGTACCTTTGGCTCTTACCCATACTAATACATTGATTTTGTTTATTGTGTGGCATCCATGGAGCATATACTTCAAAGAAGAAGATATCCAGCCTATAAAATGGCAGGAAAAGTCATAAGGAACAGGGGTGAGTATTGAGCAGACATGCTGATTATCTAATGCAGTGTTCCCTTAATCTTTTTTCAGTCAAAGCACCCTTTATAAATGGTGGTCAATCTCAAGACACCCTTTATAAATGATGGACAATCTCAAGGCACCCTTTTTAAATGATGGTCAATCTCAAGACACCCTTTATAAATGATGGTCAACCTCAAAACACCCTTTATATATGATGAACAATCTCAAGGCACCCTTTATAAATGATGGTCAATCTCAAGACACCCTTTATAAATGATGGACAATCTCAAGACAACCTTCATAAATGATGGACAATCTCAAGACAACCTTCATAATTGATGGTCAATCTCAAGGCACCCTTTATAAATTATGGTCAATCTCAAGGCACCCTTTATAAATGATGGTCAATCTCAAGGCACCCTTTATAAATGATGGTCAATCTCAAGACACCCTTTATAAATGATGGTCAATCACAAGGCACAATTTATAAATGATGGTCAATCTCAAGGTACCCTTTATAAATGATGGACAATCTCAAGGCACCCTTTATAAATGATGGTCAGTCTCAAGGTACCCTATATAAATGATGGACAATCTCAAGGCACCCTTTATAAATGATGGACATTCTCAAGGTTCCCTTTATAAATGATGGACAATCTCAAGGCACCCTTTATAAATGATGGACAATCTCAAGGCACCCTTTATAAATAAATGATGGACAATCTTTAGACTCCCGTTATAAATTATGGACAATCTTTAGGTACCCTTTATACATTATGGACAGTCTTGAAGCACCCCATTCTAAAATGTAAATACAATTCTAATTGTTTTACATAATATAGCAAAGTCCACACACATAGGACACCTAACATTTAAGGTGATTTATTCTTCCAAAGCAAATACACTTTTGCAAACTGGTACTGACTAGTATTCCAATGTTTCTCTTCTCCCTCAGTTTTTCTCCATCACTTAAGCTAAGTTGACACCAACGTTGATGGAGAGGGGGAAGGGAGGGGCAAATAAAAAGCTAATTTGACCCCAACGTTGATGGAGAAGGGCAAGGGAGGGTCAAACAAGGATGCTGTGAAGGTAACTGACATCCTCATCAATTGATAACGCCATTGGTTTTAAGGACGCCAGCAGCTAGAAGGTCAATATGGTGCACAATGAAAACCTGTGGCTTTGTGTAACTAAAAGGCAGGCTTGATCCACACGCTGGCTTGTATACAATTTTTGGTCACATTTTTTGGGCATTTTACCAAGGCACCCCTGGAGAGAACTCAATGCACCCCATAATGCCTGGGCATCCTGTTTGAAAAAGACTGATCTAAAACACAAGGTAGTCATGGTTTTGAAATTTGTACTCACTGCAGTGAGGATTGCTTGATCTTCAAAAACATCCCAGAATATGTTCTATTTATGCTGATGGTATCCAGAGTGTACAGTATGTAATTCTAATATCTATTTTTAGTATGTATGACATCACCTTTAATCAAAAAATGTTTAGTGACTCTGTTGCAATTTATTTTTTAACCTGGAGATCTGGTTATTTACAACACTTCTAGTTTCAGGCTGATAGTAGCCAATGGCTTACACTGCTGTCAATTAAAGGCAGTGAGGTGAGATGAGTGGATGGAGCTGCTCTCTGTGTCTTATGGACATTGAGAGCCATCTCTAGAGCAAGAACACGCTAGTGCCTTTATTGCAAGCAGCTTGCGATGGCGGCACTCGTTAAAGGGGGAGATGGACCTGAGAAAAGGAGGATTGAGGCTGCTCTGTGCAAAACCATTGTATAGAGCAGGTAAGTGTGACATGTTTGTTATTTAAAAACAAATTAATTTACAATTGCTTTAAGGCACTACCTTGCAATTAGCAGCAGCATTGTCAGACTGCCATGTGGTGCTTTTTTAGTTGGTGGTTGGTCTGCCTAACTGGCCTGTGCAAGTTTTATGTAAACTGATAGGCAGCCCAATGGCCAACAGAAGGAGTGTTATGTGCAGACCTGATAAGCAAACGTCAACCGCAAACCGCAAACCGTTTCAACCGCATCCAAAAGGCAGAACATTTCTAAATACATTGTTTTCAATGAGGCTGGTTCACATATGTGCGATGCATTCGCACTGCGCATTGCCAGAAATCCGTATGCGTTGTGGAGGCCTTGCGGTGCGGCTCAGGTGCGAATTCAGTCCCATTATCTTCTATGGGTACGCAGCTGATTCGCACATGTATTCAGTTCTCTTCAGGAATTTCTGTCATTCAGCTCAATACATTTCTCCCCCACTCTCCTCTCACTCAGAACTTCTCCCAGGTCTCCAAATTCGCAGCAAAAACTGAGCTAATCTGCTGAACACTTCTCTTATCTATCTGCAGAGATAAAAAAGCTGAAATACGCACCGCACAAGTGTGAACCCAGCCTTAAGGTGCGTGCATACTATGTGCATACCTGATAGGAAACCCAATGACCAACTGATGGAGTGTGCATACTATGTGCATATTTTATAGGAAACCCAACGACCAACTGATGGAGTGCACATACTGTGTGCATATCTGATAGGAAACCCAATGACCAACTGATGGAGTGTGCATACTATGTGCATATTTTATAGGAAACCCAACGACCAACTGATGGAGTGCACATACTGTGTGCATATCTGATAGGAAACCCAATGACCAACTGATGGAGTGTGCATACTATGTGCATATTTTATAGGAAACCCAACGACCAACTGATGGAGTGCACATACTGTGTGCATATCTGATAGGAAACCCAATGACCAACTGATGGAGTGCACATACTATGTGCATACCTGATAGGAAACCCAATGACCAACTGATGGAGTGGCCATACTATGTGCATATCTGATAGGAAACCCAATGACCAACTGATGGAGTGCACATACTATGTGCATACCTGATAGGAAACCCAATGACCAACTGATGGAGTGGCCATACTATGTGCATATCTGATAGAAAACCCAATGACCAACTGATGGAGTGCACATACTATGTGCATACCTGATAGGAAACCCAATGACCAACTGATGGAGTGGCCATGCTATGTGCATACCTGATAGGAAACCCAATGACCAACTGATGGAGTGGCCATACTATGTGCTTATCTGATAGGAAACCCAATGACCAACTGATGGAGTGGCCATACTATGTGCATATCTAATAGGAAACCCAATGACCAACTGATGGAGTGCACATACTATGTGCATACCTGATAGGAAACCCAATGACCAACTGATGGAGTGGCCATGCTATGTGCATACCTGATAGGAAACCCAATGACCAACTGATGGAGTGGCCATACTATGTGCTTATCTGATAGGAAACCCAATGACCAACTGATGGAGTGCACATACTATGTGCATACCTGATAGAAAACCCAACGACCAACTGATGGAGTGTGCATGCTATGTGATGACTTGATAGGAAGCCCAATGACCAACCGAAAACGTGAGCCGAAAAAGCTATGCGCAGACCTGATAAGCATTCCAATGGTCAACTGATGGAGTTTGCATGCTATGTGCATACCTGACAGAAAGCCTAAAGACCAACTGGATGAGTGTTCATGTTATATGCAGACCTGATAGGAAGCCTAATGACCAACTGATGGAGTGTGCATTCTATATGCAGACACGATCAGCAACTCAATGATCAACTGAAGGAGTGTGCAATGCATGGTATGTGCAAACGTGAGTGACATCTCAATAATCAATCCCACAAATCCTTTGGGATCTCGATCTACTAAAAATAACACTGACATTCACATTTTACTTGGGACATAAGCATTTATGAAATTTGGCCTGAATCTAATGTCATTATTTTTTTAAATTACTCTATTCAAAAAGTTTATCCCTACTGAAGTCATTCTATTGCATAATGGATTCTGATTGGGTGCAATTATTTTCTGTACTTGGGAAATAACCACTAGGAATAATAACTTAACTTATGATTATCATAGTTCCTAACCCCCACACAGTTACTACCTTTTGAATCAATTGCCCTTCCCTTTGGATTATAAACTCCCAAAAGCAGTGCCCTCCTAACCCTGCATTGTAAGACCCCATACACACTATTAGATTTTTTGAAGATTTTTGTCTTCAGATTTACCAAAACCATATAGTGCAAGGGCATGCCCAATTGCATACAAATTTAAACTCTTAATCCCTGTACACACGATCAGTTGGTCTGATGAAAACGGGCCGATGGACTGTTTTCATTGGACAAACCGATCGTGTGTGGGCCCCATTGTTTTTTTTCCATTGGTGAAAAAAATTGGAACATGTTTTAAAATTTTCCTATGGATAAAGAACGGATCGAAAAAAACAATCTTCTGTGTGGAAGTCCATCGGTCAAAAATCCACATATACTCAGAATCATGTCGACGAATGCTCGGAAGCATTGAACTTAATTTTTATCAGCACGTTGTAGTGTTTTACGTCACCGTGTTTTGACACGGATGACACGCTTCATCGGATATCTGAAGGAAAAAATTCATCGGATTAGATTACATCAGATATCTGATCATGTGTACAGGGCTTTAAGGTTTGACCTCATATTATATGGTTTTGGTAAATCTGCAGGAAATCTAATACTGTGAATAGGGCTTAAAGTGGTTGTAAACCCTCGGGGAGAAGTTACACCGTGTAGGTCTCTGAGATATTGCAAGCACCTACAGGTAAGCCTTAATCTAGGCTTACCTGTAGGTGCTTGCAATATCTCAGAGACCTACACGGTCTCAGAGATATTTGCAATTTCCCCGAGCAATGCCTTCAACGGCGCATGCGCCGTCTTGAAAGGGCATGCTGTGCCGTTTCAAGCTGGGGTCAAGCTGCTTGCTAACGCCGGCTACCACATGCATGCGTGGGAGTGGCATCACGCGATTCTGGCCAGTCACAGAGCCGGAGTTTGCGGCCCCTGGAAGTAGAGGGGTGAAGAATGGATGCGGAAGACGGTGAAATCGCGGGCTTCTCCTTCAGGTAAGTGACACATAATGGGCTACTATGCGATGCCCATTATGCTTTACCTTTGCAGGGATGCATAGAGAAAGTAAATCCCATTGGGGTTTACTTCCTCTTTAACTCTAGTGTCCCCATTTATTTTGTAGAGTTCTGTACACATTGTTGGAGCTATAGTCTATAAATCCTGAATAATAAAGATATAACAATAATCATGTATTTTTACAAGATTATTATTATGATGCAAGTATAGTTTTTAGACGCTATAACTTTTATATGCAAGTATAGTAAACAAAGAGTCAAAGCTAATCTTTTGGTAGGTTTTAATAGTGCTTATACATGTGCCAAAATTCAATACCTAATGTGTCAACGTTGTTCAAAAACAGATGACAAGCAGTAACCATGAATAATGAAAACGTGACAACAGCAACTGAATTCTTTTTTCTGGGGTTCCCTGGACTTGGTGGGTTCCGATTTCTTCTCTTCATTCTTATATTTTCTTCATATACCATGACTGTTCTCCTAGATATTATGATCATTGTACTAGTGTCTACTAAAAAATCTCTTTATTCTCCTATGTACATGTTCCTGAAGAATTTCTTATTTTCAGAAATGTGTTTTGTGAATGTCACTATCCCCAACATGTTACGTATCATATGGATGGATGGAGCCGCCATGTCTGTCACTGGATGCATTGCTCAGAGCTACTTGTTTGTATCTTCAGGTACTTCTGAGTGTTATTTTCTCACCGCAATGTCCTATGACCGATATTTGGCCATATGTAGACCATTACACTATAACACAATAATGAACCACAACCTTCAATATTTCTTGGTTATCTTTTGCTGGATGTTGGGTTTTCTTTTGACTTTAATCCCATTGAGTCTTCTAGTAATGCTCAAGTTTTGTGGTCGGAATGTCATTGACCATTACTTTTGTGATCTCGCTCCATTTGTGACTATTGCATGTTCAGATACTTCTGCCCTGGAAATAGATATTGTTGTTCTAACCATCCCTATGGTTGCTGTTCCATGTGTTTTAATCATTGTAAGTTACGTGTTTATTTGTGTAGCTATACTTAGGATGCCGACTATCAGAAACAGGACAAAGGCCTTCTCTACTTGCAGTACTCACCTCATGGTGGTGAGTATATTTTATGTAACGGTGTTAATAAATTATTTTACTCCAGTGAGAGGAAACTCGGTTTCTATCAACAAAATTATTTCAGTCATATTTACTGTGGTGACTCCGTTGTTTAACCCAATCATCTATAGCCTGAGGAACCGGGATATGCATGCTGTCATATGCAGTTACATAGACAGGAAGAAATTAAGATCGTGATACAACATTATCAGTTTAATACAAATATTCTAATGAATACTAACATCTGACTCTTTAAGTAGGCCAGTAGCATTTTTACTTTACTTTACTGTAAAGCTCAGTGAAATTTTTTATTCTAACAATGTACTTGTATGTGCAATATGAAAATGTTTGTTTCCAATACATAGATAGATAGTGTGACAGACTCACCCGGGACATCCCCTAACCATCTTATGTCTAAAATCATCTTATGTCCACTAGGGGCATAGGATGACTGAGAAATGATATCTTGGACTACCTGAGATGGGAGTATTATGTAATTATTATCCACAATATATTCCAGAACTATTTACTGTTTATTGATTCTGAACTCAACGGGTTAATTGTAAGAGTGACTCATTCAGATTGTTAGATGCTAATGCCATCGCCTCCAGCCATCTATCTGTTCCCTGTGCTAATTGACCATGCTATTGTGTGAAGATGTCCTGTGTTTACACTTATGATAATGTGTATTGTATAGCAGGTGAGAGGAGATGGGACATCTACTCTGACAGGTCATATCTTGGAGTCACCTTGTCTGGGTAATTGATTAGTTAATTAGCTCATGTTAATTTATGTTCTGGTTACCTCCTCTTTAAACTTTATATATGACTGTATTCTTGGTTCTATTAAACACTCCGGGCCAGATTCTCATAGATTTGCGCTGGCGTAGCGTAAGCCATTTACACTACGCCGCCGCAACTTAACAGAGCAAGTGCCGTATTCTCCAAGCACTTGCTCCGTAGTTTGCAGAGGCGTAGTGTAAATGGCCCAGCGTAAGGCCGCGTAATTCAAAGGGGACGGCTTGTATTAATGCGCCGGCCGGGGAAAAAGCCCAGTGCGCATGCTCCAGCTCACGTCGGAAAGCGTCGTTGAAACCGACGTCAAAGCGACATGATTGGCATTTATGCAATGCCCTATTAGTGAACGACTTAGTAAAACGACGTAACCGACGGAAAAAGCCGACGCTGACCCGACGCCACTTAACATGGCATCCGACGGCACGCGACGGCATCCGACGGTACTGCGTAAGGTTACTCCACATATTAGCAGGGGTAACCTTACGCGTACGAAAACGACGTACGCGATGACGGGGCGGCGTAAAAGCGTTCGGGAATCTGCGTAGTAGCCTCATTTGCATAGGCAAATGAGAAAACAACGTAAAGGCCACCTAGTGGCCGGAGTTGTCATTACATCTACAATCCGCAAGTGTAATTGTATTACACTTGTCGGATCTTCACCGGTATCTATGCCTAAGTGATTCTAGGAATCACTCGCATAGATACCCGGGGAAAAAAACGGCGATACGACGGGGTATCTGAGATCTTAGGATCAGAAATGTTTTTAATAATTCTAATTATTCCCAACATGTTACGTATTGTATGGCTTGGAGGTGCCTCCATGTCCATCCCTGGCTGCATTGCTCAGAGTTATTTCTGTGGTGTGTCAGGATGTACAGAATGCTATCTCCTGGCAGCAATGGTCTATGACCGATACTTGGCCATATGTAGGCCTTTACATTATAACATAATTATGGATCTAAGACTCCGGTCTACCATCTTCTGGTAATCTTTTGTTGGCTGATGGGCTTTCTGTTGACTTTAATCACACTCATTTTTATGGTTAAACTCAAGTTCTGTGGTCACGACATCATTGATCATTATTACTGTGACCTTACACCTTTGATAGATCTTGCTTGCTCGGACATTTCTGCTTTCCAAATAGAAATATTAGTTCTTTCTTTCCTCATACTTGTCATGCCTTTTTTATCTGTCCTAGTAAGCTATGCTTTTGTATGTCTAACTATCCTCAGAATGTCGTCTGTCACCGGGAGGAATAAAGCCTTCTCCACTTTCAGCTCTCACATCTCAGTAGTTGGAATGTTTTATGGTTTCTTGATCATCAATTATGTAGTTCCAGTAAAAGGACATCCACTGGTCATTAACAAGGTCATATCACTTATATTCACAGCCGGAACCCCATTGTTAAGTCCCATTATATACAGTATGAGAAATCGGGACATGAGAAATGTAATAGAGAAATTATTTCATTTTCATAGAGTATAATCAATAGACATGTGTAGACTGAAATATTTTGTTTCGTTTTTTCGTTTGGAAAATACATTTATTTAGTTACTCCCGAAAATCGTTATGATTTATTTCGTTTTTCGTTGGGGAATAGCTTTCGTCCGAAAATCCAATAATACTTGGTTTCTGTCAAATGATCAAAAGAATATTTGACGGAACGTCAAATCTTTTTGGTTGCTGTCGATTGGTCAAAACGGAACGTCGAATCTTTACGAATCGTACATTTCCGTTCGAATATTCCGCCTACAAGAATTCTAATGTTGTATGACTAGTAATAATGTCCAATCTATTCTCTATAATGTCAAATCTATTTTCTCATAAATCGAAATCTATTCTCTGTAATGTCGAATCTATTATTTCTATAGTGTCGAATCTTTTCTCTATAATGTCGAATCTTTTCCCTATAATGTCGAATCTTTTCCCTATAATGTCGAATCTCTCTATATCGAATTTTTACCGCAACAAAAACGAAAATAAAGCATTTTTTATGTCGGATCTTTCGGTTTTCGTTTCTTGCACTTTCGTTATCGTTTGTTAAAACGATAATGAAAAAACCTGATTTTCGGACGAAAATGCATTCTAACGAAAACGAATGCACATGTCTAATATTCAAAGAGAAAGAATGAAACAAACAATATTCTGGTTATATCTACAATCTAACTCTGATTTTAGAATTAAATAATGTACGTCTGACCTATAATTTTATTGAAATGTTCAGGCTGCTAGGTGCAACAGTATATACATAAATTAAACCTCTGAATTACAGTAATATGCTTGATTTATTGTTTTTTTTTTTATTCTGTACTAACACAACCTCAAATCAACCACAATTGTTTAAAACTGATATTATCTAGAAACAAATAAGTAAATTATTCAGCGCTAGAAAATAAACACAACACAATAAACACTAATGCAAGCCAGCACTGAAGGTTAATTCAAATAAAACACCCCAACAGTAGTAAATAAATGGATAGTGCAGTGCAAAAAATTAATTAATAAATAACATAGGATAACAAAGAGAAAAAAACAAAAAGCAAAATGTCCATATGTGCACTAATAATCCAAAGTGAATACGAGGAACCAAATCCAAAGTGTGATTGATGAAGACAGAAGAAACCTCCACCGAGAAAGGTAAAAATGGCTTCTCACCTTGTTGCCTAGACCAAAAAAAGGTCAAACAGCATGTAGTAACTAGTGTTGCTCACGAATATTCGCATTGCGAATATTCGTTATGAATATTGCATATTCGAGTATTCGCGAATAACTCGAATATCGCGGTGAATATTCGTATTTTTTCAAATTTATTTTTAAAACAGATCACATCCTAGTGATCTCCATCGACGTCTAAAAGCATTGCTGGTATGATTAGAGACCCTGGGCCGAGTAGCTGAGGCGATCCTTTTATGTTGCCGAATATTCGCAATGCGAATATTCGTATTACAAATATTCGCGAATGCGTTCTCTGCCCTTCAGGGCCAGATTCTCAGAGGCGTTACGACGGAGTATCTCAGATACCCCGTCGTATCGCCTTTTTTTTTTAGTCGTATCTATGCGTGTGATGCTGTGCATCACTTTTGCATAGATACGCTTCTACATCCGACAAGTGTAATCCAATTACACTTTCGGATCGTAGGTGTAATGACAACTCCGGCCACTAGGTGGCCTTTACGTTGTTTTTTCATTTGCATATGCAAATTAAGTAGTACGCCGATTCTCGATCGCTTTTACGCCGCCCCGTCGTCGCGTACGTCGTTTTCGTTCGCGTAAGGTTACCCCAGCTTCTATGTGGAGTAACCTTACGAGGTCCCGTCGGATGCCGTCGTGTCCCGTCGGATGCCATGTTAAGTATGGCCTCGGGACCGCGTCGTGTTGTGCGTCGTTTACGTCGTTTGCGTACGTCGATTCTCAATGGGGCTGGCGTACGCTGCGATTACGTCGTTTACATTGAGAAAATGTGACGTCCTTTGGAGCATGCGCACTGGGCTTTTTCCCCGGCCGGCGCATGCGCAGTTCGTTCGACGCGGGGGCGCGCTTAATTTAAATACAAGCCGCCCCATTTGAATTGCGCGGGTTTACGCTGCGCGATTTACGCGACGTAAGCGTAACCTACGGAGCAAGTGCTTAGAGAATAAAGCACTTGCTCCAGTACGCAGCGGCGGCATAGTGTAACTGGCTTACGCTACGCCGCCGAAAATATTGGAGAATCTGGCCCTCTGTGTTTTGTGTATATATAAAAAAAAAAAAAAAAATTACCTAGAGTTAGTGTTTAGTGCCTATTAGTTTAGTAATCCAGGAAATGATCTCCGTTTTCGCGTGTTGACGAGAATTTCGCAATCAATTTCGCATTCGCACTAGCGAAATTTCGCTAAAAAATTTTTTTGATAAAATATCACGAATATTCCATATTAACGAATATTCGCGAATACGTTCTCTGCCCTTCTGTGTTTTGTGTATAAAAAAAAAAAAAAAATTAGCTTTAGTTTAGTCATATAAGTTTGTGTAAGTAGAGTTAGTGTTTAGTGCATATTAGTTTAGTAATCCAGGAAATGATCTCCGTTTTCGCGTGTTGACGAGAATTTCGCAATCAATTTCGCATTCGCACTAGCGAAATTTCGCATTAGCGAAATTTCGCATTGGCGAAATTTCGCAATTTTTTTTTTGATAAAATATCACGAATATTCGATATTAACGAATATTCGCGAATATTCTTCTATATATTCGCGCAATATCGCGAAATCGAATATGGCGTATTCCGCTCATCACTAGTAGTAACAGGGACCTCCTCATTCATCTGATCAATCCAGCAGCGGATCACTCATTGCGGCATCAGTGGACTCAACGCCAATTGCGATTATGCAAAAAAATTTGAAAGGAATCTAGTGCTCTCTGAAGCATACTAGTGCATACGCGTGTGACTCCCCCCTCGTACGTCGTTACGTCCTCTGGGCGGGACTACCCCACGCTGATGAAGTCCCGCCCAGAGCACGTAACGACGTACGAGGGGGGAGTCACACGCGTGACGTCCCCCGCGACTGCACACCTTGTGTCCTAACAGCTTGCTGGTGGATCCCGGTTTTGTCTTTTACCTAGCACTCAGGAACGAGTGCTTTTTATGTAAGTGTATTTTATCTATGCAATAAATTCCTAGTATGCTTCAGAGAGCACTAGATTTCTTTCAAATTTTTTTGCATAATCACAATTGGCGTTGAGTCCACTGATGCCGCAATGAGTGATCCGCTGCTGGATTGATCAGATGAATGAGGAGGTCCCTGTTACTACATGCTGTTTGACCTTTTTTTGGTCTAGGCAACAAGGTGAGAAGCCATTCTTACCTTTCTCGGTGGAGGTTTCTTCTGTCTTCATCAATCACACTTTGGATTTGGTTCCTCGTATTCACTTTGGATTATTAGTGCACATATGGACATTTTGCTTTTTGTTTTTTTCTCTTTGTTATCCTATGTTATTTATTAATTAATTTTTTGCGCTGCACTATCCATTTATTTATTATCTAGAAACAGTCAAAGTAAAGATGAAGAATGGAAGATCCCTCAAGGGGTTTTTAAGCAGCAGAAGGATGTATAAAACCAGTAACAGTTGTTTTTTTATAAAAAAATATATTTATTCCATGTATCACAGTATCAAAAGAGGGGTGTAAAGGGAATGAATGCATGGGAGTCATAAAAAGCAATTTTGGCCAATACAAGGACATATCTCATCAAGGAAGGGACATGTACACATACACTCAAATTGTAACAACAATGAACCTTTATGAAAATCCACATGAACACCCTACGTGTTTCGACTAATTTTAAGTTCTTCTTCAGGGAAATATATATTCTGAGAGGAAAAAAAAAAGAATTTTGTTTGTGCTAACAACAAGTACAAGGTTGTTTTGTTCTAAGTAATCAATTTGTTTTATTAGTATGAAGTTAAATGTGTTTACCAATTCCTGGCGAGAAGTTTCCGTTCCCTGGCCAAACAAATTGCTACTCATCTAAAAGTGCATCCAGCTTTGACAATCCCGTAATATCTCCATGTGCCTCTTGGGTCCCCTACAGGTAAGAGCGCCACCTCCAAACAGCTTATAAGTCTTTGTGTAAATAAAAAACAGGCTTCGTCCACCCACCACCCCCATATACAATTTTTGCGTAATTTTTAGGTAATTTACCAAGGCACCCCTGAATAAACCTTAAGGCACCCTGGTTGAAAATGGCTGATCTAAATGGTCTAAGGTTGTTAAAGATTCAATGTTTAGATCGTTACAGTTTAACCGCTTAAGGACTCCCGCACGCCTATTTACGTCGGCAGAATGGCACGGTCAGGCATATGGGTGTACAGGTACGTCACCTTTAAGATGCCGCCATGTGGTCGCGTATACTCCTAAACCATTTAAGCTTCAATTGTCGCTCTCAAGTTAATGCTACTTGCATATAGTATTTTTATATGCTACATGCTTGACATTTGTTGTTATTTGTATATGGGCTTTCGCCCCTAAAATACTGAACATGTTTGTTATACCTTTTCTTGGCTAAGGTTGGAACGTATGTTGTAATACCACCTCCCTTAGTAGACCAATGCATTCCTTATGTTAAGTGATATGATATAGAGAACCCCCAAACTCCTGTTCTCTGATTGGAGTGACGCCTGGGGTCCCGCACTGATAATCACTTGCATAAGAGAAGTGCATTGGAATCTTTAATGCAGTTGTGCTTGTTGATCTTTGGAGGCATGTTGTAATACCTCCGCCCTTAGTAGCTCAACGCATTCCTATGTGAGAGAGATAATGTAGTGAACCACCAAACTCCTTTTCTCTGATTGGAGTGACGGCTGGGGTCCAGTACTGAAATCTCACATAACATAGGGAGGTGCATTGAAATCTTTGTGGCAATCTGCAGCTGAATAAACTATGTAACTGAATACATATTGGCCTAAATTGATGAAGAAATTTGATTTCTTTAAAAAAAGAATTGTTTCTTTTTCAAAATGATGCTCTTTTTTTGTTTATAGTGCAAATAATAAAAACTGCAGAAGTGATCAATAACCACCAAAAGAGATCTCTATTTGTGGGGGAAAAAGGACATCAATTTTACTTGGGTACATCATTGTGCGCAATTGTCAGTTTAAGTAGCACAGTGCCGTATCGCAAAAAATGGGCAGTGATTAAGGGAGTTAAACCTTCCAGGGCTGAAGTGTTTAACCACTTTAATACCCAGCCATAGTTCCGCCGCTTGATCGTTCTTACAGGCCGTGGGAGGGGACATGCCCCCCCTCCCGCCGCCATCCGGTGCTTTTTCGGGCTCACCTGTGCCTTCGGGGGCCCGGAGAACGAATCGTCGGCGGAGGCAGGAAGCATAGAGATGACTGGTGACCAGATAGTCACCAGTCATCTCTATGACCGTCGGAGGACCCAGGCGCGATCTGATGACGTCACGCCCGGGTCCCCGTAAGTAAACAAAGCCGCAATTGCGGCTGTAAGCCCCCATTCATGAGATCGGTGAATTTTTTTTCACCGATCTCATGGTTTCCAGCCTGGAGGAGAGATGTGAGGTCTTATTGACCCCACATCTCTCCATAAAGAGGACCTGTCACACACATTTCCTATTACAAGGGATGTTTACATTCCGTGTAATAGGAATAAAAGTGGAAAAAAAAAAATGAAAAAAATTGTAAAAATAAATAAAAAATAAGTAAAAAAAATAAATAAAAGATAAAAAAAAAATTAAAACGCCCCTGTCCCCGATAGCTCGCGTGCAGAAGCAAACGCACACGCAAGTCCCGCCGACATATGTAAACGCCGTTTAAACCACATAAGTGAGGTATCGCCGCGTGCGTTAGAGTGCCAGCAACCTAGCACTAGATCTCCTCTGTAAATCTAAACTGTAACCTGTAAAAAATAAATAAATCGTTGCCTATGGAGATTTTTATGTACCGAAGTTTGGCGCCATTCCATGAGTGTGCGCATAATTAAAGCGTGACATGTTGGGTATCTATTTACTCGGTGTAACATAATCTTTCACATAATATGAAAAAATTGGGCTAACTTTACTGTTTTGTTATTTTTTTAATTCATAAAACATTTTTTTTTACAAAAAAAAAGGCGTTTGAAAAATAATTGCGTAAATACCGTGCAAGATAAAACTTTGGAATGACCGCCATTTTATTCCCTAGGGTGTCTGCTAAAAAAACATATATAATGTTTGGGGGTACTGTGTAATTTTCTAGCAAAAGAATGATGATTATTACATGTAGGAGAGAAGTGTCAGAATAGGCCGGTATGGAGGTGGTATAAAAGCCTGGTATTGAAGCGGTTAAAAAAAAGAAACATGTGATCAGGCCCAGACTGGGACAAAAAATAGGCCCGGGCATTTTAGACTGAGCATCCCGGTGGGGGGAGGGGGGTTGGGCGCGGTGGCGGCGGCGGTTAATGATGGGATGTGGGGTACCTCTGGACCCTTTTACATTACACAGCACCCTGCACCTCTGGACCTCTTTACATTACACAGCACTTTGCACCTCTGGACCCCTTTACATTACACAGCACCCTGGACCCCTTTACATTACACGGCACCCTAAACCCCTTTACATTACATAGCACCGCACCTCTGGACCATTTTACATTACACAGCACCCTGCACCTCTGGGCCTCTTTACATTACACAGCACCCTGAACCTCTGGGCCTCTTTACATTACACAGCACCCTGAACCTCTGGGCCCCTTTACATTACACAGCACCCTGCACCTCTGGACCCCTTTACATTACACAGACACCCCCTAACAGTTCTGGACCCCCCACATGTTACACTGGGGGAAATGTGACATTTGGCCCGCGTGAAAGCCAGGGGCCACCGCAGGCCGCCATGGCCCACCAGGAATATGCCCGGTATGCCCTATGGCCACCCGGGCCTGCATGTTATACTTACCTGCTCTCTGCAATGCTTTTGCACAGACAAGCCTCGATCCTTCTCTTCTCGGGTCCCTTGCTGGCTCTCCTGGCTCCTTTCCCTTGCTGATTGCCCCTATACTATAGCCTCTTGCTCAGGGGCACTTGTGTGTTCTCGCTCCTGAGCTGGCTCCGTGTGTTCATTGACACACAGAGTGGAGCACTGCTCCCCTCTTCTTCCTCCTTATTGGCTGTGTTTGACAGCATCAGGAGCAAATGGCTCCCACTGCTGCCTCTCTGCCTAGTGAGGAGGGAGAGAGCCAAGAGAACCATTGCACCATTGCACATCACTGGATCGAGATCGGGCACATAGAATTATAAGGGAAGAGTTTTTTTTTAACTTGCATAGAATGTGTAACGGTCTGGGGTTAACGCCGTTTACGATACTCCATTCCATCAACCCATGACGGCTTATCGACACTCCACAATCCGGCGAACAGGACCCATAAGAATTCCCCAGAAATGAGACACACACAGCTCTGTTCTCAGGTTCAAAACGAATAGCTCCTTTAATGGTAAACTCAGGCTCTTTATATACAGTCAGCAACCAAATATGAACAATGACTCAACTCCACCTACAACATTATACAATGCTTTCAATACAAATCGTGGGTAGACTTTCTGGCACCAGGTCTGACACAATCCATATGAGCTAATTAGCTACAGCTGACAAGTCAGACATCATGACTCCGGCTCTTCTCACCTGCTATAAAATACACATTTATCATCGAGTAAATTCACACAATACAGTGTTAATTACCATCACACAATGAAAGGTCTTTTGAAGCCAGACTAAGGTTAGTTTACATGACAGTAGCAGACTTAATTACCCCCTTAACAGTCTGTGTTCACTCTTCTATTGACCTGTTGGGTTCAGAATCAACAACCTGTAATTAGTTTTTCCAGACATTCTTGAATATATTGTGGATTACATTACTGCTCCATCTCATGTAGTCCAAGATATAATTTCTCAGTCATCCTATGCCCCTGTGGACATAGGATGACTATAGGCACACGAGTCATCGGTGAAGCTGAAACAGGAGTACCCCACACCCTGCAAGAGCCTCTGGGTCCCACGGGCCCTCCTGTTATGCATTAAGGTGAAAAAACATTGTACCTTTGGGACCACTTTAAATATTATTTGCACATATCAATGTCCCTTTGTCCATTTTATTGTGGCTTCTGTATATTTTTAGTAACAAAGAACACATTAAAATGTTCAAAATCCAAAATAGTCTCAGAATCCCACAGAAATGTAAAAATATATTCAACATAAGCAGACATGTGCACAGAAATTGTTTTCGTTTTTTTTGTTCCGTTTCGTATGGTCCCGTCTGTTCGTTTCCGTTCGTTTTTCGTAAGACGCTCGTTTTCCTGTTCGTTCCCGTTCGTTTGTCGTACGACGTGATTTTTTCGTATTCCGATCGTTTCGTATTTCCGTTACCGTTTTATTTTCGTACATGCGGGATGATTCGTTATTCTGTTTAATTCATGTTCGTTTCTTGTTAGACAATAATTATCGTGAATTTTCGTCAATTTGCATTCTGTGTATCTTGAATGCTTTTCTTTTGTTAGTGTCAGTTGTATGTTCATTGTTCAATGACATCTATAACAAAAGAATTTCATTATGTATATTGAATGAATTCCTTTTTCGGTTATAGGTGTCATATCAACATACGAAAATAACAAAAGAAACAGGTTCAAATGCAAATCTTTTGTTTATGTTTTTTTTGAATGGCCAGAGAGTTAGGCTGGCCATACATGATACAATTTTCTGTGCAATTTTCTTTAGATTTACCTTCAACTATGTAGTGCAAGGGCCTGCCTGATTGCATACAATTGAAAGTGTTGTTTAGTTTGACCTCATATATGGTTTTTGGTAAATCTAAAAGAAAATTGTACAAGAAAATTGAACATGTATGGCCAGCCTCAGTGACTGAAAGCAGCTTCTCTTTTGTGCAGAATAGTGAGTACACTTGTACAGTAAAGCCTAATAAACTTTTCTGTGGATTTTCATCTGAAGGGAGATCAGTTGGCCAGACTTTTGAACCCAAAAATGGTTTTCTGATGCAGTTTAAAAACAAACAAATTTTCTGAGAACGATCGGAAAACGATCGTTTTTATTGTTTGTTGTTAAAATAGTCTGACCAAGTGTATGGAGCTTAACAAGTATTGTATTAGTATTGTCAGCCATGACTAAGCACTGATTGAGTGCGAAACGCTTCGGCTGTCCTGTTTTCTGTGATTGCTGTGACTGTACATGTTTTTGGATTTACAATAAAGACAACTTTTTTCGTTTGAAAATCCTTGGAGTGCGGCCGTCCTTCCCTCTTTTCTTCATCATCATTGCTATTTGCATCGCCAGCACCTTGGTAATCTAATTATCCTTGATCGTCTACAGGTCTCACCTGGAGCGGTGATTTCTTTTCTTTTGTCTTTTTTGGATTTTGTATTTTGAATACACAGAAAAAAGAAAAAGGAATTCATTCAATATACATAATGAAATTCTTTTGTTATAGATGTCATTGAACAATGAACATACAACTAAAAACGAACACAAAACGGATTCAAACAAAATACACAATGCAAACCTCTTGATACAGATTTCATTTTCGTTATTTTGCCATTTTCGTTTTGTCGTTTTTTCCCGTGGGATCGTTCGTTCGTATTTGCGGTCGTTCGTTATGCGGCTCATCCGTTATCCCGTCGTTTTCGTATTTTGGTGCTTTACCTTTTTCGTATGTACACATTATCCCGCGGGTACGAAAATGAACATTTTCGTACGAAAATAACATTCGTACGAACGGGAATGCACATATCTAATAATCAGTTAAATAAAAAATTGTAGGATCTCCAAAGTATATTAATTGCAATCATGGGACATGAAGCCATCATTGCTATTAATGAAGCAAGAACATATTAAAATGTTGTGAAAATGATTATAGAAAATCTAAAATGATGCTTGGAGCTCACACTTACACAATTTTTTTGAGGTCATCAGTTCTTATAACCAGACTTTTCAATTGTTATATCCTTTCTTCAGGTTTTGTGATAAGAGACAATTAATTAAGATTTTTTTTTCAGTTGTTTTTACAGATATCCTTCTAATTCTATTTCTTCTTGCTATTGTTGTTTTCATGTACTGCACAGTATATTCATGGGAAGAAAAATAGGAATAGTTATATGGAATGGTATTGATTGTGCACGGAATATAAAACTTATTAAAGATGCATCCTGATTTTCTGAAGTTACGGCAAAATAAGGTATTTTTTCGTTTGCTTGGTTTAGGTTGACAGCAGTGAGATTTATCACAATGCTTTCCATTCGTATTCATAGTATCAGAGTCAACCTAAATGCGTCATTCTATCTTTGGCCTCAAGTCAGGTACAATGATAACTTTTTTCTTAACAAAAGATTGGGTGATGTGTTAACCGCTTGCCGATCGGCGCACGGCGACATATGTTGGCACAATGGCACGGCTGGGCAAATGGGGGTAAATGTACATCCCCCTTAAACCCTTCATTACCGGGCTTTTATACCCACCTCCATACCGGGTCTATTCTGCCACTCCTCTCCTACATGTACAAATCATCATTCTTTTGCTAGAAAATTACTCAGAACCCCCAAACGTTATATATGTTTTTATTTAGCAGACACACTAGGGAATAAAATGGCGGTCATTTCAACTTTTTATCTTGCACGGTATTTGCGCAATAATTTTTAAAACGCCTTTTTTTGGAAAAAAATGGTTTCATGAATTAAAAAATAACAAAACAGTAAAGTTAGCCCAATTTTTTTGTAAAATATGAAAGATAAAGTTACGCTGAGTAAATAGATACCTAACATGTCACGCTTTAAAATTCCGCACACTCATGGAATGGCGCCAAACTTCGTTACTTAAAAATCTCCATAGGCGACGCTTTGAATTTTTTTACAGGTTACCAGTTTAGAGTTCAGAGGAGGTCTAGTGCTAGAATTGCTGCACACGCTCTAAAGCCTTGTACACACGATCAGTCCATCTGATGAGAACGGTCTAAAGGACCGCTGTCGCGCCCACACACCATCAGTTAAAAAAACAATCGGGTCAGAACGCGGTGACGTTAAACACTACAACATGCTGAAAAAAATGAAGTTCAATGCTTCCAAGCATGCGTCAACTTGATTCCGAGCATGCGTGGATTTTTAACCGATGGTCGTGCCTACTAACGATCGGTTTTGACCTATCGGTTAGGAACCCATCTGTTAAATTTAAAGCAAGTTGGCTTTTTTTAACCAAAGGTTACATAACCTATGGGGCCCACACACGATTGGTTTTGACCGATGAAAACGGTCCATCAGACCGTCGTCCTCTGGTTAACCTATCGTGTGTACGAGGCCTAACGCACGCGGCGATACCTCACATACTGTATGTGGTTTAAACAGCGTTTACATACGTGTGCGAGACTTACGCGTGCGTTAGCTTCTGAGTGCGAGCTACCGGGGACAGGGGCATTTTTTTTTTTTACTTATTTATTTTTACACTTTTTTTATCACTTTATTCCTATTACAAGGAATGTAAACATCCATTGTAATAGCAATAGTGTGTGGCAGGTCCTCTTTAAGGAGAGATGCAGGGTTATTAAGACCCCACATCTCTCCTCCAGGCTGGAAAGCATGAGATTGTAAAAAAAAATTCACTGATCTCATGCTTACTAGCCACAATCTTGGCTTTGATTATTTCCGGATACCCGAGCGTGACGTCATCACATCACGCCCAGGCCTCTGACGGTCATAGAGATGACTGGTGATCATCTGGTCACCAGTCATCTCTATGCTTCCCATCCGGTGCTGGACGATTCTTTCTCCGGGCCCCCGATGGCCTGGGCGAGGTACTGCAACACAGGGATAATCTCGTTAACAAGGTGATCTGTGTAAAAATACTATAATGTTCAGTTGTCACTGGTACAAGCAAGTATCTCCCTTGGAAAAGTTTTCCACATCTCTTGTTCTTACTCAAATGTTGGATTTCCCATCACTTTAGTCTGAGTGACAGAAGTCCTCAGGACAAACAGAGAAAGTGAACCTCCACAAAGAACAAGAAAATAATCCAGTTTTCTTATTTATCTGACACTAAATGGGTATGAGACATGAATGTAAGTGAAGGTAAAATTACTCCTTCCATATGTTACTATTCATGTTGCATCGTGAGAACAATAGACTAAAAAGTTACTGAAAATAAGGGGGATCTACATCTATCAAAAATGTGCCACAAATCACAAATGAGATTAAGAAAAATCATGGCAAAATTTGTTTTAGGCTCTGTTCACACCTGAGCGATCTGGATCACTGACGGAACCGCTGAAAATCGCAGAATGCTTTGGCAATGCCATTATTTCTTAACTACTTCACGACCGCCCACTGTACATACTGTATATGTTGGCACTTTTAATATGGATATCTCGGTAAAGGCAGCAGCTACTGCCACAACCAAGGTATCCATCTTTTCAGTGAGCGGTTCTGTTTACGACAATAGTGGTCTCTGCGGCAGATTCCCTACAAGATCACCATTATTGGCGGCGGGAGAAGGCCCCCATCCCACAGCTCTCCCGCTCCCTCTGCCGCTTATGGGAGCCATCGGTATCAGCGGAGGCGATCGGGTCCTTCTCCTTCCTTGGTATGGATACGAGTGAGCGCAAGATGGCCACCACCTGTCCCCATACCATAGCAGGGCAGAAGTGACATCAAAACATCACTTCTGCCCATACCTCTTAAAGGGACCTTTTTTTGTAATTTTTTTTTTAATTGCATTTAAGTCCATATCTCATATTTAAGAAGACCTGTCATGCTTTTTTTCTATTACAAGGGATGATTACATCAAAAAAATTAAGTAAAATAAATAAGGAAAAAATTAATACATTTTAAACCCCCCAGTGCCGACGAGCTCATGTGCATAAGCGAACGCATACATGAGCATATGAAAACAGTGTTCAAACCGCACATGTGAGGTATCACCATGATCATTAGAGCAAGAGAAATAATTCTAGCCCTAGATCTCCTCTGTCACTCAAAACATGCAACCTGTAGAGTTTTTTAAACGTCACCTATGGATATTCCACGAGCGGGCACAATTTTGAAGCGTGACATGTTGGGTATCAATTTACACATGGCCAGGATACCCGGCGAAAAGCTCTTGTAGTAGTTTTCCCTTTGGAAAAAACAGTCGTGTGTACGAGGCATTAGAATAAAATCTGCTGAAATCAAACCTTATTTAAATGCAATCAATGGGATGGCATTATTGGTAAAAACAATACTAATATTTATTTGTAATTCTTTTTAATTACAGACATTTGAATTTAATGTGCCCCTGCATTGAAGGCTGATAATGGTGGCACATACCCAACTACGCATCATGATGTTGACTGTCAGTAACCTATTACCATGTGCTGTATAACACAATTTTCCAGACCACTGCCCTACCAGGGCAGTGCAGTTGGCATATGCTTTTTTTTTGTGGAATTGTGTCCATACTAATTATTCATTTTGAGTTTGTGGTCCTATAACCATACATGGTTGTCTTATGCAGAGTCAAACTGTCTCCTTCAGCCTATCTGCTCCAAACATTGGTAGGCCGTTGGGGCCATGTTTGCCAAGTGATGCTAAGGTTGACCAGTGAATTTGGGAAGAAGTGTGGTAGCACGAGACAGCTCACCTGGGTCCTGGAAGTATACATTTGTCCCTGCCTAGAGCATACTTAGCATTTAAAAGTTCAACATCGATATTTGGTGAAAACAGAGAACAAGTGGTTTTCTTTTTTTGCAGGCAAAACATTGGTCAAGTGATGTTAGGGGTATCCAGTCAACTTGGGTAGGTAGCATTAGACAGTTCACCTAGGGCCTGGACTTTTAAATTTGACCCTGCCTATACTTAGCATTCAAACGTTCAACATCAACATTTGGTAAACAGAGAACAAGTGAATGTAACGGAAAGTCCCACACTCCGCTTGAGTGCTTTCGTCATATACCGCTTCCTATCAGTCTGGATATAGAT
Source organism: Rana kukunoris (assembly GCA_029574335.1). NCBI lineage: Eukaryota > Metazoa > Chordata > Amphibia > Anura > Ranidae > Rana > Rana kukunoris. The sequence goes on from CM056051.1 coordinate 526,282,732, forward strand.
ATCAGATATTCCAGCTGCCCTCAACACACAACGAGACAAGACTTGTTTGTGTGCTAAACATGGAGACTTTAATAGAACCAATAATGCAACCTTATATACAGTTTAAAGAGGAGGTAACCAGAACATAATTTAACATGAGCTAATTAACTAATGATTTACCCTGACAAGGTGACTCCGAGATATGACCTTTCAGAGTAGACATCCCGTCTCTGCTAACCTGCTATACAATACACATTATTATATGTGTAAACACAGGACATCTTCACACAATAGCAGGGTCAATTAGCATAGAGAACAGACAGATGGCTGGAGGTGAGGACATTAGCATCTAACAGTATGTGTCCCAACATTATGAATGAGTCACTCTTACAATTGACCTGTTGAGTTCAGAATCAACAACCAGTAAATAGTTATTTACAGATATCCTGGAATATATTGTGGATAATAATTACATACTAATCCCATCTCAGGTAGTCCAAGATATAATTTCTCAGTCATCCTATGCCCCTAGTGGACATAGGATGATTTTAGACATAAGAGGGTTCCGGGGGTGTCACAGTGAGTAATGAGAATATGACTAATGAAAATGTGACAGCAGTGAATGAATTCTTTTTTCTGGGATTCCCCAGACTTGGTGGGTTTAGATTTTGTCTCTTCATTCTCATCTTGTCTGCATATACTGTGACAGTTCTCCTCGACACCATGATTATTATATTAACGTCAACCAGAAGAAGTCTACATTGCCCCATGTACTTGTTCCTCAAGAATTTTTTATTTTCAGAAATGTTTTTACTGACTTTAATTGTCCCCAATATGTTACGTATCATATGGATGGATGGAGCCGCCATGTCTATCACTGGATGCATTGCTCAGAGCTACTTGTTTGTGGCTTCAGGTGCTACTGAATGTTACCTCCTCACTGCAATGTCCTATGATACTTGGCCATATGTAAACCTTTACACTATAACACAATAATGGACGACACTCTTCAATATTTCTTGGTTATCTTTTGCTGGATATCAACTTTTCTTTTGACATTGATCCCATTGAGCATTCTAGTAATGCTCAAGTTCTGTGGTCAGAACATCATTGACCATTATTTTTGTGATCTTGCTCCTTTTGTGACTATTGCATGTTCAGATACTTCTGCCCTGGAAATAGATATTTTTGTTCTAACCATCCCCATGGTCGCTCTTCCATGTGTTTTAATCATTGTAAGTTATGTGTGGATTTGTGTAGTTATACTCAGGATGCCGACTATCAGCAACAGGACAAAAGCTTTCTCTACCTGTAGCACTCACCTCTTGGTGGTGGGAATGTTTTATGGGGCTGTGCTAATAAATTATTTTACTCCAGTAAGAGGACATACTGTAGCCATCAACAAAATGTTATCGGTTGTATTTACTGTAGTAACGCCATTGTTCAATCCCATAATATACTGCCTAAGGAACCAGGATATTCATTCTGTCATATTAAGTTATATACAACGGTGGAAATGAAGATCCCAACACTGATGCCCTGTACACACGAGTGGAATTTCCTTTGGAAAAAGTCTGATGTTAGCTTTTCATTGGATATTCCGACCCTGTGTATGCCCCATTTTACTTTTTCTGTCGGGATTTCCGATGGACTTAAAAAGAGAGCAGGTTCTATGGAAAAATCTGTTTGTATGTTTTTTCAACGGGAAAAACACATGCAGGCTCAGAAACAATTTGACGCATACTCAAAAGCATTGAACTTCTTTTTCTTGCCTCGTCGTACGTCAATGAGTTTTCGACGCTCGAATGTTCAGAGAACTTTTGTATGACCGTGTGTATGAAAGCCAAGCTTGAGCGGAATTCCATCGGCAAAACCATCCAACGGAAATTCGGCTTGTGTGTACAGGGCATGAGAAATATTATTAAAATGATTGCATTATTTGACTCATCAAGTATTATACTTCTCCTTTATGGTTTGAGAGGTCATGCTTATTGTAGTAAAACTGTTTATTTTCATCTTGTACACTTTTATTAAGAGTAAAAGCATCCCAATAGCCTTATGTGCACCACTCTATGGACATTACATTGGTTGCATCTTAAAGTGGATGTAAACCCCAAAAAAAAAAAAAAAAAATGATGTCACAATGTATAAGATTTCCTATCATCTGTGCCCAGTCTTGCCACACAGAGTTAATCCAGCGCTGAGTAATCCTCTTTAAATGTTCAGTGCAAATTAACAGAATTCCAGATAAAAACTTGCCAAATTATAAAGTATGTTTCTCTGTTTTGCTTTCAGTGACAGGTTATTTACAAAACTAGCTTGGACATGTTTATCATAACATGAGGTGATCCAAAGTTCATTGTATATTACCAGGATGTGTTATGTGGGGGACGGGTGGATTTCTCACTTTTTATACCTCATGTTATGATAAACATAACATAACATATGATAAACATGTCCAAGCTAGATATGTAAATAACCTGTCACTCAAAGCAAGAAGAGAGAAAACTGACTTTTTATTTAGGCAAGTTTTTATCTGGAAGGCTGTTAATTTTCACTGAACATTAAAAGAGGATTTCTCAGATCTGGATTAACTCTGTGTGGCAAGACTGGGCACAGATGATAGGAAATCTTATACTCTACATTGTGACTTAAAAAAAATGGGTTTACATCCACTTTAAGCATTAAATAGCTTTATAGTCAATCGGTTGCAGCTGTTGATCAGTGTATTCTGACAACATTGGAAGCCGCTGTCGGAATATAATGTCCCATCAGGAGTCCTTCATCTACCCTGCTTGTGTGGAATGTGGAATCTGTAAAAACGAACCCTCTATGCCTAGCTTTAATCCTAGTCCTCTGCTATTTAACTTTTACCCCCACACCCAGTATCCTATCTCCACTAGCAGCAGCTGTAATCCACAAACTCATACACATGACCAGTTTTCGTGCCAGGAAAACTGTCAAGAGAGCTTTTGGCTGGGAAAACCGGCCGTGTGTATGCTTCCTCACAGTTTTCCTGACAGTAAAACTGCTGGGAATCCCGGCGAGAAAATAGAGAACCTGCTCTCTATTTTCCCGCCGGGATTCCCGGTGGTTTTAAACTTGGAAGTTTTCCTATGGGGAGCGAGGGAGCATACACATGGCTGGGATTCCATGCCAAAGCTCTTCCCACAGTTTTCCTGACGGGAAACCTGGCCACGTGTACACAGGGAAAGTTACCGAGAAGGTTCTCGGTTTTCCCGTCGGGATTCCCAGCGGAATTTATATCGCTGGGAATCCCGGTCCTGTGTACAGGGTTACAGTTCTCTTCCCAGCTTCCAAGAACCAGGACCTCAATCTGATGCACCCCTTGGAATGCCCACTCTGTCTGTAACAAGATTAACAAGATCCTTGACCTCTGTATCTCCAACCCTGTTAACCTACTTACTTACTTGCCTGGCTTCCCTACTTCCTTTCCTTTGAAATACCCACTACCATTCTTGGTGATTTTAACATTCCTTTAGACCTACAAAGACACTATAATAATTACTCTGATGGCAACAATGTTAAAGTGGAACTATACTCACCCCAGATCCAGCAATGCAACATCCCGGGACTCCCCACCTGGCTGCTGACATCTTCGGGTCGCTGGCTTCTGAGTCTTGATTGCTGGCCACTTTCATTCACTCCAGAATATATACGGGAGTTCAGTCAATTTTGGCATTGATGCATTTGTACAGTGAGCTGGGCCTGCGTGGCTCACTGTACAGGGGTGGACAGGCAGGTAGGTAACTTAAATTCAGAAGAGACAAAGCATGTTTTCCTCTGCATTACAATTCCTGCTTGTTTTTAGATTTTTTAACCTAAAGTTCCACTTTAACCACTTGCTTACTGGGCACATATCCAGGCGAAATTTCAGCTTTTGCCAAGGCGTCGTTTTAACTGACAATTGCGCGGTCGTACGACGTGGCTCCCAAACAAAATTGACGTCCTTTTTTCCCCCACAAATAGAGCTTTCTTTTGGTGGTATTTGATAGCATGTGCGCTTTTTTTGTGCTATAAACAAAAAAAAGAAACAATTTTGAAAAAAAACAAACAATATTTTTTAGTTTTTGCTATAATAAATATCCCATTTAAAAAAAAAAAAATGTCTTCCGTCTGGTGGATCAGATCGGATGAATACGGACATATGGTCCTTGTTCATCCGATCCCCCCATAGGGGAGAGCAGAGGAAAGACAGGGCGGTCCCTGCACACCGATCCCCCCATAGGGGAGAGCAGAGGAAAGACAGGGCGGTCCCTGCACAGTGTGCGGGGACCGCCCTGTCAGCCGACAGCTCAGCGGGGATTTTACAGAGGATCCCCGCTGAGCTTACGGACACAATTGGGGCGGATCAATTCTGATCCACTCCGTGTGAAAGGGCCCTAACCAAGTTTATATCCCCCAATAAACAAAAACAGAACAACCCAAATTACTTTTGATTGTCTCTGAGGTGATAGATGGAGGTCTGGCAGCAGGGTAATATTGCGGATGTTAGTAACTAGTAGCAACCATCCGCTACATAAAAAAATAAATAAAAAATTCTGCCTTTACAATCACTTTAAAGTTACACAGGGGGTCTGATGCCAAAATGATTGTTCTCGCTCTGATGTTCATGGCGATACTTCACATGTGTAGTGCAATCTCCGTTTACATATGCAAGTGAGACTTACATGCGTATTTGCCTTGGGTATGCTTTAAGAAATTGTTATTTTTTTAACACTGTACCTTTTATTATTATTTTTTGGATCCACTTTATTCTATCACAAGGGATGAATAATAGCTTGGGCTGTGACAGGTCCCCTTTAGGGAGAGATTGGGGGTCTTCCAGACCCCAGGTCTTTCCACTGCCCTTTAAAGCATCTGATCAAACTGAGATCGGTTTGATCAGATGTTCTTACAAGTCAGTTATGGCTTGTTTACTTCAAACTGAAACCAGAAGTGACAAAATCCTTGTTGTTTCTAGTTTTTGATGACACACAGTGGGAGGAACAACATAATTTCCGTTCACTTTGCCCCAGGAACCAATCTTACTGGGCTCCTTGATGGTATGGGAAAGCCCGGTAAAGGCAGCAACTGGGGGGGGGGACCCCTTTCCATTGCCTATAAAAGTAATCCAGCAGTTGTATGGCCTCTCACACAAAGATTACTTTTACACAAAAGAGAATTGCTGAGTCAAAAAAACAATACCAGGCATAGGCGTGCGCAGGAGGTGTGCCATGTGTGCCTGGGCACACCCTAATCGTTATGTGCGGTGCCCATTGCCCCTACTTCTCAGGGGTTGCCCCATGTTGGCCCCCCAGTGGTGCTGGCATACCTCCTCTCCCCCTGGCTGCTGTGGGGGATGTTTCAGGATGGATAGTAAGGGAAGGGGCTAGTAAATATGTAATTTGCCAGCCCCTTCCTTTTCTAAATAAACACAGTAAATACACTTGCTCACTGTGTCCATTCATAACTGAAGAATAGCAAGCTGTGTTTAATATGCTTCAGTTTGCAAATGAATGGGAAGCCACAGAGCACTTCCCATTCATTCACTGCCCAGTGCATCTGAGCCTGCAGAGAAAGTCGTGTTTGTTTGAGCTTTGGGGTGCATACCCTAATGCGATAGGCTGCGCACACCTATGGTACCAGGATCATGACTGTAGCTTCACTCATGATCCTGGTATAACCACATCAATCCACTACCGTTTATAGATGACAAAGGAATGGGAAGTGGCTAATTTATTGTACAATTGTTTTTATTAAAGTGGTTATAAACTCTAATTACAATTTTTTATATTTCAAAAATGTGGGTCTTTTCTACTTTGTTTAGCAAAAAATTTGCTCAAATATCACCAAAATAAATCTTTATTTGTGGGAAGAAAATTATAAAAATCTAGTTTGGGTACAGTGTTGTATGACCGCGCAATTGTCGTTTAAAGTGTGAGAGCACTGAAAGCTGAACATTTTCCTGGGCAGAAAGGGGGGAAAGTGTCCCCGATATTGAAGTCGTTATTCAATTTAGGCTCTTGCCCCTACACGAACAGCCATAGATGCCTGGGTTGGTAAACAGTGAGATATTCTCACAATATATAGTCTATAAGCTTCTACCCAGCTCTTCCCTGGCACTCTTCTAAACAGAAGACATCTCCAAAGATGTTCTATACATGCAGCCATCTTCCTGCTCTATACATATACCCTCAGATGGACCAAAACCCTTTTGCCCCTTACACACGATCGGGATTCCCGGCGGTAATAAGCCTGCTGGGAATCCCAGGGGGAAAATCGAGAACCTGATCGGTCACTTTCCCTGTGTACACACCAGAGGTTTTCCCGTCGGGAAAACTGCTGTGAGAGCTTTGGCCGGGAATCCCGGGCCGTGTGTATGCTCCACCCCCTAAGGAAACTGCCAGGAAAAAGACAGAGAGAACATGTTCTTATTTTTACTGCCGCGATTCGCAGTGGTTTTCCTGTCGGGAAAACTACCATGGAGCATATACACGGACAGTTTAACGCGGGCTAAAAGCTGTCATGGCAGTTTTCCCGACTGGAAAACTGGTCGGGTGTACAAAGCATAAGAAGAGTTAATCCTGCTGAGTGCAGAAAAAGAAAGCTCAGGTTGACTACAGTAAAGTTGCAAAAACAAGACTAAATTTAACAAGGGACAATAGAGATTAAAGCGGTGTTCAAAAAAAGAAATACAAATTAATGCCAGCAGCTACACATACAATAAGACACTTACCTGTCCTGGAGTCCAGCGATGTCGGCACCGCAGCAGATGTTTCCATCAGCTGCCAGGTGCTGCCGCCGCCATTGCGGGTAAGGGAACCAGGCAGTGTAGCCTTTCTGCTTCACGGCGGGAACCCTACTGCAAATGCGCTCTGCTCCTCTCTCTCCTATTGTGCTGGATCTGGGAACCGCTGTGGCTATACTCAGCCCTCAGTGACATTGTTCAATATCACTACCCTAATGCTACTCTGGGACCACTATTGGTCCCCCTCTTGATTTACCACATCACCTGTGGCATTCACAAGTGTTCCTATGTATGCCTTAGTTGGATTCCTGTACCCAGGACCACTATATGTATTACTTGTATTGTTACCAAGGTCCTCTTACACACATGCCCTCCTATGGCCACCACATGGGATCGTTTGTCTGGCTACCCTAGCTGCGCTCGCTTGGTGGGTCTTTTAGATATGCTCCTGATGAAGTGGCTACGCCACAAAACTAGTTGAGTTTTCTGCAACCTCCAACCCACTGTACTATCCCCTCAACCGGGGATCCTCAAATGGTGTTGTGTATGGTTACCATCACATTTTAATTGTGTGTAATTTATTGTCTTGTAATTAATAAACTCTATTTTGTTTTAATTTGTGTATACTGATTTCGTTATCCTTGTACCAGTACCACAACAGTCCTACCGGCCCTATTCCCCCTTTTGGTTCTTTGGTTTGGGGACCTTAGATCCATTTATCTATATTCAGATTTTCAGGATGATGGTACTTTTTACTTTATTGCCTATGCATTTTATCTCAGAGGCTCTTATTTACAATTACCTCTGGATGAAGCCAACATATCTCTCATTGGAGGAATCACTGAATACCTTGGGCTGGATTCACGTAAGTTTTACGCCGGCGTATCTAGAGATACGCCGGCCTAAGTACAAATGTACGCCGTTGTATTTTTCTGCCGATTCGCAAAGCTACTGTAGATACGTCATAAAACAAGGCTTCAGCCGCCCGACATAACTTGCCTACACCGGAGTATCGTGGGCGCATAGTTACGCTGGACGCATTTGGCGTACCCATGTTAAATACGCAAATGAGTAAGATACGCCGATTCACAAACGTAGATGCGCCAGGCGGAAAAGATACGCGATTTGCGTAAGGCTTTCGTCCGGCGTAAAGTTATTCCACCATATAGGTGGCGCAACCCATTCAAAGGTATGGACCAGGGAACAGCCGTCGTATGTTACGTTGTTTACGTAGTACTACGTGAATAGGGCTGGGCGTAGGTTACGTTCACGTCGTAGGCAGTGTATTGACGTATCTTAGGCAGCTATTTTGACGTAACTGTGAGCATGCGCACTGGGTTGCGTCCAAACGACAACGCATGCGCAGTTCGTTTTTTGAAGCTCAGCCCATCATTTGCATGGGGTCACGTTTCATTATAATATATCACGCCCACTTTGACTTACATCGGCTTACACCGACAACTATACGCTGCGCCGGTGCAACGTTGAGCGCATATTCTTTGTGAATAGCATGCTTGCCGCTCAACATTGCGCCGGCGTAGCGTAAAGAAGATACGCTGCGCCGGAAGAAAGATGCACCTTTGGCTGTGAATCCAATCCGGCCCTTTGTGTTTTTGTTTTTAAAAAAAACTCTGAATACATTTCTATCTTTAGGTAGGAACCTAACTAAGATTGTTCCAGCCCAAAAAATACACTACTTTATGTATTACATTATGATAGTAGTAAATAGGACCCAAATGTGATTTCTGTATAGAGGTCCCTTTGCAGACTTTGTCTGCCACCGGATGAAGCCAATAAATCTCTCACTGAATGAACAAATCAGACTGACTTCTTTTTGTCTTCAAAAACTTCTGAATAAAACATTCCAACTTAAACTATACTTGACCAAAAGGCCTTTTCAACGTGATTTTGGCGTGTTTTAGTGATCATAGGTATATTCATGTTTTAAAACCGTGAACTGGCTTCAGAATCTCACAGGAAATACAAAAATAATAATAAACATATTCAGTCAAATTAAAATTGTAGGCTCTCCAAAGAGTAGAATTGTACGCCAGGGATAGGTAGTCATTATTGCTATCAGTGAAAAAGGAATATATACGAGGTTTGTGTACATTTAGCAATATTAAATAATAGAGCAAATGGTGCTTGGATCTCAATTTATTTTTTTGCCTACTTTTAACTCAGAACATTTTTATCTTTGTCTCAACGTTAAAAAAATTTTTTTTGGTTTACAGATATTTCATGAGCTACCCTTATTCTGCCTTTTGTTAGGCCAGTATTGTTAAATAAATGTTATGTACTGCATAATGTTAATGTTAACATCTTAACAGCTTAAAATTACAGCCTATGAAATGGTAAGGATTGTGCAAAATATTTATTTTGATTTTGTAAAATTATGGAAAAGCTAAAAAAAATTATTTTTTATTTATTTGTTTTTATGTTAAAAGCAGTGAGGTTTTCTATGCATACTAATGGTATCAGTTTCAACTAGGGTTGTCCCGATACCACTTTTTTAAGACCGAGTACAAGTACCGATACTTTTTTCAAGTACTCACCGATACCGATTACCGATACTTTTTTTTAATCTCATGTGACAGTGGCACATATGTCAGGCCCCGTACACACGACCGAGCTTCTCGGCAGAAACCAGCGAGAAGCTCGCTGGGAGACATATTCTGCCAAGGTTCTCGGTCGTGTGTACACTTCCGACGAGCGTCCCGTCGGGAAGCTCGTCGAGCCAAAATAGAGAGCATGCTCTCTTTTTCCTCGTTGTTCAATGATGAAATTTGGCTCGACGAGCTTTCCGACCGCTCATCGGGAACCTCGTCGGGCAGAACGATGAGTTTAGCCTGACGAGGTTCTCAGACGTGTGTACGCGGCCTGAGTGTTTTTTTTATTTTTACAATGGTTTATTTTTTTTAGTGTAGGAGGGGGGATGGACAGTGTCAGTGTGTTTTTTATTTTATTTTTTATTATTTATTGCAATTCTTTTTTTATCAGCCCTATTGGGGGGCTTTGGAGAGATATCAGGGGTCTTAACAGACCCCTGACATCTCCTCTTTGAGACAGGGAAAGGGACCAGGGACACAGATTCCCCAGTCCCTTTCTCAGCAGCCTCAGCTGCACTGAAAATGAATAGAGAGAAGACAGTGGCGCCTTATCTATTCATAAACTGAAACATTGTAAACACAGATTGTACATTCTGAAAAGGAAGGAGCCAAATTTACTGACTCCTACCTCCGCTCTCCATTCTGACAGATCAAGGGGGCAGCAGCACAGAGGGGGACAGCAGCATGGAGGGGGAGTAGAAAGGGGGAAAGCAGTATGGAAGAGAAGAAAGGGGGACAGAAAGGGGGACAGCAGCATGGAGGGGGAGAAGAGAATAGGACAGCAACGTGGAGGGGGACACAGAGGAGAAAAGAGGGGGACACAGAAAAGAAGAGAGGGGGACACAGAGGAGCAGAGAGGGGGACACAGCATGAAGGGGGACACGGATCAGCATGGAGGGGGACACAGAAGGGGACTTGAGGAGAATGCGGGGACAGTCAGTGGTGATCGTGTGTGGGAGAGTTACAAGCACCGATCATCGCTGATTTCACTAAAGCAGCTGAAAGCCGGACTTTGAAACCTATACAGGGTGATCGGTGCCTGAAACTTTCCCGCCGCATTGATCACCGCTGACTGTACAAGTATCGGGTGAAGCATCGGAGCATACTAGTATCGGTATCGGGACAATCCTAGTTTCAACCTTCAGCATTTTCTCTCTGATTGAAAGCCAGTTAAAAAAAAATGATATTTTCTTACCAAAATCAGGAAGTGTTTTTAACAAAGGTAATCTGTGTAATAAACGATAAACTAATAATTATAAACTATACTGTAACTACTACTAATAATAATAATAATAATAATAATAAGCAATGCTGTTTGGCTGTCGCTATGTTCCCATTGGAAGATTTCTTTACACCTCTTATTCTGATGACAACAAAAATTTGGATTGTCAATTACTTTCACTCATGGTGACAATTGGTCATCAAGACAAATTGCAATAGTGAACCTCCACAGTGAGCAATTCAATTTAGACACACTGAAATATTTTGTTTCGGAATTTCGTTTTCGTCAGAAAAATAAAAGCATTTAGTTACTAATTACTAATTAGTTTTTATTTTTTTTAATCTGTCATTGAAGGCTTATGGTGTCTGTCGAATGTTCTTAGAAAATTTGACGGAGCAGCTAAACTGTACGACGCCGCAATTATACATTTCCGGTTAAATGTTCTGCCTACAAGCTATAGAAGAATTCTAATGTTGTATGACACTAGTAAAAATTATATTTATAAATTATTATTACTAGTCAACCATCATTCAAATTCTTCTATAGCCTATGGGCCGAGCATTTGACAGGAAATGTATGATTGCAGAGTTGTACAGTTTAGCTGCTTTTCGAATTTTCTTAGAACTTTCGAAGACACCATAATGCCGCGTACACACGATCATTTTTTGGTTCTAAAAAATGTAGTTTTTCAGGCTCTAGAAAAAACGTTTTTTTCAACCGATCATTAAAACGGCCTTGCCTACACACGATCGTGAAAAAAAATGCTCTAGCAAAGCGCGGTGACGTACAACACGTACGAAGGCACTATAAAGGGGATGTTCCATTCAGATGGCGCCACCCTTTGGGTGGCTTTAGCTGATTTTTTGTTAGTAAAAGACGATTCGCGCTTTTCTGTCTGTAACAGCGTGATGAATGTGCTTACTCCATTACGAACGGTAGTTTTACCAAAACGTGCGCTCCCATCTCATAACTTGCTTCTGAGCATGCGCGGATTTTTCACGTCGTTAAAGCCCACACACGACCATTTTTTACAACCCAAAAAAAATAGAGCATGTTCGAATTTTTTTTTGCCCGTTTTTCAGAACCCGAAAAATGCTCTGAAGCCCACACACGATTGTTTTTAATGACTTTAAAAAAAAAAAATCATTTTTTTAGAACCCAAAAAAGGGTCGTGTGTACACGGCATTAGGCCTTCAATGACAGATTCGACGTTTGCTTGTTTTTGGCTGCTTCGTCATATCTTCATCATTCATGTCAAATGGTCTACCCCAACACTGTCTCTATAATGTCAAATCTTTTCTCTCTATGTCGAATCTTTCCTCTCTATGTAGAATAATCTTGGACTAATAGTTAAGGTTAGGCACATTCGACCACAGATTCAATAGAAACAGATTGTTATGGTCAGTGTTATGTCGAATCTCCTATCTATATCCAATTGTTGTAGCAACGAAAACGAAAATAAAGCATTTTTTATGTTGAATCTTTCGTATTTCGGATTCTACACATTCGTTTTCGTTTGTTAAAACGATAACGAAAATACACGAAATTTGGACAAAAATGCATTCAGATGAAAACGAATGCACATAATAAAATTCTCACGGGGGACATAGCCCTTCCCCATTCTATGCAAAGCTAGTTTTGCTCTAGATCAGTGGTCTCCAAACTTATGCAGCCCTTTGCATGCTTTTATCCGGCCCTTGGTCACTATTTCATCGACCGATACCAACAATGACGCTTAATTCCCCCAAACAAATGCCCACAAAGGGGTAAAATTCCTCCCAACGACGCCAAAAATGGAGCCTAATAACACCAATAATGGGGTACAGTTCCTCCCACTGACACCAATAATAGGGCACAATTACTCGCACTGCATCAAATAATGGGGCATTATTTTTCACCACTGATACTGGGACATTTTCTACTCCCAATGGCCACAGTCTGGCACTGAAGGACAGTAAACTGGCCATTTGCTTAGAAAGTTTGGAGACCTCTGCTCTAGATTATCTGTTCACATTCAAAAATATTTTTTTTTTCTAATTTCTCTGGCTCTTACTGGACATGTGAAATAAATGCAGGTCAGGATGCAAATACGCCTCCAATAAATTACAATTCAAATTCCATCATGGGAGCATCAGATTAAATGCTACAGAATTAACTGAATTCAGTTTTTTTTAAGTGTCACAAAATCACAAATCACATATGATGGCAAAAAATAACAAAAATAAAAATAAAATAAAAAAGAGTTTAGGTCTTTCTCGATAAAGGATTCAATACATAATTCTTCAACTTACTGTATATACTCGAGTATAAGCCGACCCGAATATAAGCCGAGGCACCTAAATTTACCACGAAAAACTGGGAAAACGTATTGACTCAAGTATAAGCCTAATGTGTCCATCTGCATGCCTCACTGTGCCCATGCCTCACTGTGCCCATGCCTCACTTTGCCTCACTGTGTCCATGTGCCCATGCCTCACTGTGCCCATGTCTCACTGTACCCATGCCTCACTGTGTCCATGACTAGACTTACGTTTGACATGGGAGTATATAGAAGGGGTGCCAGGCTTTGAAAAATCGATGCTTGCCGGCCATAGGTCCCTCAGACAGCAAACTTTGCACACTTGTAGAGGAGAACTGGGGCTATATGTGTGTTTTGGATCCAGGGGACCTATGGCCGGCCAGTACCGGGTCACCAAATTTACCGGAAAAATTACCATTTAACATGGGAGTCTAAGGAAGGGATGCACGACTTTGAAAAATCAGTGCTCCCCGGCCGTAGGTCCCCCGAAAAACTTTGCACACTTGTAGAGGAAGAGTGGGGCTATATGTGTGTCAAGTTACTGGTTGAGTCCGGTTGAGTCCGGGCGATTAAGGCAAAAAGGGTGACTTGAATATAAGCTGAGGGGGGTATTTTCAGCACAAAAAAAATGTGCTGAAAAACTCAGCTTATACTCAAGTATATACGGTACATTTAAAGGAACACTAAAGGTTCATTTTTTATTAGATCCATTGATTGCTGTAAGCTAGAGCATTTAAATATCACTTACCTCGTTTTTCCTTTTGACCTCCAAAATACAGTAATCCAGGTTTGAAAATGCCATTTCCTGTCTCTCCTCTTCTTGCTTTCCACCAGCACCTGAGCCGTTTTGCATGGTGGAAAGTAGAATGTTCTCACCCCCTCCCTATGACTACAGCCCTGCGTGAAGATGCTCTCTTATCCCTCACAGGCATGGAGGCTAAGGCTAATGGGAACTGTAGTTCCCATTAGGCCGTGATGTAGTAAAAATTAACACACATCGCAAACCAGGAAGTCAGTGAGAATAATGATTCAGGAGTGCTAGAGGTGAATAAAACAGCTCGATTTCAACAGGTATCAAACTAGTTATAATGCAAAACATTACTTTTTACTTTATCAGCTGCTGTCAGACTTTAATTTAAGAGGAAAATATTTTTGTCTTTACAACCCCTTTAAAAAAAAATCTGACAGGGTAACCCTCCCTTACTCTATCCAAAATGAAAAAAATAAATGTATCTATAGTTATACTTTAAAGTATAAAAGCTTTAATAAATATATAATAAATATCAAATAAAGAATATTTTTATTAAAGATTTCCACGGAACAAAATAAAGAGGTTTCGGCATTGATTCTGAACAATACGTAACTTCTACAGTTCAAATTGAAAATCACTTCTTTCTAATGCAATAGATGATTATGGTATTGTAACGAAAAATATATTATTTTGGTAGTTTTAAATACTGGTGATACAGTATATGTACGAAAAACCATATGCGTCAACAAGCATTGAAGACCTTACCATATTTTCATCTTTTCAGCGACAAAAAATTACCATGAATAATGAAAATGTGACAACAGCAACTGAATTCTTTTTTCTGGGGTTCCCTGGACTTGGTGGGTTCAGATTTCTTCTCTTCATTCCTATACTTTGTGCATATACTTTGACGGTTCTCCTGGATTTCATGATCATTGTACTAGTTTCTACTAGGAAATCTCTCCGTTCCCCCATGTACATGTTCATGAAAAATTTCCTATTTTCAGAAATGTGTTTTGTGAATGTCACTATACCCAATATGTTACGTATCATATGGATGGATGGAGCCGCCGTGTCTGTCACTGGATGCATCACTCAGAGCTACTTGTTTGTATCTTCAGGTACTTCTGAGTGTTATTTTCTCACAGTAATGTCCTATGACCGATATTTGGCCATATGTAGACCATTACACTATAATACAATAATGAATCACAACCTTCAATATTTCTTGGTTATCTTTTGCTGGATGTTGGGTTTCCTTTTTACTTTGATTCCATTAAGTCTTCTAGTAATGCTCAAGTTTTGTGGTCGGAATGTCATTAACCATTACTTTTGTGATCTCGCTCCTTTTGTGACTACCGCTTGTTCAGATACCTCTGCTCTGCAAATAGATATTTTTGTTCAAACCTTCCCAATGGTTCTTGTTCCATTTGTTTTAATCATTGTAAGTTATGTGTGTATTTGTGTAACTATACTTAGGATGCCGACTATCAGCAACAGGACAAAGGCCTTCTCTACTTGTAGCACTCACCTCATGGTGGTGAGTATGTTTTATGGAACGGTGTTAATAAATTATTTTACTCCAGTGAGAGGAAACTCAGTGTCTATCAACAAAATTATTTCAGTTATATTTACTGTAGTGACGCCATTGTTTAACCCAATCATCTATAGCCTGAGGAACCAGGATATGCATTCTGTTATATGCAGTTTCATACACTGGAAGAAATGAAGATTGTGACACAACATTATCAATGGAGTTGGGATCAACACCCCCCTGTTTAGTTCACACCAGAACTCTCAAACATTGCAAAAGTTCAGATGCGAATGCCATTGAAGTCTATGTGCCCATTTTGAAGGCTTATGTGCAAGTTATTGGCCATAAAATGGGTACGGGGGCCCTGATACTGCCCAGGTGCACATATATCAATGAAAACATTTAAAAACATATATATCTTTTTAAAGGAGCAGTGATTTTAATGATGCTTAAAAACAATAAAGATTAAAAATTCCTTTAATTAAAGTGCCTGGATGTCTCCTTAGTCTTTTTGTAAAGTTGTGCATTTGTAGCATGTATAGAACCTGCTGCAGTAAAACCAACATTTGTGAAGAAAAAGAAGAAGACTGTCTGTTAGAGATAGACAAAGCCCTGTGGAAAGTGGAAAGCCATAGCGACGGTGATGTATGCAGTGGCGGCTGGCGGGTTCTTCTTTGGGGGGCGGCAAACAAACAGCACCCCCCTCGGCGGCCTGGCACTTACCCGTTCATGTGGCAGGGGTGTGGTGCCCTTTCCTGGAGTGCGAGCAGTGGCCACAGCGGCTCCAGTGTTTGCTCCTCCAGCTTCCTCCACCGTGTCTTACACCAAAAGCGCTAGGCATCCAATAGGATCACCTGATGCTTTGTCCAATCGGGAAACAGGTCTCACAGACCTGCCTTCTGATTGGCGGGGAGGATCTTTAGTGTGAAAATTAATTTGTTATGGTCACACAACTGGGTGTGCTCAGAGCACAATGCAGATCTGTCTCTCCTCCCCTGACAGAATGGAGATCTGTCTGTATACATTGACAGATCCTTTTTCTGCCTCTCTCAGGAGCAATCGCGGGTTGCCGGTGGACATCACGACCGCCAGCCATGCACAACAGCTCCAGCTTTGTGTTGTGGGCGGATGCGCAGCCTCCAGTGGTCTTAAAGCTGCCGACATACAATGATGGTGATTCGCCCAGGAGAGCCAACCTGCCGCAGTACAACTGTGACGGCTGGTCTTAAACTGGTAAATTAAAAAAAAAAGTAAAAACACTCATATTTTTCAAGTGTCATCCTGACACTAGGGAACAAATGCATGGTTACAATGTATGCCTATCGCCTTTGGTTGCAACACGAAAGCCGCTCGTAGCGGAAACTCTGCCTTCAGTGCTGGGCTCACCAATTGCACAGGAGAGCCTGCAGAGTAGGGATGAACCGAACACCCCCTGGTTCGGTTCGCACCAGAACTTGCGAACACACCAAATGTTCGTGTGAACTTTAGAACCCCGTTAAAGTCTATGGGACTCAAACATTTGAAATCCAAAGTGCTAATTTTAAAGGCTAATATGCAAGTTATTGTCTTAAAAAAGTGTTTGGGGACCTGGGTCCTGTCCCAGGGGACATGTATCAATGCAAAAACAAGTTTTAAAAATGGCAGTTTTTCCGGGAGCAGTGAATTTAATAATGCTAAAAGTGAAACAATAAAAGTGAAATATTACTTCAAATTTTGTACATAGGGGGGTGTAAAGTTAGCATGTAAAATATCGCATGTTTCCTGTACTTAGAACTGTCCCTGCACAAAGTGTCATTTGTGAAAGAAGAAAAGCCATTTAAAACCGGACTCGCGGCTATAATGAATTGTCGGTTTCGGCAATTCAGAGAGAATTCATTCATAATAAAAAAAAAAAGCATGGGGGTCCCCCCAAATTCAATTACCAGGCCCTTCAGGTCTGGTAGAGATATTATGGGGAACAGACAAACAAAACAAAAACAAAAGTTCTCTGAACATTCGACTATCAAAAACGTGGTGACGTACAACACCATGATGAGCCAAGAAAATTAAGATCATATTGTTTCCGAGCATCAGTCAAATTGTTTCAGACTATCCGAATTTTGCGTGTCGGAGATGCTACAGACAATCAGAATTTTTTTTTCCGGCGGAAAATTCGAGAACCAGCTCTCAAATTTTTGTTGGTGGAAATTCCGACAGGAAAAGTCCAATGGAGCCTACACACGGTCGGAATTTCCGACCAAAAGCTCATATTGGACTGTTTTTGTTTTTCATGTCATTCATTACGATCGCCATTTGTAAATATGAAAGTTCGTAAATTTGTAAATTTGAAAATCCAAACCTAAGAAAGAAAATCTGAAAATGTTAAAGAATAACTAACTAATAATAACTAACTATTAAATTATAAGTATTGAAATTTCCTTTCAAATGTTGCTATTAGTGAACGTAACAAATACAAATTTATCCAAAGTTACGAATTACACACTAGGTGCCAGATTCACATACAATCTGCGGCGGCGTAGCATAAGCCATTTACACTACGCCGCCGCAACTTAATGGAGCAAGTGTCGTATTCCCAAAGCACTTGCTCCGTAGTTTGCAGCGGCGTAGTGTAAATGTCCCTGTGTATCCCCGCGTAATTCAAAGGGGGCGGCTTGTATTTAAATTAAGCGCGCCCCCGCGTCGATCAAACTGCGCATGCACCGGCCGGGAAAAAAGCCCAGTGCGCATGCTCCAGCTCACGTCGGAAAGCGCCATTGAAACTGACGTCAAAACGACGTGATCGTCACTTACGCAATGCCCTATTCGCAAACGACTTAGTAAAACGACGTAACCGACGGAAAAAGACGACGCTAACCCGACGCCATACTTAACATGGCAACGACGGAACTTCGTAAAACTTACCCCCTCATATAGCAGGGGTAGGTTTACGCTTACGGAAACGACATAAGCGACGACGGGGCGGTGTAAAAACGTTCGGGAATCGGCATATTAGGCTCATTTGCATAGGGAAATGAGAAAACAACCTAAAGGCCACCTAGCGGCCAGAAAGAATTACATCTATGATCCGACAATGTAAGTGTTTTACACCTGTCGGATCTTCACTGTATCTATGCGTAAGTGATTCTAGGAATCACACGCATAGATACCCAGTAAAAAAAACAGAGATACAACGGTGTTTCCTGCGATACACCGTCGTATCTCTTTTGAGAATCTGGCCCAAAGAGTTTTTTTTTATTGGGATTTTACTATGTTTTTAGCAATAAAGGGTAAATTAAAGTGTTTAAAATCTAAACCAGTTCCAAATTCCCATAGAAATTACAAATATATTAAACATATTTACAGTTAAATTTAAATTGTAGAATCTCTAAAGTATTCTAATTGCATTCAAGGGATGTGGAGTCATCATGGCTATTAATAAAGCAAGAAAATATAAAGGCTTCATGAAAATATAGAGAACAAAAAATGTAATGATGCTTAAAGCTCAACAATACAACATTTCACAACAATATAGTTGTATCTCCTTTCTTCAGGTTTTGTGATTAGAGACAATTAATTAAAGGTTTTATTTGAATTTTTTTACCGATTTTCCAGTAATTCTAGTTCTTGCTGTTGTTGATTTTATGTACTGCACAGTATATTCATGGGAAGAAAAAAAAAACAACCTATGAAATTTTAAGAATGGTTATATAGAATTGTATTAATTATACACTGAATTTCTGAAATTACGAGAGGGCTTTTGTTTGCTTGGTTTAGGTTGACAGCAGTGGGTTGCATTACAATGTTTTCCATTCGTACTGATATCATCAAAGTCAACCTAAGGGCAGCATTCTAACTTTGACCTTAAGTCAGGTTGAATGGTACCTTTTTTCTCACCAAAATACTGTATTGTTCAGTTGTATTCGGATTGGGTGTCTTCATTGGAAAAGTTCCCCACGTCTCTTGTTCTCACAAACTCAAATTTTGGATTTCCCATCACTTTTGGTCTTGGTGACAGAAGTCACCTCCACAGAATGTGAACCTCCACAAAAATACACGCAGGAAATAGTAAAACTCTGAAAGGGCTGAAATTTTACTCTCGATTAGCCATTCACATTAACGGAAAAAATAATATGTATTTTTTTTAAATTCTGATTTTTTTTTTTGCATTAGATCTGCATTTGAAAATGTTTAATTCATAATGTTTGTTCTTATTTCTCTGACACTAAATGAGCAAGTGAAGTGAAGTGAATGCAAGTCAGAGTGAAACTAGTGCTTACTATTCCTATTGCATCATGAGAACAACAGACTAAAAAGTTACAGAAAATGTATTTATTAAAAAATGTTTTAGAAAATTACACATGAGAATTAAAAAAAAAAATCTTCACAAAATGAGATTTCGTCCTAAAGAGTTCAACTAAATGTGTTAAACCAAAAAAAGAGAACTACACTACTTAATGAAATACTTAATGAGCCAAATAATATGATGTTCATTCTGAATTTCAGTAACCCATGGTGATCAATCAGAATACACCCTACTAATTAGACCTTCTTTAAAAGCAATACATGGAATTGCATTATTGGTAAAATAAATACTAACATTTCTAATTTTTGATTATAGGTGTTTTATTTTTTAAATCAAAAATTTTTATTAAAATTTAAACAAGTTTACAAAGATAACATATAGACAATAAAGAGGAAAAAAAAGGGTCACTTAGACATTAATTCTTTGATATGTGGTACAATTAAATGGTTTCCCAGTAATAAAGTTGTAAGTAACATACAGACATACCTGAGTGATATAAAGATAGAAAACTTATGAAATATAGGTGTTTTATTTTATTATGCCTCTGTATTGAAATGATCTAGTCCAGGGGTCTCCATACTTTTCAAGCAAAGGGCCAGTTTACGGTCTTTCAGACTTCAGGGGGGCTGGATTCTGACCAATGGGGGTAGAACATGCCCCAGGGCCGAGCATCAGTGAGCATTAATATGGCCCCAGGGTTGGTGGGCAGTAGGAGGAGGAATAGCGCTCCATCATTGCTATTAGTGGAAGAAATAGTGCCCCATTGTTGGTGTCACTGGAAGGAATAGTGCCTCATATGGTTGGGAGCAATACTGCTGCAAGGGCTGGATAAAGGCTAGCATCTGGCCCTCGGGCCGCAGTTTGGAGACCCCTGATCTAGTCCTTGCCAACACTGTTTGTGAGTGAGAAGGCAGATAACGGTTACACACACCCATTCACACATCATGATGTTGACCACCAGCAACTTATTGGCAAGTTTAATAACATTTTTCAATCCACTGCCATGCCTACCAGTGCAGTGCAGTTGGCGTATGCTTTTTTAGTGGAATTGTATCCATACTGTTCACTTATTCTGAGTTTGCAGTCCTATAACCACACAAGTGTGTCTTATGCAGAGAAGGCAAATTGTCTCCTTCAGTCTATCTGCTCCAATTGGTGGGCCATTGTGGCACATTGGTCAAGTGATGTTAGGGGTAGCCAGTCAACTTTAGTAGGTAGTCCTAGACAGTTCACCTAGGGCCTGGACTTTTAAAATTGACCCTGCCTATAGCATACTTGGCATTCAAACGTTCAACATCAACATTTGGTTAAAACAGAGAACAAGTGAGTAATGAGAATATGACTAATGGAAATGTGACAACAGTGAATGAATTCTTTTTTCTGGGCTTCCCCGGACTTGGTGGGTTTAGATTTTGTCTCTTCATTCTCGTATTTTTTGCATATACTGTGACAGTTCTCCTTGATTTTATGATAATTTTATTAACATCAACCAGAAGAAGTCTACATTCCCCCATGTACTTGTTTCTCAAGAATTTCTTATTTTCAGAAATGTGTTTAGTGACTGTTATTGTCCCCAATATGTTACGTATCATATGGATGGATGGAGCCACTATATCTATCCCTGGATGCATCACTCAAAGCTACTTGTTTGTATCTTCAGGTACTTCTGAAAGTTACCTTCTCACCGCAATGTCGTATGACCGATACCTGGCCATATGTAAACCTTTACACTATAACACAATAATGAATCACACCCTTCAATATTTCTTGGTTATCTTTTGCTGGATTTCAACTTTCCTTTTGGCATTGATCCCATTGAGTCCTCTAGTAATGGTTAAGTTCTGTGGTCCGAATATCATTGACCATTACTTCTGTGATCTTGTGCCTTTTGTGACTATCGCTTGTTCAGATACTTCTGCCCTGGAAATAAATAGTTTTGTTCTAGCCTTTCCAATGGTCGCTCTTCCATGTATTTTAATCATTGTAAGTTATGTGTGGATTTGTGTATCTATACTTAGGATGCCGACTATCGGTAGCAGGAAAAAAGCCTTCTCTACCTGTAGCAGTCACCTCTTGGTGGTCGGTATGTTTTATGGTGCCGTGTCAATAAACTATTTTACTCCAGTAAAAGGACATTCTGTAGCCATCAACAAAATGTTATCAGTTGTATTTACTGTAGTAACACCATTGTTCAATCCTATAATATACAGCCTGAGGAATAAGGATATGCATGCTGTCATATGGAGTTATACACAATGGCGGAAATGAGAATCACAAATATTAAAATTATCATATTATTTGGCTAATTAAGTATTTCATTAGGTATTACAGTTCTCTTTTTTGGTTTGAGAGGTAATGTTTATTGCAGTAAAACTGTTTATTTTTACTTTGTATATTTTCATTAAAGGAGTTGTAAAGGAAAAAAAAATGTTGGCCTAAAATTAATGTCTGCAAGGTAGACAGACAGAATAGTGTAATGATTCTGTTAAAATACCTATTAAATTCCTTCATCTATATCACCTCTGGCGTTCTAGTTTCTGTTCTCTCATTCATTGTTGTTCATATAAGAACTACATTTCCCAGTATGCATTGCAGTAATTCACACCTCCTTGAAGTCTCTAACACATAGAGAGCGTCCTGCCACACAGATGTAGTTCCCAGGAGGGGGCGAGCACGTCACTGACCACCGCAGTAAAGCCTCCCTTCATGGTGGTGAGTTACAATCAGACAAGCAGGAAGTGAACAGAACAGAGAAGAAATAGAGCAACTTCTGAGCAAAAACGAACAATGGGAAAGTAAAAAAAAGAGGAATGTCTGCAGGTAAAGGATGCTTATTATGAAAAAAAATCCCTTTACAACCCCTTTAATGCTCGGTACACACTATACGTTTTGTTTTTTTGTTCAACCCAGAAGGCTGAACAACACATCCAGCCATTGGCTGCGAGCGTTGATTGGATGCTGGTTTTCCAGCATGCTCGTTCGACAGAAGTCTGTCATGAGTTTTTTGGCAGACGAGGAACTGTACACAGGCCAAAAGTCAATTGGTTTCTGCCAAACCGACTGTTTTCTGATCATTTTTGGCCCATGTGTACCAAGCTTAAAGGGGTCGTAAAGGTATTTTTTTTCCCTAAATAGCTTCCTTTACCTTAGTGCAGTCCTCCTTCACTAACCTCATCCTTCCACTTTGCTTTTAAATGTCCTTATTTCTTCTGAGAAATCCTCACTTCCTGTTCTTCTGTCTGTAACTCCACACAGCAATGCAAGACTTTCCTGGTGTAGAGAAAGTCTCTTGAGGGGGCGAGCAGGAGGGTCAAGACGCTATCTACTTTGCAGATAGAGAAAGGAGCTGTGTGTTAGTGGGCATCCTGACACTCCTGCTCACCCCCTCCCCCCTCAAGAGGCTTTCTCCACACCAGGGAGAAAGCCTCACATTAGTGTGTGGAGTTACAGACAGAAGAACAGGAAGTGAGTATAAAAGAGAAGAATGGCTCCTCTAAGTGTAGCAATATGGTTACATTTACCGAAGGTACAACATTTAGAAACTCACATGGTAGATGATTAAAACTGGCACATCTAAGTATGGAGGCATTCAGGGTAAAGCTGTCCACATAGACCGTCCTCCGCTCCGCCATTGACCCCATCCCTTCCACGCAGTGCTCCATGAGCGCTTCAAGCCTCGCTTTTCAGAGTAGTCTTCCCGGTGACACGATTGCAGACTGACAGTAGTAAGAGCCGGTGGTGAGGAGGATGGTCTATGTGGACAGCTTTACCCCACATGCCTGCATACTTAGATGTGCCTGTTGTAATCATCAACCATGTGAGTTACTAAATGTTGCACCTTCATTAAATGTAAACATATTTCTACACTTAGGCTGTATTCCTGGATGGAATACAATCCGATGGACTTTCATCAGTCCAGCATACACACTACCAGACTAAATTCCGACCGTGGCAAAATGCGGTGACGTAAAACACTACGATGAGCCCAAAAAAATGTAGTTCAACGCTTCTGAGCATGAGTCGACTCCATTCTGAGCATTCATGTTTTTTTCTCCAATGGAGTTCCACACAGACAATCGGAATTTTCTATGGTTTCTTTATCCATCTGAAAAATGTAAAACATGTTCTATTTTTTTACACCGATGAAAAAAAAAAGTCAGAAGGGACCCACCCGCGATCGGTTTGTCTGATTAAAAAAGTCAATTGGACTGTTTTTATCGGATAAACCGATCGTGTGTACATGGCATTAAAGGCACCTCTCTTATCTTTTATACTCTGTAGCTCCTGCTGGATTTTGCTTTTAATCCCCTTGTGGATGCTTCCATTTGTGGATGGACATTTTATGGTTACACAACCAATCATATTGTTATCATGTTTTTATATTGACTATAAACTGAAGGCAGGCATGTACTGGCCATCAGGACTACCAGGAGTTTCCCGGTGGGCCGATGGCTCAGTGGGCCGGTTTCAGTGACAGCCAGTGGCATCACTAGGGGGTAGCTTTTAGGGCTATAGTCTGGAATCTGGGGCCCATAGCGCGGAGTCCCAAGGGTCCCCAACCACAGGTCCATGGCCCACCACCAAGCCATGGCCTCTCTGCAGCTGTGCAGCAGGCAGCACGGTAGAGCTGGAGAGCGGGCAGGCAGCACTGTTCCGGCCTCACTGTGCAGTAGCGGGCAGTAGAGAGATTACATCATATCTCACTGCTCACCCTCTCTCTGGGGACTCTGAGGTAATGAGGGGCTCTCTGGGGACCCTGATGTAAGGAGGAGGCTCTCTGGGGACCCTGAAATATAGTTTATTTTAAACATTCAAGTTTATTTGAAATGCACAACAATGCCAAAAAGCAATCAGATACAGACAACACATTAAAGACGGTTAAATATATGTGGCTAATACATCCCAAGCCCTGAATAAGGACAGAAGTACAAGAGTACAAGTGAACAGTAGGCGGTTTCTGTAGGGCAGATAGAAAAAGAGTTTTCCACCTAGAAGTCAGGTCTTGTATGAGGTCTAGATATTCCATAACATAAACTTTAGAAAACATTGTATGGAAGCCCGGTTGAGGGCTGTAATATAATATCTGTTGAGTTGCCTGTAAACAGTTCACCATAAAAATGCAAAACATGAAGAACAAAAGTAGAAGAAGTAACGGACAGCAGAGAGAACTGAGAAAAAAGAAAGAAAAAGTAGTGAATAGGAAGGAGGGGTGGGGAGGAAGGAGGTGGTGGGAAGGAATGGCTTCAGAGGTAATCCGTGCTCTCACCAATTACTGCATCATAATGTATCCTATGAGATCTCAGAGTATGCTTGGGATGATTTAAAAAGGAGCCAGGGGGACCATACCTCAAGATAATGGTCTGCTCTGTCTTGAGACTGTGCCACCGACTCTTCCAAGTAGCAAGTGTCTTCGACCTTCCTGAGCCATTCCCTCACGGATGGTGCCCTAGCAGATTTCCACGTAAGCGGGATTAGAGAGTTAGCCGCATTTAGCAGGTGTTTAGTCAGAGATTGTTTGTATCGTTTGATAGAAAAATTTGAGATATGCAATAGGCAACATGCTGCATCAAGTATCATACTGGTCTCCGTTATGAGTTTCACCACTTCTCTTACCCTGTTCCAAAACCCACTCAGCACCGGGCACTCCCACCAAATATGGACTAGACTGCCCAGCTCAACCCCGCACCTCCAACAGCGGTCTGAGGTATGAGGGTACCACTTCCTAAGTTTCTCCGGTGTAGCGTACCACTGGGTTAAAAGTTTATAGGACGTCTCCTGAGTTTTAGTGTTAATCGAACCTTGGTGTGCCAGTATACATGCGGCCTTCCATTGTGTGTCAGAGAAATCTGTGTGCAAGGCGTTGGACCACGCTCGTCTGAACCTGTCGTCGGGGGTCGTCGTTGCATCCTGAATCCACGCGTAGGTCACCGAGGTGGCCTGTTCCACCCGGGCACCATCAGCGCACACTTTCTCCAGTTCCGTCAGCTTCCTGATGAAGGAGAGCCTCCGCGGGTTCCTAGTGGCGTAATCACGCAATTGAAAATATTGCCACCAAGCAAGGTCAGTAGACCCAACACTGGATTTAAGTGCAGCTAGCGTTTTAAATGAACCTTCGTGGAAGCAGTCCCTCATCGCAAGCGGTGAGGCGGATTCAGATGTCCGGAATGCGCGGCCCTCAGTCCCTGGGGGAAAGTCAGGGTTGCCTGCAACTGGGGTGAGCGGACCGGTGATGGAAGTCAGGTCAGTCTTGGCTGCAATTAGGTTAAGCAACGACAAAGTCGTGCCAGTCAGAGGGTGCTTTTTAATAGTGTCGGGTTGGCAGTTCCACGGGATCCAAGGGGAAAGTCGCACAGGAGCCCCAATCACAGCGCTTTCCAGGGTGACCCAGGCTTTTGAGGAACCATGGCAGTGCCAATCAATCACTCTGGTGAGGTGAGAGGCTAAGTAATAATTGTAGAAGTTTGGTAGGCCTATCCCTCCCTTCTCTTTTGGCCTGCACAGCAGTGGAAGTTTTATCCGAGGTTTGTTGCCCCCCCAAAGAAACCCAAGGAGAATAGATCTCAAGGATTTAAAACAGGCTTGGGGGATTTTAATTGGGAGATTCCGCAGGAGATACAGAAATCTCGGCAGAACCACCATTTTTATAATGGCCGCCCTCCCAAACCACGAGAAGTATTGGGAATTCCAGGATTTGAGGTCTTTTTTAAAGTCACTTAGGAGAGCCGGGGAATTATGGTCATAGATCGAATGTAATTTGGGGGTCAGCCTAACCCCCAGGTATTTAATGGCTTGGGTTACCCATCTGAAAGGACACTCGGCTTTCGTCTTTTGCAAGATATCTGTTGGTAGCGAGATATTCATCGCTTCGGACTTAGTGAAATTGATTTTGAAGCTTGAGATATAGCCATAGATAGAGAACTTGTCCATCAGACTGGGAACAGTGGTGAGGGGTTTGGTCAAGAAAAACAACAGGTCGTCAGCATAAGCTGCGACCTTATATTCCGTGCCCCCAACGGTGACGCCTGACACTGACACATCTCTGTTAACCAGTCTAATGAATGGCTCTAAGGATAGGATGAACAGGAGAGGGGACAGGGGGCAACCCTGTCTAGTTCCGTTGGAAATCCGAAACCTCTCCAGACAGAGTGCCATTAATTTTGATTCTCGCCGTTGGACTATCATACAGAGCTGTTATCCAAGACATCATGCGAGGTCCCAACCCCACATGTTCGCATGTAGCAAACATGTAGTCCCAGGCGACTCTATCAAAGGCCTTCTCCGTGGACAGGAGAAGACCCTCGCACGAACGACCGCGCTCCCCATGTGTGAGAAGCAGGGCTTTGATCACATTGTCCCTAGCCTCTCTATTGGGCATAAATCCCACTTGTTCGGGGCCAATCACTGAGGGGAGGAGGGGCCTCAACCTATTGGCCATTATCTTTGCCAGGATTTTAAGGTCAATGTTTAGTAAAGAAATTGGCCTATAACTAGAGCACTCAGTGAGGTCCTTCCCTGGTTTGGGGATCAGAGAAATATGAGCCGAGAGGAAATCAGTCGGCACGGATCTGGGGGCTGATAACGCATTCAGAGCCCCTGTCAAATGAACCGACAGGATGTCTCTGAATGTCTTATAATAGATTGCCGTGAACCCATCTGGGCCAGGACTTTTGCCTGCTTTAAGATCCGAAATCACCGACACGGTCTCCTCCAGCGTGATAGGATCCTCGAGTGTCTTTAGCTGCGAATCCAGCAACCTCGGAAGGCCGCTTTCTTTTAGAAAGTTTAAAATTTCCGTAGCTCTGGAGCCCAAAAGGCGGGAGGGCTTATGTGGCAATAGTAGGTTGTACAGATTGGAATAGAACTGTTGAAATTGTGCTGCGATTGCATCCGTAGCAATCTCTAGTGAGCCCTTGCTATTTTTAACTTGTGGGATGTGGTTGACAACGGAGGCCTCCTTTAATGCCCTCGCTAGAAACCGTCCCGTTTTATTGGCTGCCTCGTAAAAGAGCTTCTTCCTAAAGAAGAGCATTCTCCTCGCCTTAGCATCAAAAAGATCCTGCAAAGCCTTACGGGCTTCCAGGAGCTCCTTTGCTGATTGTATTGAAAGGGACTGTTTATGTAGGCCCTCCAAACTCCGAATTTGGTTCGTTAGTTCCTCAACCCTTTTTTCCTGCTGTTTTTTCTTAAGAGCACCCATTCTAATCAAGTCGCCTCTCAATGAACATTTGTGCGCTAACCAGACAGAGAGCGGATCCATCTCGGGGGAAGCATTTAGCCAAAAAAACTCCGTCAAGGAAGAGGTGATGGTGGGTAGGAGGATATGGTCCATCAGTAAAGACGCGTTAAGCCTCCAAGTGTTCGGCCTACGTGCACGGGAGCCAAGGTCCAGCGAGAGGGATACTGGGGCGTGATCCGACAGTGATCTGATACCAATCCTGGCCTCAGTCACCGAGTGCAAGTCCCGTTGAGAAACAAAAAGATAATCTATTCGGGAGTAGCGGTTATGCGGGGTCGAGTGGAAGGTGAAATCTTTCGTATCGGGGTGGAGAAACCTCCACGCATCGATCAGTTGGAGGGAGTTGAGCATAGCTTTCATCCTTTTAAGGGCGCGGTAGGTAACGCATGACGAGCCCGAAGAGGAGTCTACCACTGGATTCAGGGGGACATTGAAGTCTCCGCCTAATACCAATAAGCCAGAGGTGAAGCCCATCAGCTGTCGAGTAAGGGATTGGCAGAAGGTGACATGCGCCACATTGGGGAAGTAAACATTAGCCAAAGTCAGTGTCCTGCCATTATATGAGCCCTTCAGGAAAATATATCGACCCTCTGGATCTATTAGACTTTCCTGCAGTATAAAGGGAGCAGACCTAGCGATCAGTATGGACACCCCTTTAGTTTTGGCATTATCGTTTGTAGCATGGTAAGCTGTCTTGAAGTAAGTGTCAGTCAGTTTCTGTGTATGTCCTGTCCGGAAATGGGTCTCTTGTAGGAAAGCAAACTGTGGCTTACCCTTGCGGAGTTCCCTAAGAAGTGATACCCTCTTTTCTGGTATATTCAGACCTTTCGCGTTTAATGATATTACCGTGGGTGATCTCCCCAGGGACGAGAAAGCCATTGGTGCAGTCGTGGACGCGCCGGGCGCGGTGAACCTGGAAGAGACTAAGAGAGATACTAAACACCTTGAAGCAGCTGGAGATCAGTAAACACAGTACACAATGAAAGAACCAAGCAATACTAGAGCACCAGAGGAGGGAGGGATGTCAAGGGGAAGGGTAAGGGGGAGAGGTATGGGAGAGACAGGGGCAAGAGGTGGGAGAGTTAGAGGAGAGAAGAGAGGAGCAAGGAGAAAAGTAAAGAGACAGGTGTACGGGAAAGGTCCCGCCACTAGGTAGAGGGAGAACACAAAAAAAACCACTCTAGTTGAAGATTACTCCCACTAAAGTAATAGAGTAGTGCGGTCAGAGTGGGGGGACCCCCTCTGAGCGCACTTGGTGGGTAGCGTGGAGTGACCGCAGCCGGAATATCTCTGGAGCAGAAACCGGCTGGCAATACTGCCGGGGCAGTAATAGTAAAAAAAAAAAGAAAAAAACACACTGGGGAAAAAAAAACGAGCAAAGTTCCCAAAAAAAGAAAAAAACGAGCAACATGAGGAAACGACACAGCCTCTTGAAGTGATAACAGATCGAGCCATCTCCTTTTGAAACAACTCACATGGTTGGTGAGTCCATACCATCGGGGTCAGATATTGCGGGAGAAAAAGGAAAAACAGGATGCATAGGCCGTCTTGCTCAATGTAAAGTTTTGCATTCAGTCCAGCACCAGACAAGACAGAACCGCGAAAATAGGAAAGCCAGTCAGTCCATCGAGCGGCCCCTAGCCGGCGTGGAGCGGGAGGCTGGGGTCCCGGCCTGGGAGCCTCCGCCGCGATCATGCCTAGGTTTTTTAGATTTCTGCTTTTCCGGGGTGATGTACGGAGAGTCAGGTGGGCTCCTGGGAGGTGGTGGCAGAGCAAATTCCTGATACCAGTCAGGTAGGTCCGGAACATCTAGATGAAGGCCTTCACAGAAGTCTGGCAGGTCAGATGGGGATCTTAACACGTGCTGTTTGCCTGCTAGCGTGACCACCAGAGCAAAAGGAAAACGCCATGTGTACCTTATGTCCTTCCTTTGGAGCTGTTCCAGCAGGGGGCGCAGCGCTCTGCGGTTGCGAAGAGTGATTTGTGAAAGATCCTGGAATAGCATAATGTGGGCGCCATTGTAGACAATGTGGTCGTTGCCTCGTGCCTTCCGCATAATGTCCTCTTTAAGCTGGAAACTCTGGAGACAGCAAATAATGTCTCTGGGAGGTGCATATTCAGATCCCCTTGCCCTCAGAGCCCTGTGAGCTCTAACAAAGTCAATGGCGGCTTCCTCTTGTCGTTCTAGCAAGCTATTGAACACTCTTTGCAGGGCAGGTACAATCTGGTCGTTCTCTACGGACTCGGGGACCCCCCTTACTCTAATATTACACCTGCGACCCCGGTTATCTAAATCTTCTAGATGGCGGTTCATCTCAATAAAGTGCATAGCATGAGTATCCGCCACAGACTCCAACCTGCGCAGGGCCTTGTCCCTGTGTTTCCCCTTAGCCTCTACGGTCTCCATTTTGTCTGAGAGGACCAGCAGATTGGACTTTAAGTCCGTGATGGCTGCAGAAAATGTGGCTTTAATATCCGCCGCAAAGACCGACATGTCTGCGAATGTCAGCGGTTTGTTAGAGCGGGAGCGATTCCTACCTGAATCCTCCGCCATGTACTGTGAGTCCTCGCTGAACTCGTCTTCGTCTGGCTGGGACCGCGCCATCTTGGAGATCACCACGTTGCTCCCCGAGGCCTTAAAGAGTTCCGAGATGCTCCGAGACGAGGAAGCCGCTGAGCTGCTGCGGAGTCTGGAGCGGGGGGTCTGGTGGTTCGATTTGCCCATCTCTGGTGCCCGATGAGCGTGGATAGAAGCTGTCGGCTGTGTCGGTTCACGGAGCTCCGTCAGTGTGCGGCCATCCTGGTCGCCAGTCAAGCCACGCCCCCCTGAAATATAGTTTATATACTGTTTGTGCGTGTAAACAAAATTCAAGTGGGCCAGTCTGGATGAAGTCCAGGGCCAAATTTTTGTCCCAGTCCAGCCTTGACTGAAGGACTTATGAATAAATGGTTGTGGAACGAGTCACCATTATTTCTTATGGGGACATTTGCTTTGAAAAAATGTCAGAAAGCAAGGGACATCTGATTGGAATCAGACGCCTCTGCTGTAGACCAACATGACTCTGAGGCTGCTACCAGTCTTCCTTAAGACCGGCCTATGTGTGGTCTTGTATTTAAATAGCTCCACCTGCCTTTTACAGTTAATTTGACTATTTTACGGCTCTATAACTGAGGCCTCGTACACACGACCGAGAAACTCATCGGACGAGACACATCGTTTTCCTCGACGAGTTCCTTGTTAGGCTTGTCGAGAAACTTAAAGAGGAGTTCCACCCAAATTTGGAACTTCCTCTTATCCCACTCCTTACCCCCTTACATGCCACATTTGGCATGTAATTCTTTTGGGGGGGGGGGTGGGGGCTTCAGTAGGAGTGGGACTTCCTGTCCCACTTCCTGCTTCCGCCGAGGGGCTGGTTAGGCGATTAAGCCTTAATCGCCTACACCAGCCCCTCCCTGTAGGCGATCACATGGGACACTGACAGGTCCCATGCGATCGCCTCTCCAATCAGAGGCGAGCCGCGCGCGCATGCGCAGTGCGGCTCGCGCATGCGCAGTGGGTGCCCGGCCGTGAAGCCGAAGGCTGTCACGGCTGGGTGCCCACAGTCAGGATGGAGACGCCGGCCGGGGAGGGGGGGAGAGGAGCGGAGCCCCGGTCGGCGCGTCGCTGGAACGCAGGAGCAGGTAAGTGAGTGTTTATTAAAAGCCAGCAGCTACACTTTTTGTAGCTGCTGACTTTTAATAAACACATTTTTGGGCTGGAACACCCCTTTAACAAGCTGTCTTTGCGTACACACTGTCATGACAAAATCTCCTCGTTCTCAAACTCGGTGACGTACAACACATAGATGGTAGATGGCAGGGGAAGTTCAATTCCACTGGCACAACCCTTGGGGCTGCTTTTGCTAATCTCATGTTACTGCGTGTTACTGCGTGTTAAGTAAAAGTTTGGTGAGAGACGATTCACGCTTTTCCTCTGGGGCAGATTTGCCGATGTGTGAATGAAAAATCGCGGGGCTTGCATTTAAGAAGCCATTTAATTGAATGACCCATGTCACATGATAAATCAAAGTCCCACGATTTGTCATTCACACATCGGCGCTGCCAAATCACAGGCAGATTTGCGGCAAATCTGCCCATGCTTTAAAATGCTGTAATGTGAATACAGCCTTAGTCATGGAACCGTAAAATAGTCAAATGAACTAAAAATGACAGGGGGAGCTATTTAAATACAGGACCACAAATATGCCGGTTCTAAGGAAGACTGGTAGCAGCCTCAGAGTCATGTTGGTCTAGAGTAGTCACGTCTGATTCCAATCAGATGTCCCATTCTTTGTGGATTTTTTTCAGGCAGCATTGAGACATACTGTATACATCTCCATTCGTGGCAAATCTGCCCGAGATTCAAAACGATGTAGGGTGTTGAGGAGGGGATACCTTCCTCAGCATACTTTACCTGTATTATCTTGTTATGCTGGTCCTACCAGTCTGGGGGTCTTCCTTGAGTTCTTTGAGTAGTAAGAGTGGGGTTTTTCTTTTTAGTTTTACCTGCTTTTGTGTTTTGTTTTTTTACGTTATTGTGTATTATTGTTCTGCCTTGAGCCGGGGAATGCACATGGGCTGTGTTTTGTCTCTCTACCTTATTTACGAAATCGATAAAAAGATGTTTTAAAAAAAAAGGAAAAAACACCCAGCTTTCAGCACCTTAACCACTTGCTTACTGGGCACTTAACCCCCCACCCACCAGCCCAGACCAAGTTTCAGTTTTCAGTGCTCTCACACTTTGAATGACATTTACTCAGTCATGTAATACTGTACCCAAATGAATTTGTCCATACAATTAGAGCTTTCTTTCGGTGGTATTTGATCATCTCTGTTTTTTTTTTTTTGTGCTATAAATGAAAAAAGACTGACAATTAAAAATAAAATAAAACATCTTAGTTTCTGTGATAAAATGTATAATTTTTTGGCCACAATTTTTTGGCCACAACTGCTACATATCTTTGGTAAAAATAACCCAAATTAGTGGGTATTATTATTATTAGTCTGTGTGAAAGTTAGAGAGTCTACAAGCTATGGTGCAAATCAACAAATTGATCACATCTGATGTATTGGCGGCCTATCTCAGACAGATGGCACTAATACGTGGCACTGATGACAGATGGCACTAATACATGGCACTGATGACAGATGGCGCTAATACGTGGCACTGATGACACTGATGTGGCACTGATGACAGATGGTACTGATACGTGGCACTGATCACACGTGACACTGATAACTGATGGCATGTGACACTGATAGATGACACTGGTGACAGGTGGCACTGATAGGTAGCACTGAGGACAGATGGCATTGACAAGTGGCACTGGGGACAAGTGGCACTTGGGACAGATGGCACTGGGTACAGGTGGCACTGATAGGTACTGTGGGGACTGTATTTGCTGTGTTTTATTTAGTGGTCTCTGTGTAAGGAGGGAGAGCCGGCAATGAGAGATGATCTCATTTGTTTACATTTGAAATCATCTCCCATTGGACATGCCGATCAAGTGCTAAATGGCCGCTGTGATTGGCCATTTAGCACAATCTGTGATTTGCTGTGGGACACAGCCAATACAAATTTTCCCTGATGCGTGCCTGCAGCTCGAGGGGAACAAGTAAACAGGAGGACATCCAGGGGCGCCCTCCTGGCAATTGAGCACTGCGCTGTAGACGTCTTTCATCTATGGTGCAGGCTAGAAGTGGTTAAGAGAAACGTAAGAAATATGATATGACTTTCTAAGTGCAGTCACAGTTATGATTAAGAGGTTATGGATTTTTCTCCCAGCAACTTGGACAATTGGCCCTATATGAGCAGCCATATGTACCCTGGTTGGTAAACAAATAGGTCTTTTTGCTCTAGACACGTCTACTCAACCTTGGGCACTCTTCTGAACAGAAGATTTCTTTAAAGATGTTCTACAAAGGCAGCCATCTAATTGCCCTCCACATATAACCTTAGACAGACCAGTTACAATTCCCCAAACCCTTTTACCTCAGCAGCAGCAAAAAGAGCAAATAATCCTCCTCAGCACAGAAAATCTATATGAAATTTGACTAATAATATTCCAGCTCAGGTCAGGATCCCTGCATTAGCATATTGGATTTCCATTACGACAATAATTCTTGCACAGGGGCCCCTTTTTGACTTTATCTATAACTGGATGAATTACTGAAGATTATTTTCTTACCACAACGTCCTTTAACCTATACTTGACTTTGAAATATGCAAATTAAATGGCTATACAGTGTGACTATGGTGTGATTTTAGTGATCAAAGGTATATTCAAGTCATAACCTTTGGGTGGACATTGAGTCCTATATCTTATGCTGCGTACACACGATCGGAAATTCCAACAAGAAAACCATGGCCCAGATTCACGTACATCGGCGCATTATCGATCCGGCGTAGCGCACCGCGATTAAGTTAGACGTGCGCAATCTAGCCGCGTAATCCCGGGATTCACGTAGCTTTTGCGCAAGAAATTGCGCAAGCGTAAGGTTTTTTCCTGAGGCGTAAGGAGGAGTAATACAAATTGGGTGGGACGTGGGCGTGTTACATTGAAATGAGCCGTGACCCCATGCAAATGAAGGGCCGGCCGACTCGCGCATGCGCGCGTGAAGGAAACCATGTCAGCTCCGTTGTGCGCATGCTCACAACTCGGGAGCGGCGCAATCAGTGAAATTGGAAATGGACTAGGGCAACTTTATGAACTACGCAGACAGCATAAATAGACACACACAAATGCACTTCCTTTGCAAAAATACATCCCTTTGTATCCCTCCCTATACAGCAAGGTGCTTTTGTTTGTTTGTGTCTTTGAGATATTTGGGGACTGTTTTGCAGAGTGATTTTTGTCTTTTATGTGTTTTCTTTGTTGTTATTTTGTTTAAATTATATTTTTGCTGGGCATTATTTTTTTTTGCTCGTCATTTATTTAATTTTTTTGGTTCTGTTTGTGTATGATTTTGGAATGTGGGGGTGATATTCCTGCGGGAAAAGGGGTGTCACCCTCATTTGTGGTGGAGAAGTGATCCCCAGGTCTGTGTGAATGGTGTATGAATGTACAGTGACATAATTGGAGCCGTGGCGTGGCGTTGCAGCTCACAAGTCCTGCATGGTGGACTGGTGCCAATCCAATGTGATGAGGATGTGGGGTGTGTGTGCTAGGGACCATAGTGGTGTGCATGCATGCATTCTCATTGTGCCATGATTAATGTGTGTGTTTAACGTGCAAAGATGCATAATGTGAGCTGGCATGAGATGGGGTCATGAGATGGGGTACCAGTGCATATGCAGAGTCACCTTGAAGGGAAAAGACAGGAGGATGTTAGTCATGCATGTGCCACTTGTGAGGTGTGCATCACGGGAGGGGATAGTCATGCCTGACTCCCATGTCACTCACCAACCAGCCAGCTGTCCCCATACATGTTCTGTTCGAAATCTGTGGGGATGGGGCTCTGATTGTATATGTAGCTGTCATGGGTGTCATGGGTGGTGCCATGTGTTGGGCTGGTGATGTCCTCCTGCAAGGTTGTGGTAATTCCAGGATGGCATGAAGGGGGAATCTGAAGATGCGAGACACCTCAGAATCACTCATGCCAAAGATGTCTATGCGTGTGTGATATATCAAGTGAAGAGTGAGGGGCTTGTATCAGATAAGAATATTGTATTAGATTAATTTAAATTGTAAATTTTATGTAAGCAAATAAAAAAAAAAAAAAACATCTCCCGTGCCCTCCTTAGTGCCATCCTCCGTGCCCTCATCCTTCTTTGTTCATCTAAAGTCAGTAGTATAGCTATGCGCGACGATGCCCCTGGCATGTTGGCATACAGATTGTTGGGCAACACGTGTGACTGCTGAACTCCTCACTAACAGTGTTGCTTTATCTGACAATTAGACTTTTTTTCAAAATTTAGACCAGCTTTTAGGTCCTCTAACTTTAGACAGAACATTTTGCAGTTGCGCACATCGCGTAGCCTGCGCAGCAACTGCGTTTTTTTGTGAATCCCCGTAACTCCCTCATTAGCATATTTGACTAGCAAATCAATGGTGTGTCTAGCGCAGTTTTGCGCGAAGGGAAGCGAATGTCTAATTCAATTACGCCGGACCAAAAAACGTAGATTTCTGGCGTATATTGTTTTGTGAATCGCGTCCAACTATACGCACGCGCACATTTAGACTTACGCACGCGCAACAGCAGTTGCGCAGGCGTAATCGCTCTGTGAATCTGGCCCCATGTTTTTTACCCGACAGAATGTTGGCTCAAACTTGTGTTGCGTACACACAAATCTAGTCAGAAATTCTGACCGCCAAGAACGCGGTGACGTACAACACTACAACAAGCCGAGAAAAATTAAGTTCAAAGATTCTGAGCATGCGTCAAATTGATTCAGAGCATGCATGTTTTTTTCTCCGTCGGAATTCCCTACAGACGAACAGAATTTCCGATAATAACTTTTTTGGTCGGAAAAATAGAGAACCTGATCTCAATCTTTTGTTGGCAGAAATTCCGACAGCAAAAATCTGATTTTTTTTTTTGGAGTTTCCAATAGTGTGTATGCAGCATAACATACATCAGAGCCTAAGGCAGCTCTTCTGGCTACCATGTGGAAAAGTCTAGATACTTCCCACTTTCCTGCCACAATAAAGGCAGCCCTTGTAGCTTGGAACAGCTTTATTAATTCCAAAGCTATGAACTCTCATTCCCATTCAATCCTTACTCCCCTTTCTGCCCTGAAATTTCTCATTCCCCACCTCTGCACTAAAAAGTGGCAGACTGCAGGCATCCAATTGGTAGAATATTTATTCCAGGGGTCACAACTCAAATCCTCGGAAGAACTAATTAATGCAAACTGTATCTCACCTAAAGACCTTTCCACTTACGTAAGGGTGTCCACATTTTTGAGAAGGCACCCCAAACCCTCCATACACATGCACTAAGACACATGGAAATACCTCACAAATCCTAAGCACAACATTAAAGATATGTCCTTATTTTAATCTATTTTTCAGATCAAAGAAATATTCACTAAAATCACCCCCATGTCTGGGAAAGTGACCTTCAGCAGTCCTTCACTGACGCTCAATGGCAGGTAGCCATATGATACTCTCGGCAAGCCGCCCATTGTGTCACCCACTGGGAATTATCTCAAAAGATTCCGTCCAGAT
Organism: Rana kukunoris; assembly: GCA_029574335.1. NCBI lineage: Eukaryota > Metazoa > Chordata > Amphibia > Anura > Ranidae > Rana > Rana kukunoris. The sequence continues at coordinate 526,319,604 of CM056051.1, forward strand.
GGTACTTAACCCCATACAATTTAGCAAAGTTCTACCCCAACATTTCACCACTATGTTGGAGTTGGTATGTTCACACATACTCTGGTCATTCAAGGGACTATATACAGTAGTTATTGGAACCAAGTTTTCCAGTTGATATCCCAAGTCACTGGAATATTAACAAACCCGACCCAGCACTAGTTTTACTCCACCTGGGTATAAAACGTCTCCCCACATACTATCATACTATCGTAATTATTTTTTTATCCGCCGAGTCACTTGTCACCAAACTTTGGAGGGCCAACCAAGCACCTAACCTCCCCGAATTTATAGCTCTGGTAAATCTAATCTACAACTATGAAAGATACATAGCCCTTAAGCCTTGTACACACGATCAGCCCATCCAATAAGAATGGTCTGAAGCTGACTGATGGTTCGTCGCGCCCACACACCATTGGTTAAATAACCGATCATGTCAAAACGCGGTGACGTAAAACACAACAACGTTCAATGCTTCCAAGCATGCGTCAACTTGATTCTGAGCATGCGTGGATTTTTAACCGATGGTCGTGCCTACTAACGATCGGTTTTGACCTATAGTTAGGTATCCATCGGTTAAACTTTAAAGCAAGTTGGCTTTTTTTTAAGCGAAGGTTACATAACCTATGGGGCCCACACATGATCGGTTTTGACCGATGAAAACGGTCCATCAGACCGTTGTCCTCTGGCTATCCTATTGTGTGTACAACAAATTGAATCAATTGTGGTCTTCATGGATCCAAATAACTTTTTAAACCACTTCCTGGCATCTCATTTATTTTAAATGTCACGTTATCTTGTTTTCATATCTATGTAGAATTGTGACGACTATGTTGTACACTGCTTCTTTGTTGTAGACCTTGTCTTTGTGTACCTCACATTATGTACTTTATTTTCCATTGTACTGTTCTGAAAATTGCAATAAAAATGTTACTGATTAAAAAAAGGTATATTCAAGTGTTAAAACTCTAAACCAGCTTCAGAATCTCAGGGAAATACAAAAATAATAAACATAATCGGTTATCTTTAAATTGTAGAATCTCCAAAGACTATGAATTGCACGCCAGGGATAAGTAGTCATTATGGATATTGGTGAAGCAGGAATATATAAAAGGTTTGAGCACAATAATATTTGAAAGCAATAGAAAATATTAGAGAGAATGATGCTTGCAGCACATATTTTTTATATGTTTCTTTTTTTGTTATTATTAACCCAGAACCTTTTTATCTTTCTCTTCAGATCAAACAGTCTTTTTTTAACAGACATTTTATAAGTTACCATTATCTTACCTCTTTCTATGTCAGTATTGCTTAGTTCATTTTCATGTACTGCACAGTGTTAGTGGAAAAGAAGCCTAAAATAACTGTCCTTGAATTTGTAAGAATCCTTATACAGCTTGGTAAGGATTGTGCAGTGAATATAAACGCTATTAAAGGTGCAGTCTGATTTTCTAAAACTATGGGGGAGTCTCTATCGTTAATTCGTTTTAGGTTAAGAGTGGTAAGATTTATCTTTTCCATTTGAACTAATGGTATCAGTTTTAACCTTTAAGTTAAATTAAAAAAAAAAAAAATTTCTTACCAAGAATTAAGGTGGTTTGTTAACAAGGTAAACATGCCCATCAACCCTGTCCTGTCACCATTCAGCTATGCCTCATCTATTATGCTTACCGGATGGTCTTAGTCCTAGCATAGCCACATATAGTAGGAGTTGACAGTATAGTTTTCAGTGTTTATTACACAAGCCATCACTGCTAGGGATGAGCCGAACACCCCCCTGTTCGATTCGCACCAGAACCTGCGAACAGACCAAAAGTTTGTGTGAACTTTAGAACCCCATTAAAGTCTATGGGACTCGAATGTTTGAAATCTAAAGTGCTAATTTTAAAGGCTAATATGCAAGTTATTGTCCTAAAAAGTGTTTGGGGACCCGGGTCCTGCCCCAGGGGACATGTATCAATGCAAAAAAAAAGTTTTTAAAAAAAGTCAGTTTTTTCGGGAGCAGTGATTTTAACCACTTCCATACCAGGCACTTACGCACCTTCCCGCCCAAGCCAATTTTCAGCTTTCAGCACTGTCGCAATTTGAATGACAATTGCGCGGTCATGCTACACTGCACCCAAACAAAATTGGCGTCCTTTTTTCCCCACAAATAGAGCTTTCTTTTGGTGGTATTTGATCACCTCTGCGGTTTTTTTTTTTTGTGCAACAACTAAAAATAGAGCGAAGATTTTGAAAAAAAAATAAAGTTTTTATTTTTTTCTGTTAATTTTTTTGTAAATGAGTATGTTTTCTCTTTCAATTATGGGCACTGATATGGTGGCACTGATGGGCACCGATGAGGTGGCACTGATGGGCACCGATGAGGTAGTTCTGATGGGCACCGATTAGGTAGCACTGATGGGCACTGATAGGCGGCGCTGGTATTGGGCACTGATGGGCACTCATGGGCGGCACTGATGGGCACTCATGGGTGGCACTGATGGGCACTCATAGGCAGCACTGGGCACTCATAGGCAGCACAGATGGGCACTCATAGGCGGCACAGGTGGGCACTCATAGGCGGCACAGGTGGGCACTCATAGGCGGCACAGGTGGGCACTCATAGGCGGCACAGGTGGGCACTGATAGGCGGCACAGGTGGGCACTGATAGGTGGCACAGGTGGGCACTGGTAGGTGGGCACTGGGCATGGATTGGCACTGTGGGGTGGCACTGACAGACACTGGGGTGGCACTGATGATCACTGAGGGGTGGCACTGATGGATCAATGTTGCCAATCAGTGCCCATGTGTGGGCACTGATTGGCATCATTTTTTTTTACTGCCCCCCTTTTTTTTTTTTGTCATTTTTTTTTTTTGTCATTTTTTTTTTTTTTTTTTGTCATTTTTTTGGGTCATTTTTATTTTTATTTTTTTTATTTCCCTGGTGGTCTAGTGTGGCGATCCGAGGGGGGGCTGCGCTGATAAACAATCAGCGCGAACCCCCCCTGTCAGGAGAGCCGCTGATCGGCTCTCCTCTACATGCGTCTGTCAGACGCGAGTGAGGAAGAGCCGTCGGCGGCTCTTCCTGTTTACATCGTGATCAGCCGTGATTGGACACGGCTGATCACGTGGTAACGAGGCTCCGCCGGAGACTCGTTACCGAGATCGGAGGTGCAGGGTGTCAGACTGACACCCCGCATCACCGATCGCCGCGCTGCGCGCCCGCACGGGCGCGTGCGGCATGAAATCGTGCAGGCCGTTTGAGAACGGCCTGTCACGATTTCATAACCACTTCCCGGCCGTAAATCGGCTATTGGCCGGGCGGGAAGTGGTTAAATGACTTTTTATCCTTCAGAAATTGCACTTTGTGCAGGGACAGTTCTAAGCATGGGAAACAAGCGCTGCTTTACAGGCATACTATGGACACCCCCCAGGTACGAAATTTAAAGGAATATTTCACTTTTATTATTTCACTTTAAGCATTATTAAAATCACTGCTCCCGAAAAAACTGACATTTTTTTAAAACTTTTTTTGCATTAATACATGTCCCCTGGGGCAGGTCCCCAAAAACCTTTTATGACAATAACTTGCATATTAGCCTTTAAAATTAGCACTTTAGATTTCTCCCATAGACTTTTCCAGGCTTCCAGTGTTCTGCGGCTTTTTGTAATTGTCACAAACACCCCAAATGGTTCGTTGTTCGGCGAACAGGGATTGTTCGAGTCGAACATGAGTTTGTTTCGAAGTCGAAGCTCATCCCTAATCACTGCTGCACTGTACATGGCATTGTTACTCTTTATGTTTACCATTATGTTTAATGTATTTAACATCCCAACTACAGCTAAACTTCTCAACTCAACCTCTTCTTTTGACTTAACCCAATGGACACATACTTCCACTCACTCCAATGGTAATACCCTTGACCTTGTATTCTCTCATCTCTGCAATCCTGGCAACCTCATCAACACCCCCTTCGCTCTCTCTGATCACAACCTCATCAGTTTTACTGTATCCTTGCCTCCAACCACCCATCCCTCCAATTACGTTTAGGAACCTTCGCCACTTTAACCCTTCTCTTCTCTATTCTGCTACTGACCACCTACATGACTTAATCTCTCCCCTGTCCTGTCCTGACCTGGCCACCTGTCTACAACATTTCACTCTCATCATCACTAAATGCACTTGCTCCTCTAACCACACGCAGAATCAGGCCACGACCGTTACAATCCTGGCAAACTTACAACACTAGAAATCTCAAGAGACATTGGCATGCACTTAAACAATTGTGGCTTAAAACCAAATGAATGTAAGCCTTTACCCTATATAAATCTGCCCTTCTAAAAAACAATTCCTGCCTCCACGCTGCCAAACAAGCCTACTTTGTCTCTCTTACTAATACCTTGTCTTCCAGTCCACGTCGGCTCTTCTCAACCTTTAACTCTCTGCTTCACCCCCACCGCCTCTATCCACTAACTCACTGCCCGAGAGATTGCCAATCACTTGATGCAATTTGTGAGGACACCTCCACTGTGCGTACATCTTCCCCACTCAACATACCTTGCCTAACAGCACTTTCACCACTCTCCTCTTTTGAATTGGCTACTACTATAGAGGTTATAAAACTTTTCTCAGATTCCCACCTAACCAATTGTCCCATGGATCCTGTTCCCTCACAACTACTACGGTCACCCTCTTCTTCTATCCTATGCTCCCTCACTCACATCTTCAATCTCTCCCTCTCTAGCGGCATCTTCCTATCCCCTCTAAAACATGCACAGATCACTCCCATACTTAAAATGCCCTCACTGGATCCCACCAACCTGAAGAACTTAAGGCCCATCTCATTGCTCCCATTCACTTCTAAACTTCTAGAACGCTTAGTCTACAACCGTCTTGGCTCCTACCTCAGTGAAAATAACATTCTTTACCCCTTACAGTCTGGTTTTCGCTCTCAGCACTTCATGGAAACTGCCTTACTAAAACTCACTAACAATTTACTAACTGCTAAAACCAACAGCCAGTACTCCATACTCCTTCTACTTGACCTTTCTGCAGCCTTTGATACCGTTGACCATTCCCTTTGGTCTCCAAGATTCTGCTCTATCCTGGTTCTCTACCTATCTATCACAGCACTCCTTCAGTGTTACCTACAACTCTGTCTCCTCCTCTCCATTGTCCCTTTCTGTGGGGGTCCCCCAAGGCTCTGTTCTTGGACCACTTCTCTTCTCTATCTACACCTCCTCTCTTGGTCACTTGATAACCGCCCACGGCTTCCAATACCACTTATACGCCGATGACACCCAAATATATCTGTCTACTCCTCACCTCACTCCTTCAGTCTCCTCTTGCATTACTAACTTACTAACTGACATCTCAGCATGGATGTCGCACCACTTCCTTAAACAAAATCTCTCTAAAATAATGCAACCATCAGTCCCTCCTCTTACGTCAGGGTACTAGGTGTAATCCTAGACTCTGACTTGTCATTCCAGCCTCAAGTCCAATTGTTGTGAAAAATTTGTAGAATTCACCTCTGTAACATCTCTAAAATGTGTCCCTTTTTAACAAATGAAACCACCAAGCTCCATATTCACTCCCTCGTTATCTCTCACCTTGGCAATTGCACCTCCCTTCTCATTGGCCTACCTCTCCATAGACTATCCCCTCTTCAGTCTATCATGAATGCTGCTGCCAGACTTATTCACCTTACCAACTGCTCAGTGTCTGCCAACCCTCTCCTCCAATCCCTCTACACTGGCTCCTGATCACCCAGCAAATTAAATTCAAAATACTAACCACAACTTACAAAACCATGCACAACTCTGCCCCGAGCTACAACACCAATCTTGTCTCCAAACATATCCCAAACAGCCATCACACATTTTGGGTCCCTTACACAGCTTTAGGCAGGGCCCCCCCCGTAGAAGAGAACAACCGAGGGGGGGGGGCCTCCTCTCTACTGCCGCAAGATGATAAGTGGGGGGGGGGGGGGTTATGGTAATGAAAGTGTCATCTCTTCTCTGACTTCTCCTGCCACGAGATGATAAGCGGGACAGGGGATTGGTGCTGACGAACAAAAAAAAGTCAACTTAAGTTAGACAAAAAAAACGGGGGGCACCGGGCCCCTGGGGACCATGGGGCCCCTTACAGGTGTAATGCCTGTACCCCCCTGATGGCGGCTCTGCCAAACCATCCTCTTCACTCTTCTCAAGACCTCCTACTGTCAAACTCTCTTGTCTCCTTCTCCCATACTCGTCTCCAGGATTTCTCCAGAGCCTTTCCCATCCTCTGGAACTCGCTACCTCAAATTTTCCGGCTATCCCCTACTCTTGCTACCTTCAGGCAATCCCTGAAAACTCATCTCTTCAGGGAAGCCTATCACGTCTACAACTAATATTTTACCACTTCCATCAGCTCATTCCCTACAGCTACAACCTTTTGTACCACCTGCCCCACCCTATTAGTTTGTAAGCTCTTCTGAGCAGGGCCCTTAATTCTTTTGTATTTTATTGTATTATAACTGTATTGTCTCCCTTTTATATTGTAAAGCACTGTGTAAACTGTTGGCGCTATATAAATCCTGTATAATTATAAAAATGTTGATCCGGATAGCAGTTGTCACCTCACAATTGGGTTGATTGCTTTGTGCTATTTATCTTGGATACCAAAATGTATTTCTATTGTTACTATTCTTTTGATTCCTTTGTCTTTGTATACATATTACTGACTCTAACTAGCTGAGTGCATGGGTATTCTTGAGACCGCATTGCTGTTGAGTTTTCAGTACTGTTGTTAGTGATTTCTCACAATATTATGGGTTTGTGTACTCAGTTGGGTGTGTGTCAGAAGGGCTGAGGTCTCTGAAGAGGTTGAGGCCATGAAAAGAGAACTTATCTTATCCAGCAGCTCATTTGGAGGTAATGCTGCATATACACTCTAGTGTATTGGGACACCTGCCTTTATACACAAATGCACTTTAATGGCATCCCAGTTTTAGTCCGTAGGGTTCAATATTGAGTTTGCCCACCCTTTGCAGCTATTACAGCTTCAACTCTTCTGGGAAGGCTGCCCACAAGGTCTAGGAGTGTGTCTATGGGAATGTTTGACCATTCATCCAGAAGCGCATTTGTGAGGTCAGGCACTGAGGTTGGACGAATGGGCTGGCTTGCAGTCTCCATTCTAATTTTAATTCACCCAAAGGTGTTCTATCGAGTTGAGGTCAGGACTCTGTGCAGGCCAGTCAAGTTCCTCCACCCCAAACTCGCTCATCCACGTCTTTATGGACTTTGCTTTGTGCACTAGTCCAAATCATTTGGCGGAGGAGGGATTATGGTGTTTTTTTTTCAGAGGTTGGGCTTACCCATGTGAGTGTATTTATCCTAATCTATTCCAGATATTACCACAGGTACACTAAAGCCTCGTACACACGATCGGACTTCCAGCGCACTTTTTCGTGGATTTTGGTCCAAAGGGTGTTGGCCGTGAACTTGATCTGCATACAGACGGCACAACATTTTCAGCCAACATTTACCAAGCCATGTAGGTTTTTCAGCTCTTGCCCTTTGGGCAACTTCTGCTATTGTTGTCTGATGTTTAGTATTGGTTCTGGGCATGCGTGTTTGTACTTTGGATTTTAGTTGGACGACTTTGTGTACACACGATCGGATTAACTGACTGTTGTAAAATTAATATACATATATGTGTAGGTATGGATTGCACAATATATTATATTACATTACCATATTGACCAAGCCAGCCTAGTTCTAACATATCAAAGGTACAGAAGACCCTTTGATGTGTTAATCTTATCTAAGACTACCTAGGTGTGTGAGATGGCCTGGTAACCTCAAAGGGTAAATTGTTTAAGTACATAAGGAAGTATTTATTGACGGTAATTAGACTCGAGGGGGGTATTCATTCAGGGAAACATTTGGTTGACCTCGAAGAACCACTCCCTCCAGTGTGAGACCAGTATTTGAGACAATCAAGCTGGCATTCAGTTAGTCTTGTCACTGAGAATATATTCTCTATGTATTCTCTGTATGAATATGGCACAGGTCTACGAAGAGATTTGAATTATATACTCTGTTGGATTTTGTATCGTTTGTGGACTTTGGACTTTGTTCGTTATTGGAAGTTAATTAAAATGCATTCTCTGGAGAATTTGGGTGTTGCTGCGGAACATAATTTATAGTCATCACACTAACATCTAAACATCAATTATCTAACCGGACTGGACACTATGGGCCAGATCCACCAACAATTACGGCGGCGTATCTCCAGATACACCGCCGTATTTTCAAATCTGAGAATTTTTATGCACTGCATTGTGTACACACACAGTTGGAATTTTCGACAACAACTTTTGTTGTTGGAAAATATGAGAACCAGCTCTCAAATTTTTGTTGTCGTAAATTCCGATGGAGCATACACACGGTCAGATTTTCCGGCAACAAGCTCACATGGAACATTTGTTGTCGGAAATTCCGACCGTGAGTACGTGGCATTACTCTCACTCTAACAAGGGTAAATACCATAACCACAAAAGTCCCACCAATGCAGGAAGCAGATAGGCTGAAAGAAACCATGATACAGTAGTGTTTTTATAGGAGAACAGACCAAGAATGCTTGAACTGTATGCATAAAATGATATACAAACTGTATAGGGAATGAAAGAATTAGGATCCAGCTATATGACACTGATAGGAAGGGTGATGGTCTGGAAAATGTTAATATACATTGGAATACGCTACTTGCAGGCAACATTATGACGTGGAATGGGTGAGTTCCACCATTACAGCCCTCTTGCTCACAAAAATGTATCCTTCCTAGGACTAGATATGTTCAATACTTACAATTTTTCACACAAAACATAATGGCCCGGATTCACGTGCAGTATTCACAAAGCACTTGCGTTCTAAGTTACGGCGGCATAGCGTAAATGGGCCGCGTAAGCCCACGTAATTCAAAGTAGGCAGGTAGGAGGCGTGTTGTATGTTAATGAAGCGTGACCCCATGTAGATGCATGGCCGAACGAACGGCGCATGCGCCATCCGTGAACGTATACCTGTGTGCATGCTCAGAATTACGCCGGCTAGAATTCCTAAGATATGTCGAACACTGCATACGACGTGAGCGTAACTTACGCCCAGGCGCATTCACGTATGCCTTACGTAAACGACATAAAATTTGACGGCTGTTCCGACGTCCATACCTTAACATGGGCTGTGCCTCATATAGCAGGAGTAACTTTGCACCGGACGTACGCCTTACGTAAACGGCGTAGCTTACAGCGACGGACGCATCTACGTTAGTGAATCGGCGTATCTAGCTCATTTGCATATTTTTAATGGGAACGCCGAATGCGTCCAGTGTAACTATGCGCCCATGGTACGCCGGCGTAGGCAAGTTACGTCACATGGCTGAAGCCATGTTTTTCGGCATATCTTGCTTTGTGGATCGGCGTAAAGATGCGCACATTTGAAATTACGGCGGCGTATCTGGAGATACACCGGCGTAAAGTCTTTGTGGATTCGGGCCAATGAGATAAAACAAGACCTGCAATAAAAAACATGAAATGTAATACTTTTTTATGGGCTACTGAAATTCATAATGAACATAATGAATGTCTCTTTATTAACCTCCTTAGTGAGTAAGGCTTGAACTATTTTTTTTTGTGATAAATATTGAATTGATTTAATTCTGTAGACTTTACTATGAAGCTACCATGATGAACTTTGAATAGTAATTTATTAAGGAGTAATTTTTACGCTGACCTGCATTCACTTCACATTACCAGCTAGTGCCGAAAACACATAAAACAAAAAGATTATTTTTTTAAAGTGAATGGATGATCTAGGGAGTAAAAGATTTAGATGGATTAGGGAAGGGTTAGTAGCCCTGTGAGAATTTTATTGCCCCCACTACAGTGCCTTATTTCTACTCTAGTCAGCAGCACCTTTGGCCTTGACCCCTCTATTGCTCTACTTAACCACTTAACCCCCGGACCATATTGCTGGTCAAAGACCAGAGCACTTTAACTGACAATTGCGCGCGTCCTTTTTTCCCCACAAATAGAGATTTCTTTTGGTGGTATTTGATCACCTCTGCGGTTTTTATTTTTGTGCTATAAACAAAAATAGAGCGACAATTTTACTTTTTGCTATAATAAATGTCCCCCAAAAATATATAAAATATATAAAAAAAAATGTTTTCCTCAGTTTAGGCCGATACGTATTCTTCTATATATTTTTCATTAAAAAAAATCGCAATAAGCGTTTATTGATTGGTTTGCGCAAAAGTTATAGCGTTTACAAAATAGGGGGTAGTTTTATGGCATTTTTATTAATATTTTCTTTTACTACTAATGGCGGCGATCAGCGTTTTATTTTCGATACTGTGACATTATGGCGGACACTTTTGACACATTTTTGGGACCATTGGCATTTTTATAGCGATCAGTGCTATAAAAATGCATTAATTACTAACGAGCGATCACGTGTGCACGCGCACGGGACTCGCCCAGCAGAGCCGACCTGTCGCCGTAGAACTGTTCTACGGCGGCTGGTCAGGAACCAGTCAATAAAAAACCTCTAGACCTGACTCACCCACAATACAAATTACGTCTGCTGGTCAACACAGAAGCAAAGCAAATGATCACAAAGGCCTGGAAAATCTCCACCTAAACACTTTGGAAAGTAAGCATAGAATCACTAGAGCGATGATCCACGCAAAGGTCGAGGCCGCACTCCTCACTAAGGTCTTTTTTAACCCTGGGTAGATAATTTTCTCCCTCTTGATTTTGACAACTCTCTACTCCACCCTTAGGTCACTTCCTTCCTAACTTTATACAGACATCGGAGCCCTCCTCCCCTCTTTCCCCTTACAATGCATTTATATTTTGGGGGAACTCTAGCCAGCCTTACAATCCCTCCTTTAATCGTGTAGGCCCTAGCCTACGCCGATCACTCATTATACCATTTCTGCTCTATGGTCAACCTTGCCATGATGACCTTCTCACCCCTTTTCACATGGGGGTTAGACATTTTCCTGGGATTGCAATAAGGAGAACACAACATGTAACAATCGGTGCTTGGGGGGCACAGAGCACTGGTACTAGAGCCCACCCAGTACCCAGTTTTGTGAGATTAGCAAAATAATATTCGCAAATGTCTTCCTGCTTATCCAATCAGGAAGTGGGTCCTAGGACCCAATTGGCCGCAAATCCTGATTGGTCAAGAGTAGAAGCGGCCACTAGGGCTCGGGAAGAGACTCAAGGGAAGCCGCTAAAAAGCCGCATCTTGGATGGGGTAAGTGCGAGGCTGGCAGGGGGCCTGGCCGGCAATGGGCAAGCAATGTGGTGATCAAAAAATGGGGGCAAATGAGCAAGCGAGCAAGCTCTGGGGGGATGGTTGAATGGTTGGCTGGTTGGCAGGGGGGCCGCCCCCCCCCCCCCGAAGAAAATTGAGCACCAGCCGGGACTGGCAGGAAGTATAAATTAAGTCCTACCAATAGAATATTTACAATTAGGAATTTCAACATCAACATTTGAACGAGTACAATGTAATGTAGATCTTTACTTTTATCTGTCTTTTCAGCCACAAAGATGACTATGAATAACACAAATGTGACAAAAGTAAATGAATTTTTTTTTCTGGGGTTCCCTGGACTGGATGGATTCAGATTTCTCCTCTTCATTCTCATATTGTCTGCATTTACCGTGACAGTGTTCCTCGATAGTGTGATTATAATTTTAGTGGCAACCAGGAGAAGTCTACATTCCCCCATGTACTTGTTTCTGGTCAATTTCTTATTTTCAGAAATGTGTTTAGTGACTGTTATTGTCCCCAATATGTTACGTATCATATGGCTGGATGGAGCCACCATATCTATACCTGGATGCATCATTCAAAGCTACTTGTTTGTATCTTCAGGTACTACTGAATGTTATCTTCTCACTGCAATGTCCTATGACCGATACTTGGCCATATGTAAACCTTTATACTATAATACGATAATGAACCACACCCTTCAATGTTTCCTAATTATCTTTTGCTGGATGTTAGGTTTTCTTTTGACATTGGTCACACTAAGTTTTGTGGCCTTACTTAAGTTCTGTGGTCGGCATGTTATTGACCACTACTTCTGTGATCTTGCTCCTTTCATTGACATCGCTTGTTCAGATACTTCTGGTCTGCAAATTGATATATTTGTTTTATCTGTCCCCAGTGTTGCAATACCATTTCTATTAACTGTTGTAAGTTATGTGTGTATATGTGTAGCCATCCTTAGAATGCCATCTATCGGCAGCAGGAAGAAAGCTTTCTCTACCTGTAGCAGTCACCTCTTGGTAGTCGGAATGTTTTATGGAGCTGTGCTAATAAATTATTTTACTCCAGTAAGAGGACATACTGTAGACATTAACAAAATGTTATCAGTTATGTTTACTGTAGTAACACCATTCTTCAATCCCATTATATACAGCCTAAGGAACCAGGAAATGCATGCTGTCATCTTCAGGTATATACAGCGGAAAAAATGAAGATCGCAACACTTAGAAATATTATTATTAGGATTATCATAATATTTGGCTCATAAAGTATATCATTTCCATCTTGGATAAAACCTTGAAAGGTAACGCTTAATGTCTTTTTCAGTGAATACTATTTATGTTTTATTTTACAATAAAAATCATCTAAAAACCTTCAAATTCCACTTTTGTGGGAAAAAATTGCAAATAAAAAAATATATAGCATATACAAATTCACACATTGTAATTGAATGTTATTACCAGCCTCGTACACACTAAGAGCCGGTTCACACAGGGGTGACCTGGGATCCGACTTGAAGTTGCCCCAAGTTGTCCCAAGTCATGTGGTTGAGAAAATCAATGGAAGTAAATGGAGCCGTCTTAATACACACTACTGAAGTCGCTCCGACTTCAGAAAAGGTTCCTTTACTACTTCATTCAGACTTTTAGGCAACTTGTAGGCAACTTGTACCCATTGATTTCAATGGAATTCGCCTCAGAAGTCAGATCACTGTCTTAACTGCAACTTTACAGGAAGATACATTTCTCAGGCAACCCCCTCCCTCCCCTCCCTCCCACAGAGCTGATTGTTGTTTGATTGGCCACTGGAAAGTCTCCTGTCCTGGAGGCGACTTGTAGTTGCCTTGTACTATACTGGAGGCAACTTTAAGTTGCCTTGTAAGTTGCCTGATGACTCATACTCAAGTCGTGTCCAATTTGCCTCCCAAAGTCGTGCTGGAAGTCGTGTTGCCCCAGTGTAAACCGACTCTTAAGCCTCGCACACACGACCGGTTTTCCTTTCGGGAAAACTGCCATGAGAGCTTTGGTCGGGAATCCCGGCCATGTGTATCCTCCATTGCAGTTTTCCCGACAGGAAAAAAAAAAGAGAACCAGGTTTTTAACCCAGCAGTTTTCCTAAGGGAAACAGTGCGATGGAGCATACACATGGCCGGGATTCCAGGTGATTTTCCCCTCAGGTTTACCGGCGAATCCCGTATGTGTGTACAAGGCACCATGCTGTAGCTAAAAGATAAAAAACAAGTAAAAAATGCGCAGTAAAGCCAATGCATCAGGCATTCAACCATAAGTACACACAAGATGGGTAGTGTCAGCAAGCAATAAACTACAAGGTCTGACAAGAGGGGTAAAAAAGTCTGTAAAGTTTGATGGGGGTACACACTCTGAGGGCTGCCATCAGAGGGGAACAGAAACCATGTTCCAATTCTATAAAAGACAACAAGGGAAGAGGCGCCCCTGGGTGTAGTAGTTTAAAACATAATTTAATATAAGCACAGGTATTGGTCACTCACATTTTAGAAGTAACAGGTAGGCATGTAAATAGTTCCCAGGGAGGGAGGGGTGTCATCCGGCCATCGCTCACTTCCTGGTCCTTCTGGAGCGCTGTGTGGTGAGGTTATCTTTCCATCGCTGGTGAAGAAATCCAGCTGCAATAGGAGATCCTCAAACTGAGTCTTGGAACGCTGGTGGACAATAGGTGGAGGATGATGATGTCACCGGATATGCTATGACGTCGGTGACGTCATCATCCTCCGCCTGATGTCCACCAGTGTTCCAATCCTCAGTTTGAGGACTTCCTATCACAGCCGGCTTTCTTCACCAGTGATAGAAAGATAACCTCACCACACAGCGCTCCAGCAGGACCAGGAAGTGAGCAACGGCCGGATGACACCCTTCCCTCCCTGGGAATTTTTTACATGCCTACCTGTCACTTCTAAAATGTGAGTGACCATTACCTGTGCTTATATTAAATTGTGTTTTGAACTACTACACCCAGAGGCGCCTCTTCCCTTGTTGTCTTTTGTAGCTAAAAGATAGCTACAGCACAGTGCTATAGTTTTGGGAGGTCGTTCTGTAAATGTCCTTCCAGAACCCCGGCCGCTAGGCCATGCATCGGGTGTGCTCTGTGATTGCTGTGCCCTTTGGACACAGCTGATCAGATAAAGGACCAATCACAGCGGCCCTTTAAACGCGCGATTATCTGTGTCCAATTACAGCCGATTACATGTAAACAGACTTGGCGGTTATTGGCACGCCCTGTACCATATGAAAGCAGTCTCAACACAGGTTCACTTCAAAATATTTCTACAACCAAAGGTTTTCTTATGCCTCGTACACACGATCGGTTTTCCCATCGGGAAAACTGCCATGACAACTTTTGGCCGGGAAAAACGGCCGTGTGTATGCTCCATCGCAGTTCTTCCTGACAGGAAAACCACGGGGGATCCCGGCAGGGACAAAATGAGAATATGTTTTCTTTTTTCCTGTCGGGATTCCCAGCATTTTTTTTCCCGGCAGCTTTCCTATGGGAAACACTACGGTGGAGCATACACATGGCCGGGATTCCCAGCCAAAGCTCTCATGGCAGTTTTGCTGCCAGGAAAACCGGCCGTGTGGGGGGGGGGGGAAGTTGCCTAGCAGGTTCTCTGTTTTCCCGGCTGACTTTTTACCGCCGGGAAAACCGATCGTGTGTACAAGGCATCAGAGGGGGATTTTGAACCCCTGTCAGGGTTTATTTCTTTTTGTATCCTTGCAGGGGAGAACAAACCCTCTCTATTTGTCCTGGTGACCATTGTCACTGAGACAGAAAGTTATAGCAAATCAAAATTCTGAGGCTGTCACCTTTACAAGAATCAAGGACAATCTTCCAATAAGGAAGGCATTTCCTCACTTTGTAGAGACTTGCTCTCACATCCTGTTGCTTCTGTGAGAAAGAAAGATACATCTTCCCAACTGGTCGCAAAAAAAAGTAAACTGGGTTTACTGGGCAACGGTTTTACCGTTCCTTCTTCTAGTCTAAATTAAAAATAAAGTTTTGACTTGAAGTAGATTACTTGGATCAGATGTCTCAAACCGGTGGCCCTCTAGCTGTTGCAAAACGACAAATCCCATGAGGCATTGCAAGGCTGACAATTACAAGCTTGACTCCCACAAGATGGGACCTGTTGTTTTGCAATAGCTGGAGGGCCACCAGTTTGAGACTCCTGACTTAGATTCTTCTTTCACTTTGCTGGAAAGAAGATTGGACGTGCTCCATATTAATAAGGTCCTGGGTTGTTCTTCTGACACAGGTGTATAAAACTTATAAAGAAAGTATTTTCCAAGCGCTCAAGATAATATTAATGCATGCTTTGTTTAATTCACCACCAGCTTCTATGTATGAAGTGCTGTTGGAGGTTATATTAAACACAGATAAGGATGGGATTCATCCCGATCCATTTCACCTGATATTATTGTAAACGTGGATAATCCGCGCTACCCCCACTGTGCCAAGCAGGCTAGTGATTTGCAAAAAGTGCCACAAAGTGCAAAAAAGTGCAAATGCTCTTAAAAAACTATTTGTGCAAAATAAGGGAGAAATCCCCTGAAACACTAATTATACACAAAAGGAAAAAACAATTCAATCTATCAATATCAGTGTTTCTCTATGATTGCGGGACGCATGATTAGACCAATTTCTAGGTAAATATTGAAAGTAAATACTTCCTGTGCTGGAAGAATCCACTTCCATCCCCTGATATTCAGGAAACAGGTAAATCCGGGAAATCCTTCTCTAGCCTAATCCAGATACCCCAAGATGGCTTCCACAGCTATGTAATTTCCTCACTAAAAGCATTGGACTTGCACAATTACACAGAGGCTTAAAACCATTTGAGGCCGTTTATCTGAACGACACTGTCTGCCCACATGCTATCTCTTGGCTCTATAACATTCTCTTTTCAGGGTGATCCCCAAGCCATTCCTTCTTTACCAGAGACTGGGAGAAAGAACTGGAACGTCCCATTCCAGACAAAGACTGGGTTAAGGCCGTTGTTCTCACCTTTAAAGGGGTTGTAAAGGATTTTTTTCCCCTAAATAGCTTCCTTTACCTTAGTGCAGTCCTCCTTTACTTACCTCATCCTTCCATTTTGCCTTTAAATGTCCTTTTTTCTTCTGAGAAATGCTTACTTCCTGTTCTTCTGTGTGCAACTCCACACAGTAATGCAAGGCTTTCTCCCTGGTGTGGAGAAAGCCTCTTGAGGGGGCGAGCAGGAGTGTCAGGACGCTCTCTACTTTTCAGTTAGTGAAAGGAGCTGTGTGTTAGTCCTGACACTCCTGCTCGCCTCCTCCCCCCTCAAGAGGCTTTCTCCACACCAGGAAGAAAGCCTCGCATTACTGTGTGTAGTTACAGACAGAAGAACAGGAAGTGAGGATTTCTCAGAAGAAATAAGGACATTTAAAAGCAAAATGGAAGGATGGAGGACTGCACTAAGGTAAAGGACGCTATTTAGGGGGAACCCCTTTAAATCTAGTATAGCCACCAAACCCAAGAAAGGAACTTTAAACTTGCAACATAGTGGTACAGAAATCCAGCCTTAGCACAATAACTTATTCCATCCATTCCTGACAGGTGCTGGCAGTGTGGTGCCCCGTTTTCACCTTTGATGGACTTGCTCCCTCATTACACTTTTGTTGTTCCATCTTTCAGCTCTAACATCTCATTATGGCAACACCTGACCTGAAACTCCAGAGGTGCCCTTCTATCTATCATCCCTGGGTTAATTTCTAAGACCAACAAAAAGGATTTTCTCCACTTCATTGTGTCAGCAGCTTGAACATTCTTTCCCAGGCCTTGGAAGTAGACCACTCTTCCCTCAGTCACAGAATTGGTAGAGGAGCTAAATCAAGTTGTGAAAATGGAAAATTACGTTGCCTGTAAAAATTCATGGAGTTATAGTACACCTGGATATATTTTTTTTACCCCCCTAAATTGCAACCTTTCCTTTAATCACGTTGCGATTCTCAAAAACTGCATACAGATGTATTTGGTCAATTAGCAAGCTAAACATCCTCATTTCTCTCTCTTTCTCTTTCTGTTCTATGCTATTCTCCTCTCCTTTTTCCTGTTTGCATCTTTTCCCTCTTTTTGTTCAGTGTGAAATCCATTTTTTTTGCTACACACCGTGCAGTGCACTCACAGCTAGACCTAGAGTTCCAGGTTTTGTAACACTTGTGATTGTTAATACCCCAGACAAACATTGCACAGTTTGTTGGGTTTGTGCCCGATATGTAGACATGTGCGTTCCCGTTCGTATGGATTTTCATACAAATTTGTTAGTATTCGTACATTCGGATCAATTCGAACATCAGAAAAGCTGAAAGAACCAAAATACGAGAATTACGGAATTACGAATAAGCAAAATAACGAACAAGCAAAAATACGAACGTATGATTGGACAATCTTAATAAAATACAGAACACCGAAAAAGCAAAAGAACGAAAATGACATCTATAACAAACGATTTGCATTCTGTATTTTAAATCCTTTGTCTGTTCATATTTTCATTCGAATGTTTGTATTTTCATTCGTATGTTTGTATTTTCATTCGTATGTTCGTATTTTCAGTTGTGTGTTTTGTAAATCCATTTCTTTGTCTGTTTGTAAATTTGTGTACTTGTATCGTTCTTTTGAATGGGCACTGGGCAGTGTAGATAGTGAGTGATGTATCTTACTTAATATCTTAGCCAATCAGCTTATCTCCTTTGTGCTGAGTCACATTGTACAGTGTAAAGCCTCGTACGTAGGATCGGACTTCAAACAAACTTTTCCGTGGATTTTTGTCTGAAGGGAGTTGGCCAGACTTTTGAAACCGAAAAAGTTTGTCCGATGGAGCGTACATACGGTCGGATTTTTTGGAAAACGCTCATTTTGACGTTTGTTGGCAAAAGGTCCGACCGTGTGTACAGGGCTTAAGAGAAAGTATATCTTAATATGGGTTAGCCGCGTGTTGATATGTATTTCCGAAAAGTCCAAAATTACGAATCCATTAAACGAAAATGATTATCTAACAAAATTACAAATTTCGAATCAACCAACATAACTTAGACAGAATTACGAATTCAGTATAAACGAAAAATAAAACTGTTACGAAAATACGAACGGGTCCGAATAGGAAAACTTGCGTCTTATGAAATACGAACGGGTCCGAATAGGAAAACTTGAGTCTTACGAAATTACAAATCTACATAACGAGAAGAAACAAAACCAAAAAATAAAAAACATTTTGTTGTGCACATGTCTACCGATATGTAACCCCTCCATGCAAGAACACAAGGATGTTGAAGTATTGAGCATGCAAAATTTATCATGAAGCTATGTTGGAAAGGTTTATTGCACTGTGACTTTGTTTTTTTGAATTGAGTACTGTCAATGTGACTATGTCATAACATGTTTGAAAACCTAATAAACTCTGTCATTGAACTATACCATATACTATGGCTATATGCACACAAATTGGCTTGTGTTTTTTAGTGATCAAATGTTTAATCAAGTGTAAAAATCTAAACCAGCTTCAGAATCTCCTAGGAAATACAAACAATATCTATATTCAGTCAAATTAAAATTGTAGACTCTCCAAAGAATCCAAAATTGTACGTCAGGGATAAATAGTCATTATTTTCATTGGTATAGTCATATATATATAGTCATATATAGTTATCAGTGAAGCAGGGATATATATGAGGTTTGTGCACATTAGTATTTTAGAGCAATAGAAAATAATAAATAAAATGGTGCTTGGATCTTATATTTTTGTTTCTATTTTTTCTATTTTTAACCCACAACATATTTATTTTGTCTCCACGTCAAAAACATTTTCTTTTGGTTTACAGACATTTCATGAGCTACCATTATTCTACCTGTTGTTATGTCCGTATTGTTAAAATCATTTTATGTACTGCATAATGTAGTGTACATTTTCTTTTAAAAAAAAACTTAAAATTACAGACTATGGAATTGTAAGAGTCGTTATAAGGAATGGTAAGAATTGTGCATTGAATTTAATTCCTATAGAATATGCAGTTTAATTTTTAAAAATTATGGAGGAGCTAAGGTTTTTTGTTAATTTGTTTTATGTTGACAGCAGTGAGGTTTGTCACAGTGTTTTCTGCTTATGCTAATGGTATCAGATATAACCTTCAGCATTTTCTCTCTGTTTGGAAGTTATGCCGCGTACACACGGTCGTTTTTTTTGCGATGAAAAAAAACGACGTTTTTTAAAACGTCATTTAAATTGATCGTGTGTGGGCAAAACGTTGTTTTTTGTCTTAAAAAAAACGACCAAAAAAAAATTCCAACATGCTTGAATTTTTTGTGTCGTTTTTCAAAACGTCGTTTTTTGTGTCATAAAAAATGATGTTGTGTGGGCAAAACGATGTTGAAAACAACGTTTTTAAAGCCGCGCATGCTCAGAGGCAAGTTATGAGACGGATCTTCAATGGAACAGAGTGCCGTCGAACGTGTCTTACGTCACCACGCTTTGCTAGAGCATTTTGGAAAAACGATGGTGTGTATGCAACGTCGTTTTGGAAAATGAAGTTTGAAAAACTAAGTTTTGTTTCATCACTTGAAACGTCGTTTTTTTTCATCACAAAAAATGATCGTGTGTACATGGCATTAGGCAAAAGAAAAAACTCTTTTCATACAAAAATCGGGGGGATTTGTTAGCAAATTAATCTGTGTAATAAACGATACTGTTCGGTTGTCTCTGTGCCCCCATTGGAAGATTTATTTTCAACCTCTTGTTCTGATGACAACTATAATTTAGTATTTCCCATTGGTCGTCAGGTCAAATTGTAATGAACCTCCATATTGAGCAATACAATTCTCACAGGGCCGATAGCCCTTCTCCATTCTATGCAAAGCTAGTTTTGCTCTAGTTCACATTTAAAAATGTTTCCTTTTTCAAATCTCTCTGTCCTTTATTGGATAAGCAAATTAAACGCATGTCAGTAAGCAATTATGCCCTCATTAAATTACTAGACATGTGCATTTGTTTTCGCTAGAATGCATTTATGTCCGAAAATCTTTTTTTTTCGTTATCGTTTTGACAAACGATAACGAAAGCGCAAGAAAAAAAAAACCGAAATATCCGACATAAAAAGTGCTTTATTTTCGTTTTTATTGCGGTAAAAATTCAATATAGAGAGATTTGACATTATAGAGAAAAGATTCGACATCATAGAGAAAAGATTCAACACTATAGAAATAATAGATTCGACATTACAGAGAATAGATTTCGATTTATGAGAAAATAGATTCAACATTATAGAGAGTAGATTCGACATTATTACTAGTCATACAACACTAGAATTCTTGTAGGTGGAATATTCGACCGGAAATGTACGATTCAACGTAAAGTTTCAAAGTTCCGTCGAATATTCTTTTGACCATTCGACAGAAACCAAGTATTATTGGATTTTTGGATTGGATTCCCCAATGAAAAACAAAATAAATCAAAACGATTTTCGGGAGTAACTAAATAAATGTATTTTCCAGACGAAAACAAAAAAACAAAACAAAATATTCCAGTCTGCACATGTCTTTAAATTACTATTAAAATTCCATCATGGGAGCATCAGAATAAATGCTACAGAATTGTAAAAAATTCTATATTTTATTAAAAAAAAAAAAAAACACAAAATCACAAATTTTGGAAGTAAATATAAATAGCGCTAACCTTGAGGCCTCGTACAGACGACTGTTTTCCTCAACAGAATCCATCAAGAAACTTGGTGAGAGAGCTTTTTTGCCGAGGAAAACGGTCATGTGTATGCTTTTCATCGAGAAAACTGTTGTGGAACTCGAAGAGAAAAAAGAGAGCAAGTTCTCTTTTTCCTCGTCGGGAGTCTCAATTTTCCCGCTGTGTTTCTCGTCGGGCTGGTTTACGACGAGAAACACGTTTGTGTGTATGCTTAGAAACCTGTGCATGCTCAGAATAAAGTATGAGACGGGAGCCCACCTTCGGTAAAAGTAGCGTTTGTAATGGAGATAGCACATTTGTCACACTGTAACCGAAAAGCGCAAATCGTCTCTCACCAAACTTTTACTTAACATGCAGTAACACGAGATTACCAAAAGCAGCCCCAAGGGTTGTGCCAGTGGAATCGAACTTCCCCTGCCGTCATCGTACGTGTTGAAGTCACCGGGTTTGAGAACAAGGAGATTTGGTCTTGACAGTGTGTACGCAAAGACAGCTTGTCAAGATTCTCCACAAGCCTAACAAGGAACTCGTTAAGGAAAACAATGTTTCAGTTACGTCAAGTTCCTTGGTCGTCTGTACGAGGCCTTCCACTAATAATAGTGACAATTGGGAATGGGGCTGGACGTAATTTACGTTCACGTCGTTTACATTGACAACTTGCGAATTGATTTCACGCATGCTCACCGGGATACGTCCACGGACGGCGCATGCGCTGTTCAGAAAAAACTTAAATTATGTGGGGTCATGATTCATTTACATGAATTACGCCCCCACATTACTAATTTGAATTAGGCGCCCTTACGCCGGCCAGTTTACGCTACCCCGCCGCAACTTATGGAGCAAGTGCTTTCTGAATAAGGCACTTGCCCATTAAAGTTGCGGAGGCGTAGCGTAAAGAGCATACGCTACACCGCCGGAAAGATACACCATTGTATCTGAATCCGGCCCATAATTATCAATTGATGAAAATTGGGATTATATATTGTGCAAAAATTAAGTCAATAGATGGATTTAAAAAGTCCATATATGAAGTGATGCAACCAAAAATTAATGTCCGTGAGTTTCAAAAACAAAAACCTAATCAAAATAGTGAGTGACTATAAATTGATAAAACACCAGTGCAATTGACGTATCCACTTGTGAAAATAAATTGTGTTGAATCCACCACCAGCAGGAATAAACCTTTACCATCTAGCAATGATCCCCCATGACAGATGAACAAAGAATGCTTATAACGGGTCATAGCTTGGCTCCAGGGAAACAGCAGACACAATCATGGATTCCCAGCAACCGCCTTTTTCCTAATCGATACACAGCCGTCACATGACCCGGATTTTTCCCAACTTGTCTGTCCTGCTCAGTTTATTACAGACAGGTTGGGAAAAATCTGGGTCATGTGACGGCTGTGTATCGATTAGGAAAAAGGCGGACACGAACATAAATTTTTGAATGCATCAATTCATATATAGACTTTTTAAATCCATCTATTGATTTAAAGGGGTTTTAAAGGAATTGTTATTTTCCCTAAATAGCTTCCTTTACCTTACAGTAGTGCAGTCTTCCTTCACGTACCTCATTCTTCCATTTTTCTTTTAAATGTCCTTATTTCTTCTGAGACATCCTCACTTCCTGTTCTTCTGTCTGTAACTCAACACTGTAATGTGAGGCTTTCTCCCTGGTGTGGAGAAAGTCTCCTGAGGGGGGAGGGGCGAGCAGGAGTGTCAGGACACCCACTAACACACAGCTCCTTTCTCTATCTGCAAAGTAGAGAGTGTCCTGACTTGCCTGCTCGCCCCCTCCCCCTCAAGAGGCTTTCTCCACATGCCTCTCTTTGATAGAAAACTGGATGATAGAAGAGTGATGATGGAAGAGAACAGCTCCAAAACAGAACTTCTCCTGTTTCACGCCAGTCGTAAGAATCAACTGGCAACAACTTGGACACCCCCACCCATTCTGGGTTCAATCATCACCCCTAGCGCCAAAGTCAAAAGTCTTGGGGTCATTTTCGACACCTACATGACAATGGATGCACAAATAGGGTCAGTAGTCAGCGGATCTCACCATCTGCTGCGCCTACTACTCAGACTTACTCCGTTCATTCCTAAAGAAGACATAGCAGTCTTGGTGGGAACAATTGTGAACTCCAGACTTGACTATGCAAATGCCCTTTACTTCGGACTCCTAAAGTACCAAATCTCTCGTCTACAAGTCGTGCAACATAGGGCCGCCAGACTTGCGACTGGGAAAAAAACATGGGAATCAATCTCACCTTCGCTGAGATCCCTTCATTGGTTGCCAGTAAAAGACAGAATTACTTTTAAAGCACTCTGTCTAATGCATAAGTGCTTCTATGGGAAGGCCCCCCCAATATCTATGCGAAAAAATAAAAGTTCACAATGCCAATCGCGTTCGGTGATCCACCAACCAAAATCTGCTCCAGATACCCAAAGCCAAATACAAGTCCAAAGGAGGAAGAAGATTTGCGGTTCAAGACTCCAGACTATGGAATGCTTTACCAACCAGCATTCGGTTGGAGGAGAACCACTTGGCCTTCAGAAAAAAGATCAAAACTCATCTCTTTTGATATCAAGGGAGACAGGAACAACAGGCACCCAGAGGCGATTTGGTTTGCAAGTGCTACTCACTCACTCATTGCAATTTTATTTCTAAATTTTTCTGTGGATTCACTATCACGTTCTTTTCACTTGTTTTCATTAAGTTAAGTATGGGTTAATTAGCACACATTGATTATTGGTGTTATATATCATATGTCACTATTATTAGTATCAAGGTTAGCGTGATTTATTTTGTCTTCCGATATTTTCAAATTTTGAATTTATTTTATTTATGATAATTGCAGCTTCCGCACCTTAGCTGGGTTTTCACATTACATTTTTTTTGTACATTATTTCTAATGTACACACGACCGTTTTTCATGACGAGAAAAATGTCATTTTTTAAATTGGTCATTAAAAACGATCCTGTGTAGGCTCCAGAGCATTTTTCTCAACGTGAAAAATGGTAATTAAAATTTTTGAACATGCTCTATTTATTCTCGTTGTTTTGTACGTTGTGAATAACGGTCGTGTGTGGGCTTTAACAAGGGGAAAATAACGTGTATGCTCAGAAGCAAGTTATGAGATGGGAGCGCTCGTTCTGGTAAAACTAGCGTTTGTATTAGAGATAGCACATTTGTCACGCTGTAACAGACTGAAAAGCACAAAGACTGAAAAGCGCAAATCATCTCTCACCAAACTTTTACGAACACGAAATCAGCAAAATCAGCCCAAAGGGTGGCACCATCCAAATGGAACTTCCCCTTTATAGTGCCGTCGTACGTGTTGTACGTCACCGCGCTTTGCTCAAGCATTTTTTTTTCACGATCGTGTGTATGCAAGGCAAGCTTGACAAGAATCACGTTTTTCCATGACATTAAAAGCGATCGCGTGTACGAGGCATCAACGCGGTTTCTTTTTCAATTTTCCACAAAATCACAAATTACAGCGCATTTTGACAAAAAGTGTTTTGACATTTCTCAATAGAGGGTCTAATAAAGGGTTCTTTAACCTACATGTTCCTTATGAATTACAGAAACCCATAAAATCAATCAGGATACGCATTGCTAAAGTCCGGCCTTCATCAAATACAATAGATAAGATCCTATTATATATATATAAAAATAAAAGATATTTTTTTTTTTTAATGACCTCTGTGAGTAAAAACAACAAATATCTATTCAGATTGTGAGTGAGAGGGCTGATGTCAGAACTGTTGAGGTTCCATTTTTTTTTAATAAGACCTATACATATTATTTTACATACACTCGCGACCCCACGGCTGGGCTCTTAAAGAGGACCTACAGGTACGTGATTGTGCCCGGCCGTGCCCTTCTGCCAAGTATATCGGTGTGAAGGGGTCCTTAAGTGATTAAGTCAAATTCCCAAATTATTTTGAATCCAATACTTCCCCCTTTAGAGAGTTGTGTGGATGAGTACATAGTCAAATATGTAGTTTGACATCATTAATTGCGTGGAAAACATATCCATGCCTACTTTCTTTTGGGGATAAAAGTTTGACGGAAGATTGAGAAAAGGGGAGAACAGGAAAAATGAAAGGAAGGGGAAAAGTCTCCAGCAGGAGACAAAGCTGACATCTCTCAGACAAAAGATTTTGAGATTTCTGGTAAAGTATGTGGGCTAGATTCAGGTGAAAGAGCGTATCTTTGTGCGGGTGTAGCGTATCCTATTTACGATACGCCTCCGCAACTTTTACAGGCAAGTGCTGTATTCATAAAGTACTTGCTCCGTAAGTTGCGGCGGCGTATTGTAAATGTGCTGGCGTAAGTGCGCGTAATTCAAATTAGGCATGTAGGGGGCGTGTTGTATTGAAATTAACCGTGACCCTACGTAAATGAGGCGCCGAACGAACTGCACATGCGCCAGCCGTGGACGTATCCCAGTGCGCATGCTCAAAATTATGCTGTGAACGTAACTTATGCAAAGCCCTATTCCTGAACGTTTTACGCAAATGACGTAAACGGCAGAAAATTCGACGATGTCCCGACGTCCATACTTAACATTACGTACGCTTCATATAGCAGGGGTAACTTTACGCCGCTCTTATGCTTACGCAAACGACGTAAAAAAATACGACCGGCCGCAAATACGTTCGTGAATCGGCGTATCATGCTCATTTGCATATTTGACGCGTAAATCGACGAAAACGCCACCTAGCGGCCAGCGTAAATATGCAACTAAGATACGACTGCGTAAGAGACTTACGCCTGTCAGATCTAAGACAAATCTATGCGTTACTGATTCTAAGAATCATGCGCATAGATACGACGCTGCTCACTCAGAGTTACGACGGCGTATCTGGAGACACGCCGTCGTAACTCGTACTTAAATCTGGCCCTAAATGTATATTTATTCGTAGGCAATCGACTAGCCATATACATCTGGCTGCACCATTAAGTTCTCGTAGCATGAAAATTATAATGTAAATAATTTTAACTGCTGTATGAATTGTTTCTTTTTAAATCAAAATGAGAAACACACGCATAGGTATAAGCTGATTTTAGTTTCTAGTATATGGTTTAGTTATAATGTATGCTTAAAAATTAAATTTATTGGTAATGAATCTATACCCTGAATATACCCTAAAAATAAAATAAGTTATTGGAAATAAATCTATACCCTGAATATACTGATCGGTTCAACCGATGAAAACGGACCGATGGATTTTTTCATCAGATAAACCGATGAAGCTGACTTTCATCAGTCTTGCCTACACACCATCAGTTAAAAAATCCGATCGTGTCCAACACGGTGACGTAAAACACAACGACGTGCTGAGAAAAATGAAGTTTAATGTTTCCGAGCATCGACTTGATTCTGAGCATGCGTGGATTTTTGACCTTTTGACCGATGGATTTCCCCACAGACGATCGTTTTTCTATCATTCTTTTAACCATCAGATAATTTTGATCTGATTTTGGAAAAAAAAGATGGGGCCCACACACGATCTGTTCATCAGACGAACCGAATCGCGTGTACAGGGCATTAGTTAGATCACCAATTCTAAGCATGGTATAGCAAGTTTGTCCATGTGTTGTTAAGGTAAATTTGAGCTTGCAATATATGTTGACTGAGAGAGGTCCCCTCACATTTTTGTAAATATTTTATTATATCTTTTCATGTGACAACACTAAAGAAATTACATTTGCTACAATTTGAGTCTGGATTTTACCCTTAACACTCGACAGAAACTGCTCTCTTAAAACTCAAAAATGACTTACTGAGGGCTAAAAACAATGGTGCCTTTGACTCAGTGGACCACTGCCTCCTCCTCAGGAAACTCCACTCCTTTGGTCTCCATGACTGTACAGTTCACTGGTGTGTATCCTACCTATCCCACTGCACCATCTGCATCATTTACAATTTTACTTCCTCCTTTCCTCTTCTTTTCTCTCTCATTGTCCCCCAAGGTTCTGTTCTTGGACCTTGTGACAGACTCACCTGGGACATCCCCGGACCCTCTTATGTCTAAAATCATCCTATATCCACTAAGGGCATAAGATGACAGAGAAATTATATCTTCGACTACCTGAGATGGGATTATTTTGTAATTACTATCCACAATATATTCCAGGATATCTGTAAATAACTATTTACTGTTTGTTGATTCTGAACTCAACGGGTAAATTGTAAGAGTGGCTCATTCATACTGTTGGGACACATACTGTTAGATGCTAATGTCCTCACCTCCAGCCATCTGTCTGTTCTCTGTGCTAATTGACCCTGTTATTGTGAGAAGAATGTCCTGTATTTACACTTATGGAAATGTGTATTGTATAGCAGAAGACGTGACATCTACTCTAAAAGCTCATATCTTGGAGTCACCTCGTCTGGGTAAATGATTAGTTAATTAGCTCATGTTAATTTATGTTCTGGTTACCTCCTCTTTAAACTGTATATAAGGCTATATTCTTGGTTCTATTAAACACTCCGGGCCAGATTCACATACAATTGCCCTGGCGCAGTGTATCAGCTCCACCGCCGTATTTTACCTGGCTCTAAGTCGAATCCATGAAGATTTCGGCCCGTAAGGTACGGTGGCGTAGTGTATTTCTCGCGGCGGAATCTAAATACACGATTAGGGGGGCGTGAATCATTTAAATTAGGCGCGTCCCCGCGGCGATCGAACTGGGCATGCTCCGTTCAGAAATTTCTCGCCGTGCATTGCACGAAATTACGTCGCAACGTAATTTTTTTTTTTAGTAGCGTAATTTACATACATTCCTATTCATGGACGACTTACGCAAATTTTTTTTTGAAAATTCGACGCGGGAACGACGGTCATACTTAACATGGCACGTCTAACTATAGACCAGATAATAGCAGCTTTAACTATACGCCGGAAAAAGCCGACTAGCGACGACGTTAGAGAATGCGACGGCCGATCGTAACTTCGTGGATCGCCGTAAAAAGCTAATTTGCATACCCGACGCTGAAAATGAAGCGAACTTCACCCAGCGGGCGCAAAAAGATTGCAGCGTAGATCCGAAGGCGTATGACGATGTAAGCCTGTCAGGTCGAAGCCCAAAGCTGTCGTATCATGGTTTGAGGATTCAAACTTATGATACGACGCGGGTAATTTGAAAGTACGCCGGCGTATCAGGAGGTAGACCGGAGTAATGGCTCTGTGAATCTGGCCCTCCATGTTCTGTGCTTGAGAGCAGCTGGAATATCTGATATCTATATCCAGACTGATAGGAAGTGGTATATGATGGAAGCACTCAAGCAGAGTGTGTTACAGACCTCTCCTATTCTAGACCTCCTCTCTGGGTCAGTTGATGGCCTCCTATGGCTTCCAATAGAATTTCTACGCTGATGACACCCAAATCTATCTCTCTAACCCTCAGCTCACTCAATCTCTATGTGTATTACTAATTTATTAACAGACAAATCAGGCTGGATGTCACTCCACTTTCTCAAACACAATCTATCCAAAACCAAGCTCATAATATTTCCTCCCGCACATGTCCCTCCCCGACTTTCTTTTCAAGATCACTGGCACAACTTTGAACCTATACCACATACCAAAGATACTACGTGTTTTCCTGGATTCTGAACTATCATTTTTGTCTCACATCCAATCACTGTCCAAAGCTTGCCGCCTCAACCTATGCAACACCTTCAAGATACGCCCCTGCCTAACCAATGACACTACAATGCTTCTAATTCGCTCCCTGGTTATCTCTCGTCTCAACTACTGCAACTCCCTCCTCATTGGCTTACCTTTACATAGGCCACTCAGTCCACTATGAATGCTGCTGCCTTACTCATCCACCTTACCAACCATTCAGGATCTTTTACTCCTCTCTGCCAATCCCTCCACTGGCTTGCGCTCACCCAACAAATTACATTAAAAAAACTAACAATAACTTACAAAGGCATCCACAAACCAGCTCCCAGCTACATCACTAGCCTGTCCAACCAAACTGCTCTTTTCCTTCTTCCAATTACCTCCTGGTCTTTAGCTCACTTGTCATCTACTCCAACCTCCAGGCAGGGATAGACTGGCCTACTTAAAGGTATTTTTTTAACACCCTGGCAGTGCCCCGATGTGAAAGCACTCAGGCTTTCACACTGGGACTGCAGCGGAAGGTGTTTTTCAGGCGCTTTACAGGTGCTATGTTTAGCACAAAAGCACTGAAAAATGCTTCAGTGTGAAAGGGGTCCAACACTCACCCCCTCTCTTTTACACTCACTCCCTTTTTCTTACACTCACGCCCCTCTCTCATCCACCCCCTCTCACCCCCTTTGCCTCAACCCTCTCTCTCACCCTCTCATGATATACAATAATGGATGTAGGGGCCTTTTGGTGGGTGTAATTTTTTTAGGGGGTGGGGGCAGCATTTTATTGAATTAAAGTGGGCCGGTCTGAATGAATTCCAGGGCCAAATTTTTGTCCCTGTCCAGCCCTGCCTCCAGGACTTTTCCCAAACCTTTCCCATCCTATGGAACGCAGTACCCTAATTTGTCAAACTCTCTGCCACTCGGTCCACTTTTAGATGATCCCTGAAAACACTTCTTATTAGAGAGGCTTATCCTGACTCTACCTCAGGCCCCGTACACACGACCGAGTTTCTCGGCAGAATCCAGTGAGAAACTCGCTGGGAGACATATTCTGCCGAGCAAATCGGTCGTGTGTACACTTTCGGCGAGCATCCCATCGGGAAGCTCGTCGAGCCAAAATAGAGAGCATGCTCTCTTTTTCCTCATTGTTCAATGAGGAAATTTGGCTCGACGACCTTTGCGACTGCTAATCAGGAACCTCGTCGGGCGGAAAGATGGGTTTAGCCCGACGAGGTTCTCGGACGTGTGTACGCGGCCTAACAACTATACTTTTATTTTCTCCATCAGCTCACCCCCCCAGTTATTATCTTTTGTAACACTTGACCCTCCCTATTAGATTGTAAGCTCTAACGAGCAGGGCCCCCTGATTCCTCCTGTATTAAATTGTTTTTTTGACTGTACTACCTGCCCTTGTATTGTAAAGTGCTGTGAAAACTGTTGGCGCTATATAAATCCTGTATTATAATAATTTTATAAATAATAATAACATGTAGTATAGATCTTTTTTTTATGTCTTTTCAGCCAAAAAGATGAATATGAATAACAAAAATGTGACAACAGTGAATGAACTCTTTTTTCTGGGGTTCCCTGGACTTGGTGCATTCAGATTTCTCCTCTTTATTCTCATATTGTGTGCATTTACTGTGACGGTGTTCCTTGATATTATAATTATTATATTAGTGTCAACCAAAAAAAGTCTACAATCCCCCATGTACTTGTTTCTCGTGAATTTCTTATTTTCTGAGATGTGTTTAGTGATTGTTATTGTCCCCAATATGTTACGTATCATATGGTTTGATGGAGCCGCCATATCTGTCACTGGATGCATTGCTCAGAGCTACTTGTTTGTGTCTGCAGGAACTTCTGAATGTTACCTTCTCACTGCAATGTCCTATGACCGATACTTGGCCATATGTAAACCTTTACACTATAATACAATAATGAACCGCACCCTTCAATATTTCCTGGTTATCTTTTGCTGGATGTTAGGTTACCTTTTGACATTAATCACACTAAGTTTTGCGGCTTTGCTCAAGTTCTGTGATCGGTATATTATGGACCACTACTTCTGTGATATTGCTCCTATTATTGACATTGCTTGTTCAGATACTTCTGGTCTGCAAATTGATACATTTGTTCTATCTGTCCCCATGGTTGCAATACCATTTCTATTAACTGTTGTAAGTTATGTGTGTATATGTGTAGCAATCCTTAGGATGCCGTCTATTGGCAGCAGGAAGAAAGCTTTCTCTACCTGTAGCACTCACCTCTTGGTGGTGGGAATGTTTTATGGAGCCGTGCTAATAAATTATTTTACTCCAGTAAGAGGACATTCTGTAGCCATCAACAAAATGTTATCAGTTACATTTACCATAGTAACACCATTCTTCAATCCCATTATATACAGCCTGAGGAACCAGGATATGCATGCTGTCATATTTAGTTATATACAGTGGCAGAAATGAAGATCCCAACACCTAGAAATAATATTAGGATTATCATAATAAGTTGTATGTGGCTCAAACTTAAAGGGGTTGTAAAGGATTTATTTATTTTTTCATAATAAGCATCCTTTACCTGCAGACATTCCTCTTTTCACTTCCTCATTGTTCGTTTTTGCTCAGAAGTTGCTCTATTTCTTCTCTATTCTGTTCACTTCCTGCTTGTCTGATTGTTACTCACCACCGTGAAGGGAGGCTTTACTGCGGTGGTCAGTGACGTGCTCGCCCCCTCCTGGGAACTACATCTGTGCGGCAGGATGCTCTCTACGTGTAAGGCCGTGTACACACGATCAGACATGTCCGATGAAACTTGTCCGACCGACCAGGCAGAAGTGG
This sequence comes from Rana kukunoris, assembly GCA_029574335.1. Lineage (NCBI taxonomy): Eukaryota > Metazoa > Chordata > Amphibia > Anura > Ranidae > Rana > Rana kukunoris. The sequence goes on from CM056051.1 coordinate 526,351,152, forward strand.
TTTGTTGGTCTGATGTGCGTACACACCATCGGACCAAAATCCCCTCGGACCAGAACGCAGTGATGTAGAACACAACGACGTGATGAAAAAACAAAGTTCAATGCTTCCAAGCATGCGTCGACTTGATTCTGAGCATGCGCGGGTTTTTGGTCCGATGATTTTGTGTACTAACCATCGAACCTGTCCAACGGACAGGTTTCCAGTGGACATGTTTTCAAGCATGTTTTGAAACTTTGGTCCGCTGGAAAACGGTCTGATAGGCCGTACACACAATCGAACGTGCCTGCTGAAACTGGTCTGCGGACCAGTTTCAGCGGACATGTTCGATCAAGTGTACACGGCCTTAGAAACTTCAAGGAGGTGTGAATTACTGGGCGTGCCGCAAGGCATACTGGGAAAGGTAGTTCTTACATGAATGAGCGCCGCAAACCAGGAAGTGAATGAGAGAACAGAAACTAGAATGCCGGAGGTGATATAGATGAAGGAATTTAATAGGTATTTACTAGTTTTTTAACAGAATCATTACACTATTCTGTCTGTTTACCTTGCATTTTAGCGAAAAAAAATATTTTCTTTACAACTACTTTAATATATTTTGAGTGAAAACTATTTACGTTTAATTTGTACATTTTCATTTGCAAAAAAAAAAATAGGTCAAAGCTTTAAAAGGTAACTCTAATTTTGTATAAAAAAACAGCAAATAAAAAAATAAAAAAATAAAATAATTACTGCTACACAAGCCATATTGTGATGTTATTAAAAAAAAAACATTTCCTTTTCAATCTGCACTGCTGTAAATGTCTGTAAAATTCATAGCAATATTTCAAACTGGAAAGTGGAAACTAATAAGAACTAGAAAACATTTTACTTTTGGCGGCACACAGGTAACAAATATAAAAATCTTTAGATATTTAATAAAAAGGTAAGTATATAAAAAAGTATCCAGACTAATAGTACACTGTTACATCAGCATAAGAACCCAACATATATTCCACTAACACTTTCAAAACCTTATACTAATTCAAATGTGTTCACACCATAGAGATGCATAAACATCAAATCATAAAAAGTAGAAATACATATAAGGTTTTTGTCCTTAAGAGTGGGTCCAGTATGCAGGATATTAGTTATTGCTTTGCTCAACATATTTCGCATAAAAACACTTCATCAGGAGCATGGAAATAAACAGATCGTGCTGAATCAATGAAGCCTGAATATCACCATTGAGGCTATATATAAAAGTGGCGCTGACCCAGACAGCCAGCTGGGTGTCTTAGTGCTCGTTAAACGAGGCAGTAAGGGGTTAAATCAAGCAGTTTGAGATCAGGCTTGGAGGCCAGTGGCTATAGCAATAGAAAGGTTCACCAGTAATTATGTGGCTAAATACACCACCAGATCCCTCTATCCAATGACTTGGGCACACCTAATGCCACGTACACACGATCGGTCCATCCGATGAGAAAGGTCTGATGGACCATTTTCATCGATTAACCGATAAAGCTGACTGATGGTCAGTCGTGCCTATACACCATTGGTTAAAAAAACGATTGTGTCAGAAGGGTGGGAGAATATGTCCACAGGACAACTATTAGTTGCACATGCTGCATGCCTTTATGGAAGAGTGGCAAGAAGAAAGCCATTGTTGAAATAAAGCCTTAAGAAGTCACATTTTTAGTTTGGTGGTGGCAACATCATGTGGTGGGGATGCTTTTTTTCAGCAGGGACAGGGAAGCTGTTCAGAGGTGATGAGAAGATAGATGGAGCCAAAAACAGGGCAATCTTAGGCCGCGTACACACGAACGGTCAAAACCGATGAAAACGGACTAAAGGTCCGTTTCATTGGTCCAAACCGATCATGTGTTGGCGCCATCGGTCAGTTATGCTTCAGATAAAATAGAACTTGCTTTAAAATGTAACCAATGGATGCCTAACCGATAGGTCAAAACCGATCGTTTGTATGCAAAAGCATCGGTTAAAAAGCCGCGCATGCTCAGAATCAAGACGACACATGCTTGGAAGCATTGAAGTTCGTTTTTTTCGGCACGTCGTTGTGTTTTACGCCACCGCGATCGTTTTTTTAACCAATGGTGTGTAGGCACATCAGACCATCAGTCAGCTTCATCGGTTAACCGATGAAAATGGTCCTTTGGACCGTTCTCATCGGATGGACTGATCCTGTGTACGCGGCCTTAGAAGAAAACCTGTTAGAGTCTTCAAAAACTTGAGACTGGGGCGGAGGTTCACCTTCCAGCAAGGCAGACTTGACAAGAATCACGTTGAAAAAAAAACATTGGCCCAGATTCACGTACATCGGCGCATTATCGGTCCGGCGTAGCGCACCGCCATTACGTTAGACTTGCGCCATCTAGCCGCGTAATCCCCCGATTCACATAGCTTTTGCGCAGGAAATTGCGCAAGCGTAAGATTTTTTCCAGAGGCGTAAGGAGGAGTAATACAAATTGGGAGGGACGTGGGCGTGTTACATTGAAATGAGCCGTGACCCCATGCAAATGAAGGGCCGGCCGGCTCGCGCATGCGCGCTTGAAGGAGACCATGGTCAGCTCCGATGTGCGCATGCTCACAACTCGGGAGCGGCGCAATCAGTGAAATTGGAAATGGACTAGGGCAACTTTATGAACTACGCAGACAGCATAAATAGACAGACACAAATGCACTTCCTTTGCAAAAGTACATCCCTTTGTATCCCTCCCTATACAGCAAGGTGCTTTTGTTTGTTTGTGACGTGTCTTTGAGATATTTGAGGACTGTTTTGCAGAGTGATTTTTGTCTTTTATGTGTTTTCTTTGTTGTTATTTTGTTTAAATTATATTTTTGCTGGGCATTTTTTATTTTTGCTCGTCATTTATTTAATTTTTTTGGTTCTGTTTGTGTATGATTTTGGAATGTGGGGGTGATATTCCTGAGGGAAAAGGGGTGTCACCCTCATTTGTGGTGGAGAAGTGATCCCCAGGTCTGTGTGAATGGTGTATGAATGTACAGTGACATAATTGGAGCCGTGGCATGGCGTTGCAGCTCACAAGTCCTGCATGGTGGACTGGTGCCAATCCAATGTGATGAGGATGTGGGGTGTGTGTGCTAGGGACCACAGTGGTGTGCATGCATGCATTCTCATTGTGCCATGATTAATGTGTGTGTTTAACGTGCAAAGATGCATAATGTGAGCTGGCATGAGATGGGGTCATGAGATGGGGTACCAGTGCATATGCAGAGTCACCTTGAAGGGAAAAGACAGGAGGATGTTAGTCATGCATGTGCCACTTGTGAGGTGTGCATCACGGGAGGGGATAGTCATGCCTGACTCCCATGTCACTCACCAACCAGCCAGCTGTCCCCATACATGTTCTGTTCGAAATCTGTGGGGATGGGGCTCTGATTGTATATGTAGCTGTCATGGGTGTCATGGGTGGTGCCATGTGTTGGGCTGGTGATGTCCTCCTGCAAGGTTGTGGTAATTCCAGGATGGCATGAGGGGTGAATCTGAAGATGCGAGACACCTCAGAATCACTCATGCCAAAGATGTCTATGCGTGTGTGATATATCAAGTGAAGAGTGAGGGGCTTGTATCAGATAAGAATATTGTATTAGATTAATTTAAATTGTAAATTTTATATAAGCAAATAAAAAAAAAAAAAAACCATCTCCCGTGCCCTCCTTAGTGCCATCCTCCGTGCCCTCCTCCTTCTTTGTTCATCTAAAGTCAGTAGTATAGCTATGAGCATGGATGCCACTGGCATGTTGGCATACAGATTGTTGAGCAACACGTGTGACTGCTGAACTCCTCACTAACAGTGTTGCTTTATCTGACAAGTAGACTTTTTTTCATTTTTTAGACCAGCTTTTATCAGCTCTAATTTTAGACAGAACATTTTGCTGTTGCGCACACCTCGTAGCCTGCGCAGCAACAACGTTTTTTTGTGGATCCCCGTAAGTCCCTCATTAGCATATTTGACTAGCAAATCAATGGTGTGTCTAGCGCATTTTTGCGCGGACGGATGCGTCTGTCTAACGAAATTACGCCGGACAAAAAAAAATAGATTTCTGGCGTAAATCGTTTTCTGAATCGCGCGCATCTAAACGCACGCGCACATTTAGACTTACGCACGCGCAACACCAGTTGCGCAGGCGTAATCGCTCTGTGAATCTGGGCCATTGTTTTTTCTAGACCATTAAATATGGTCATGTGTACGTGGCATAAGAAATGTTGAAAAGCATTTATCATTTTCCTTCCACTTCACAATTATGTACCACTTTGTGTTGGTCTATCACATAAAATTACAAAAATAAATAATTACGTTTTTGGTTGTCGCATAACAAAAAGTGGAAAATGTAAAGGAGTATGAATATTTTTTGAAGGCACTGTATGCAAACCAAGTGTGAGGCGGCGTACACATGACTGAGAAACTCGACGGGCGAAACAGATCGTTTTCCCCGTCGAGTTCCTTGTTCGGCAGTCAAAAAACTTGTCGAGCCAAATTTTCCTATTGCCCGTCGAGGAAATAGAGAACATGCTCTCTTTTTGGCTCGACAAGTTCCTTGAGGGGTTTCTCGGCGAAAAGTGTACACACGACCGGTTTCCTCGGCAGAATACGTCTCCCATCGAGTTTCTTGCTGAATTCTGCCGAGGAAACCGGTCGTGTGTACGCGGCCTGACTTTGGTGTGTTTTTAATGATCATAGGTTTAATCAAGTGTAATGCCGCGTACACACGGTCGTTTTTTGCGATGAAAAAAAACGACGTTTTTTAAAACGTCATTTAAATTGATCGTGTGTGGGCAAAACGTCGTTTTTTGTCTTCAAAAAAACGACCAAAAAAAAATTCCAACATGCTTGAATTTTTTGTGTCGTTTTTCAAAACGTCGTTTTTTGTTTCACAAAAAGTCACCGTGTGTAGCAAAAACATCTTTCAAAACGACGTTTTTCAACCCGCGCATGCCCAGAAGCTAGTTATGAAGCGAGCTTCAATGGAAAAGAGTGGTGAACGATGGTGTGTATGCAAAATTGTCTTTGAAAAGTGACATTTCAAAAACGTCATTTTTTACTTCACAGAAAACGTCTTTTTTTTTTCATCGCAAAAAAACGACCGTGTGTACGCGGCATTACAATCTAAACCAGCTTCAGAATCTCCCTGGAAATGCAAAAATAATAACTATATTTAGTCAAATTAAAATTGTAGGCTCTCCAAAGAATCCAAAATTGTACGCCAGGGATAAGTAGTCATTATTGATATCAGTGAAGCAGGGAAATATATATGAGGTTTGTGCACATTAGCATTTTAGAGCATTAGAAAATAATAAAGCAAATGGTGTTTGGATCTTATATTTTTGTTTCTATTTTTCCTATTTTTTTAACTCAGAACATTTTTATTTTGTCTCTACATCAAAAACGTTTTCTTTTGGTTTACAGACATTTCATTAGCTGCTATTTTTCTACCTGTTGTTATGTCAGTATTGTTAAATTCATTTTATGTACCGCATAGTGTACTTTTAATGTTAACAAAAAGCTTAAAATTTCAGGCTATGGAATTGTAATAATTATTATAAAGAATGACAAGGATTGTGCATTTAATTTAATTCCTATAGAATATGCAGTTTAGGTTTCTAAAATGATGGAGGAGCTGAGGTTATTTGTGTTCATGTGTTTAATGTTGACAGCAGTGAGGTTTATCATGTTGTTTTCCATTTATATTAATGGCATTTTCTCCTTCATGTGGAGCAATAAAATTCTCACAGGGCTGATAGCCCTTCTCCATTCTATGCAAAGCTAGTTTTGCTCTAGATTATCCGTTCACATTCAAAAATGTTCCCTTTTTCTAATTTCTCTGTCCTTTACTGGATTTGTAAAGTAGACGCAGGTCAGGATACAATTAGCCCCTCATTAAGTTACTATTCAAATTCCATCATGGGAGCATCAGAGTAATACCGCGTACACACGGTCGTTTTTTGCGATGAAAAAAAACGTTGTTTTTTAAAACGTCATTTAACCTCCCTGGCGTTTTTCCCGTGTCTGACACAGGGTAAAAATTTCCTGCTACTATCGTTGATCCCGTGTCAGACACGGGCTCGCCTCGCAGCATCCACAGAGACAGTTTACTTACTTTCTCCGTGGATCCAGCGATGCATCCCCGCTGTGTGAGCGAGCGGGTGCTCGCTCGATTCACACAGCGTCCCCGCGCCGCCGACGATCTCCGTTCCCTGCGACGTTACGACGCACGGGGACAGAGAACGGCGCCAAATTCAAAAATGTAAACAAACACATTACATACAGTACACTGTAATCTTATAGATTACAGTACTGTATGTAAAAAATACACACCCCCCCACGTCCCTAGTGGTCTGCCCTGTACACTACATGTCCTTTTATATAATAAAAACTTTTCTTTCTCCCTGCAAACTGTAGATTGCCCATAGCAACCAAAAGTGTCCCTTTATGGCAAAAATTGTTTTAGAGCAGCTAAAAAACAGCGATAATAAATTATAATCACTTGCAGAATTTAGCGATAGCGATTTGTGGGAAAATTCGTCATAAAAAAAAAAATAATGACAGCAAAAATTCTGCAACTGAGCAAATTTCAGTGATTTTGATTTGATTACATTATTGAATAATTTTTACTATAATTATATTATTATTTGTTATAATTTTTTATAATTATTTATTATATTTTAATAATAATAAAAAAAAATCATACCCGGGATGCCTATTAGACTCTTGTTTAGATAGATTTAAGTAAGTACTTACTAAGAATTGCAGGCCTATAATACATAACACCACATTTCCTTGCAAAACAATTGCAACGCTTTTGGTACAAAATTCCAGACAGAATCATAATGCCAGGGAGGTTAAATTGATGGTGTGTGGGCAAAGCGTCGTTTTTTGTCTTAAAAAAAACGACCAAAAAAAAAATTCCAACATGCTTGAATTTTTTGTGTTGTTTTTCAAAACGTCGTTTTTTGTTTCACAAAAAGTCACCGTGTGTAGCAAAAACGTCGTTTAAAACGAAGTTTTTCAACCCGCGCATGCCCAGAAGCTAGTTATGAAGCGAGCTTCAATGGAAAAGAGTGGTGAACGTAACCTCTTTTTTTTTTAAAAAAAAAACGATGGTGTGTATGCAACATCGTCTTTGAAAAGTGACGTTTTCAAAAACGTCGTCTTTTACTTCACAGAAAACGTTGTTTTTTTTCATCACAAAAAATGATCGTGTGTACGCGGCATAAATGCTACAGAATTAAATATTTATATATAAAAAAATCACAAATGACAGCACATTTTGACAAAAAGAGTTTTTGCCTTTCTCAAAAAGGGTCCAATAAAAAGTTATTTAACCACTTAAGACCCAGACCATTATGCAGGTTAAAGGAGTTGTAAAGGAAATTTTTTTTTTGCTGAAATGACTGTTTACAGGGTATAGAGACATAATAGTTAACTGATTCCTTTTAAAAACGATTAAAAATAGATAAAAATCAATCATATAATGTACCTGTAGTTTCTGGTTTTTCGTTTTTGCATCTAGTTTCGTTTTTGCATGTTTTTTTTCCTGCCTCTGTGCTATACAGAGCATACAGAGCCATAGAGCAGTGATGGTTTGGAAAACAAAACTAGAAACTAGACACCGGGCCAGATTCACGTGTAATCCACGGCGGCGTAGCATCCGCAGCGCCATTTATACTTGCTCCGTAATTTGCAGCGGCGTAGTGTAAATGGCACGGCGTAAGGCCGTGTAATTCAAAGGGGGTGGCTTGTATTTAAATTAAGCGTGCCCCCACGCCGATCAAAATGCTCCAACTCTCGTCGGAAAACGTCAATAAAGCCAACGTGAGCGTCGTTTACGCAAAGCCCTATTCGCGAACGACTTAGGAAAACGACGGAAAAAGATGACGCTGGCCCGAGGCCATACTTAACATGGCATACGACGGACCTTCGTCAACTTACCCCTCATATAGCAGGGGTGAGTTTACGCTTATGTAAACGACGTAAACGGCGACGAGGCGGTGCAAAAACTTTCGGGAATCGGCGCATCAGGCTCATTTGCATAGTCAAATGAGAAATCGACGTTAACGCCACCTAGCGGCCGGCGTAACATTACATTTAAGATCCGACGGTGTAAGTGACTTACGCCAGTCGGATCTTAGCGTAAAACAATGATACGCCGACAGGAAATTTAAATTATGCCGGTGTATCTGTAGATACACCGGCGTAATTCTTTTGAGAAATTGGCCCACAGTAATCACACCTCATTGAAGTTAGTGACCACAGAGAGAAAGCTTCCAGCTTCTGTGGAGATCAGAGAAGAATTACAGCAACTTGAGAGGAAAAACGAACAATAAGGACATGAAAACAGCACTGCATTAACGTAAAGGAAGTTATTAAGATAAAAGAAAAACTCCTTTACAAACCCTTTAAGGACCAGGCCCCTTTTTGCGATTCGGCACTGTGTCGCTTTAACTGACAATTGCGCGGTCGTGCGACGTGGCTCCCAAAAAAAATTGGTGTCCTTTTTTTCCCACAAATAGAGCTTTCTTTTGGTGGTATTTGATCACCTCTGCGGTTTTTATTTGCACTAGAAACAAAAATAGAGCGACAGTTTTAAAAAAAAATTCTATATTTTTAACTATTTACTAAATAATATCCCCCCAAAAATATCTAAAAAAAAGTTTTTTCCTCAGTTTAGGCCAATACGTATTCTTCTACCTATTTATGGTAAAAAAAAAATCACAATTGGGTTGCGCAAAATGTATAGCGTTTACAAAATAGGGGATAGTTTTATTGCATTTTTATTAATATTTTTTTTTTTACTACTAATGGCGGCGATCAGCGATTTTTTTCATGACTGCGACATTATGGTGGACACATTGTACAATTCTGACACATTTTTGGGACCATTGTCGCTTTCACAGCAAAAAGTGCTATAAAAAGTGCACTGTTGCTGTGAAAATGGCAATTGCAGTTTAGGAGTTAACCACTAGGGGGCACTGTAGGGGTTATGTGTGACCTCATATGTGTTTCTAACTCAAGGGGGGCAGGGCTGGATGCGTGACGTCAGTGATCGTCTTTCCCTATATCAGTGACGATCACTGACACTGCCACAATGAAGAACGGGGAAGGTGTGTTTACACACAGCTCTCCCCATTCTTCAGCTCCGATGACCGATCGCGGGACTCCAGGTACGTGATTGTGCCCAGCCGTGCCATTTTGCCGATGTATATCGGCGTGAATGGGTCCTTAAGTGGTTAACCTAAATTTTCATTATAAATTACAGAAACCCATAAAATCAATCAGAATACATGAAGTCCAACCTTCATTAACCACTTAAGGACCGCCTACTGCACATTTACGTCGGCAGAATGGCACGGCTGGGCACATCAACGTATATATACGTTGGTTTTAGTACCCAGCCGTGGGTCGCGGGCGCGCGCCCGCGGGCGCGCGCCCGCGACCCGGTCCGAAGCTCCAGGACCGGGACCGCGGGATTCGCGGACCCGATCGCCGCTGCAGTGCGGCGATCCGTCCCTGGAGCGGAAGAACGGGGAGAGCCGTGTGTACACACGGCTTCCCCGTGCTTCTCTGTGGCTGTAGCATCGATCGCGTCATCCCTGTAATAGGGGGACGCGATCGATGACGTCACACCTACAGCCACACCCCCCTACAGTTGTAAACAACACATTAGGGCACACATTCCCTACAGCGCCACCTGTGGTTAACTCCCAAACTGCAACTGTCATTTCCACAGTAAACAATGCAATTTAAATGCATTTTTTGCTGTGAAAATGACAATTGTCCCAAAAATTTGTCAAAATTGTCCGAAGTGTCCGCCATATTGTCGCAGTCACGAAAAAAAATCGCTGATCGCCGCTATTAGTAGTAAAAAAAAAATAATTAATAAAAATGCAATAAAACTATCCCTTATTTTGTAAACGCTATAAATTTTGCGAAAACCAACCGATAAACGCTTATTGCGATTTTTTTTACCAAAAATATGTAGAAGAATACGTATCGGCCTAAACTGAGGAAAAAAAATGTTTTTTTATATATTTTTGGGGGATATTTATTATAGCAAAAAGTAAAAAATATTGCATTTTTTTTTAAATTGTCGCTCTATTTTTGTTTATAGCGCAAAAAATAAAAACCGCAGAGGTGATCAAACACCACCAAAAGAAAGCTCTATTTGTGGGAAAAAAAGGACGCAAATTTTGTTTGGGAGCCACGTCGCACGACCGCGCAATTGTCTGTTAAAGCGACGCAGTGCCGAATCGCAAAAACCCCTTGGGTCATTTGCCAGCGTATTGGTCCGGGTCTTAAGTGGTTAAATACAATAGATAAGATGGCATTATTGATTAAAAAAAAATAGATATCATAGTTTTGAATACAGGTGGTGTTGTTTTTGTTTTTTTATATTATTATAGACCTCTGTGTGTGTAAAAATAATAATAATAATATCTATCCCAGTCAGTGCTGGATGTTTGTGATTGGAAGGCCTGGTAATGGTGGAACAAAGCCATTTACATATAAATTTGACTGCCAGTAACACATTCCAATGTTCTATAACTTTTTCTAGACCACCACCCTTCCTATCAGTGTTATGTGAATGGATCCTCATTGTTCTATTCCCTGTACAGTTTGTAAATACTTTTTCAGTGGAATTTTATATACACCATTTACCCATTTTAGGTCACTTCTGTGCAGGGCTTTTTTTCTCAAAAAAATAGTGGCCCCTACAGGACATTCAAGGAGCCATTGGCTGGTACTGCTGTCAATCACATCCAATGACACAGCGCTGGGCCGAGTGATACAGCTCCGGCTATACCCGCCGCTGTATCACAGGAGTGCGCCCGCAACAGCTACACACCATGCGAGCTCGCTTGCATGTCTGTGTGTAGTTGTTGCAGGGAGGGACCCCAGAAGAGGACGTTCGGGGCCACTCTGTGCAAAACAAACTGCACAGTGGAGGTAAGTATAACATGTTTGTTATTTAAAAAAAAATGCTTACTTTAAGCCTCAGAAAGTTTTTAACCAATAGAAAACTGCCCTTCAAGAATACAATTCCTGCCGCTACACTGCCAAGCAGACCTATTTTATCACTCTCGTTAAAAACATCCAGTCACCTCTTTTCTACCTTCATTCTCTTCTTCATTGTCCACTCCCTCCTCACTGCAAAGGAGATCGCCAATCACTTTAAAAATAAGATTGACACAATTTATAATGAGATCTCCACTCTACAGCTACCTCCCCACTTAACACTCTATGCCCACAGGTACAATCATTGCTTCCCTCATTCAACCCCACTACTATAGACAAGGTTGATAAACTTTTTTCTAATGTTCACCTAACCACCTGTCCCCTTACCCAGTTCCCTTGCAAACAGTCACCCCCTGGCTCTATTCTACACTCTCTAAGGGCCCTTTCACACGGTCGGACGAACGGTCCGTTTTTCAAATGTCAGTTTACGGACTCACAATGCATCCCTATGGGATCCCAGACGTTAGCGGGTGATGCATCCGCTAACGTCCGTAATCATCCGCCTCCGTCAAGATCCGTTTTTTCGAACGGAAGAAAATCCTATTTTTTTTCCGTCTAGCGGATCAGATCGGATTCCCCATAGGGGAGAGCGGAGGAAAGACAGGGCGGTCCCTGCACACTGTGCGGGGACCGCCCTGCCTGCCGACAGCTCAGCAGGGATTTACGGATGATCCCCGCTGAGCAGACGGACACACACGGGGCGTATCAATACGGATCCGCGCCGTGTGAAAGAACCCTAACTAACATCTTCAATCTCTCCCTCTCTCCTGGCATCTTCTACAACTCTCTAAAACATGCACTGGTCAACTCCCATACTTAAAAAGCTCTCATTGGACCCCACCAATCTTAACGACCTACTCCCGATCCGTTTACTTCCCTTTTCCTCCAAACTCCTTGAATGGCCTGTCTATTAAGTGAGTGGCCATCTTACTGAGAACAACCTCCTTGAACTTCTTTGGTCTGGATTTTGCCCTCAACACTCCACATAACTTGCTCTTTTAAAATGCACTAATGATTTTCTAAAGCAGCCTTTCTCAAACTTTTTACAGCTGGGGAACCCTTAAAATTATTTTCAGGTCTCGGGGAAACCCTGAAAAAACCCATTCATTGGGGGTCAGTGAGAACAATGCCCCTTATTTTGGTGGTCAGTGAGAAGAATGCCCTTTTTTACAGTAGTGGTAAGAATGCCCCCCTTACAGAGAACTATGAAGATCATTGGTGTAATACCACTGGCTCCCCCAAGTGGAATTGGCTCTGAATTATGTAGACACCATCAAACAGAAGGTAAATCAGCCACAGCTCAAGGAACCCCTAGCCACCTCTGAAGGAACCCTAGGGTTCCAAGGAACCCTGGTTGAGAATGGCTGTTCTAAAGGCTAAAACCAATGGACACTACTCTGTACCCCTACTTCTGGACCTATTTGCTGCGTTTGACACAGTAAACCACTGCCTCCTCTTCAAAAAACTCCACGGTCTCCATGACAGTAAACTTCACTGATTTTGATTCTTCCTCCTCTCCTCTACTTTTCTCTGTCAATGTCCCCAAGGTTCTGTTCTTAGACCTTTCCAATTCTACACCTCCTCCCTGTCAGGATCACTTAATGCTCCTGCTACTGATTCCAGCATCCGGGTGTTGGCTGTTGCATTACTCCTGTTTGTGTTCACCTGGAAGGTGATTGATCTGGTCAGTCACCTGATATAAGCAAACCTGAACACGCTATCCCTTGCTTGTGATAGAGACAGAGTTACCTGCATTTGTTCCTGATCAAGCCTCCAGTTTTTGTCTGCCCTGCTTTGCTGTTGGATTTCCCTGTGTATGACCCAGATCGGATATTGAACTATTCCCTGAACTCAGCCTGCCTTTACCCAGACTGTCATTGGATCATATATTGGACTATTCCCTGAACTCAGCCTGCCTTTTACCTGGACTGTCACAGAACCACACTATCTGTCTGCTAAACTGCAAGTAGCCTGTTGTTTGTTCTGTTCCCATCTGCCCTGGTGTGGTTACCAGGCACTATAGCATTGTGTATAAGTCATGGGGGCAACCAAGTACCGGTAGGCCTGCTTGCCTTAAGGGAAAGGGGCATAGGCGTGCGTACAGGGTGTGCCAGGTGTGCCCAGGCACACCCTAATCACCCTGTGCTGCACAGATTCCCCCTGCTGCTTAGCTGCAGAGAAGGGAAATCTCTGTCCTCAGCCCCTTTCTCTGTCTCAAAAGTGAGATATCTGGGTCTGTTTAGGCCCCTGATATCTCATCAAAGCACCCCAATGGTTCCAAAAAAATGTAAAAAAATGTAAAAAAAAATTGTAAAAAGTAATAAAAAAAATAAGAAAAAGAAACTACTGACAACAGTCCCTGCCCCCTTCTACTGACACCGTCCATTGGCATCCTACTGCCTAAATATATATATATATATATATATATATATATATATATATATATATATACACACATATACATATATATATATATATATATATATATATATCTCACACACACACACGCACGCATGTGTGTTTGAGCTTTGGGGTGCACACCCTAATGTAATAGGCTGCGCACACCTATGGAAAGGGGGCTGCTATAGGTGAAGCACACAGTAGCTAGCTATAGTGTCTGTCCACCTGTTTTAGGATAGACGTGATATTCGTGACACTCCCTGGGTCAGTTGATAGCCTCCCATGGCTTCTAATACAACTTCTACACTTATGACACCCAAATCTATCTCTTTCCCATCACTAATTTACTAACAGAGATATCAGTCTGGCTGTTACATCACTTCCTCAAACTCAATCTATCCAAAACCAAGCTCATAATAGTTCCTCCCCCACATGCCGCTCCCAAACTTCTCTGTCAAGATCAATTGCACAACTATCAACCCATCCACACTTATCAAAGTATTAGTTGTTATCCTGGACTCTGAACTATCCTTTTGGGCTCACATCCAACCACTCTCCAAAGCTAGCTGCCTCAACCTACACAAAATCTCCAAAACCAATGACAACACCTTTCTAACCAATGATACCCCCAATCTTCAAATTCACTTCATGGTCATCTCTTGCCTTAAAGGAGAATACTGGGATGGGTTAAATAACTAGTACATATCACATTAATCACATATCAGCCAATTATTTTTTTCCTACCTTTTTTATGCCCTGTACACACGATCGGTTTGTCTGATGAAAACGAACCAATCGTTTTTTTTTTTTATCAGATATCCGATGAAGCTGACTTTCATCAGTCTTGGCTACACACCATCGGTTAAAAATCTGATCGTGTCCAATGCGTTGACGTAAAACAAAAGGGCGTGCAGAGAAAAATGAAGTTCAATGCTTCCGAGCATGCGTCAACTTTATTCTGAGAATGCATGGATTTTTGATTGATGGATTTCCCCACAGACAATCATTTTTTTCACCATATGGGGCCCACACACGATCGGTTCGTCCGATGAAAATGGTCCATCTGTCTGTTTTCATCAGACGAACCAATCGTGTGTACAGGGCATCAGTTTTTACAGCATGTGCACATGAACTTTCCTTCTGTTTGAAAAAACGGTCCATTTTCAGTTTGAAAAGTTCTCAGTACGCATGAGCTTCACGTTCGATTTGAATGTATGTTCGACTCGAACATTGTCTGTTTGTACGTTCGATGAAATTCGAACAAAAGCGGTCATTCGCGCCAAATTCGAGTGACGCAAAACGGCCCATAATTCACTGCGGCATTGTGCGCTGATGATTGGCCAAGCATGCTGAATGTCCCGCATGCTTGGCCAATCACAGCGCACAAAAAACGAAGAGCCATAATTGGCCAAAGCCTGGGTGGCTTTGGCCAGTTCTGGCTCAGGGCTTTAGCACACGCCCCACACTATATAAGGCCGCCTGCTGGGCGGCCTCGTGTAGTGTGTTTCGGCTTGTTAATGAGAACAGTCAGAGAGACAGAGAGATAGTCTTTTTATATAGCTAGATAGAGCAGGCAGGCTAGTCAATTTAGCTTAATTTACGGTGTGTAGAGAATATATATACATCCCTAGGAGTTGTACATATATTTATACACTGTATAGCTTAGATAGATCAGTTCTTCCTAATTTACTGGCAGGCAGGTGATTGTGCTATTTAAAGACGTTATCACAGGTATAGACACCCAGCAGGTACAATATTTAAAGGAATTTAATTTTAATTTTTTTAATTTAAGCATCATTAAAATCACTGCTCCTGGAGCAGTGATTTTAATAATGTTTAAATAAAAAAAAAAAAAAATGAAAGATTCCTTTAAATATTGTACCTGCTGGGTGTCTATAGTTTGCCTGTGAAAACGTCTTTAAGAACGTCTTGCCCGAGGGAACATGTATCAATGGAAAAAAAGTTTTAAAAGCGGTCGTTTTTTCAGGACTTTTTTCCATTGATACATGTTCCCTCGGGCAAGACCCGGGTTCTTAAAGATGTTTTCACAGGCAAACTATAGACACTCAGCACTGCAGGTACAATATTTAAAGGAATTTTTCATTTTTTTTATTTATTTAAACATTATTAAAATCAATAATGATGCTTAAATAAAATACAATAAAATAAAAAAAAATCCTTTAAATATTGTACCTGCTGGGTGTCTATAGCTTGCCTGTGAAAACGTCTTTGAGAACCCGGCTCTTGCCCGAGGGAACATGTATCAATGGAAAAAAGTTTTAAAAACGGTCACTTTTTCAGAAGTCCTGCTCCTAAAAAAAAGACAGTTTTTTAAACTTTTTTTCCATTGATACATGTTCCCTGGGGCAAGACCCGGGTTCTCAAAGACGTTTTCCAATGTTAGTGTTTTTGAATTCGAACGTTCGAGTCAATGGGGTTCTAAATGTTTGTGCGAACGGTTGGTCAGTTTGACGGTTCTGGTGCGAACCGAACGCGGGTATGTTCGGCTCATCCCTAGTTCTCAGGGGGTGTGAACATCTCCACCAACACACCCCCTGCTTTTGTCCCCATTCCACTAAGAGATGTGGCTGTGCTGATAGTGAGGGGGGAAGAGGGAGGAGGGAGCACTTATGTTCTGTGAAGTCTCAGAAACAATCAGAGGGAGGAGAGCCAACATCAATCAAGCAAAATGACAGGAAAGGGGGTGTATCCAGACTCTATATTCACACCATTGTCTGGATGATGCTGTATAAAAGACTATAGAACCTCCATGTGTATTTATCTCGATTTTAACAGAATGGGGGCACTTCTGAGAGGGCTGGGAGGGTTTATAGATATCAGCAGCTCACATAGAATAGATGTAAGCAAAAAAAGGAAACCCATACTACTCTTTTAACTACTGCAACTCCCTTCTCATTGGCTTATCTTTCCAAAGGCTATTTCTCCTTCAGTCCATCATGAATGTTGCTGTGAACCGTTCAGTGTCTGTTTCTCCTTTCTTCTGCCAATTCCTCCACTGGCTTCCGCTCACCCAACAAACTGAATTCAAAATACGAACAACAACTTACAAATCCACCGACAAACCAGCACTAGCTACATCACTAACCTAGTCTGAAAATATTAACCAAACCGCTCTCTTCCTTCCTCGCAAAACCTCCCGTTCTCTAGCTCCCTTGTCATCTTCCATGCTCCCCTATAACCAGGGCTTTTTTTTCAAACAATAGGTGCTGGAACTCAACCACGAGCCCCCCAAAACCCCTCCTCCACACACATCCTCCAAATCACATCAAATAATGGATGTGGTTGGATTTCACAAACAGTAGGAGGGTATTAAAGGGGTATTAAATACCAGGATTGCATTACATACAGAGTGCAGAGTTCAGGAGGGTTGCACACAGAGTGCAGAGCTGTCATTTGTAAACACAGAAACTGGACATCTGTGTTAACAAGTGATTGTGGTGAGCAGGCACCAAGGAGTCTGATCCAGAGGTGGTGGTTCCACCAAGTTCCCCCTGAAAAAAAGCCCTGCCTATAACACTTCTTCTGAGCCTCTCCCATCCGTCGGAATCGAATGTCCCCTTTATAGTGCCGTCGTACGTGTTGTACGTCACCGTGTTTGAGAACGACGAGATTGTGTCTTGACAGTGTGTACGCAAAGAAAGCTTGACAAGATTCTTGACAAGCCTGACAAGGAACTCGACGAGGAAAACAATGTTTCTTTTACGACAAGTTTCTTGGTTGTGTGTACAATAGATATTGTAGATATTTTAACTGTACTGCCTGCCCTTGTGTTGTAAAGTGCTGCTTACAACATTTGGTGCTATATAAATCCTGTATAATAAAAATACTAATAATAATAATAACAAGTAGTGTAGATCTTTATATTTTATGCATTTTCAGCCAAAAAGATGAATATGAATAAAACAAACGTGACAGCAGTGAATGAACTCTTTTTTCTGGGGTTCCCTGGACTTGGTGGATTCAGATTTCTCCTCTTTATTCTCATATTGTGCGCATTTATTGTGACAGTGTTCCTAGATATTATGATTATTATATTAATATCAACCAGAAAAAGTCTACAATCCCCCATGTACTTGTTTATTTTGAATTTTTTATTTTCTGAGATGTGTTTAGTGTTTGTTATTGTCCCCAATATGTTACGTATCATATGGATGGATGGAGCCACCATATCTGTCACTGGATGCATTTCTCAGAGCTACTTGTTTTTGTCTTCAGGAACTTCTGAATGTTACTTTCTCACAGTAATGTCCTATGACCGATATTTGGCCATATGTAAACCTTTACACTATAATACAATAATGAACCACACCCTTCAACGTTTCCTGGTTATCTTTTGTTGGATGTTAGGTTACATTTTCACTTTAATCACACTAAGTTTGTTGGCTTTGCTCAAGTTCTGTGATCGGTATATTATGGACCATTACTTCTGTGATATTGCTCCCATTATTGACATCGCTTGTTCAGATACTTCTGGTCTGCAAATTGATACATTTGTTCTATCTATCCCTATGGTTGCAATACCATTTCTATTAACTGTTGTAAGTTATGTGTGTATTTGTGTAGCCATCCTTAGGATGCCATCTATGGGCAGCAGGAAGAAAGCTTTCTCTACCTGTAGCACTCACCTCTTGGTGGTCGGAATGTTTTATGGAGCCGTGCTAATAAATTATTTTACTCCAGTAAGAGGACATTCCGTAGCCATCAACAAAACACTACCAGTTATATTTACTGTAGTAACGCCATTGTTCAATCCTATAATATACAGCCTGAGGAACCAGGATATGCATGCTGTCATATTAAGTTATATACGGTGTGGGGGAAATGAACATCCCAACACCTAAAAAATATTATAAGAATTATCACGTGTTGTATGTGGCTCATCGAGTATAGCAATTCCAGCTTGGATCAAACTTTGAAAGGTAAAACTTAATGGGCCAGATTCAGGTAGATGGGCGAATCTTTATGTTGGAGTAACGTTTCTCATTTACGTTACTCCGACGAAACTTTAGGAGCAAGTACTGTTATTCACATAGCACTTGCTCCTAAAGTTGCGGCGGCGTATCGAAAATGAGCCGGCGGAATTAAAATTGGGCGGGTAGGGGGCGTGTATGATTATAACTAGGCGCGATCCCTCGGCGAACGTACTGCGCATGCGTCGACTGTCAGTGCGCATGCTCCAAATTCTGTCAGTGAACGTCAATGACGTCAATCCCCATTCACGGACGTTTAGGATACTCCACTAGGGGGCTGCTTTATCTTTACGCCGCGTATCTCTTACGGAAACGTCGGAAAGTCACTGCGTCGGGCCTGAATACGATCGTGAATTGCCTATTCTCGCTGATTAACATATTCTCGGCGTTAATCAGCGGGAACGCCCCAGCGCCATTTTAAAAATTGCAGTTACGATACGACGGCGAAATACAATTACGCCGCTCGTATAGGAACTCCAACCCCGCGTTTCTTGTTTTCTGACTACAGAAAACAGAAACGCCGGCTCAAAGTGAGAGTTAGGCTGGAGTATCACTGATACTCCAGCCTAACTCTACCTGAATCTGGCCCAATGTGTATATATACACCGATCTGCCACAACATTATGACCACTCACCTAATATTGAGTATGCCCCCTTTTGCTAAAAAAACTCTGACCCATTAAGGTATGGACACCAAAGTAACATCCATATGAATGGCAGGACCCAAGGCTTACTAGTAGAACATTGCCCAAAGCATTACTCTGCCAACGTGCCTTCCTTTACTGCATCCTGGCGCCATCTCTTCATCAGGCAAGTCACGCACCCAGCCATCCACATGATGTAAAAGAAAATGTGATTCATCAGGGCAGGCCACCTTCTTCCATTGCTCCGTAGTCCAGTTCTGATGTTCATGTGACCATTGTAGAAGCTTTTGGCTGTGGACATGGGTCATCATAGTTTTCAAAGCCCCATACACAACAAACTGCGGTGCCAATTTTTTTATGGTTTCACCACATTAACTTCAAGGACAACATGCTCAATTGCTGCCCAATATATCCCACCAATTTTTAGATGCCATTGTAAGGGGATATTCCGTTTACCAGTCAGTAGTCATAATGTTATGACTGATCGGTGTATACTATATATATATATATATATATATATATATATATATATATATATATATATATATATATATATATATATATATATATATATATATATAGTATATACAGTATTTCACAAAAGTGAGTACACCCCTCACATTTTTGTAAATATTTTATTCTATTTTTTTAATATGACAACACTGAATAAATGACACTTTGCTACAATGTAAAGTAGTGAGTGTACAGCTTGTAAGGAGATATTCTCTTTACCTGTCAGTAGTCATAATGTTATGACTGATCGGTGTATAATATATTTATTTATATATATATGTAAATTTGCTGTCCCCTCAAAATAACTCAACATGCAGCCATTAATGTCTAAACCACTGGCAACAAAAGTGAGTACACCACTAAGTGATTGGGTCAAACTAGCAATTTTCCCTCCCCGGTGTAATGTTGACTTGTTAGTGTTACAATGTCTTGGGTGTGAATAGAGAGCAGGTGTGTTAAATTTGGTGTTATCGCTCTCACTCTCTCATACTGGTCACTGGAACTTCAACATGGCACCTCATGGCAAAGAACTCTCTGAGGATCTGAGAAAAAGAATTGTTGCTCTACACAAAGATGGCCTAGGCTAAAATAAGATTGCCAAGATCCTGAAACTGAGCTGCAGCATGGTGGTCAAGACCATACAGTAGTTTAACAAGACAGGTTCCACTCAGAACAGGCCTGGCCATGGTCGACCAAAGAAGTTGAGTGCACGTGCTCAGCGTCATATGCAGAGGTTGTCTTTGGGAAATAGACGTATGAGTGCTGCCAGCATTGCTGCAGAGGTTGAAGGGATGGGGCGTGTCAGTGCTCAGACCATACGCCGCACACTGCATTAAATTGGTCTGCATGGCTATCGTCCCAGAAGGAAGCCTCTTCTAATGATGATGCACAAGAAATCTCGCAAACAGTTTGCTGAAGACAAGCAGACTAAGGACATAGATTACTGGAAACCTTGTCCTGTGGTCTGATGAGACCGAGATAAATGTATTTGATTCAGATGGTGTCAAGCGTTTGTGTCAGCAACCAAGTGAGGAGTATAAAGGCAAGTGTGTGTTGCCTACAGTCAAGCATGGTGGTGGGAGTGTCAAGGTATGGGGCTGCAGGAGTGCTGCCGGAACTGGGGAGCTACAGATCATTGAGGGAACCATGAATGCCAACATGTACTGTGACATACTGAAGCAGAGCATGACCCCCTACCTGGGAGCTGGGCCACAGGGCAGTATTCCAACATGATAACGACCACAAACACACCTTTAAGATGACCACTGCCTTGCTAAAGAAGCTGAGGGTAAAGGTGATGGACTGACCAAGCATGTCTCCAGACATGTCGGACATCCTCAAACAGAAGGTGGAATGGTTGTGTGTTGAGTTATTTTGAGGGAACAGAAAATTGACACTGTTTTACAAGCTGTACACTCACTACTTTACATTGTAGCAAAGTGCAATTTCTTCAGTGTTGTCACATGAAAAGATATAATAAAATATTTTAAAAAAATGTGAGGGGTGTACTCACTTTAGTGAGATACTGTGTGTATATATATATATATATATATATATATATATATATATATATATATATATATATATATATATTTAAGTAAAAACTATTTTTGTTTAATTTGTACATTTACAATAAAAGCATCTCAAAGCTTTAAAAGATGACTTAACCCATCATATTGGAAGAGAACCACCACTGTCTCGATGGATCTCGGTTATGAACGACACTATGAGAATGGAGGAGATGTTGGTGCTAGACAACTACAGTTGTATACAGTACAGTGTACTATGGTCCAACTGGCTCCGCTTCTCTGCCTCAGATACTCTCATGGATATACTATCGACCCCGATGAGACCATCCTAACACGCAACCTAACCAGGAGATGGGTTCAGGCATCTACCCATTGGTCACTCAACCTCCGTTCAACAATTACTTCTACCTATGAATGTCTCCTGCCCTTCCGCTCTTCCATGACTTTCTCTCTTCTCTTTCTCCCTTGTTTCCCCTTCTTTACTTCTTCCCCTCTCTCTCAATTCACATCTAGTTTTATTAGGAACAACAAGACTCTCCAGGCAAACGTACTCCTTGTAACAGGCGACAGTCATCAACCCTAGCACTGTGTTATTTGACAATAGGTGTCCAGCTGTGGGTGATAGCCATTGGGCTGACTTGTTATCTAAGGCCCCTTTCACATTGGGCAGTGGAGGTGCGGTGACGATATAACGGTGCGATTGTTAGCTATACCGTCGTATTTACCGCAATTTTCGGCCGCTAGCGGTGCGGTTTTAACCCCCGCTGGCGGGCAAAAATAGTTAATACCGCCCGCAATGCGCCTCTGTAGAGGCGCATTGCGGGCGGTACTACCGCGGTTTCCTATTGATTTCAATAGGAAGGAGCGGTATAGAAGCCGTATACACCCCGCTCCTATATAGCAGGGCTTTCACATTGAAGCCTGCAGGGCACGATTTTTTCAGATAGTATAGCAGCACTATTTTTAGTGCTGAACCGCCTGAAAACCTGTAAGTGTGAAAGGGGTCTAAGTGTACTTGCGATTGTCACTAGACTGCAACGTCATATGATGTTCATTGTGATATATGTGAAATCGACAATAAACACATTTTCACCCCTAAAAGATGGCTTAATTTTGTGTGAAAAAAACAGCAAATAATAAAAAATATATAATAATTGCTGCACAAGCCATAATGTTATTGAATGTCAATAAAAACTACGGGCCAGATTCACAGAGCCCTTACTTCGGTGTATCTGGCGTTAGACCGGAGTACTTTCAAATTACGCGCGTCGTTTCATTAGTCTGAATCCTCAAACCATGAAACAACAACTTCGGGCTTCAATCAGACTGGCTTACGTGTTCGTACGCCTTCGGATCTACGCTGCAATAAATTTGCGGCCGCTGGGTGGAGTTCCCGTCGTTTTCCGCGTCGGGGTATACAAATGAGCTTTTTCCGACGATCCACAAAGTTACGAGCGTTATTCGCAATCTCTTACGTCATCTGTAGTCATCTTTTTGCCGCGTAAAGTTATTCCAGCTTTTATCTGGTCTAATATTAGACAACCCATGTTAAGTATGGCCGTCGTTCCCACGTCGAATTTCAACATTTGTTTTTATTTTTTACGTAAATCGTCCGGGAATAGGAATGTACGTAAACGACGCTACTCAAACAAAAAATGCGTAACAACGTTATTTCGCGCAATGCACGGCAGGAAATTTCTAAACGGAGCATGCGCAGTTCGATCGCCGCGGGGACGCGTATAATTTAAATGCTTCACGCCCCCTAATCGCGTATTTCGATTCCGCCGCGAGAAATACACTACGCCGCCGTACCTTACGAGCCAAAATCTACTTGAATTTGTCGTAGAACCAGGTAAAATACGGCGGCGTAGTGTATCTCTGATACTCTGCTCCAATGTAATTGTATGTGAATCTGGCCCTACATTTCGTTTTCAATCTGCAGCCATTGTAATTTTCTGAAAAATTCACAGCAATATGGCAAACTGGAGACATTTTGTACATAGTTGGTGTACGGAACACCTCTGGAAATTTCCTGCTTGTGTGATTGGCTCATTGATTTTTTCAGATGTCTGGACTAAAATATAAGTAAGATTTTCGGCATCCCCTGCAACCAAATAATTCCTTTTTGGTGAGACAGTCTCAAAGGGTCAATCAGTGACAGAATTTCAGACACCACATTTTCCTCATTTGAACCATGCAAGTGCAATAGCTGATTGATAATGAAACTCACTCCCATTCAGATTCACTCTGTGCATTGATATAGACAAGCAAACAGCTATTTCTTTATAGCATCAAAAGGTAGGAACCTGCAGTATAATTAGTCATTAACCAAATGTGTGTACAAGGCTTAAGCCCCCAGTGGTAGTGGCTTAATAATACCCTATAACTAAGCCCCAGTGGTAGTGGCTTAAAGTGGTTGTAAACACCTTGGCCCAGATTCACAGAGCAAGGTAAAAAGAGATGAATCTGCGCCACAGACAACTTAAATAAAAAGTGGTGTAATAAAAAGTGATAAAGTTTGAAGTGGCTGCCCCTACATAAAAACCCACCTATGTGGGAGTGAATATTAAGTAAAAAATAGCAGGTAATGGCGCCTACTAGAAATAAAGGGGCAGATTCACGTAGATCGGTGCATTATCATTCCGGCGTAGCGCACCACTTTTCCGTTAGACTTGCGCAATCTAGCCGCGTAATCCGGCGATTCACGTAGCTTTTACGCAAGAGCTTGCGCAAACGTAAGGTTTTTTCCGGAGGCGTAAGGAGGAGTAATACAAATTGGGAGGGACGTGGGCGTGTTACATTGAAATGAGCCGTGACCCCATGCAAATGAAGGGCCGGCCGACTCGCGCATGCGCGCGTGAAGGAAACCATGTCAGCTCCGTTGTGCGCATGCTCACAACTCGGGAGCGGCGCAATCATTGAAATTGGAAATGGACTAGGGCAACGTTGTGAACTACGCAGACAGCATAAATAGACACACACAAACGCCCTTCCATTGCAAAAGTACATCCCTTTGTGTCCCTTCCCATTGAATCAAGTGCTTTTGCTCTGTTGTTCGTTAGAGTGTGTTTTGTAGTTGTGAGATTAGTGTTCTGTGTGATCTAGTGCTTGTTGGTAGTTTTGTGAAAGTGTATTTTGATAAGTGTTTGAGACTGTTTGTTTGATAGATTTCTGAGCGTTTGTTTTCTTGCTTTATTTTTTCATCTGATTTTTTTGTGTGTGTTTCTTGCTGAGTGCTAGTGTGATTTTTGGCTGTTCTTTTTCTCTTTGTGTGTGTTCTTGTCTGATTGGTTGTGCTTGTATTTGTGACAGATTTTTGGTGACTGCTAGTGAGTTTGTTTGGAAGTATGACTGAGAGAAAAAGAAAGCTCAATTTTACTGTGGGGGAAAAAAGAATTCTTGCCCGCGCCATTAGCGACTATGGGCGTTTTCTCCACGGCCCGCAGAGTGCCACCACCACCCCGGCCAGGAGGAGGGAGATCTTGGATATGATCACAGAGCAGGTCAATTCATCGGGGGAGGGGGAGACACGGACCCGCTCTGGGATAGAAAAGAAAATAAATGACCTCCGGCGTGAGGTGAAAAAAAAACTGGCCGCAATAAATGCCCATGCCAGGGGCACAGGAGGGGGCCCACCATGCCGGGTTAGATTTTCAGCGACGGAGCGTGTGGTGGCCCTGACCTTTCACCGGCATGAAGTGGAGGGCCTGCCAGGCTTTGACACAAGTCCGGTCCCCGCGGTGCCAGGTAAGGTTTTTATTTCTCTCAGGTGTGTAGCATGTGTGGGGGAGGGGGTGAAAGGGAATATGTGGCAAGTGTGTGGATCCTCCAACCTGTGAATGTTTTGTGTCATCCACAGCTGTGCAGGAGGGTGCAGGGCCATCTGGACTGACCGCTCCAACCCCAGGACAGCAGCCTAATGAGGCCCCCCCAACAAGGCCAGAGTCCGCAGAGGAGGAACAAGAGGAGGGGGAGGATCATGCGGAGGACGATCATGAGGAGGAGCAGAATCATGAGGAGGAGGAGTCCATGGAAGGCACTGGCCCTTTGGTTTCTGCGGACTCTTCCCCTCTGGCTGCAAGAAGCCTGCCCTCCCTAAGGGTCAGCCCCCCCCCCTCCTCCCCCAACATGGCTCCCCTCACAAGGGCCTCCCCTTCTCCCCGGCCACAACCATCAGCTGGAGCCAGGAGGTCATCACAAAGCACCAGGGGGGCGCCCAATCTCATGCCCGCCTGTCTGAGAAGGAACCTGGCCACCCAGACCCGCCTTCTGAGACAGCTCTGCCAGACTATGGGGCGGGTGGATCAGAGCCTGTCCTCCATTAATGATAGCCTGGGTAACCTGGACTCCCACTCCCGGGCCTCCACAACCTGCCTAAATGACCTGCAAACTACAGCAGCAGGCGTTGGGCAGGATGTGAGGGCCCTTACCCAGGCTATCCAGGGCAACACGGCAACACTTGGTGCTGCCCTGGACAGAATAGCCGTGGCCTTGGAGGGCAGGCCGCCAGGTGGGCAGATCTCAGGGGCTGCTCCTCCTTCCCCGGCTTTTCCCCTCCCCCATGCGTCTCCCCTGAGGGTCCGGGGCCGTGGCCGGGGGCGCCCCAGGCGTGGCTCAGGCAGAGGGCAATAATTTTTTTTTCCCCCTTTTGTTTGTTTTGAAAGCTTTTTGATTTTTGTTCTCTGCTTTTTTTTTTTTTTCTAAGCAATTTTTTTTTCCTATGCATTTTTTGTTTCTATGCATTTTTGTTTGTTTGACTTTTTTGGCATATTTTGGGTTGTGAATGATGTTTGAATGTGGGGGTGACATTCCTGCTGGAAAAGGGGTGTCACCCTCAATTTTGGTGGAGAAGGGTTCCCCAGGACCAGGGAGAAGTGATTCCCAGGTCCGTGTGAATGGTGTATGAATGTACAGTGACATAATTGGAGCCTTGACGTGGCGTTACTGCTCACCAGTCTTGCATGGTGGACTGGTGCCAATCCAATTTGATGAGGATGTGGGGTGTGTGTGCTAGGGACCATAGTGGTGTGCATGCATGCATTCTCATTGTGCCATGATTAATGTGTGTGTTTAACGTGCAAAGATGCCCAATATGAGCTGCCTCCTGACTGCTCTTCCCTCAGAAGACGGGGTATCCTCGGTTAGGGGTTGATTTTCTGGTTGGGGGGTCAGATCATCACGTAGCTCAACCTGCAGGCCCTTCCTCACTGCGAGATTGTGTAGCATGCAACATGCAGCGATGATATGGCACACGAAGTTTGGGGAATACAACAGTGTACCCCCAGACTTATCCAGGCATCGGAAACGTGACTTCAGGAGGCCAAAGGTGCGCTCCACCACTGCACGGGTTTTGATGTGTGCTTCATTGTATCGTTCCTCTCCTGGGGTTTGGGGGTTCCGGATAGGAGTCATGAGATGGGGTCCCAGTGCATATGCAGAGCCACCTGTAAAGGAAAAGACAGGAGAATGTTAGTCATGCATGTGCCACTTCTGTTGTGCATCACGGGAGGGGATAGTCATGCCTGACTCCCATGTCACTCACCAACCAGCCAGGTGTTCCCATACACGTTCTGTTCGAATTCTGTTCGGATGTGGCTTTGATTGTAGATGTAGCTGTCATGGCTGGACCCTGGGTGTTTGGCACGGACGTGCCATATGAGGCCTTGGGCATCAACTATCACCTGTACGTTGATGGAGTGCCAATTCTTCCGATTGCGGTACATGTGCTCGGTCTCATGGGGGGGCTGGAGTGCCACATGTGTGCAATCTATGGCCCCGATGGTGCGTGGGAATCTGGCAATTCGGTAGAAATCTGCCATTACCTTGATTCGAAGCTCCTCAGTGGTGGGTTTGATGATTTGGTTGGCCAAGCGTGTGAGGATTGCAGGGACAACCTGGTGCACACATCTGCTCATGGAGGATTGTGACATCCCAGCCACCACTCCACTTGTACGCTGAAAAGAGCCACTGGCAAGGAAATGGAGTGTTGCCAGTACCTTCACCAGTGGCTGCACTGCATGTGAGCGTTGTGTTGGGCTGGTGATGTCCTCCTGCAAGGTTGTGGTTAATTCCAGGATGGCATGAGGGGGGAATCTGAAGATGCGAAAGACCTCTGAATCATTCATGCCAAACAGGTGTATGCGGGTGCGGTATACCCTCTCCCGTGCCATCCTCCGTGCCCTCCTCCTTCTTTGGTCATCTATATTCACTAGTGCAGCTATGAGCGACGATGCCCCTAGCATGTTGGCAGTCAAATTGTAGTGCAACACGTGTGTGTGGTCTGCTCCTCAGTAACGGTGTTGCTTTATCTGACAATTAGACTTTTTTTCAAAAGTTAGATCAGCCTTTATGTGCTCTAACTTTAGACAGGACATTTTGCAGTTGCGCACATCGCGTAGCCTGCGCAGCAACTGCGTTTTTTTGTGGATCCCCGTAACTCCCTCATTAGCATATTTGACTAGCAAATCAATGGTGTGTCTAGCGCAGTTTTGCGCGAAGGGAAGCGAATGTCTAACTCAATTACGCCGGACCAAAAAACGTAGATTTCTGGCGTATATTGTTTTGTGAATCGCGTCCAACTATACGCACGCGCACATTTAGACTTACGCACGCGCAACAGCAGTTGCGCACGCGTAATCGCTCTGTGAATCTGGGCCAATGTGCATAAAGAAATGTGCAAATATAAATATAAATATAAATGGTGTCTGTCCAAAAAAGTGATGGTCCTAGTCAAAGTATAACATATATGTAACACAAAATAAATTGAATATTAATTGATAATTATGTGATTGAATTAATAAGTATAATAAAAAAAATATTTCATAGAAGTCCAATTCCTAGTGATAAAAATTTCCAAAATAGGTGTTGCAAGATTAGATGATGATAATAATAATAATCCAAAAAAAGTCCAGTTTTATGATATAAAGTGATATGTGCTTCATGCAGGTATAGCCTTCAGTGGATCACTCAGTGCTCTCCCCCAATGGTCCCGCACTCACCGGATCCAACTACCCCTGCAGGGGTAATAGTCTTTCTCAATAAGTCTCCACACTTCAATAAAGTCTGCCTGGTTTCCTCACATGGGGTCTATCCAACCATTCAGCCGCTCATAGAGAAGATAGGGTGAAACGAAAATGCCCAATAGCGTGATACCGTTTTGTAACAAGCAAAATTTATTCTTGACAAACAATGGGTACTCACAATTTACATGCAGTTAAAAAGCCTTTAGAAAATATGTGCTGTAGCTCTAAGGAATGTTCGCTCGATCGGTTTCGTCGTTCTGACGTCATCTGGCTCCAGATGACGTCAGAACGACGAAACCGGTCGAGCGAACGTTTCTTAGAGCTACAGCACATATTTTCTAAAGGCTTTTTAAATGCATGTAAATTGTGAGTACCCATTGTTTGTCAAGAATAAATTTTGCTTGTTACAAAACGGTATCACGCTATTGGGCATTTTCGTTTCACCCTATCTTCTCTATGAGCGGCTGAATGGTTGGATAGACCCCATGTGAGGAAACCAGGCAGACTTTATTGAAGTGTGGAGACTTATTGAGAAAGCCTATTACCCCTGCAGGGGTAGTTGGATCCGGTGAGTGCGGGACCATTGGGGGAGAGCACTGAGTGATCCACTGAAGGCTATACCTGCATGAAGCACATATCACTTTATATCATAAAACTGGACTTTTTTTTGGATTATTATTATTATCATCATCTAATCTTGCAACACCTATTTTGGAAATTTTTATCACTAGGAATTGGACTTCTATGAAATATTTTTTTTATTATACTTATTAATTCAATCACATAATTATCAATTAATATTCAATTTATTTTGTGTTACATATATGTTATACTTTGACTAGGACCAGCACTTTTTTGGACAGACACCATTTATATTTATATTTATATTTGCACATTTCTTTATGCACTTTATTTCTAGTAGGCGCCATTACCTGCTATTTTTTACTTCAGATTCACAGAGCGATTACGCCTGCGCAACAGGAGATGCGTGTGCGTAAGTCGAAATGTGCGCATGCGTTTCGATGCACGGCATCCCCAGAACGAGATACGCAAAAAATCTATTTTTTTTTGTCCCGCGTAATTTCGTTAGACTGGCGCATCCGTCCGCGCAAAAGTGCGCTAGATAGACCATTGATTTGCTAGTCAAATATGCTAATGAGGGACTTACGGGGATCCACAAAAGAACTTGGGGCAGCGCAGGCGACGCAGTGTGCGCAGCAGCAAAATGTCCTGTCTAAAATTAGAGCATATAAAAGCTGGTCTAAAAAGAGAAAAAAAGTCTACATGTTAGATAAAGCAACACTGTTAGTGAGGAGCTCAGCAGTCACACGTGTTGCACAACAATCTGTATGCCAACATGCCAGGGGCATCGTCGCACATAGCTATACTCCTGACTTTAGATGAACAAAGAAGGAGGAGGGCACGAAGGAGGGCATGGAGGATGGCACGGGAGGATATACTGCACCCGCATAGACCTGTTTGGCATGAGTTATTCTGAGGTGTATCGAATCTTCAGATTCACCCCTCATGTCATCCTGGAATTAACCACAACCCTGCAGGAGGACATCACCAGCCCAACACACCACTCACATGCAGTGCAGCCACTGGTCAAGGTCATGGCAACACTCCATGTCCTTGCCAGTGGCTCTTTTCAGCGTACAAGTGGAGTGGTGGCTGGGATGTCACAATACTCCATGAGCAGATGTGTGCACCAGGTTGTCCCAGCAATCCTCAGACGCATGGCCAACCAAATCATCAAACCAACCACTGAGGACCTGCGGCTGAAGGCAATAACAGATTTCTACAGAATTGCCAGATTCCCACGCACCGTGGGGGCCATTGATTGCATACATGTGGCACTCCAGCCCCCCCAGGAGACAGAGCACATGTACCGCAATCGGAAGCATTGGCATTCCATCAACGTACAGGTGATAGTCGATGCCCAAGGACTCATATGGCACGTCCGTGCCAAACACCCAGGGTCCAGCCATGACAGCTACATATACAATCAATGCCACATCCGAATGGAATTCGATCAGAACGTGTATGGGGACACCTGGCTGGTTGGTGAGTGACATGGGAGTCAGGAATGACTATCCACTCCCATGATGCACACATCACAAGGGGCACATGCATGACTAACATCCTCCTGTCTTTTCCCTTACAGGTGACTCTGCATATCCACTTACACAAAAAATCACTGGCGCTAAATGTGGATACAGATAACCCTGATATAGTTTGTATGTGAGGTATAGGGTGGATAGTCCAGAGCTGCAGGATTTACAGTACCCGGCAGTACCCAACACACAGAAAAAACTTCAAAACAAATCAGCGCTCATGGATATCTAAAAGTCCAATAAAAAATATGTCAAAAAGGAAAGGATTGGTAAAAAATCCATTTAATAAAAATTCTACAGTTATAAGGAAATACTTTCCAGATAGTTCGGTGTGCAGTTAACTGCAAGACTGTAGGGCTTAGATTGCCATACACAAGTGTGCAAATGTGGTAAGTTACACCGACAGTCACTTCTTAATTCATGGGTTTAAACATTCTGGGTTTAGTACACATGCCATCGTATGGAGAAAAATGTCAACAGTACCTTTGGGACAGGTGGCAAGCTTGTGGTGTTGTGAAAAATGGTCATCCAATCTATGGTAGGTGCCTGGCCTCAGGCAATCCACATTACCGGCGTGTCACTGCAGGGCAGAGAAGACGGAACCGTCCGACAAATCCTGCAGCCGGGGACACAGCGCAATGAGGTCTGGAGAGGCGTGTGCTTGTTCCGTTCGATCGCGTTGACGTCACACGTCTGAGACGCCGCTCGACGTTCAGAACCGAAGAGCAGGGATGAAAAAGCGCTAGGAAGCGCGAAACGCGTCGTCAAGGCTCTTAAAAACATACTATTCCCTTTATTCTGGTCCTCTGATTCATGAGGATTCCTAAACTTCCATTTTTGCAGCTACAGAGCTTTTATATTTTATATAATGGGGATCACTTCTCCCTGGTCCTGGGGAACCCTTCTCCACCAAAATTGAGGGTGACACCCCTTTTCCGGCAGGAATGTCACCCCCACATTCAAACAGCATTCACAACCCGGCTCCTCAGGGGAGACTCATGGGGGAGGGGTAAAACCAGATAAGGAGGAGCAGCCCCTGATCTCTGCCCACCTGGCGGCCTGCCCTCCAAGGCCACGGCTATTCTGTCCAGGGCAGCACCAAGTGTTGCTGTGTTGGCCTGGATAGCCAGGGTAAGGGCCCTCACATCCTGCCCAATGCCTGCTGATGTAGTCTGCAGGTCATTTAGGCAGGTTGTGAAAGCCCGGGAGTGGCAGTCCAGGTTCCCCAGCGTATCCTTGATGGAGGACAGGCTCTCCTCCATCCGCACCAAAGTCTGGCTGACCTGTCCCAGATGGCGGGTCTGAAGGGCCTGGTCCCTTCTCAGAGTGGCGGGCAGGAGATCGGCCAACCCCCTGGTGTTCTGGGATGAAATCCTGCCTCCAGCTGATGCTTGTGGCCGGGGAGAAGGGGAGGCCCTTGGGAGGGGAGCCATGTTGGGGGAGGAGGGGGGGGGGGCTCCCCCTTAGGGAGGGCTGCCTGGTGCCAGCCAGAGGGGAAGAGTCCTCAAAAACCAAACGTCCAGTGCCTGACATGGACTCCTCCTCCTCATGATTCTCCTCCTTCTCATGATTCTCCTCCTCCTCTTGAACCTCCTCCGCGGACTCCGGCCTTGTTGGGGGGGCCTCATTAGGCTGCTGTCCTGGGGATGGTGCGGTCAGATGGCCCTGCACCCTCCTGCACATCTGTGGATGACACAAAACATTCACAGGTTGGAGGATCCACACACTTGCCACATATTCCCTTTCACCCCCTCCCCCACACATGCTACACACCTGATATTAAAAAAAATACTTACCTGGCACCACGGGCTCCGGACTTGAGTCAAAGCCGGGCAGGCCCTCCACTTCATGCCGATGAAAGGTCAGGGCCACCGCACGCTCTTCCGCTGTCAGCCTAATACGGCATGGTGGGCCCCCTCCTGTGCCCCTGGCATGGGCATGCATTCTGGCCAGCTTCTGTTTGACCAGACGCCGGAGGTCATTGATTTTTTTGTCAATCCCAGACCGGGTCCGTGTCTCCCCCTCCCCCGCTAAATTGACCTGCTCAGTGATCATATCCAAAATCTCCCTCCTCCTGGCCGGGGTGGTGTTGGCACTGTCTGGGCCGTGGAGGAAACGCCCATAATCGCTAATGGCCCGGGCAAGAATTATTTTTTCCCCCAAAGTAAAATTGAGCTTTCGCTTTCTCTCTGTCATACTTCCAAAAAAACTCACTCCCAGTCAACAAAAATCACTCACAAAAACAAGCACAACCAATCAAGCAAAAACACACACAAAGAGAAAACTAACACCCAAAAAATCACACAAGCACTCAGCAAGAAACAGTCACAAAAACAAACAGCAAAAAAACAGCAAGAAAACAAACGAACAGAAATATATCAATCAAACAAACAGTCTCTCAAACACTTATCAAAAAACACTTTCAAAGATCTACTAACAAACACTTGATCACACGAACACTAATCTGACAACTACAAAACACACCGCAACTAACAACGGGACAAAAGCACTTGGTTAAATGGGAAGGGACAAAGGGATGTACTTTTGCAATGGAAGTGCGTTTGTGTCTGTCTATTTATGCTGTCTGCGTAGTTCACAACGTTGCCCTAGTCCATTTCCAATTTCACTGATTGTGCCGCTCCCGAGTTGTGAGCATGCGCACAGCGGAGCTGACCATGGTCTCCTTCAAGCGTGCATGCGCGAGCCGGCCGGCCCTTCATTTGCATGGGGTCACGGCTCATTTCAATGTAACACGCCCACGTCCTTCCCAATTTGTATTACTCCGCCTTACGCCTCTGAAAAAACGTTACGCATGCGCAATTTTCTGCGCAAAAGCTACGAGAATAGGGTGATTACGCGGCAAAATTGCACAAGTCTAACGTAAGGGGGTGCGCTACGCCGGTCCAATAATGCGCAGATGTACCTGAATCTGGCCCCTTTTTTTTACTTTATGCTACAGGTAAGCCTATATTTAAGTGGTTGTAAACCCTTACAGACCACTTTAAACTACAGGTAAGCCTAGATTAAGGCTTCACCTGCCATTGCAACAAATATCTCCTAGGAGATATTTGCAGAAAAGACTGCACCGATGGCACAGGTGCACTGAGCATGCCATTAGTGACGGCTCCCGTGCACATGCGAGGGAGTGACTTTATTGTGGCTCCGGCGAATTACAGTGTCGAAGCCACGATACACAGAAGTCACTTGGGTATTATGGTGGTGGAGGAGGAGAGGAACGAGAGTCACTTCAGGGACTTCGATCTCAGGTAAGTAATTCGTAATGACCTAGTATGCTAGCTCATTATGCCTTTCTCTTGTATTTTTTTTTTTAAATAAATGTTCTTTTGCTTCCTGTCATCGGTAGCAGTGATCCCTGTCACTTGTAGCCCAGCCCTCACACAGTTATAATCACTCCCTAGGACACACTTAACCTCTTGATCGCCCCCTAGCATTCAACCCCTTCCCTGCCAGTGTCAATTTCACAGTAATGAGTGCATTTTTATAGCACTGATTGCTGTATAAATGACAATGGGTCCAAAATAGCGTCAACAAGGTCTAATGTGTCCGCCATAATGTCACAGTCATGATAAAAATCGCAGATCGCCGCCATTACTAATGAAAAAAAAAATTAAAATAAAAATGCCATAAAACTACCCCCTATTTTGTAGACTAAGGCCCAGATTCACAAATTACTTACGCCGATGTAAGTGCAAATGTGCGCCGGCGTATGTGTGCGCCAGAGTCACAAACCAATATACGCCTGTGATCAGCACTGTCATTGGAAGTCCCCTCCTTCAACTTCTATTCTCTGAACTACACCTGGCGCCTCCCTCTGAGTTCACAGGAGCCGGAATTACAGAGGAGACATTGGTTATAAACGCGTGCTGACAGAATTGATTGTCAGTTTGCATTGAGAACCACACTGGAAACAACATTGAGCACTATACATCTGCCACGATGTTGATGTGTGGTAGAACCCCTGGGGATCACCAACATTTTCTTGTGGACCATCCAATAGAATATAGAGAATAGACAGCAATAGAACTACAGATCAATGGAAAGAATAATCATTGGAGAATAAAAAATATAAGCAAAAGAAATAGTGTACCAGGTGGTGGAGGGGAGGAGAGTGGAAAGAAATGGGGGTACCAGCAAGATCCGGTTCAACTTGTCAAGAGTTGTTTGAACTCTTTAGAGAATGATTACTTATTCCATTAGAATTGTTTTTCACCACCTTTGGGAAAACTTCTCAGTTCAGTGGTGGACTTCTAGTTTGCAGAAATGCATGAGTGGGCAGCAGTGGTGGCTGGTGTTTAAATTTTTTTATTGGGGGGGGGGGGCGCAAGCAAACGAAAAAAACACATCAATTGCAGCCTCACTGTGCCCATCAATTGTCGCCACTGTGCCATCAATTGTCGTCACTGTGCCATCAAACACAGGCACTGTGCCCATCAATTGTCGCCACTGTGCCCATTCAACGCAGCCACTGTGCCATCAATTGTCACCACTGTGCCATCAATTGTCGTCACTGTGCCATCAAACACAGGCACTGTGCCCATCAATTGTCGCCACTGTGCCCATCAAACGCAGCCACTGTGCCATCAATTGTCACCACTGTGCCCATCAATTGTCGCCACTGTGCCATCAATTGTCCCCACTGTGCCCATCAATTGCCGCTAGTTTTCCCCCATTAAATACTGCCAGTTTGCCCCATAAAATGCCGCCAGTTTGCCCTGTAAAATGCCATCAGATTGTCCCATCAAATACCGCTAGTTTGCCCCCCCGCCCGGCACTTACCTTTCTAGGGTCAGCCATCCTCCTCCACGCTCCCTCGATGTCTTCTCCCGCCCTGGATGTTGCTTCAGCCAATCAGGTGACTGGTAACCAGACCCGGTGAACCTGATTGGCTGGGACATGTGTCAGTGTTAACCAGGGAACACAAACCCTGTGCACACTCTGATTAACCATTTGGAAGCTGATTAGAGCCCACAGGCTGCTGGCTCTAATAGACACTTCCAAAACACACCCACCGCTGTTATTCAGATGGCCGGTGCTCAACAGAGGGCCGGCCACCTGAATAATGGGTATCAGCGGCAACAATACATAGATTCATGCAATGCGTGAATCTATGTATTGTTGAGTGACAGGTCCACGAGAGAGGGGGCGGCGCTCCTGCACCCATTATGAACACACTGCCACTAGTGGGCAGCATTGAGTAAATTACACATTATGGACTGTTTTTAACAGTGGTCAACAACCCTGTCGTCAGGACCCACTAATTTATCTGCCACTGGAAGAATTTAACAAATCTCTCAAGCCTTGTACACATTACCGTTTTTCACGTCGGAAAAAACTGCCATGAGAGCTTTTGGCCGGGAAAACCGGCCGTGTGTATGCTCCATCGCAGTTTTCCGTCAGGAAAACTGCCGGAAAAAAAAGAGAACCAGCTCTCTTTTTTCCCGCTGGGATTCCCGGCGATTTTTATCCAGGCAGTTTTCCATATGGGAAACACTGCGGTGGAGCATACACATGGCCGAGATTCCCGACCAAAGCTCTCATGGTAGTTTTCCTGTCCGAAAACCCGGTCATGTTAAGGGGGAAAAATTACCGAGCAGGTTTTTCCCTCGGGTTTCCCAGTGGACTTTTTACCACTGGGCAGGTATGTACTGTCCATAGGGACTACAGGGATTTTCCTGGTGGGCCAGTGGCTCAGTAGGCTGGTTTCAGTGACAGCCGGTCAAAGTAATGACTGCGCAGCTCGCCCTCCACTTCATGCAGTGATGTGAGAAGGATGAGAAAAATACAGAGGAGAATAAGTGAAGTATTAAAAGAAGTGAGTTGGAGTCCTTATGCTACATATGTTTTTTGCACAATTGCGTATAGTTTATATACTGTTTTTGTGCTTGTTTGCAAACTTAAAGTGGGCCCGTCTGGATGAAGTCCAGGGCCAATTTTTGGTCTCAGTCCAGCCCTGCCGCTGGGCATCCCGTACATGTGTACGAGGCTTCACTGGATGGACCAAATAGAGCTACTTGTTTGTGCCTTTAAATACCGTATTTATCGGGCTATTGCACGCACCGGCGTATAGCGCGCACCCCCAAACTAGAAGGGAAATTTCAAGAAAAAAAAGAAAATACTTACAGTTTGAATGCCCCTCGTTGGTGTCTTGGCCTTGTCCGGTCCGGCGTCCGTCTGCGGCCCTGGTGGTGTCCTCCCCGCTTATCCCACGCTGTTTTTGAGCTGATCCCCGCTTCCCATGCGCTGTGTTTGAACGCCGCGACAACATTTATGGAGCGCAGTACACTCGGGCACGCTCGGCCACGCTCGGCTCCTCTCGCATAAAGGCTAGGAGGCATCAAAGTGCGTGCCCGCAAATGGAGCCGAGCATGGCCGAGCGTGCCCGAGTGTACCTGAGTTTACTGAGCTCGGTATATGTCGGCGGCGGCGTTCAAAC
The DNA here is from genome assembly GCA_029574335.1 of Rana kukunoris. Taxonomy (NCBI): domain Eukaryota; kingdom Metazoa; phylum Chordata; class Amphibia; order Anura; family Ranidae; genus Rana; species Rana kukunoris. The sequence continues at coordinate 526,387,852 of CM056051.1, forward strand.
ACAGCGCAGGAAGAGGGGAAAGGCGTGTATCGCGCACCCACGATTTCCCCCTGATTTTAAGTAAAATAAATAAATAAAGATAATAAAGATAAATACGGTACTGAATAAATTGTGACTTTGGTGTGTTTTTAGTGATTGTAGGCACAGTATATTCAAGTAATAAAGCTCTACAGCAGCTTCCCAGAGGAAATTAAAAAAATATTAAACGTATTTGATTACATGAAAGTTGTAGATTCTCCAAAGACTATAAATTGCACACCAGGGATAAGTAATCATTATTGTTACGAATAAAGCAGGAATATATAAAAGGTTTGTGAACATTAACATTTTAGAGCAACAGAAAATAATAAAGCAAACAATGCTTGTTATTTTTTATAAATTTATATTTTATTTCTTTTTAACCCAGAACATTTTTTATCATTGTCCCCAAGTCAGTTTTTTCAGACATTCCATGAGTTTTTATAGTTCTACTATCAGTGCAAATGATGCTTGGGACATATATTTTTCTATGTTTTTCATTTTTTTTTCTTTGTAACCAAAATCATTTTTTATTATAGTCCCCAGGTAAAAACATTTGTTTTCATTTTGTTATACAGACATTTAATAAGCTGCTACAAGTTCTACCTCTTGCTATTGTCAGTATTGTTAATTTGATTTTATGTACTATGAATTGTTAGTGGAAAAAGGGTAATTTTGTTGCGATTTGCATTTTTTTGGCTAATTTGTTGTTGGGCAGATTAAAAAAAACACAAATTGCCGCAAAAACGCATTATTACATGCTTTTCTGCAGTTTCTTCATTGAAGTATATTGAACCAAAAAACAAAATAGCACCGTTTTGCTTTAAAAAAAAGTTCTTGCCCTTTCCAAATACGCAGCAGCTGAAAAAAACATGGATGTGAATGTGTCCCATAGAAAACCATGTAAATGAACTGTAGTATTTCTGCTAAAAGCACCAAAAAAAAGAGGTGTAAACCAAGCCTGCGGTGTTTAGTAACATGATGGGGTTAAAAAAAAAAAATTGTACAAAAAGAGCAAATAATCGCTACAGTAAGGGGTTATTTTTTTTTACTGTGGGAGAGTTAGAATAATATTTACAGTAGAGATTTGCTCTTTTTGTACTATAAAGGGCTAATTTTATTTTTTTCAACCCCATTATGTTACTGGCTGATTAATTGATCATGAAAATAGTAATCGATTAATTTCATAATCGATTAGTTGTTGATTAATCAATTCGGCCCTGTGACAGAACCCGCTGTCACTGTGTGTTTTGGAAGGGACTGTGTGCTGGCCTCTTACCCACAGATTATGGTCCAGAAGAGACTGGAGACCTGGGGACAAGCTGGCATTGAGATAATGTAATGTAATGCTACATACCTTCTCCCCATCACCCCCCCCTTGTTGCTGTGTCTAATTGTGTTGGTAAATGGCACATAGACAATGGTCTGGATGGGAGACATCTCTCCGCAGGGGATGTGTATTGAGAGGCTGCCTGCTTACCATAATCCCTTTATGTTTATCTGTAGTCTGTTTCAATGTACAAGTGTTCAGTTCCCATTGGTTGTTCCGTGTCCCCTTACCCCCTCCCCTCTATGACAAAGCTAAGGTGAGTGTCTCTAACTGTGTATAAAAGTGTATGTCTTGTATTTAATAAACAGTTTATGCTCTGCATGTTTAACCCTCAACACCTGTGTGAATTGTCTCATGGTTGAGGGGTTAAGGGCTGGTTATGTTGAATCTGCAGGCTGCGGGTGCGCTTGGAGGACAGGAGACACAGGTCTGGCGGATGTGCCCACCTGTGGTATCTGAGATCTGTCACAGGCCCTAGTAAGATTTATATTACAATGCACGATCAGTGCCATCTTATATAACTATATAATTCACGTACTGTTTTAAAAGCAATTTTTTTAAGGTTATTAACCGATTAATCGATTAATCAAAACAAATATCGGCCAACTAATCAATTATGAAACTAGTCGTTAGTTGAAGCCCTAAATCTTACTTAAGGTGTGTCCTGATTTTTTTAGTTATGGCGGGGCTGCTTTTTTTTTATTCTTTTGGCTTAAATAGTGTTTTTTTTATATATATATACTAATAGTATCAGATGTAGGTAGTATTTTTTTTCTGATTGCAAGTCAAGTTTAAACCTTGAGTTTTACTCAATAAAGAATGTTTAATCTTACGAGTTAATTTTGAATTTCAGTAACTCATAAAAATTTATTATACTATGCTCTAATAAAGTCATGCCTTTATGAAATGCAATGTGTTGATAAAAAAAGATATAAGATTGCGTGATTTTTATCACAGATTTTCTTATGATTTTGCCGCAGCGGCCAGTTCATAAGGGGCTGCCCCCTAATCTCCATGTGCCGCCTACTAATCTCCATGCGGGTGCCAGACTCATTTGATTCTATGAGTTGTTTTTTTTGAAGCACATGATTAGAACCTGATGCTCTAATTGGCTTCAAAAAGGTTGGGCTTGGGGCTCAGAGCACTGCGTCCCTGAACCAACCCACCCACTTGTTACATTAGCGAATCAATATTCACTATTGTCTCCCGTCTTCTCCTCCCAGCCGCCAATCAGGACAGGAGACAGAATTTAAGACCAGATTAGCCAGGAGGAGGAGTCGGGGTAGCCACAACTTGGATGGTGTAAGTGTGGACTTGTCGGGGGGATTGTTTGCCTCCCCCCAAAAAAAATGGAGCATCTGGTGTGCCTCTGTGTGAAAAAAATGTCATGTATTGAAAATATCTAGCCCTCCTGACGACCCTTATGATCCATGAAAAGATGTCTAGTGTCCTCCACAACTCTCATGCTAAATTCCTTAAGGTATGGGCCCCGTGGTGGTCCTATACACTCCCTAGTTTGCACCCGTCTAGTCTAGGGCTCTAAATTTAATTAACCTCACTTCCAGCCTTTCTTATTCTTTACTCCTTCTTTGTTTCTGGGCTTTTTGCTCGCTGTTCTGTTCTATTCCTCCCCTCCCTCCCCCTCTGTTGTGCATGTTTTCTGTTTTTGTGTTTGTTTGTTTTTTGTTTTTGTTATTTGTTTTTTCATAATTTTTTCGTTTTTTTAAACGATTATATATTTTATTTATTTACTTATTTTCTTCCCCGTTTTACGGACAATTCCGCCCCCCCCCCTTATCTGCCTTGGCCCCTGTGTCTCAAGGCTCAGGCATAACACACTGACCCCTGGCCCTGGCTGAAGGGACAGTGGTAGTTTATAATTAGTACCCTTATGTACCCTTAGTACCCTTGTGTCCCATGTAACGAAACTAGTCAGGGCAGAATTAAGTCAAGTAGTCTGAACACCAGTCGGCATCAGTGATCTCCCCCCCCCTCGCAGCTAGACCAGCAGAGAGTGTTTGGAGATGCGGATAACCTGACGAGGACATTTGTGAGATATGCCAATTCAAAGTTTTACTACATGTGAGTGCACTGATTGATGTTTTATTTGGGTGATTAAAAAGTTTAAAACGAGATCACACTATGTGTCTGTTCTCTACCTCTTTTTATGATTGAACCTTGAACAACACAGTGAAGTTGATCGATTGCAAGATAACACCAGTGAGACGCTGATTTACACATGCTTTAGGGTAAGAGGATACTCAAGAGGGGGTCTTCTCTGCACACAACACCCTCTGCCTTTTATGAGCACACACGTGGAGCGGTGTTTTTCTAAATCTTGGGCTTAAAGTGGAGGTTCACCCAAAAATCAACTTTCTGACATTAGATCCAGCATACTGCTAACATCTGCAGTATGCTGTGTTTTTTTTTTTTTTTGTACTTATCGTTTTATGAGCCGTTGTTATCCGGCTCCGAGCGGGGAATCCTGCGGGGAATGGGCATTCCTAAGCCAAGAGATGTTGATTGACGGGCTGCTAAGGCGTGTCACGCCTTCCGAAAATACCCGAAGTGACACTCGGGTATTTTCGGATCTGAATAAAGATCTTTTTGCTTCTGAAGCCCCGTACACACAGCCGAGGTTCTCGTCAGAAACCAGCGAGAACCTCGCTGGGATCCTCATTCTGCCGAGAACCTCGGCTGTGTGTACGGATTCGCCGAGCCCAGCCCGTCGGGAAACCCGTCGAGCAAATAGCGAGCAGGTTCTCTATTTGCTCGACAGCCCGTCGGCATGAATGGCTGGTCGCCTTTCCCGACGGGCTGGTCGCCGAATCTGACGGTCGGCTGAGAACCTCGACGGGCGGAACGATGTGTTCCGCCCGTCGAGGTTTTCGGCGGTGTGTACTGGGCCTCAGTGTTTACATCAAAGACTGACACTTTTTTCATATGTACACTTTGTTAACCCAGGACATTATCCATTATCTGTTTCAAATCAGAAGTTTGTTTATGTCCAGCGCTACCTGGTCACATTTAATACATTTCTGCTGTTTTGTTTCATGATTTACCCAGCTAGTGAAGTTTGTTACTGGTCCGTGTACCAAGTGTAATGGTAGCAGCTGCAGCCAATTAGAGTGGCTAGTTTGGATTTTGGCTGACTGCAATCTTCTATTAGTTTCTTTCCCTATAAGCGCTTGTATTGTGTTTAAATGTGGGGGGTTTATTTAATCAGAACATTTTTTATATATATTTTATCATGCACTTTTATGTGTACTTATGTGTCATGTCTATATCCCCTGCGTGGGAACTTGTTGTCTGTTTTCTAGGGCTGTTACTGATTACAATTTTCGTGTTCGATTAATCAATTTTTTTTAAATCGGTTAATCTACTAATTATAACGCACACACAGATCCAACTACTTTTAGCTGATCTCCTTGCATTGCAACTCTGCATTAGTCAGTGGTTAATGTGGTATACACTATATACAATCACCCGACACTAGTTAATTTCCACAATCCATGGCTTAACTTCACAGTTCACACAAATATGTTTTAAATTCAAATTGTAGTAATTTTTTCTTATTAAACTTTAAGAAAAACGTAGAAAGTTACTTTAACTTTAATTATAAAACAGCAGGGTAAGTCTCACTGTCCAGGCTGTCCAGTGACGTCAAGAATTTTGATTGATTTAAAGAATTTTGATCGATCAAAAGAATTAAAGATTAATCAAGGAATTAATCTTTAATTTCCTCAGCCCTACTGTTTTCCCTTTTTTTATATTTCAATAAAAATATTGTACCAGATAATATCTAGCCCTAGGCATGTCACAAACCCATCCTCACATAAAAATAAAACCTTTGTGGTCCTTTGTTAAGGCGTGTACACACGATCAGAAAATCATACAAAAAATATGGTTTTCAAGGCAATCGTCCTATAATCTGATTACACAACTTTCGTCCAAAATGATCCAAAGGGACAAATACGAAAAAATGTCTTTGTACGATACCAGATCGTACGAATTACGTTTAACCACTTCAAGAACAGGCCTATTTCTGACATTTGTTTTTTACAAGTTAAAGTCTGTATTTTTTTTTCTAGAAAATTACTTATCAGCCACCATAGAGAATAAAATGGTGTTCATTGCAATATTTTATGTCACACTGAGGTCTTTCAAGTGCATTTTTTTTGGAAAAAAATACACTTATAGAAATAAAAAAAAAGCTAAGTTAGCCCAATTTGTTTGTATAATGTGATAGATGATGTTATGCCAAGTAAATAGATGGGTGGACATTCGCTTCCACTGCTTGTAATAATAGCCAAGTGGCTGCTTAGCCACATTGGTTGTTATTACAAGAGAGCCAACCGTCCACTTTAAAAAAAACATTACCACTTACCAGGGAGATGCCTGCAGCTACAACCAATTTCAGCAAAATGATGTACAGGTAAGTGATTTTGCGGGAAGTGGTTAATCAGTACAGTTATGCCCCGTACACATGATCGTTTTTTCTGTCGGAATAAACTCTGACATTTTTTTTCCGACAGAATGAACTCCGACTGGTTTTTCCGACGGAATTCCGCGCAAGTTGTCTTGCATCCACACAGACACGCCAAATTCCGTCCATCTGAAATGCGGTAACGTACAACCCTAGAAAAAGGTAGTTTAATGCTTCCGAGCATGCGTCAACTTGTTTCCCAGCATGCTGTGTTTTTTTCTCTGTTGGAGTTCCATACAGACGAATGGAATTTCCAAATTGTTCTCTTTCTAATTCCGGAAAAAGCCTGATGGGGCATACACATGGTCGGAATATCCGATAAATAAAATCCATCTGATTTTTTCATCGGAAACTCCAGTCGTGTATACAAGGCATTTTCCTCCGCAAATAACACACAAATTGATTACAATACATTACATCAATTTTTAATCTGCTGTATGAGAATTTTTATACTTTAGTAACCTCTTCATTTCCAATATGGCGACTGGCGAAGTAGTTGGGTGGTAACACTACACATCTCATCCTAATCAAGAAGTCTTGAGAATTCAGTCCAGCCTACAGCATATGATATATTAGGAATTTCAAAATCAACATTTGGAGAAAATAGAGAACAAGCAGTGCAGATCTTTGTTTTTTACTTTCTTTTCAGCCACAAAGATGAATGTGGATAATGAAAATGTGACAACGGTAAATCATTTCTTTTTGCTGGGGTTCCCTGGACTTGGTAGATTCCGTTTTTATCTCTTCATTCTCATATTGTGTGCATGCACCGTGGCAGTGTTCCTCGATATTATGATTATTATATTAGTGTCATCCAGAAAAAGTCTACAGTCACCCATGTACTTGTTCCTCAGAAATTTCTTATTTTCAGAAATGTGTTCAGTGGCTGTTATTGTCCCCAATATGTTACGTATCATATGGATGGATGGAGCCACCATGTCTGTCCCTGAATGCATTGCTCAGAGCTACTTGTTTGTGTCCTCGGGGACTTCTGAATGTTATCTTCTCACCGTAATGTCCTATGACCGATACTTGGCCATATGTAAACCTTTACACTATAACACAATAATGAACCACACCCTTCAACAATTCCTGGTCATCTTTTGTTGGATGTTAGGTTTTCTTCTGACATTGATCACACTTGGTTTTTTGGCTTTGCTCAAGTTCTGTGATCGTTATATTATTGACCATTACTTCTGTGATATTGCTCCTTTCATTGACATTGCTTGTTCAGATACTTCTGGTCTACAAATTGATACATTTGTTCTATCTGTTCCCATGGTTGCAATACCATTTCTATTAACTGTTGTAAGTTATGTGTGTATTTGTGTAGCCATCCTTAGAATGTCGTCTATCGGCAGCAGGAAGAAAGCCTTCTCTACCTGTAGCACTCACCTCTTGGTGGTGAGTTTGTTTTTTGGATCTGGGTTAATAAATTATTTTACCCCAGTGAACGGACATTCTGTATCCATCAACAAAATGTTATCGATTATATTTACTGTAGTAACACCTTTATTCAGTCCCATAATATACAGCCTGAGGAACCAGGATATGCATGCTGTCATCTTCAGTTATATACAGTCTTGGAAATGAAGATCCCAACACTTAGAAATATTTTTAGGATTATCATAATACATTGGTCCTGAAATACACAATTTACATCTTGGAACAAACTTTGAGAGGTAAACAAGTAAATGTAAAACTATTTATGTCCAGTCTGTATATTTTCATTTACAATAGAAGCATTGCAAAAGCTTAAAGTGATTGTAAAATCAAATTTTTTCTATAAAAATAACATTTTTTTTATACTTTATTCACTGCACAGAGCAGTCCAGATCCTCCTCTTCTCGGGTCCCTCTTCGCTGCTCCTGGCCCCTCCCTCCAGTTGAGTGCTCCCACAGTCAGTAGACACACATAGTACAACTCGACCGTGTCCCCTGCTTTCTGCTCACTGGATTTAACTGACAGCAGCAGGAGCCAATGGCTTTTGCTGATCTCAGAAAATCCTATGAGACCAGGAAAAGAGAAAGAGAAGACCTGCAGCCAGGCACAGTTCTGTATTGATAGAAAAGTCAGGTAAGTGTTGGGTGGGGAAAGACAGGTGAAGGCTTTTTACCCTAATGCAGAGAACACTTTGATGTAAGAAAAAAACGTAGGCTTTATGTAAATGATCCCTAAGCACTCCCTTCCATTGAACTAAGGGGTCAAGCCCAACCCCTGAAAAAAACAGCCCCACACCACAATCCCTCCTCCACCAAATGATATGAACCAGTGCACAAAACAAGGTCCATAAAGACATGGATGAGCAAGTTTGGGGTGGAGGTACTTGACTGGCCTGCATAAAGTCCTGACCTCAACCTGATAGAACACCTTTGAGATAAATTAGAATGGAGACTGTGAGCCAGGCCTTCTTGTCCAACATCAGTGCCTGACCTCACAAATGCGCTTCTGGAAGAATGGTCAAACATTCCCATAGCCAAACTCCTAAACCTTGTGGACAGCCTTCTTACAAGAGTTGAAGCTGTTATAGCTGCAAAGGGTGGGCCAACTCAATATTGAACCCTACGGACTAAGACTGGGATGCCATTGAATGTCATGTGCGTGTAAAGACAGACATCCCAATACTTTTGGTAATGTAGTGTATGCGATGCAGAGATAGGTTTGGAAGAGACATTAGAAAAGGCGTGGTGTCCCAGTTTTTCAGTTTGTAAATAAAAAGTTGATATTGGTGAAGGAATTACTAGGAATAAAAGGGTTTTACTGCTGTCCACCTATTTGGGGGAAGTATACAGAATGTTAAAAGGATTTTGTCTTTTAATCATAGCCATGCTCGAAAATTGTTTGCACAAAGGTGAATTTGGCCATATCCACCAATAGTGGGGAATACTTTAGAAATGTGAACAACGAAAACATGTGTTTTGTTTCCTTTCAAATTATTTGTTAAGTTAACCTCTTTGTTTTGTCATACACGTTGTTTCAAGGTAACGTGGTTTAATACCATATTTCTGGAGTTTTACTGCCTGGTTGATACAGTCTTTTGGTCTATGTTGGAAATTGTCATCTTGGAATGCCAGTACAGCAAGTTTACCCAGCAGGGTTTTTGAAACAAGGAGCCGTAAATGGGAATTCATATCCTAACAGGATGTTCTCGCATAGGCCTCCTGATGTGATGTATGGGGGTAGAGGAGATTCAGATAAGACCTCCTGGGGTGGTGCGAAATGAAATTATTGATTTTCAGACTTATAGCAACATCAAAGGCCAGCTGTTACTGGAAGATGACTCGGATCAAAAGCAGTGATTCATGGACTAATGCTGCTCCTAGTGGAGACTACAGCATGTTCCTGCAAGATGGGCAGGAGAAGAATATACTTCCTGGTGATTAGGAAGGATTATGGATTTTTATTGGACAGAGGACATTCAGGTGGACAGAGGGTGTTTGTGTGGGTGGTGTCTGAGTGCAATTTAAAAGGTATGGTCAGCTAGATTTCCTCCTCTTTTCCATTGAGTGCAGCCGAAACAGCATCTTGAGGATGACCATATAAAGTTTTATACATCAATTTTATTTGGGTACAGCATTGCATGACTGGGCAATTTTCAGTTGAAGTAGCACAGTGCCATATTGCAAATAATGGCCTGGTCATGAAGGGAGGGGGGGGGTTTGATTATTCTGGAGGTCAAGTAGTTAAAGTATATCATCAAAGTACACCCATGAAAGAGTGATATAAAGTCCACAAAATGTTAATATAAAGTCCAGAACCTGAATAAATCATGCTAAATGAAATCCGTGGGGGTCCTCTCTAAGATCCATACCAGGCCCTTCAGGTCTTATATTGATTTAAAGGGGAACCCCGCGCCCACATTTAAAAAAAAATGGCGTCAGGGTCCCCCCTAAATCCATACCAGGCCCTTCAGATCTGGTATGGATTTAAGAGGAACCCTGTGCCAAAATGAAAAAAAATGGCATAGGGGTCCCCCTAAAATCCACACCAGACCTCTGGCAGGCCGCAGGAAAAGGTGGGAGACAAGAGAGCGCCCCCCTTCAGAACCATACCACATGCCCTCAACATTGGGAGGGTGCTTTGGGGTCCCCCAAAACACCTTGTCGCCATGTTGATGGGGACAAGGGCATCTACCCCACAACAAGGGCCTCTACCCCACTACCCCACAACCCTTGCCCAGTGGTTGTGGGGGTCTACAGGGGGGCTTATTGGAATTTGGAAGCCCCCTTTAACAAGGAGACCTCCAGATCCAGCCCCCACTCATTCACCAAACAAGGGTCAAAAAAGTAAAAATGACAGGAGACAGTTTAGGACAATTCCTTTATTTTAAAAAAAGTGCCCCACACTGTCCATCCATCTTCACAGCGCCAACGCAGATCATGTCAGAAGGGGGCGGGGTCAAGCATTTACATCACCGGGTGGCTCTCCCCTATGCTATATAACAGCTGTCTTCACAAGGCTGCAGTCGAGGCAGAGCATTTCTTTTTCTTTTTTCTGTCATCGGCGCTGTGATTGAAGTTGGATTTACATCACGGGACACTTCTTTTTTTTTTTTTTACTTTTTTTTACACTTTTTTGGGTGAATGGGTCATATGGAGTCCGCGATATGGGGGCCCCCTTGTTAAAGAGGGCTTCTAGATTCCAATAAGCCCCAGCCCACAGAACCCCACAACCACCATGTATTTCCTCCTCACCGCTTCCTTTCTCTGTCGGGGTCCCCGAAGGTTCTGCTATTGGACCTCTCATATTCTCGATCTACACCTCCTCCTTGGGTCAGCCTCCAATGGCTTCCAATAATATCTCTACTCCGACAACACCCAAATTTATCTCTATATCCCCCAGCTCACTCCTTCAGTTTCCTCATCTATCACTAATTTACTAACATTCATATCTGTCTGGATGTCACACCAATTCCTCAAACTCAATCTATCCAAAACTGAGCTCATAATTTTTCCTCCTCCACGTGCCCCTTCTCCTGATCTCTCTGTCAAGATCAATGGCACATCTATCAGCCCAACCCTGCATGCCTAGTGTAATGTCGGGCCTTTTGGCCACATGTTCAATCACTGTTCAAATATTGCCACCTCAACCTTCACAATATCTCCAAAATATGTCCCTTTCTAACCAATGACACCACAAAGCTCCTAGTTCACTCCCTGGTCATCTCTCGCCTCCATTACTGCAACTCCCTTCTCATTGGCTTACCTTCTTATAGGCTATCCCCCTTAAGTTCACCATGAATGCTACTGCCAGGCTCATCCACCTTACCAACTGCTCCGTGTCTGCTTCCCCTCTCTGCCAATCTCTCCATTGGCTGCCGCTTACACAACAAATTAAATTCAAAATACTAACAACAACTTACAAATCCATCCACAGGTCAGCCACCACCTACATCTATAACCTACTCTCAAAATACCAACCTAATCATGTTCTTCACTCCTCCCAAGATCTCTTGCTCTCTATCTACCACATAATCTCCTCCCATGCTTGCCTCAAGGACTTTTCCTGAGGAGAAAGTGCTGCCTGCCCACACTGCCGCAATACACACGCTGGTGGACGCTGTTACAATGGCCCATGGATCAGGCATTACCACCAGCAGTTGAGATCCTCTGTCAAAGATACTGGCTGCAAGAGGACACCTGCTTGTGGACTCTAGTACTGCAATCCATAGGGACCACCCAGTGGGCGAAGCCTCTCCTGACAGTAATGCATCTCAGCCATATGTCTCATTGACAGTTTATAGATTAAACTTCACAAGATCTTCAAGGTGTTGTCTGGATCGAGTCACTGTCTGTTTATCCAGCTAAGATTGTGTTATCGATATCTCATCAAAACTGTAAGTTACAGACATCACACTTTCAGTGCTTAGATTGGAGAAGTAGAACAATCACTTTTTGTATCATTTGACCCTCCCTTCTAGATTGTAAGCTCTAACGAACAGGGCCCCTGATTCCTCCTGTATTGAATTGTTTTATAACTGCACTGTCTGCCTTTATGTAGTAAAATGTTGCACAAACTGTTGGCGCTATATAAATCCTGTATTATAATAATAATAATAATAATAATAATAATGATAATAACAATACATTTTTCATTTACAATAGATAGAAGCATCTCATAAGCTTTAGTGACACCAGCACCCAGGCTTTGTATATTAAATTATTTAATGTTATTCTTAACAAGCATTAAAATTAAAATTAAATTAAATTAAAAATGCTGACAACACCTATAATCATACTGGAAGAAAAACCATTAAAGCTTCAGTTCACTAATGATCTATTCACATTGTTTTCAATCAACCCTGATGAAGTTTAGAACCTCAAAGTGTGTTGGGCACTATTTGGCTTATCCCCCTGACTCGTATTGGAAAATTGTCATATGAGGACCTTATAGCAGTGTGTTTACACTTTTGTTACATTACATTACACCGCAAATCACATGCGATGTCCATGCGATGCCATTAAATGTAATATAAATGTAATTAGTCCGGGGGGGGGGGTTGGTGCTTGTGCAGCTCCTAATGTTAAAAAATAAATAAAAAGCGGGGAGTTGTGCCGAAACCTAATGTCAATAAGCGGGGGGGGGGGGTGGGTTTGTATGTGCCACTGCTGTCGCCGAACACGAATGGAAAAAAATGTTGATAAGCTGCTGAATAAGCTGTTGCAGCAAAAATCTTAATGTAAAAACTTCTGTGGCCAATCTTAATGTAGGGGGGCTGATTGGTATGGCTGTTGCCACCACACTTTTCATGTAAAAAACTTTTAGTAAGGGGGGGTTACTTGGTTAGATGGGTGACGGCCGAACATGTTTTAATAAGCTGGTGACGGACGCAATTTTTCCAGTAATTTACATATAAAAGATATTTTGTTAATAAGCGAGGGGGGTTGCTGGGCGTTAATTTCATCCAAACGTTAAGCAAACAGTAGATGATCAGCAGAGGGGAAGGCATGCTTACCTGTTCCAGATCCAGACGTCAGAACACTATGCGTGTGCACCCGCCCTGCCATAATACAGTCCATCGCGCAGGAAGCTGTGGCATGATGGACAGCGCCACAGAGGAATTTTTTGGCTGTCGATGTAGCGCCTCATCTGCAATCTTGTGATTGCATAGATGTGGCACTACCCATACTGCACTGCGCCCGAGGCCCGGACACATAAGGACCTTTTTTGGATTTTTTTTTTTTTTTTTACTGACTGGGGGAAGGCGGGCAGCGCCCGGGCATAAATATGCTTTATTTTCATTTTCGTTGGTTGAATGTGCCTAACCTTAACTCTATTAGTACAAGATTATTCTACATAGAGAGAAAAGATTCAACATTATAGAGAGCAAAGATTCAACATTATAGAGAGAAAAGATTCAACATTATAGAGAGAAAAGATTCAACATTATAGAGAGAAAAGATTTGACATTATAGAGAGAAAAGATTCAACATTATAGAGAGGAAAGATTTGACATTATAGAGAGGAAAGATTTGACATTATAGAGAGAAAAGATTCAACATTATAGAGAGAAAAGATTTGACATTATAGAGAGGAAAGATTGCTGCTGGAATTGGGTGGGGGAAGTAAAATAAAAATAATGATGAATGTTATTGGCTGATTGTAACCAAAGAGGAGCAGTAAAATAGCTAGAACTAACTTGACAATTCAACATGAACGACGAAAATTCGACAAAGCATCGAAAAACGTTGAATCTGTCATTGAAGGCTTATTGTGTCTTGATAGTTCCAAGAAGATTCGACGGAGCAGCTAAACTGTAGGACGCCGCAATCATACATTTCCGTTCAAATGCTCGGGCCATAGGTTATAGAAAAATTATATTGTTGGTTGACTAGTAATAATAATTCATAAATATAATTATTACTAGTCATACAACATTAGAATTCTACTATAGCTTGTAGGCGGAACATTTGACTGGAAAAGTATGATTGAAGCATCCTACAGTTTCACTGCGCCGTCGAATCTTCTTTGAACATTCGACAGACAGTCAGACACCATAAGCCTTCAATGACAGATTCAACCTTAATTTGTTTGGATTTTTGGACGAATGCACTTTCCAATGAAAAACTAAATAAAAACAAATTTCGGGAGTAACTAAATACATGTATTTTTCGGACGAAAACGTAAATCCGAAACAAAATATTTCAGTGTGCACATGTCTATATATATATATATATATATATATATATATATATTTTTTTTTCTTTATCCAATGGACATAGTAATTGTTGAGCAGATCCTGCTGAACATAATGGTAGTAGGGTCGCATGGACTAGAGTAAGGGCACGCTGGCTTTTTTTTCACCAATGTCGACAACCAATACAGTCACAGCACACCCAAGAGACAGTTGACTAGATGACAAAACCTTCCACAATTACATCCTCCACATTTTAAAATCATGTAGAGCAGTGATGCAATAAAAAGGAGCTCACAAAATATCCCTTCAATCTGTTGTGACACTGTCTGATTTTTAGCAAGTTACAACATCTTCCATTAGGAAGATGGAGAAGACACTTCTGTGTGCAGTATTACAGCTATTTATTAACTGACACAATTAACAACAAGATGTAGGTGTAAAATAGGCTTATCTGATGATCACATTCCCTGTGTGGTCCCTGCCACTGTAAATACTGCACTTATGCCGTGTACACACAACTGGTTTTTGGGTTGTAAAAAAAAATATTTTTAATAGTCTAGAAAAAACGCTCTTGCCTACACACGTCACGTAGCAAAGCGCGGTGAGGTACAACACGTATGACGGCACTATAAAGGGGAAGTTCCATTCGGATGGCGCCACCCTTTGGACTGCTTTTGCTGATTTCATGTTAGTAAAAGACAATTCGCACTTTTCAGTCTGTTACAGTGTGATGAATGTGCTTACTCCATTACGAACGCTAGTTTTACCAGAACGAGCGCTCCCGGCCAAATCTCTTTGAAGCCTCCGGGTAACCAGACCTTAATCCGGGAATGAGAAAACTAAAAAATTTGTTTTTTCATCAAGAAAAACAATTCTGGAGCCCCTCACATATGTGAGACCCCTGTGTTCCCACTAGCATAGCAGGGTAAAAGATCAATTCAAAAGGCAGGCAAAAAACATGGTCAAGCAGTCCAGGGTCAGTTCCAGAGCATTCAGAGGTAGGTACAGTTAAGCGTTAGGCAGAAGCATGGTCGTATAACAAGCCAGGGTCAATTCCAGAGCAGGCAAAGGTAGGTACAGTTAAGCGTTAGGCAGAAGTGTGGCCGTATAACAAGCCAGGGTCAGTTCCGGAGAAGGCAGAGGTATTTTTAATGTTAGGCAAAAGCGTGGTCGTATAACATTCCAGGGTCGGTTCCAGAGAAGGCAGAGGTATGTACAGTGCAGTGGCATAAGGGGTGTGGAGGAAAATGATAGGAAATTAGAATTTTGTTTACCATACTTCCCTAATCATTTTGAGCAGTATGGTAACGGCGGAAACATACACCTAAACAGAGGCCTGGTTGGGAAGGACAATTGGGACAATAAACTGTGGTGTCTCTTCTAACTCCTCCTCTGGCGCACAACCGGCATCTCTTCTGACGTTTGCGCCCATTTTCACAAGGGGGGGTTTGAAGTCCATAGGGAAGGCTGGCATGGCCCCTATCCCTTTGGGGCGGAGAGGACACCCTACTGGTGCCTGGCCTTTGTTGCACTGCTCGCGAGGTGGACGGCACTGCTCAGGAGGTGGACGGCACTGTTCGCAAGGTGGACGGCACTGCTCGCGAGGTGAACGGCACTGCGCTGCTAGTAGTAGGCTGCTGCTTCTCCACGCCAGAACACCTTCTTTTAACGGGCACACGTTCCTCCTCTGGTTCCGTATCAGACCCGCTTCTTTTAATGGGCTCATAGGCCGAATGCAAATCGGACAGAGACTCAGAGAGCTCCCCGCTGCTCTCATCAGTCATGCATAGTTGCTGGTAGGCCGCCTCGGTGGTAAAATATTTTTTTGCAATACTTGTGGCCATTGAGGCTGCACTGCAGAACACTGGTGGGCACTGGTGGCACTGATGTGGCACTGCAGTGGCACAGGTGAAACTGATGGGCAAAGGTGGCACTGGTGTGAACTGGTGTGGCTCTGGTTGCACTGCTGTGGCTCTAGGGTCACTGATTAGCAGGCGGCACTGGTGGGCACAGGTGGGACTGGTGGGCACAGGCGCCACTGGTGGGCACAGATGGCACTGGTGGGCACAGATGGCACTGGTGGGCACAGGCAGCACTGATGTGGCACAGATGAGTGCCGATTGGCACTGATGGGCACAAGTGGCACTGATGGGCACAGGTGGCACTGATGGGCACATGTGGCACTGGTGTGGCTCAGGTGACACTGGTGTGGCACAGAGGGCATTAGTGGGCACAGGCGACACTGGTGGGCACATGCGGCACTCGTGGGCACAGACGGCACTGATGTGGCGGAGATGAGCACTGATGGGCACAGGCGGCACAGCTGGCACTGATGGGCACATGTGGCACTGATGGGCACAGGCGGCACTGGTGTGGCAATGTTGTGGCACAGATGGAGTAGCGCAGATGCCACTGGCGAGCACCATTGATCGCGTGTGTGGGCCCGCTCGGGCACGCAGGAACGATTCTGGGGGAGAACGTTTATGGACGTCCTCCCAGAGTTAAGGAACTGCCTTGCAGCCGTTTTTCGGCTATAAGGCGGTGATTAAGTGGTTAAATTACTTTTTTTCTTTCAGAAATGACACATTGTGCAGGGACAGTTCTAAGTACGGGAAACATGTGCTATTTCACATGCTAACTTTACACCCCCCCCCCCCCAGGTACGAAATTTAAAGGAATATTTCACTTTTATTGTTTCACTCCCGAAAAAAACGTTCGTTTTTAAAAAAAAAAATTGCATTGATACATGTCCCCTAGGACACGACCCTGGTCCCCAAACACTTTTTAGGACAATAACTTGCATATTAGCCTTTAAAATTATCACTTTAGATTTCAAATGTTCGAGTCCCATAGACTTTAACATGGTTCTAAAGTTCACACGAACATTTGGTGTGTTCGCCAAGTTCTGGTGCGACCGAACAGGGGGGTGTTCGGCTCATCCCTAGTCAGCAAGCAGCTTGGGTCGTCCTGTGGGACAGGAGAGCCTGAGAGGGCCACTGAAGGTGTCAAAAGGGGGGCATCCTCTCCCACTTCTTGTAATATCAAGCAGTGGCTAATTTGCTCTGCTTGCTATTACAAGAGAACCGACCATCGGCTCTAACAAACGGTACTGGGGTGATGCCTGCAGCTGCAGACGTCACGCCGGTACTAGCACTTGAAATCAAATGATGTACTAGGTACCTGATTTGGTGGCAAGTGGATAGTACAGCACTAAATGATAAATATAATTGAATATTTCAGCAAAAATACAGTGATAAATACCTTGATAATTGTAGTAAAAAATTAAAACAATACATATATCTACATATAAACGCATTTATAAACAATTTATATATATAGACCACTGGAGTTCTCTTCCCCTCCTCTATGACGACATCACTGAGCTGGTGGATGTTAGAGACCTTGCGCTCCTCCACCTTCCGTTTGAGGATGCCCACAGATGCTAAATAGGGTTTAGGGTTTAGGTCTGAAGACATGCTTGGCCAGTCCATCACCTTTACCCTCAGCTTTTTAGCAAAGCAGTGGTCATCTTGGAGGGGTTGCTAGCCAGTAATGATCCCTCTCCTTGATAGCACGAATACGAGGATCCTTCCACAGGCTTTGCAGGATCAGGGAGGCCATACAACGTAGGTTTGCTGAGGCATCTGGTGCGGAGTCCTCTGGGTCACTGAGGATGACAGGATCCGTTGCCACCTTGTCCCAGCCACGTACAAGTCCATGGGTTTTTTGGGACTGTAATTGATCCCTTGAAGACTGCTGCTGATGCTGAGTGCTATTCTCCACCTCCATGCTGACACAATCCTCCTCCTTGTCCTTTTCCTGTGTAATAGGCATACAATCAGGAACACTGTCTGGATTAAAGGGGCCTTGAAAGGTAAGTAAGTCCTCCTCTTCCTCCCTCTGTTCTGCCTCAAGGGCCCTGTCCATTATTCCACGCAGCGTGTGCTCCAACAGGTGAATAAGAGGTACAGTCTCACTGATGCATGCACTGTCACTGCTCACCATCCTTGTGGCCTCCTCAAATGGTGACAGGACAGTGCATGCATCCCTGATCATGACCCACTGGCGTGGGGAAAAAAGAGCTCCCCTGACCCTGTCCCGCTGCCATATTGGCACAGATACTCATTGATGGCCCGCTGCTGTGTGTGCAGCCGCTGCAGCATGGCCAATGTAGAGTTCCATCTGGTGGGCATGTCACAAATTAGGCGGTTCTTGGGCAGGTTGTATTCCTTTTGGTGGTCTGCCAGCCGAGCACTGGCATATGACCATCGGAAATGCACACAGAATTTTGACTGTCCTATCATCCTGGACCACAAACCTTCCTCACTGTGCTATTTTTCTGTTGCACCATTGGCATGGTTATATTTTCTTAGTCCTCTCCATAAAATTATCCAAAATTTGTGCTTAAAGTAGATCTATAATCTACTCCCTATGAATTGAGCCAACACACTGAATGCTGAGTGTTACAGGTAATCAGGGCTATAATGAATTCACTTATTAACCACTAGGGGCCCGCGCTATAGTCGATTGTCGGCTACAGCGCGGACCCCAATTGCCGGGAGGACGTCAATAGACATCCTCCCCTTTTTTTTCATTTTAGATAAAGTAAGAGAGGGTTATAGCCCCTGACATTTTATTTTTTACCATCCCTGTCCAATTGCAGAGATTTCCCTTTACTTCCTGCCCCATAACCAAACAGGAAGTGAGAGAAAAACTATGCAAATTAAGGGAATCCATTGCCCTCCCCCCCCGGACTCTCAGAACTAGTGTCGTCCCCCCCTTGAAAATGTCAGGGCGGGTCTTAAAAAACAGGGTGTGGCCTTGACAGGAAGGGGTGGGTCATATTTAAATTAGGAGGTGCAGAAGTTTAGTCAGGCCTAGGGCAGCACAAAACCTGAATACACTACTGGGAACAGCCCAGGTTTTCGGTGACCCCTGGCAAATCAACATTTGACCCCCGAGGGAGTCCCAACCCCCAGCTTGAGAACCACTGTACTAGAGTGAATTTAAGCGCAGCAGTCATTTATTTATTTAATCAGGGCTATAGCCAAGTGTTAAAAATATAAACCAATTTCAAAATCCCAAAAGTGTAGTAATTGAAAATGCAAACGACATGTACCCATTAATGATGATGACACAGTAAATGAATAAAAGCTCAGTGAGCAATGTTGTTTTAAGTATTACGATCAGTAATAACACAACTGCCGCTTGGAGCTTAATACTTTACTTTACATTTATTTATTTTTGATCAAGGTCCACTGTTTACAATTCCAATAGTTGTACTTCAGATCTGTTTGATCCCCTGATTCCAAACTGATAAAAGAGGTGTGTTTGGTTTGCAGGATAATAATATACATTATAATTCTTTGGCTGATGTCTGCATTGTTAAATAAATTGTATTTACTGCACAGTATTGTTACGGTGGAAATCAGCAGTGATTGAGCAATGTCCTATCAACGGATGATTTTTATTTTCTAAAATACAATGCCATTGTCCATTTTCTTTTGGCTTCATGATGAAAGCAGGGAGGCTTGCTTGATTCCAACCATTTTGTCTGATTGTATAAGATTTTATCCTTAAAGCGGAGTTCCACCCTAAAAATGAACTTTCTATTAACAGCTTGCCTTTAACCACTTAAGACCCGGACAATTATGCAGGTAAAGGACCAGGCCCCCTTTTATGATTCGGCACTGCGTTGCTTTAACTAACAATTGCGCGGTCGTGCAAAGTGGCTCCCAAACAAAATTGGCGTCCTTTTTTCCCCACAAATAGAGATTTCTTTTGGTGGTATTTGATCACCTCTGCGGTCTTTATTTTTTGCACTATAAAAAAAAATAATGCGACAATTTAAAAAAAAATCAATATTTTTTACTTTTTATATATATATTTTTTTTCCTCAGTTTAGGCCGATACGTATTCTTCTACCTATTTTTGGTAAAAAAAAAATCGCAATAAGCGTTTATCGATTGGTTTGCGCAAAATTTATAGCGTTTACAAAATAGGGGATAGTTTTATTGCATGTTTATTAATTATTATTTTTTTTACTACTAATGGCTGCGACATTATGGCGGACACATCAGACAATTTTGACACATGTTTGGGACCATTGTCATTTTCAGAGCGAAAAGTGCTATAAAAATGCACTGATTACTGTGAAAATTACAATTGTAGTTTGGGAGTTAACCACTAGGGGGCGCTGAAGGGGTTAAGTGTGACCTCGTATGTGTTTCTAACTGTAGGGGGTGGGGCTGGACGTGTGACATCAGTGATCATCTTTCCCTATATCAGGGAACAGACGATCACTGACATTGCCACAATGAAAAACGGAGAAGGTGTGTTTACACTCACCTCTCCCCGTTCTTCCGCTCCGGTGACCGATCGCGGGACACCGGAGGCGATCGTGTCCGCGGGTCCCACGGGCATGGTCATGGAGCTTCGCGACGGCTGGGCCTTAAAGAGACACGTACGGGTACGTGCTTGTGCCCGGCCATGCCATTCTGCCGACGTATATTGCCGTGAAGGGGTCCTTAAGTGGTTAATGTAAAAAATAAAAATCGTAATATGCCTAGTTCCTGGTCCTAGGTGGTTCAACTTCCTGTCCTAAGACCCCATTGCTCCCTGGGTAATGATGACACTCATTTCCCAGGAGTCTCTGGGCATTACTGTGCCTAAATATCGCCCAGCATGCACCTCTCCCTGAAAACCAGGAAGAAAAAGGAACTGGGCTTCACATGCCCCCCACATATGATGGATACGGCCACAACATGAGCTGGAGGATATAAGGCAAGTGTTTGCAATGATTTCTGGAATGATTGGGGAGCTATTTATATGTTTTAGGGACTATTTAATGTGATTAATTTTCGCTTGCGAAAAATAAATATGCCCGGAACGACGCTTGGCTTCACTGGACTTGGCTTCTTGCAGTGTTGGACCACATATTTGCATATCTCTCACTGTTGTGGGTATGGGGGCTCAATTCCGCTGTGAAGCCTGCCCCTGTGTCTTTTGTCTCTGTAAATGGTAAAAACAGATATAGGGCCAGATTCAGGTAGAGTTAGGCTGGAGTATCCATTGATCCGCCAGCCTAAGGCCTCGTACACACGAGGGGATATGTCCGCTGAAAACGGTCCGATGGACCGTTTCAGCAGACATCTCCGCTCGTGTGTATGGGCTAGCGGACAGATTTCTCCACCCGACAGATTTCAAAGCATGCTTTGAAATCTATCCGGTGGGAATCTGTCCGCCCGACATGTCTGCTGGTTAGTACACTTACCAGCAGACATGTCGTCCCCCACCGCCGCCGAATGGATTCGGCGCATGCGCGGAAGTGTTTAACTTCCTGGTGCGGTGACGTGGCGGTGATGTGGCGGCGTCAACGTCACCGCCGCGTCACCGCCACGTCACCGTGCCGTCCGGCGGCGGGGAATTTCATCCGATGGTGTGTACACGCCATCGGATCAAACTCCCAATCGGACATATCCGATGGAAATGGTCCGCGGACCGTTTTCATCGGATATGTCCGATCGTGTGTATGAGGCCTAACTGTCACTTTAAGCCTGCGTTTTTGTTTTCTGTAACCAGAAAACAAGAAACGCCGGGTTGGAGTTCCGATGCGATCGGCGTAATTGAATTTCGCCATCGCATCGTTACTTCAACTTAAAAATGGCGTTCCCGCTGATTAACGCTGAAAAAATATGTTAATCAGCGGGAGTCGGAAATTCACGATCTTTTTCGGGCGCGACGCAGTGACTTTATGACGTTTCCGGAAGCGATACGCGACGTAAAGATAAAGCAGCCCCCTAGTGGAGTATCCTATGTTAGGTATAGGCGTCGTCATCGCGTCGGAAAAAATAAAAACCGCGTCGCTTGCGTTAAACGTTCATGAATGGGGATGTGACATCATTGACGTTCACTGACAGAATTTGGAGCATGCGCACTGGGATGCATTGACACTCGACGCATGCGCAGTACGTTCGCCGCGGGATCGCGCATAGTTTAAATAATACACGCCCCGTACCCGCCCAATTTGAATTCCGCCGGCTCATTTGCGATGCGCTGCCGCAACTTTAGGAGCAAGTGCTTCATGAATAACAGCACTTGCTCCTAAAATTTCGGCAGAGTAACGTAAATGAGAAGCGTTACTCCAGAGCAAAGATGCTCTCATCTACCTGAATCTGGCCCATAGTGTATCTTTCTCTGTCCATGCAGAGATAGAAGAAAAAAATAACAAAAAAAAAAGTAATTACCGTATTTATCGGCATATAACACGCGTCGGAGTATAACGCGCATCAGTGTATAACACGCACTCCAAGTTTAGGAGGGAATTTTAAGGAAAAAAACTTTTAGGAGGGAAGTTTAAGAATAAATACTTACATTTAAATGCCCATCAATGCAGCCTTATCAGTGTCCATCTGCAGCCTTGTCCATCGTTGCAGAATAATTAGTGTCCATGCAGCCCTGCCCAGTGTCATTGCAGCCTTGCCCAGATTCCATGCAGCCCTGCCCAGTGTCCATGCAGCCCTGCCCAGTGTCATTGCAGCCTTGCCCAGTGTCCATGCAGCCCTGCCCAGTGTCATTGCAGCCTTGCCCAGTGTCCATGCAGCCTTGCCCAGTGTCCATGCAGCCTTGCCCAGTGTCCTTGCAGCCTTGCCCAGTGTCCATGCAGCCTTGCCCAGTGTCCATGCAGCCTTGCCCAGTGTCCTTGCAGCCTTGCCCAGTGTCCATGCAGCCTTGCCCAGTGTCCATGCAGCCTTGCCCAGTGTCATTGCAGCCTTTCCCAGTGTCCTTGCAGCCTTGCCCAGTGTCCATGCAGCCTTGCCCAGTGTCCATGCAGCCTTGCCCAGTGTCCATGCAGCATTGCCCAGTGTCCATGCAGCATTGCCCAGTGTCATTGCAGCCTTTCCCAGTGTCCTTGCAGCCTTGCCCAGTGTCCTTGCAGCCTTGCCCAGTGTCCATGCAGCCTTGCCCAGTGTCCATGCAGCCTTTCCCAGTGTCCTTGCAGCCTTGCCCAGTGTCCATGCAGCCTTGCCCAGTGTCCATGCAGCCTTTCCCGTTTAATTACTGCCACGGTGCAGAGATAGACAGAACGGGATGTCCTGTGTACTCGGCTGTACTCGGCTTCTCTCACAGTCCCGCCCCTTGCCCAGGCTACTATGATGGACATAACACAGGTCCAATGGCGGGACTGGGCATGACTGCGAACGAAGCCGAGCCTAGCAAAGTACACAGTACACTCGGCTATGTGTATATCGGAGGCGCTCGCTCCTCTTTCCCTCACAGACAGCGGGGATTGGCGTATAACACGCACACAGGATTTCCCCCTGGTTTTAAGGGGAAAAAGTGTCTGTTATACGCCGATAAATACGTTTAAAAAAAAAATTACTAGATCAAGGTTTGATCTAGGTCAGCCTCGGTGTTAGTGTTTGGGTCAAAGGTCAATATTTTTTGGACAGGATTTTTGTTTTTTAATTAGTATCATTGTCAGTTAGTATCAGTGGGGTAGATTCATGTAGAGATCCGACGGTGTATCTACTGATACACCGTCGGATCTGTGAGATCCGACGCTCGGATCTATGCGGCTGATTCCTCGAATCAGGTTCCGCATAGATCTCCCTTAAAGCCGACTGGTGTAAGTGAGTTACACTGTCGGTTCTTAGGCTGCATTCTCCCGCCGTCCGCTAGGTGGCGCTTCTTTTTTTCTACGCGACGAATATGCAAATGAGGAGAACCGCCGATTCAGAACCGAACGCCCGGCCGTCGCTTTTTTTTTACGTCGTTTGCGTTCAGCTTTTTCCGGCGGATCGTTACCCCTGCTATATGCGGGGTAAGTGCGGCGGATCCTATGTTAAGTATGGCCGTCGTTCCCGCGTCGAGTTTTGAATTTTTTACGTCGTTTACGTAAGTCGTCCGGGAATACGGCCATACGTTAATTGCGTTAACATCGAAAACAATGACGTCCTTGCGACGTCATTTAAAGCAATGCGCGCTGGGAAATTTTGCCGGCGGCGCATGCGCAGTACGATCGGCGCGGGGACGCGCGTGATTTAAATAGTAAACTCCCCCTAGCCGCGGAATTTGCATTCCGCTGGGGGATTTAGGATCCGCCAGGGCTAATTACGAGGCAAGTGCTTTCTGAATACAGCACTTGCCTCAAAAACTGGCGCAGGCGGATCGTAAAAAAGATAGATCACGCGGATCAAAAGATCCGCTGATCTACATGAATCTACCCCAGTGTGTTTTAGGTAGGATAAGGAAAAAGATATCCTCTTGAGACATAAATAAATAATTTGTAATACAATTGGTCGTTCCATCATCCAGAAGTTTTAGTATAAAGGGATCGGAACATTTGTGCCCAAAAAAGCTCGGACCTCTGAGCTTTTTTGGGGACAAATCTTCTGATCCCTTTATACTTTAGGTAGGATAAAAAAAGATCGAAATGCACACTATTGATTCTGGGCTGTTCTCCGGGTACAGACAGCAACTAACATACACATATGTGGTATCGCTGTGATCGTTAGGAGCAGGAGAATTTTTTTTTGGCTGTTGTAGGTCATGGTAGTAGTAAGAAATATATAGTTACATTCAAATTTTTTATTTTTTTTTACGATTTTGGGCCAGTTTTCCTTTGATCATTAAAAAAATCGGGAGATATCCAGTGAACAACAGTAGTTGTTAGACACTGAAATATTTTGTTTCGTAATTTCGTTTTCGTCCGAAAAATAAATGTATTTAGTTACTCCCGAAATTCGTTTTTATTTATTTTGTTTTAAGTTAAAAAAATGCATTCGTCCGAAAATCCAAATGAAAGCGGAGCTCCAGCCGCGATTTTTTTTTTTTGTAAAGTCAGCAGCTACTAACAGTGTAGCTGCTGACTTTAAATAAGGACACTTACCTTGTCCTACTTGCCCGCGCTGATGGGCCCCCGATGCCGGTCCCACGATCGCTCCGGGTCCCGCGCCGCCATTCACACTATGGGAAACAGGCAGTAAAGCCGTACGGCTTCACTGCCCGTTTCCTACTGTGTCTGCGTGAGTCTCACGCTGGCTTGTGAATGGGCGCGCTGCTCTCTGAGAACACACACAGTTCCCAGAAAGCAGCGCGCCCCATTCACAAGGAGAAGGACAAGAAGAAAAGGCACCGCGGAGTGGAAGAGGCAGATTATGGACTTCCGCATAGCAACAGGTATTTCGGGTGAGTATTTTTTTTTTTCGGGTTTTTTTATTTTTATTTTTTTAAACAACATGGGAAAATGTTGTTTTCCTGGGTGGAGCTCCGCTTTAAGGTCAAATTTGTCATTTGAAGGCTTATGGTGTCTGTCGATTGTTCTAAGAAAAAAAAAGAAGATTCAACAGAATCTTAAAAAAATTTTGAATCTTCAGGTCTCTCTATGTCAAATCTTTTCTCTCTATGTCGACTCTTCTTCATGTCTCTATAATGTCGAATCTTTTCTCTCTATGTCGAATCTTTTCTCTTTATGTAGAATAATATTGGACTAATAGAGTTAAGGTTAGGCACATTCGACCGCAACGAAAACAAAAATAAAGCATTTGTTTATGTCGGATCTTTCTGTTTTCGCTTTCTGTGCTTTCGTTATCGTTTGTTAAAAACGATGACGAAAATACCTGAAATTCGGACGAAAATGCATTCGGACAAAAACGAATGCACATGTCTAGTAGTTGTGATTATATGTACGTTTTTACTAACACATGTCAACATTGCAAAATTGGGCTTAGGCATTAAGATTGGTTTTACCCTTAGGCAGAAAGGGATTAACCTTTTTACATCGGAGATACCTATGAAATATTTTTGAGGTCTTGAGAAACCCCTGCTAAATTGATTCTGCCTACATGTCATGGTAAAAAAAGCATGGACAGTAAGCTATTACCATTTTTAAATAAAAGAATAAGGAATTTGCCATACAATATCTAGAATATTTAACACCTAAAGCTGATAATTTTACAACACGCTCTTGCTCTACACTTAAATAAGCATTAACATAAATGAAAGAAACAGACTGTAAAACGGGTCCTTTTATGCTCTCTTGCCAGTGGAAAAGTGTCCCCCTTACATTAGTGGTCAGTGGAAAAATTGCTCTTTACATTAGTGGTCAGTGAAAACATGTTTCCTTACATTGGTGGCCAGTGGAGAAATGACCCCTCACATTGGTGATCATTGGGGAAAAGTCATCCTACACTGGAGGTCAATGTAGATGTGTACTGTGGAAATACAGGATTCCTAGTCTTGTATCTATTTACTCAGCATGGAGCACAGAGATGGAAGAGTTTTTGAACGCCCGGGTGCTGTGAAGCCCAGGGACTGTGAGCGTCCGAGTGCTGTGAAGCCCGGGGACTGTGAGCGCCCAAGTGCTGTAAGCATGCAGGGGGTTGTGAGCTTGAGTGCTGAGAGCGGCCAGGGGCTGTGAGCGCACGGGGGCTGTGAGCGCCTGAGTGCTGTGGGCACCCGAGTGCTGTGAGCACACAGGGACTGTGAGCGCCCGAATGCTGTGAGTGCCCAGGGGCTGTGAGCACCCAAGGGCTGTGATCGCCTGGGGGCTGTGAGCGCCTGTGTGCCACGAGTGCCATGTGTTGTGAGTGCCATGTACTGTGAATGCCCGTTTATTGTGGGTGCACTAGGAGTAGAGAGCTACAAATAGGGTAGGTTACAAATAGTTAGTTGTACTCAAGTTCCCTAATAGAATAGAGGGTAAAATGTCCAGCAGGACTGGTAAAGCCACAGTGCACATTCTGCACCATGTAAGTGTTCCTTGATGAGCCAATCGAGGGTGCATAGTGCTGTGCGAGATGTAAGCAAATTGTTTCTCTGGAAGCCAAGCCCGGACTGGGGCAAAAAATCGTCCCGGGCATTTTAGACTGAGCGGTTAATCTTTCAAGGGACCTGGGGGGTATACATATAGAAGGGACTGTACTGTAATGATTACAGTGCCCCTTTACAGAACAGTCCCCTTTATATTACAGTGTCCCTGCAATCATGCTCCCCTTTTACTCTCTGGTCACTGTACAGATCTCCAGCTCCTCCCGCCCCCTACTTTCTTATATCAGAGTCCTCACAGACCCCCTTATATCAGAGTCTGCACAGACCCCCTTACATCAGAGTCCGCACAGACCCCCCTTACATCAGACATCCTCACAGACTGCCCTTACATCAGAATCCACACAGACCCCCATTACATCAGAGTCTCCATAGACCCCCCTTACATCAGAGTCCACACAGAACCCCATTACATCAGAGTCCGCACAGACCCCCTTACATCAGAGTACGCACAGACACCCCTTACATCAGAGTCCGGAAAGACCCCCTTACATCAGAGTCCACAGAGACCCCCCTTACATCAGAGTCCACAGAGACCTCCTTACCTGGTGTAAAGGGGAACTCTGATGTAAGGACTCTCTGCTCACCAAAGCCCCCCTCTTGCATCAAAATCCACAGAGCACCCCTTAAATTTGTTTTATATATACGCTGGGAGGCAAGAGAGAGGGGGAGCTTATTCACCCCAAGATGGCGGCTCAGAGTCAGGCTGCCTGCAGCTTTTATCTTGTGTTCAATCTTTGTGGGGCGTGGGCAGGGCAGACACAGTGGCATGGGCTGGCCATACACAGGGGCATGGGCGGGGCAGACACAGGGGGTGTCAGCAGACAGAAGAAGAGAGGCAGTAGAAGGAGGAGCAGTGTCTGAGCAGATACACTAAGAGAAAAACAGCTCAGCAAATCACCCACTAACATCATTTGTATTATAGGCCAGTCAGCCTAACATTAATAGTGGCTAAATTATTGGAGGGGATGATTAGGGATTATATCCAAAGTTTTACTGAGGAGAAGAATATCATTAGTGGTAATCAGCATGGGTTTCTGAGAGGATGTTCCTGCCAGACCAATCTGCTAACATTCTATGAGGAAGAAAGCAGTCATCTAAGTAGAGGGAGGCCTGTGGATGAGGTGTATATGGATTTTGCAAAATGATTTTGATACATCCCCCGTAAATGCTTAATTTATAAGCTGAGGTCCGCAGGCATGGACCATAGGGTTTGTGCTTGTGTAAAAAACTGGTTACAGGGACGGGTCCAAAGGGTGGTGATAAATAACATGTACTCAGACTGGTCTGGAGTGGTGAGTGGGGTACCCCAAGTTTATGTCTTGGGACCAATTGTATTCAACATATTCATAAATGATATAGAGTATGGGATAACTAGTTCAGTCTCAGTTTTTGCAGATGACACAAAGATATGTAGAGTAATGAACTCGCATGAGGACAGAATTGCCAGAATTGCCCGCATTTTACAGAATGATCTGAACATAATAAAAGAGTGGGCAGACACATGGCAAATGAGGTTTAATGTGGAGAAATTAAAAGTAATGCACTTGGGGTCAAAACACATAATTAAAAAATATTTACTAGGTGGAGAACAGCTAGTAGAATCAAGGATGGAGAAGGATCTAGGGGTGCTAATAGATGACAGATTAAGCAATAGCATGCAGTGCCAAGCTGCAGCTACCAAAGCAGACAGAATATTAGCATGCATAAAAACGGGGATATATACGTCAGGGACAAAATTATAATTCTGCCACTTTATGAAGCTCTAGTCAGACCTCAGCTGAAGTTTTCCGATCAGTTCTGGTCACCAGTCCTCCGAAGGAGTGTGCTGGAGAGAGCCTAAAGAAGGGCAATAAAACTAATAAGGGGACTGGAGGACCTCAATTACGAGGAGCGGCTGCAAACACAAAATATATTCTCGCTGGAGAAAAGACGCTTGAGTGGGGACATGATAGTGCTCTATAAATATCTCAGTGGGGATCCCAGCATAGGAAAAAACGATTCAGTCCTAGGGAGTGTTAAAGGACAAAGGGCCACACAATGAGACTGGAGGAGAAGCGGTTTAACCTTAAACTACGTAGGGGGTTCTTCACTGTTCACTGAAACTCTCTCACACAATTGGTGGTGGCTGCAGGGAGTATGGTCATCTTTAAAAAAACTCTAAGGCCGCGTACACACGATCAAATATATCTGCTGAAACTGGTCCACAGACCAGTTTCAGCGGACAGATTCGATCGTCTGTACGGGCTAGCAGACATGTTTTTCCAGCGGACAAATTTCAAAGCATGCTTTGAAATTTGTCTGCTGGAAACCTGTCCGTCGGACATGTCCGCTGGTTAGTACGCCTAACCAGCAGACATAAATCTCCCGCATGCGTCAAATGGATTCGACCAATGCGTGGAAGTATTTTACTTCCTGGAGTGGTGACGTGGTGGCGTCAACGTCACCACCACGTCACCGCGTCCTCAGTCAGAGGGGATTTTCTTCCGATGGTGTGTACACGCCATCGGACCAAAATCCGAGGAGACATGTCCGCTGCAAACGGTCCGTCGGACATGTTTGAGCGGACATGTCTGTACGCGGCCTTAGATGTGCATCTTAAAGCACACAGCATACAGAGATATGGGAAATCATTATAGACACTGATACACATGCACCTACACAGGTTGAACTGGATGGACTTTTGTCTTTTTTCAGCCTTACCGACTTTATAACTATGAAATTTGACAAAGACTTTTGTGGATTATTTTCACTATTCAAATGTGACAGTGTGCAAATAAAGTTTTGGTTTCTGATTCTTATATAACATATGTTTTCACTGTATGTAACACAGAGTTAGTGTGACACTGTATTTTTGAGCTTTTGAAATTCAAGTTGGGATATTCCATTGTACATAACATATGTTTTCACTGTAGAGCACCTGCTTTTTTTAGCTTTATTCACGTATTTTCTTGGCGCTAGTTCATTTACACTATATTACTTAAACTATTGGGACACCTGCCTTTACATGCACATGAACTTTAATAGCATCCCAGTCTTCGTCTGTGGCGTTCAATATTGAGTTGGCCCATCCTTTGCAGCTATAATAGATTCAACTCTTTTCGGAAAGGCTGCCCACAAGATTTAGGAGTGTCTATGGGAATGTTTGACCATTATTCTGGAAGCACATTTGTGAGATCAAGCATCAATATGGAAGAGAAGACCTGGCTCGCAGTCTCCGCTCTAATTCATCCCAAAGGTGATCTATCGAGTTGAGGTCAGGACTCTGTGGAGGTCAGTCAAGTTCCTTAACCCCAAACTCGCTCATCCATGTCTTTATGGACCTTGTATTGTGCTCTGGTGCGCAGTCATATTGGAACAGGAAGGGGCCGTCCCCAAACTGTTCCCACAAAGTTGGGAGCATGAAATTGTCCAATATGTCTTGGCATGATGACACCTTAAGAGTTCCCTACATTTGAACTAAAGAACTAAGCCCAACCCCTGAAAAACAATCCCACACCATAATCCCCCCTCCACCAAATGATTTGGACTGATGCACAAAGCAAGGTCCATAAAGATATGAAAGAACAAGTTTGAGTAAGGAGGAATTTGACGGGCCTGCACAGAGTGTTGACTTCATGTACACCTAATACTTTATTAACTCTTTCAAACAATATTAACATTCATTGAAAACAGTATATGAGTACTATAGCTCTTTGCATTTTTGTCTGTCCATACAGCCGCTGAAATGATTCTGAATAATAAAAATGTGACAACAGCAACTGAATTCTTTCTTCTGGGGTTCCCTGGACTTGGTGTGTTTAGGTTTCTTTTCTTCACTCTTATATTTTCTGCATATACTGTTACAGTGTTCCTCGACGTTATGATCATCATGCTAGTGTCTACCAAAAAAAGCCTACAATCTCCCATGTTTGTGTTCCTCAGGAATTTCTTATTGTCAGAGGTGTGTTTAGTGACTGTAGTAGTGCCCAATATGTTACGTATCATATGGATGGATGGAGCCACCATGTCTGTCACTGTATGCATCACTCAGAGCTACCTGTTTGTATCTTCAGGTACTTCTGAAATTTATTTCCTCACCGCAATGTCGTATGACCGATACTTGGCCATATGTAAGCCTTTACATTATAACACAATAATGGACCACACCCTTCAATATTTCCTGGTTACTCTTTGTTGGATGTTAGGTTTTCTTCTCACAATGATCACCCTGGGTCTTCTGGTTACACTTAGGTTCTGTGGTCAGAATGTCATTGACCATTACTTTTGTGATCTTGCTCCTTTCGTGGATATTGCGTGTTCAGATACTTCGAGTCTGCAAATTGATATATTTATACTAGTCTTCCCTATGGTTGTTGTACCATTTATTTTAATCATTGTAAGCTATGTATCTATCTTTGTAGTCATCCTTAGAATGCCATATATCAGCAGCAGGAAAAAAGCTTTCTCTACTTGTAGCACTCACCTCTTGGTGGTGGGAATGTTTTATGGAGCCGTGTTAATAGATTATTTGACACCAGTTGGAGAAAACTCTGTGACCATCAACAAAATATTATCTGTAATATTTACTGTGGTGACGCCATTGTTCAATCCTATAATATACAGCTTGAGAAATCAGGATATGAATGCTGTCATATGTAGTTACTTTTACTGGTGGAACTGAAGATTACAATGCCTACAAATATTATCAGAATAACTGTCAAATGTGACTCATCCGGTATTACATACTTATAATTGCTTAAAGTTCAAAAATTAAAGCCCAATATGTATTTAATTTCTAACACATTAAATTCAAATTCAACAATTTTTATTTGCAATATATATATTTTTTTTTAATAGCTTACGTTTTTTAAAGTCCGGACGTTGGTGAAGAACAAGAGACTAGAATAGTAACATATGTACAGTAAGTCCAGTGTGTCAAACTGTAAAACTGAACATTTTGAGAAGGCCAAATGAACCTGGCTAAATTAACCGGCCAACATTCGCCCTGTGTGCACTGCAGCTGGTCCCACATAAGCTGGATGTTAGGGCGACTTCTGTCGGACAAGTGCGTTGGAAAACCAGCAGATTACTGACTCCCGATCAGAGCTCTCAACCAATGTCTGAGAGTGCTGACCTGAGTGTTCTGATGGGGGAAAAAAAAGGGGAAAATACTGCGCTAAGCCAAAAAAAGGAGGCAGCCAGCACTCAAACAAACAAA
Source organism: Rana kukunoris (assembly GCA_029574335.1). Taxonomy (NCBI): domain Eukaryota; kingdom Metazoa; phylum Chordata; class Amphibia; order Anura; family Ranidae; genus Rana; species Rana kukunoris. The sequence continues at coordinate 526,419,851 of CM056051.1, forward strand.
GTAAACTGAACATTTTGAGAAGGCCAAATGAACCTGGCTAAATTAACCGGCCAACATTCGCCCCGTGTGCACTGCAGCTGGTCCCACATAAGCTGGACGTTGCTGCGACTTCTGTCGGACAAGTGCGTTGGAAAACCAGCAGATTACTGACTCCCGATCAGAGCTCTCAACCAATGTCTGAGAGTGCTGACCTGAGTGTTCTGATGGGGGAAAAAAAGGGGAAAATACTGCGCTAAGCCAAAAAAAGGAGGCAGCCAGCACTCAAACAAACAAAGTAAACTGAACATTTTGAGAAGGCCAAATGAACCTGGCTAAATTAACCGGCCAACATTCGCCCCGTGTGCACTGCAGCTGGTCCCACATAAGCTGGACGTTAGGGCGACTTCTGTCGGACAAGTGCGTTGGAAAACCAGCAGATTACTGACTCCCAATCAGAGCTCTCAACCAATGTCTGAGAGTGCTGACCTGAGTGTTCTGATGGGGGAAAAAAAGGGGAAAATACTGCGCTAAGCCAAAAAAAGGAAGCAGCCAGCACTCAAACAAACAAAGTAAATGGAAAAATGTGGATAATTAGTGCAGCGCTAAACGTGTCAAAACACAATGGGCCAGATTCAGATACACTTAATATTGCACTGCGTAATCAAAATACTCTACGCTGCCGTATTTCACCAGTCTCTACACCGAATCCTGGTAGATTTTTGCCCGTACGCTACGGCGGCGTAGTCTATTTTTTGCCGCGTAATCGAAATACGCGATTAGGGGGCGTGAAGCATTTAAATTAAGCGCGTCCCCGCGGCGATCGAACTGCGCATGCTTCGTTCAGAAATTTACCGCCGTGCATTGCGCGAAATCACGTCGTTACGTCATTCGTTGTTTGAGTAGCGTCATTTACGAACATTCCTATTCCCGGACGACTTACGTAAAAAATAATAAAAGACGTCGAAAAACGTAGAAATTCGACGCGGGAACGACGGCCATACTTAACATGGGCTGTCTAATATTAGACCAGCAAAAATCTGGTATAGTGTTACGCAAAAAAAAGATCACTAAAGGTGCCGTAAGAGATTGCAAATGAAGATCGTCATTTCGGGGATCGCCGGCAAAAGCTCATTAGCATACCCCGACACGGAAAACGACGGGAAGTCCACCCAGTGGCCGCAATTTTATTGCAGCGTAGATCCGAAGGCGTACTAACATGTAATCCAGTCGAATTGAATGCCGCAGCCGTCAATTTAATGGTTTGAGGTTTGCGACTAGCTAGAAAACGCACGTAATTTGAAATTACTCCAGTCTAACACCAGTTAGACAGGCGTAATGGCTCTGTAAATCTGGCCCTATACTTATAGTGACATAAGATGCATAATTTTGAATACAATAAAGGTGATTCAATAATTAATTAAGTCCATGTGCAAAAAACAGACACCACAAACAATGTGATGCTAGGAAAAAATATATATATATGAAGTAGTCCATCTACAAAGAATATATGTATCTTTCCAATCGCTGACATAAACTGATGAATATCTAGTTGTCTGCAGGGATCATGAAGGCATCAAGTATAGATAATAGGGTACTCTTACCATGTGGTGTGGACTCAACTGTTTTGCAACAGTAAGTCTAATACGCTTGATGGCCTCTATGAACCTGGATCACTGCAACAAGGACTCCCAGGATGATGGTTCGTTCCTCGATCACTCAGGTGGAATTAATGCCAAGAACAACAGGAACCAAACCGATGGGCCTTCAGATGCAGGATGAGTGGAAAAAGACAAGTCCAACAAACTCGGAAAAGAAAAAAGAAAAAAAGAGTGCTCAAGATGGTGCAGGTCAAAAATAAACCATGGCAGGTTTTATTTTTAAAAAGTCATATGGAATGACACAAATATGTAAATTAAAACGTGATCACATAGATAAAAGCAGTATAGGGTGCTGTAAAGCTGAACCCGAAGCATTTTGGCTTTGAGAGCCGTCACTAGGGGCATGTGTGGGGGGATCGTCCCCCTTCCATAACACAACAGTTCACTGTACTCAGGGATGTATTCTGGCCTAGGCCGACAAGGCCCAGGCCTAGGGCGGCACTTTGCAGGGGGCGGCTGGCTGGTCCTTTTTCCCACAGCATCCCTCTGTACTTTTCCCACAGCATCCCACTGTCCTCTTCTTACGGCGTCCCGTTGTCTGTCACCCACGGCAACCCTCTGTCCGTCACCCACGGCAACCCTCTGTCCTTCTCCCAGGGTGTCCCTCTGTCCTCTTCCCATGAATATGACAGGGGTGTGGCTTTAACAGGAAGAGATGGGTCATATTTAAATTAGAGGGTGCGCAAGTTTAGTCAGGCCTAGTGCAGCACAAAACCTAAATACACCTCTGACTGTACTAGCATCTTATTGTTAATACAGTGGCCCAGACCAGAGCTGCCAGCTTTTTTTGTTCAACCTGCATTTTCCTAACTGCATACAGTTATTTTAGTCTGGTTGACCATCACCTAGGTGTGTACTCCCACATTGGAGTGCAGGCCAACCACCATCCAGTTCTTTTGCCATATTCCCATTGTGATGTCATCAAGTAACCCCTGAAGTCTTTGTGTCTCTCAGATAGAACCAATGTAAAGGGATTCAGCACATCACATGGCCATGGATTCAAGTGAATATATGTGTCATTTTTAATACTGGGGTGTTTTGTTTAGAGGAGATTAGACATGGGCAGAATGAAAAAAAATGTTTTGTTTCAATTCATTATTTACATAAATTTATTTAGTTAAATTTGTTTAACCCGTTTAATTCCTTTTCGGAATTTGTTTTGTTTATATGATAAAAATTTTCAGAATTACTGAAATCGATTCATAAATGATTTAAATCGATTCAAATTCCGTCCAAATTTTTTTTTTTTATTATTTCTGATTTGTTGAAATTTAGTACTATTGTAATTCGCAAATTCAAATACATCTGAATTTCTAACTAAAATGTGAATGAATTTTAATACAGAGCGATAACGAACTGCACATATCTAGAGAAGATGGGGAAGCAACGTTTAGGAGGAGTAGCCCAGGTTTAAGTATAGTTTTAATAAAGCAATCAGCTTGTGGATACCTTTGCACAGCATGTTTTCTTGGATAGGCAGAGAAGAACATTTGAAGAACATTTGAAGGAGTATATTTTGGTGAAGGCATTAGTAATTTTTCTTTACTTGTTTTAAATGTCAACTGTTAATTTGGATTTTTAAAGGGACTGGTTTAGTGAAAACAGTTAGATATCAAACAAATATATACTTCTAGCAATTGATAAAACAAATTGCATCATGCAACTAACCCCCAAAGTATTTAGCAGATGATTAACTAAATCAAATTACAAGATTTGATGCAAAGATTCAATCAAATTAAGAGATTTGATGTAAGGATTCAATCTAATTACGAGATTCAATGTAAGGATTTAATGTAAGGTTATAAATATTCTCAACCAACATGGTGGAATTAGAACTTCCTGATGATGGCCCACACAGCGACATATTTCCACCCAAATAAATACCTGGGAATCGAGCTGAATGCCGAGAGCGGTGTCACTCTACGAATGGGTAGATTTCCCATTAATAAATCATCTGCTTCACATGCTGGGTGGCAGAAAGCTAGGCACCTAAAATGAGAGTGGAACTTTTTACTATTGTTTTTAAGAAATAAATATTTAAAACGGCATATTGATTGATTGATTGATTGATTTAATAGATTTATAGTGCGCCAAATACTGACCCGTCAGGACAGTGTCTAAGCGCAGAAGACATAACAAAAATAGGTAAATCAAATCAGGGAGAGAAAGAGAAGAGCAAGAAAAACCAAGAGACAGATCAACAGGGCACAACAGGGAGAACTAACATAACTCAAACTGCTTTTTCTCGAAAAGCCAGGTTTTTAATCTTTTATGAAAGGCCATGATAGAAGGGAGGGACCCAATGGAAGCAGGGAGACTATTCCATAGAGCCATAGCTCTCACAGAAAAGCATCTGCCCCCAAAGGTAAGCAAACGGGAAGATGGACAAATGACAAGACCGGCTGTTAGTGATCTGAGTGCTCGTGCAGGGGCGTATCGCGTTATCAAGGAATTCAGATATTGCGGGTCCATCCCATGATAAGCACGATAGGCGAGACAAAGAGCCTTAAACTCAACGCGATCTACCACAGTGAGCCAATGCAGTGATCATAGGGTAGGGGTAATGTGCTCCCGCCTGTTTAGGCCAGAGATTAGTCTGGCGGCCTGGTTCTGAACGAGTTGGATTTTCTTCAGCCACTTTAGAGGCATACCCAGATACACAATGTTGTTAAAGTCAATCTGGGAGTTGACGAGAGATTGAACCAGGACTTTCCGGTGGTTCTGAGAAAACAAATTTTTGACCTTTCTCAGACACCTGATACAGTGCATTGCAGATACATTGATTGACTTGGAGTATCCAATTCAGATTACAGTCAAAAATTGTCCCCAGATCACGGACTTGATTCATCGGAACAGGTGAATTGCATGGCGCAATAATGATCTTCTTAAAAACACAGAAACATTAGAATTCACATTAGTTAGGGCAGTGTTTCCCAACTCTCCTCCTCAAGATGCAAACCCAGGTCATGTTTTCTATATTTGTAAAATTTGGCACAGATGATGTTGTCATTTTCACTGTTAGTAACTGTTAGTAAGTCGTTTTTAGACTTAGGAAAATATAGAAAACTGCACCTAGATCAGTGGAGAAACACTGAGTTCTGTCAATAAACTTTCACATTTCAAAGTCATAAAAACATGGTTAATATTAAAAGGGCAAACAGGAGCCAACAAGTGGAACAATAAACTTCAGGAAATTAAAATTTGTCAAGCATGTCCACAAAATCTTTGATTCTTTACTCTAAAGCAGTGGCAGCCTCCTTGATTTGCTCCAGATCCTTCAAACAATTCAATATATCTGCACTCATTCTGCAAATAGTGTTTTGTGGAAGATCATGACCTAGTAAGAAGAGTAAAACGTATTAAGGGAACGATGTTCAGGTGGCTGAGGCCCTACATAGTGAGTTATGGTCAAGTTACTAGTCAAAAATCAAGAAATATTTACCTACCCAGGCTATTGTTGCTTGCAACCTGCTTCCCTTCAGACACCTACACTACTAGCAATGTACACACTGCAACTACCCTGTAATGTTGGGCCTGGTGCCTGGGTCTCCAAAACATAAATCAAATTTGCAAATTTTGTCGGACGCATGTGCCCATCTACCCTCAAGTAGTCCATGCCCCGCTGTGAGATCACACACAATCAAGGTGGAGAAGGTTTAAAACCAGGCATCCAGTGGCCATCTTAGCCACCCATACCCCTCTATCTCTATGTGATTTGGATGAATTCATTCATTATGGGGAAATTGCATATTCCATATTTCTTTATTAAAGTTGTCTAGTTGTCTCACAATATCTAGCAAAGCCTCTAATATGTAAACACAAAAGGTGCTAAAAAAATTGTGTTTTAAAGGAGAATATAAAGTATAAAATTCATAATGATAAGAGTCCAGATATTATGATTCCGAATGGTGAACAATAAATCTTGTGAGGAATCCTCCACCAGTGGGTATGCACACACTGCCTCTTACCGTAAACTGTGGACCACCCTATAAAGTGGTCACTGGTGCTCTTTACAAATCAGATAACTCCAGGTCACTCCGATATCAAAAGCCAAAATAATTCCACTCCAGACTCCATATGACAGAAACTCCACCAGCTATATAGTGTCAGCACAGCACAGCAGGTAGACCTCTCATGAAGCAGTATTTTCAAAAAGGGGGGGGGGGTCTAAAATACACACTCACTATACAGACAAAAAAATGTGCATGTGAATCAATATAAAAACAGAGATGTTTCCAACCAACAAGATGGCCAACCTCGGTGGGTGGCGATGTCACGTGTTCCTAGCTTCACCCATAAGCCTCTAATATTCTGGTTACTTTAGCTGACTTCAAACTAAAGGAACGTCATTACAAATTAACCAGGTCCTTCAAATGTCATTTTGTTTGCAAGGGGAGTTGTTCAGCAGTTGACCATGCCACACAAATTCTATATACTACAGTTATAACTTGGAATATTCAGCCTCTACCAGTGTGACCTTGTGCCTGGGTCTGATCATTTGGCCATGGTGGTGAAACAGAATCTTTAGTTAAGTATTCTTGTTATATTTTCTAGTAGTTTTACATGTGTTATCTATACAGGCGTCTCCGGGTTACAAACACCCGACTTACAAACAACTCCTATTTACAAATGGAGAGAGACAACAGGAAGTGAAAGGAAATCTACCCCAAGGAAGGAAAATACACTCCTTATCAAATAGGGAACGAGACCTGAGTACTGTACGACATGGTCTCATAAAAAGTCCCAACTATTTTTTCTTTCCCCCTACACAAGGCTATGTTTCCCGGTAGGAAAACTGCTATGAGAGCTTTGGTCGGGAAACCAGGCCATGTATATGCTCCACCACAGGTTTTCCCCATGATTCTCTTTTTTCCCGCCAGGATTTCCGGCGGTTTTCCTGATGGGAAAACTGCAATGGAGCATACACACAGCCAGGATTCCCGGCCAAAAGCTGTGTAACGAGGCATAATAGTTATCATGGAAAAATGTGTCTCAACTGAAGCTTTATCACCAATCCACAACAACCCAACATTTTTTTATTTCAATTGTCATAGGGACATAAAGTGAGTTGAAATCTTCTGAACATGGGCACAGACAACAAAACAAACGTTACAGGGGTATTAACCTTTCCCTATGCTATCCCAAAAGCTTAAGAATAGTTTTTTTGGCTGGAGCTACACTTAAAAAAAATTCCCTGTTCCGACTTACATACAAACTCAACTTAAAGGGGTTGTAAAGACAAAAATATTTTCCTCTTAAATTAAAGTCTGACAGTAGCTGATAAAGTAAAAAGTAATAATTTGCATTATAACTAGTTTGATACCTGTTGAAATCGAGCTGTTTTATTCACCTCCGTCACTCCTGAATCGTTATTCTCACTGACTTCCTGATTTGCGGTGTTCATTCATTCTTGCTACATCACGGCCTAATGGGAACTACAGTTCTCATTAGGCTTAGCCTCCATGCCTGTGAGGGATAAGAGAGCATCTTCACGCAGGGCTGTAGTCATAGGGAGGGGATGAGCACATTCTGCTTTCCACCATGCAGGTGCTGGTAGAAAGCAATAAGAGGAGAGACAGGAAATGGCATTTTCAAACCTGGATTACTGTATTTTGGAGGTCAAAAGGAAAAACGAGGTAAGAGATATTTAAATGCTCTAGCTTACAGCAATCAATTGATCTAATAAAAAACTAACCTTTAGTGTTCCTTTAAGAACAAACCTACAGACCCTATCTTGTTTGTAACCTGGGGACTCCCTGTATCTGTCATTATTTAATTAAATGGTATACTTAAGTATTTGTGTGATCTCTCCTTGAAAATCTCAAATAAATCCCCCCAAAAAACATAAACTATCACATATCCATGATAAAATTGTTAATTTAAAAGGAACAGGGGCTTAGCAGATGTGGGTTGGGATGTGTTATGTGCTCCTTCTTCTTTCCCCCTTTTTCTGTTTATTTTTTTCCACATATTTTTGCCTATAATAACTGATCAGATGATGACCCAACTGTACCTACGTCATGTATGATCTCCTTAAGACCCCTTTTACACTGGGTCGCTTTGCAGGCACTATAACACTAAAAGTAGCGCCTACAAAGCAAACTGAAACAGTCGCTGCTGTCTCTCCAGTGTGAAAGCCCTGAGGGGCTAAAAAAGTCCTGCTAGCAGCATCTTTGGAGTGGTGAAGGAGCGGTGTATATACCGCTCCTCCACCACTCCTGTCCATTGAAATTAATAAGCAGGTCATTTCGAATGATGAGACCAAAATTTAGCTTTTTTGGCCACAATGATAAACACTATATTTGGAGAGGAGTCAACAATGCCTATGATGAAAGGTACACCATTCCTACTGTGAAACACGGAGGTGGGTAGCTGATGTTTTGGGATGTGTGAGCTATAAAGGCACAGGAAATTTGGTCAAAATTGATGGCAAGATAAATGCAGTATGTTTTCAAAAAATACTGGAGGAACATTTGCATTCATCAGCCAGGAAGCTGCGCATGGGACGTAATTGGACATTCCAACATGACAATGATCCAAAACACAAGACCAAGTCCACCTGTCATTGGCTACAGCAGAATAAAGTGAAGGCTCTGGAGTGGCCATCTCAGTCTCCTGACCTCAATATCATTGAGCCCCTCTGGAGAGATCTCAAACGTGCCATTCATGCAAGACAGCCCAAGAATGTACAGGAACTGGAGGCCTTTTGCCAAGAGGAATGGGCAGCTTTACCATCTAAGAAGATAAAGTCCCCTTTCACACTTATACGACTTGTCCCACGATTTTGGACTGCAAAATCGTATGACAAGTCATTCTCCATTATTTTCGATGACTACCATTCATACTGGCACGACTTTAAGTTGTGCCTACTTCAAAGTAGTCCTTGCACTACTTTGGTCCGATTTTGATGCCACTTACACTGGCATTCATTAAAATCGTGGCCGCAAATCGCGGCCACAAAATCGCGTTAAAATCGTGGCCACAAAATCGCATTAAAATCTCGCAAAAAGCCTCATCCACAAATACCACAAAAGACTTCAAGCTGTCATTGATGTTAAAGGGGGCAATAGACGGTATTAAGAGCTGGGGTATGTAAACTTTTGATCAATTCCATTTGGGTAGTTTCTGTTGCCATTATGATTTAAGAAGAGTGAACACAATTGATTGATAATAAATGGCTTCCGCCAAACACTAACCATGAGTGAAAGAAAAGTATTTGTGTTATTCATATTCTCTAAAAAATGGCCAAGAAATCATAAATTTTGCCTGGGTATGCAAACTTATGAGAACAACTGTATGATTTTAACTTGTCTTTCTTTTTCAGGTCCAAAGTGAACATGGCAGCACCTCTAGAAATGTTTTATGTGGAACAGCATAGGACCATAATCAAGTTCATATTTCTCCAAGGGAAAGGTGTGGCCCTTCATATGCAACAGTTAAACGTTGGGTCGTCAATTTTCAAACTGTTCATTTTGGTGTGAAAAATGAGAAACCCAATGGAAGGCCTGTTTCTGTCTCTGTGCCTGCAAATGTGAAAGCCATTCACAACTTGATCATGGAGGACCGCCAAATATCAGCCAAAAATATTGCTACATATCTTGGAATATCACATAAGAGAGTTGGTGCCATTAATCACAATGACTTGGAAATGAGAAAGCTTGCAGCAAAGTGGATCCCAAAACTTTTGACAACCGAACAAAAGAGGATAATGCCCGTCACACACTGCAGGTGAAACAATGGCAAAACTGACCTCCTCGGGCTTTCAAGTGATGCCCCATCCACCCTTTTCACCCGATCTGGCTCCTTCTAACTATCATCTACTGTATTCCCTAATCTCAAAATACACCTAAAGGGAAAATGATTTGGGAGTGTTCGGCACTGCGTGGCTTTAACCGACAATTGCGCTGTTGTGCGGCGCTGTACCCAAACCAAATTTACGTCAAACAACAACATTTAAAAAAAATGCACTATAAAACAAAATAGGCCAACAATTTACTTTTTTTCTATAATAAATATCACCAAAATTAAAAATAAAATAAAACAAATGTATTCCTCGGTTTAGGCCGATATGTATTTTTCTACATATTTTTTTTTTTAAATTGCAATAAGCGTATATTGATTGGTTTGCACAAAAGTTATCACATCTACAAATCAGGGGAAAGATTTATGGCATTTTTATTATTTTTATTTTTGTACTAGTAATGGCGGAGAATCTGCAATTTTTATCGGGACTGCGACATTGCGACGGACAGATCAGACACTTTTGACACATTTTTGGGACCATTGACATTTATACAGCGATCAGACTTAAAAATAGCCAATGATTACTGTATAAATGTATTTGGCAAGTAAGAGGTTAACACTAGGGGGTGATCAAGGGGTTAAATGTGTCCCCCCACAGTGTGTTCTAACTGTAGGGGGATGGGGCTGCCTGGGAGAGGAGACTGATCCTTGTTCCTATATACTAGGAAGGCACGATCTGTCTCCTCTCCCCTGCCAGAATGGGGATGTGTGTGTTTACACCAGTGTTTTTCAACTCCAGTCCTCAAGGCACACCAACAGGTCATGTTTTCAGGCTTTCCATTATTTTGCACAGGTGATTTGATCAGTTTCACTGCCTTAGTAATCACCACAGCCATTTCATCTGAGGGAAATCCTGAAAACTTGAACTGTTGGTGTGCCTTGAGGACTGGAGTTGAAAAACACTGGTTTACACACACACATCCCCATTCTGGCTCTGTGAGGAGCGATTGTGGGTGCCCGGCGGTCATCGTGGCCACCGGGCACGCACATCGGCTCCTCAGTGCTGAGGCGGGCGCAGTGCCTCCTATACTCCTTAAAGCGCCTGCCGTACAGCTACAGTGATTTGCGCAGAGGAGCCATTCTGCCGGCGGGCGGTCGCCAAGAGGTTAAGAAGCTGAAGCACAGATGTCACAAATTGACTTCCTGGGGTGATATGTAGAATAGTGGGGCAGTTACAGCTTCCTCGCTCCATTTTTTTCTGGGTAAGTCTCTATACTTATCAGCACCCTCTTGTACAAGTGTTAAATCTCTAAACCAGCATTAGAATCTCACAGGAAATACAAAAAAATTAAACATACTAATTTTATTGTAGACTCTCCTTAGAATATAAATTTCCCACCAGGGATAGGTAGTCATCGTTGCTATCAATAAATCAGGAATATATAAAAGGTGTGCGGACGCTGATGATTTAGAACAAAGATCATTTTAAAGCCAATAATGCTTGGAGCACATATTTTTCCATCTTTTTTATTTATTTCTTTTTTATTTTGGTCTCCAGGTCAATTTTCCTTTTTTTTTTTCTTTTTTTTTTTTTACAAACGTTCAATAAGCTAATACTGTAGTTCTACCTCTTGCTGTTGTCAGTATTGTTAATTTGATTTTACGTACTAAATAGTGTTTATGGAGAAAAAAAAGCTTTAAAAACAGTCCATGAATTTGTATAGTTATACAGAACGGTATTGATTGTGCACTAAATATGAATCTTATTCCTCCCCTTTTTTTCAAAATAGGGAGAGAAGAGAGTGGGGAACCTCCCGTCTCAACCCCGGGTGAGAGACTCCGTCTGGGCCTCTCGCCTCTCCATCTTGAGTTGGGCATAGTCCACAAGAGAAGCTGTAAGTTTTTGATTACATGTGAGGCTCCTATTACATAGTTGTACCCCTTTGAGGAAATCATATGTTAATAGACCTCTTTGTATTCATTTAATTTTAGTTTTACCATTGCATCCCACTCCTGATGAACAGCTACGGGCTACGAAACGCGTAGAGTAAACAACCAGGGTGCTAAGACAAGCTTGTCACAATTATGGATTTTAATTTAATATTTTATTTTTATACTATATATTGAGGTGTATTTTGGATGTATGGTGCTATTTTGGATCTGCTATGTCAATCATGTCTATGTGATTATATATGCTTTTCCTTGATTACCAATTTTTAATTTTTGTACCAACATTGATTTTCATTATCTGACTGTAAATTGACGTGTTTTTAATTAAAGCATATCAATACTAGAATTAATTTTACTATTATTATTATTATGATGATGATAATGATTATGATTATTATTATTATTATTATATTAACATTATTAGAAGTAATGTATTATCGTTATCATTACTGCTAGTACCTTTTGATTGTATCACAATTTTGTTCTGTAAAATCAATGCACTACATCATGTTCATATCCATTTCTATCATATTATACACTGCTCAAAAAAATTAAAGGAAAATTTTTGAATCAGAACTCCTGGGATATTGATCTGGTCAGTTAAGTAGCAGAGGGGGAGGGGTGTATACAGAGGGGTTGTTAATCAGTTTAGGCTGCTTTGCTGTTAATTGAAATTAACAAAAAGTGCACTAGATGGGCAACAATGAGACGACCTCCAAAACAGGAATGGATTTTCAGCTGGAGATGTCTGACATTTTTGACTAGTTTTGCATTTGGCTAGGGTCAGTGTCACTACTGGTAGCACAAGGCGATACTTGGACCCTATAAAGGTTACACAGACAGTCCAACTCCTCCAGGATGGCACATCAATATGTGTCATTGTTAGAAGGTTTGTCGTCTCTCCCAGCACAGTCTCAGGAGCATGGAGGACATTCTGGGAGACAGGCAGTTACTCTAGGAGAGTTGGACAGAGCCGTAGAAGGTCCTTAAGCCATCAGCAGGACCGGTATCTTCTTCTTTGTGCAAGGAGGAACAGGAGGAGCACTGCCAGAGCCCTACAAAATGACCTCCAGCAAGCCACTGGTGTAAATGTCTCTGACCAAACAATCAGAAACAGACTTCAAGGGGGTGGCCTGAGGGCCCGACATCCTCTAATGTGCTATGTGCTCACTGCCGGACCCTGTGGAGCTCGATTGGCATTTTCCATTGAACACCAGAATTGGCAGGTCCGCCACTGGTGCCCCATGCTTTTCACAGATGAGAGCAGGTTCACCCTGAGCATATGTGACGGACAGGAAAGGGTCTGGAGAAGCCGTGGAGAACTTTATGCTGCCTGTAACATCGTTCAGCATGATCGGCTTGGTGGTGGGTCAGTGATGGTCTGGGGAGGCATATGGGACTCACAGATCTTTACAGCCGAACACAATGGCACCCTGACTGCCATTAGGTACTTGGATGAAATCCTTGGACCCATTGTCCGACCCTCTGCTGGTGCAGTGGGTCCTGGGTTCCTCCTGGTGCAAGACAATGCCCGGCCTCATGTGGTGAGAGAATGCAGCCAGTTCCTGGAGGATGAAGAAATTGATGCCATTGAATGGCCCCCCACGCTGACCTAAATCCAAAAGAACACCTCAGTCTGTTCAGGAGCTCAGTGATGCTCTGGTCCAGATTTGGGAGGAAATACCCCAGGACACCATCCATCGTCTCATTAGGACCATGCCCTGATGTTGTCAGGCATGCATAAAAGCACTTGGGGGCCATACAAACTACTGAGGACCATTTTGAGTTGTTGCAATGAGGAGTTCAGCAAAATGGACTAGCTTGCTGCATCATTTTCTCACTTTGATTTTCGGGGGTGTCTTTAAATTCAGCCCTCTGTAGGTGGATAGTTTTTGTATTTCCATCAAATGATGTGCCATCCTTTCTTTTTTTCCAGCCACTTCAGACTCAACTATAGCAAGAGACACTGCTCGTGATTTTATTCATTAATATCGTCTCTACTTCAGTTTCGCATCATTTGAGGTTTTCCGGATACCGGTTTGATTGGTTTATTCATTTACTACTTTTATTTTTTAAATTTCATGATGTGCCATCCTTTCATTCCTCACACATTACCCAGTCCATATCAGTATAGATATCCAGCATGAGATTTTTTCCCGTTGAGATCTGATATGTTTTCAAAGTGTTCCTTTAACCACTTCCATACCAGGCACTTACGCACCTTAATGCCCAAGCCAATTTTCAGCTTTCAGCACTGTCGCACTTTGAATGAAAATTGCACGGTCATGCTATACTGTACCCAGACAATTTTTGTATCATTTTGTTCCCACAAATAGAGCTCTCTTTTTTGGTGGTATTTGATCACCTTTGCGATTTTTTTTTTTGCGCAACAACTAAAAATATACCGAAAATTTTGAAAACAATTACGTTTTTATTTGTTTCTGTTAATTCTTTTGTAAATAAGTACGTTTTATTCTTCGATTACGGGCACTGATGGGCACTGATGAGGTGGCACTGATGGGCACTGATAGGCGGCACTGATGGGCACTGATAGGAGGCACTGATGGGCACTGATAGGTGGCGCTGGTATGCGGCACTGATGGGCACTCATAGGCGGCACTGATGGGCACTCATAGGCGGCACTGATGGGCACTCATGGGTGGCACTGATGGGTACTTATGGGTGACACAGATGGGCACTGATAGGTGGGCAGTGAGCATGGATGGGCACTGAGGGGTGGCACTGATGGACACTGAGGGGCGGCACTGATGGACACCGAGGGGTGGCACTGATGGCATTGCTGGGCATCACTTTTTTGAACCCATATTATGGCCGGTCAGTGCCCATTTGTGGGCACTAATTTGCATCTATTTTTTTTATTTGCCCCCCTTCCCTGGTGGCCAGTGTGGGCTTTCCTGGTGGTCAAGTGTGGGCTTCCGAGCGTGAACCTCCCTGTCAGGAGAGTCGCCGATTGGCTCTCCTCTACTCTCGTCTATCAGACGCGAGTGAGGAAGAGCCGATCAATGGCTCTTCCTGTTTACATCGTGATCAGCCGTGATTGGACATGGCTGATCACATGGAGGCTCCGGAGGCTCTTTACCGAGATCGGAGATACAGGTTGTCAGACCTGGGCGCTTGCCTGCATGTAATCCTGCAGGACGTCAATAGACGTCCAGTCAGGATTACAGAACCACTTCTCGGATGTCAATTGTCTATTGACCGGGCGGGAAGTGGTTCATTTTATCTTTTGAGCAGTGTATATATCATTTATTTCTATTACCAAATGCCCAGACATGCCTCATGTAAAGTCCCACCATTTCCTTTTTTTTCTATATAAATCTTATTTAAGATTCATCCTAAGTTTCTGAAGTTACTGAGGCAGCTAAGATATATATTTTTCTCTGTTTTATGTTGAGAACAGTAAGGTTTATGATAGTGTTTCCCATTGATACTATTGGTATCAGATTCAAGCAGCATTTTCTCTCTGATTGAAAGTTAAAAAATAAAAAATAATTCTTACCAAATGGTTTGTTAGGGGGATCTGTCTATTAAACTATCCTGCCCAGTTACCCAAACTTTGTATTCCTTATCGCTTATAGCCCTAATGACATTGGGGGGGGGGGAGTAGAACTCTACAGTGGGCATACAGGGAGCAAGAAAAATCTGACTTTCCCCCAATCTATGCAAAGCTTTGTTCTAAATTATCTATTAACTTTCAAAGATTTCCCTTTTTCCAAGTTCTCTGTCCCAAACTAGGTATATAAAGTGAATGCAGACCAGGGTAAAATGAATTAAAGTGATTGTGAACTGTCACCTTATAAAACAACCCAGTCAGTTTAAAATGTATATGAAAGGCAAAACATTTTTGTATAGGTATAAAAATATACAATAAATACCTTTTTGTTTATGTTTTTTTTCATTTATTATAGCTGATCACAGTCTCTCTGTTCTCAGCTGCATATTACAGGCATTTGAGCTTTTTTATCAGCTTGAAGAAACTTGTGCGTTTTTGTGCTCTTGTGCATTTTTAAGCATAAGCATTTTTTTTCACAAACCCTCCTAGATAGTATTTTCTTAACCATTGAATAAACAAAACAAAAAGCTGTAAAAAATGTTTTTGAGAGTTTTCCAGCTTCTTTGAACTTTTTTTTTTCAAAATAAGTTTTATTGTGAGAAATCGTAACAAACCACAGTTTCAAACAAGCAGAAGGTTATTAACCACTTCCCATCCTGGCAATTGTAAATTGACGGCCACAAGGTGGCTCTACAGTGGTGAAAGGACGCCATATGACGTCCTCTGGCCTCCTGGCCGCTGGGCCTGGCGGTCGCGATGTCCACCAGGTACTCTCGATCGTCAGTTACAGACCAAGGGACATGGATCTCTGTGTGTAAACAAGTTGGAAAAGACAACTACTGCTACTGCATGCCTATTCCAAGGAATAGGCATGCATAAACTGTACAGAATGTGGAACAATGGAAATCTAGCTAGCCTCCCTGGCGGTATGATTCTTTCTGGTTTTAGGTGCTGAAAGCGGTACAATTTTTTTGCATGAAAATTTTGGCATTTTACATTGTAGGCCTGTAAATCTTAGGAATGACTAGCTTAAATCTGTCCAAACAAGAGTCTAGTACATATCTCGGGTATGATAAAGTTTGAAAAACAAAATCATAAATTATAATATAATAAATATCTATAAATAATTATAACAAATAATAATATAATTATAATAAAAATGATTCAATAATGTAATCAAATCAAAATCACAGAAATTTGCTCAGTTTCAGCATTGTTGCTGTCATTACTTTTATTGTTTGATGACGAATTTCCCCACAAATCGCTATCGCTCAATTCTGCAAGTAATTATAATTTATTATCGCTTTTTTCTAGCTGCTCTAAAATCGCTTTTGACATAAAGGGACACTTTTTGGTTGCTATGGACAATCTACAGTTTGGAGGCAGATAGAACAGTTTCTATTATATAAAAGTGCATGTAGGACACTGGGCAGACCACTAGGGGGTGTGTATTTTTTACATACAGTACTGTAATCTATAAGATTACAGTATACTGTATGTAATGTTTGTTTACTTTTTTGAATCTGGCGCCGTTCTCCGCCCCGTGCGTCGTAACGTCGCAGGGAACGGAGATCGGCAGCACACGGGGACTTTGTGTGAATCGAGCGAGGTCCCGCTCGCTCACACAGCAGGGATGCATCGCTGGATCCAGGGACAAGGTAAGTAGACCCTGCCTGTGGGTGCTGCGAGTCTGGCTCAGGGATACCACTTTTGGTATTGAAATCTTACCCCAAGCCAGACTCGGGAATACCGCCAAGGAGGTTAGATAGCGCTAATAGGCTGGGGTGGTGTTCTGGAAACTTTTATGATACATTGTGGTTGATTTACTAAAACTGGAGAGTGCGAAATCTGGTGCAACTGTGAATAGTAGCCCTACTAAGGGAAGTTAGTCAACCTGGGTAGGTTGATAGTAGCACAAGTCAGTCCACCTAGGGGCAGGAAATGTAATCTCAGCCCTGTCTATAACATATTTTATAGTCAGAACTTAAACATCAACATTTAGTGAAAATGTAGAACATTCATTTATTTCTGCCTTTGCAGCCACAAAAACATATATGGATAAGGAAAATCTGACAATAATAAATGAATTCTTTTTTCTGGGGTTTCCTGGACTTGGTGGATTCAGATTTCTTCTTTTTATTCTCATATTGTCTACATCAACTGTCACAGTGCTCCTGGATATTATGATTATTATAATACTGTCAACCAGTAAAAGTCTACACTCCCCCATGTACTTTTTTCTCAAGAATTTCTTATTTTCAGAAATGTGTTTAGTGATTGTTATTGTCCCCAATATGTTATGTATCATATGGAAGGATGGAGCCGCCGTACCTGTTACCACATGCGTCATTCAGAACTACTTGTTTATAGCTTCAGGTACTTCTGAATGTTACCTTCTCACCTTGATGTCCTATGACCGATACTTGGCCATATGTAAACCTTTACATTATAACACGATAATGGGCCATACCCTTCAATATTACTTGGTTGTCTTCTGTTGGATGTTGGGTTTCCTTTTAACATTGGTCCCACTGATTCTTCTAATGATGCTCTACTACTGTGGTCGGAATGTCATTGACCATTACTTCTGTGATCGTGTTCCTTTTTTGATAACTGCATGTTCAGATATTTCTGCCCTGGAAATTGCATTTTTTTTTCTGATCGTCCCCATGGTTGCTATTCCATTTATTTTAATCATTGTAAGTTATGTGTGGATTTGTGTAGTTATACTTAGAATGCCGTCCATCAGCAGTAGGAAGAAAGCCTTCTCTACTTGTAGCACTCACCTCATAGTGGTGAGTTTGTTTTATGGAGCCGTGTTAATAAATTATTTTACTCCATCCAGAGGACTCTCCGGATCCATCAGCAAAATGTTATCCGTTATATTTACTATAGTAACACCATTGTTCAACCCCGTGGTCTATAGCCTGAGGAATCAGGATATGCATGCTGCCATTTTTAGTTATGTACAGTGGAAGAAATGAATAGTACAGCATTTAGAAATATTATTAGGATTGTTAAATTTGAATCATCAAGCATAACAGGTCCACCTTGGATCAAACTTTGAGTGAAAGCGATTTATGTTTTATTTGTACATTTTCATTTACATTAGGAGTGTCTCCAAAGCTTAACATGTACCTTTACCCAGTCTACGGACTTTAAATTATTAACACATTCTAATATTAGAGAGCATTGAAGCAAATACTCACTCACCTTAGTAGCTGCTTGTAATGTGAAATAACTCATTCTCAAAGACCCTCAAAAATCATACAGTGAGAACTATTTGTTTACATCTGACAGATGGAGCCTCTCCCTCCTTTTTGGGTGGATGTCTATTACAATTTATTTTCACAATCCTGATTCCGGACGTTTATTCTAATCGCCTTTAGGGGATATTCATCTGCTCCTCCATTTGGGGGATAGGCCCATTTACCAGTGAAAAAATGTTCTCTTCTTCCTGAATGTATGGTGCTAGCTGCCTTGATCCTTTGTTTAAAGGGGTTTTAAAGGTTCATGTTTTTTCACCTTAATACATCCTATGCATTAAGGTGAAAAAAACATCTTACGATTTACGCCCCCCTAGCACCTCGTTTTACTTACCTGAGCCCTGGATAGTCCTGCGGCGTGAACACATTCTTTCTTTGCTCAGTCTTCTCGGCTCTTCATTGGATAGATTGATAGCAGCACAGCCATTGGCTCACGCTGCTGCAAATCATCTCCAATGATGAGAGGGCCGGGGAGCGGGGCCGAGTCCTGTAGTGAGCGGCTATGGACGCTGAATACAGGACTCAGGAGCACGCCCGTAAGGTAACCCCCTTGGGAGAACGCTTCCCAGAGGGGGTTATCAGAAGCGGGGAGGAGCCGAGACAGCCGCTGAGGGACCCCAGAAGACTAGGATTGGGGCCACTCTGTGCAAAATTAGCTGCACAGTGGAGGTAAGTATGACATGTTTGTTATTTAAACAAAAATAAAAATAAAGCTTTAGTATCACTTTAACAGCTTGCTGTGGCTGTGGGAGTATGGCGGTTCTATTTTGGCCCCTATGCCCATCCCCAAGACATTGAAAAGATAAGATTTACACACATGGCTTCTGTCATACCATTATCTGAAATTGCAACACACAGACCGAAACTATGCACTAAATTGATATACATTAGCAATATGGGTGTTGATTTCCAATCCTAGGTTGGGTGTGATCTGCATCAATCCTGTCTTATGTTTACCCTATGGTGTTTTTAACTTTTCTTCATGATTTTATTGAATGTAGTAAAAATCAATAATTGTATGCTTTATTTCTGCCTCTTGATGTCCTGATAAATTCAGTCAATGTTTTTTTTTTGGACATTGAAACGACTCTCTCACCTGCGTACCCTCTTGTAATGTGAAGTAATTCATTCTCAAAGACCCTCAAAAATCACAACAAAAAGGGCTCATGCACACTGCAGCTCAAAAAAAAACTGCTTTTACAGGCATTTGAGCTTTTATTTCAGCTTTAAGAAGCTTGTGCTTTTTTTGTGTTCTTGTGCATGTTTTTATTGAGCTTCTTCAAGATCCTTTGAGCTGATTTGAGATTATTTGAGCGTTTTTGAGCATAAACGTTTTTTTTTTCACAAACCTTCCTAGATAGTATTTTCTTAACTACAGTATAGACAAATAAGAAGCTGAAACAAACGTGTTTGCGCATTTTCAAGCTTCTTTGAGCTTTTTTGAATTCCTTTGAGATTTTTTTTAGCTTTTTGGGGCTAAAAAATGTGAGTTTGGTGGGGATTTTTCTGCCTGTTGAAGCATATGCCTGAAACCCCTGAAAAGCCATAAGGCTAGATTCAGGATGAAGGGCGTAAGTTTGTGCGGGCGTAGCGTATCTGATTTACGTTACGCCACCGCAACTTTTACTGGCAAGTGCTGTATTCACAAAGCACTTGCTCCGTAAGTTGCGGCGGCGTAGCGTAAATGGGCCGGCGTATCTGCGTATTTGCATATTTAACGAAGGGAACGCCACCTAGTGGCCAGCGTAAATATGCAACTTAGATACGATGGCGTAAGTGACTTACACCAGTCGGATCTAAGGCAAATCTATGCGTAACTGATTCTAAGATTCAGGCGCATAGATAGGACGCCTCCGACGCAGAGATACGACGGTGTATCTGGAGATACGCCGTCGTATCTGGAGATACGCCGTCGTATCTCCTACCTGAATCTAACCCATAGTGTGCATGGACACATTGGCTAACATGGAGGGGAGTTTCCAGGCAGGAAAAATAGGAACTCAAAAGAGCTCAAAAGCCTGTAGGAGACACTTTTTTGAGCTGCAGTGTACACAACCCCTAAAGTAGAGTTTTAATCAGTTTCTAACGGCTATGAAACACCCGCTGTTTGTTTACATTAGAATGCTGGTAGTCTGACAAGATTCTTATGTAATGAAAACACAATCCCCACAACTACAGTGATCATTAATGGCTTGTTTAAAATGCCTTGTAATTCTTTGTTAAACTTTGTTAAAAACTATTTTTTTTTAAATAAATTCTGGCGTCTCTTTTGCAAAAATTGGATAGAAGTAACGGGTGCAGAATAATCAGGCTTTGGGTATTTGTGGTGCCTTCACAACATAACCCTATAGAGCTACTCTTGATGAAAGCAAGAATTGGCCCTGCTGACAAACTCAAATGAGATGTGCAGAATAATAGGTCTTTGGGTGTCGGTGGTGCCTTAATAAATGCTGGCGTCTCTTTTGCAAAAATTGGATAGAAGTAACGGGTGCCGAATAATCAGGCTTTGGGTGTTTGTTGCGCCTTCACAACATAACCTTATAGAGTTACTTTTGATGAAAGCAAGAATTGGCCCTGCTGTCAAAAATTTTAATGATCTGCACATGTCAAACAGGTGTGTAAAAACCCATGAAACCTACTCCAAAAAACTCAGCAAACCCACCACACCCATGGAAATGTCGTTGCTGCTGACATGTCTTCCTTCAGACTCTCATATTACAAAATAATAGACATGTGCATTCGTTTTCGTTAGAATGCATTTTCGTCCGAAAATCTGTTTTTTTCATTATCGTTTTAACAAACGATAAGGAAAGTGCAAGAAACTAAAACCGAAAGATCCGACATAAAAAATGCTTTATTTTAGTTTTTGTTGCGGTAAAAATTCGATATAGAGAAATTCGACATTATAGGGAAAAGATTCGACATCATAGAGAAAAGATTCAACACTATAGAAATAATAGATTCGACATTACAGAGGATAGATTTTGATTTATGAGAAAATAGATTCGACATTATAGAGAATAGATTCAACATTATTACTAGTCATACAACATTAGAATTCTTGTAGGTGGAATATTCGAACGGAAATGTACGATTCGATGTAAAGATTCAACGTTCCGTCGAATATTCTTTTGACCATTCGACAGAAACCAAGTATTATTGGATTTTCGGACGAAAGCTAATCCCAAACGAAATAAATCAAAACGATTTTCGGGAGTAACTAAATAAATTTATTTTCCAAACGAAAAACGAAAAAATGAAACGAAACATGCACATGTCTACAAAATAAAGTAAAATGTTGGTAATGTAACATTCTGTCTAAAGCAATAAATAACTATTGAACAAAAATGTTTAATTCACCAAAATAAATGTTATTTTCTGGTGTGGAATTTTTGCATAAAATGTGTTCTTTTTTTAAAGTTCATTATTTTATCTAAAATTCATTGAGCTATAATGTATATCATTTGTATCTCCCTTCCTCTAACAGCGCTTCATAATGAACTCTAAAGTATCAGTATTGCTGTGAAAATGACAATGGTCCCAAAAATTTGTCAAAATTGTCCGAAGTGTCCGCCACAATGTCGCAGTCACGAAAAAAAAATCACTGATCGCCAAAAAAATAATAATAAAGGAATAAAACTATTCCCTATTTTGTAAACGCTATAAATTTTGCGCAAACCAAACGATAAACGCTTATTGCGATTTTTTTTTTTACCAAAAATAGGTAGAAGAATACGTATCGGCCTAAACTGAGGAAAAAAAATGTTTTATATATTTTTGGGGGATATTTATTATTATTTTTTTCAAAATTGTCACTCTATTTTTGTTTATAGCTCAAAAAATAAAAACCGCAGAGGTGATCAAATACCCCCAAAAGAAAGCTCTATTTGTGGGAAAAAAAGGACGCCAATTTTGTTTGGGAGCCATGTTGCACGACCGCGCAATTGTCAGTTAAAGCGACGCAGTGCTGAATTGCAAAAACTGGCCAGGTCCTTCAGCTGCCTAAAGGTCTGGGTCTTAAGTGGTTAAAACAACGTTGCCCACACAGTCGTTTTTCAGCATGTAGAAAAACAATGTTTTTTCCAACTTCATCATTAAAACGACGTTGCCCACATACGGTCGTTTTAAAAAAATTCTCTAGCAAAGCGCGGTGACGTACAACATGTACGACGGCACTACTAAGGGGAAATTCCATGCCGATGACGCCACCCTTTGGGCTGCTTTAGCTGATTTAGTGTTAGTAGATTTGCGCTTCTCTGTCTGTTACAGCGTGATAAATGTGCTTACTCCATTACGAGCGCCAGTTTTACCAGAACAAGCGCTCCCATCTCATAACTTGCTTCTTAGCATGCGCTGGTTTTTAACGATCATTTTTTAGAACCCGAAAAACTACATTGTTTAAAAGGTTGTTAAAAAATGCAGCATTTTCGAAAAAAAAAAAAAATTGTCGTTTTTCAGAACCCGAAATATGATGTGAAGCCCACACACAATCATTTTAATTAAATTTTTTTTAAAACGTTGTTTTTTTTCATGCTGAATAACGATCGTGTGTACGCGGCATAATGCTCCATTCACACCTAGGCGATTTAAATCATGGCAATTCTGCCCGCGATTCCAAAATCGTGTCAAAACATGGGACGCGTTTGCGATGCCATTACTTGTTTTTTTTTTGTTTACAAAAGTTTTTTGGAAGCACAAAGGTGCATTTACATAATGTAGTCAATAAAAGGGAGTCAACAGTAATGCCGCGTACACACGATCACTTTTTGTGATGTAAAAAAACGTCGTTTTATCTCACGAAACAAAACAAAGTTTTTCAAACTTCATTTTAAAAAACGACGTTGCCTACACACCATCGTTTTCTGAAAATGCTCTTGCAAAGCACGGTTACATACACCACTTTCGACGGCACTCTGTTCCATTGAAGCTCCCGTCTCCCGTCCCGTAAGCTGGTAAGATGGCTCAGCGGGCTATTGCTCCGTTGCAGCAATCTGTGATCATCTGAGCCCTCAGGGTCGCAGGTTCGATCCCGGCAGGGTCCACTCAGCCTTCAATCCTTCCGAGGTCGGTAAAATGAGTACCATTGATTTGGGTAATAGTGACTATGTTACTATATAAGCGCCTCGAGACCCGATGAGCTACAGCTTCGGCTGTGGCTTCAGAAGCTTGCCTGGCAAGAAGCTTGCCTGGCTTCAGAAGCTTGCCTGGCAAGTTAGGGTAAGACAGCGCTATATAAGACTTGCATTATTATTATTATTATTATAACTTGCTTCTGAGCATGCGCGGGTTTAAAAACGCAGTTTTAAACGTCGTTTTGCCCACAAACGATAATTTTTTTTATGACACAAAAAACGACATTCTGAAAAACGACATAAAAAATTCAAGCATGTTCGAATTTTTTTTTTGGTCGTTTTTTTGAAGACATAAAACAACGTTTTGCCCACACACCATCATTTTAAATGAGGTTTTTTAAAACGTTGTTTTATTTCATCACAAAAAATAACCGTGTGTACGCGGCATAAGACATTAGATGAGCATATAACACATCTTAAAAAAAGGAGTGAAATAATTACATGATACATATTATTGGTAAATCATAAACAGTAGAAATGAAATATGTAAAAGTACATCTAGAGGGGAATATAATGTGTCAAGGATATGAGTCATGAAAGACTGAAACTATGTGATATTCCAGAAAGACCATTTTAGGTCAAAGATATGTTGGCTATCATTTAGGGTATGATATATTTTCTCAGAGAGTTTTAGCATCTCCATTCTGCCAAGTACCTGTGACCATAGTAGAGTGTTGGATCTCCAGTTAAGTGCGATGTTGGGAATCTTAGCATATAGAAGGCAGATCTGGGGAGAGGGACTAATTTTAAGTTTTGACGATTCTTCAAATCTGTCAAAAGCCGCAGGCCGTATCTGATCAAGAAATTTGCAGCTCCAAAAAGTGTGTAAAAAAGTCCCCGGGTCTGGGCAGCCAATTAGGGGAGATGGAGGGATAGAATGTATGCATTCTGGAGGGAGTGAGGTACCATCTAGAAAATAACTCCACCAGGGTTTCTCTGAAAGAAATGGCCCTATTACATTTACCAGGCTTCTACTGAAAGCAGGGGCGGATCCAGGAGGGGGCAATGGGGCAATTGCACCCCCCGAGAAAATATTACTGACTCGGGTAACCATAGCCATGGTCAGGACCATTGGCAGCCATTCTTAGCATGAGAAACTGCTCAAAAACCTCGGACTGCACTCTCCGCCCCTCCTGTACCTCCCCCAGCAGTTTTTAGCCTCTCTCCTGCAGGCTGCTGCTTGAGTGGGAGGGGTGGGGGATGTGCCTTTTCTCCCAAGGTCATGCTTGTCTGGAAGAGGGAGCCGTGTGACCAACTGCTGTGCTGAGCAGAGGGAGCCGAGTGAAAGTTCCTGGAGGTGAGCTCTGCTCTGCTGCTAGTACTAAAGTGTGGATTGTTTACAGGCCCCTCTATGCTGAGTTACTGCAGCTTAGCATTGAAGTGCTGTTAGCTGACAAATGGGATCTTCATCTTCTATTCATGTAGATTAGTGAGCAGTTTAACAAATTAAAGGATTATGACTGCCCCTTGGTGTATGCCCTCCTAATCCCCCACCAGTGTAAGCTCTCCTGATCCCTCCCAGTGTAAGCTCTCCTGATCCCCCCCAGTGTAAGCTCTCCTGATCCCCCCAGTGTAAGCTCTCCTGATCCCCCCAGTGTAAGCTCTCCTGACCCCCCAGTGTAAGCTCTCCTGATCCCCCCCCAGTGTAAGCTCTCCTGATCCCCCCAGTGTAAGCTCTCCTGATCCCCCCAGTGTAAGCTCTCCTGACCCCCCAGTGTAAGCTCTCCTGATCCCCCCAGTGTAAGCTCTAATTAACCCCCCCATTGTAAGCTATTCTGATCTCTCTAGTGTAAGCTCTCCTGATCCTCCCTGTGTAAGCTCTCCTGATCCCCCCCAGTGTAAGCTCTCCTGATCCCCCCAGTGTAAGCTCTCCTGATCCCCCCAGTGTAAGCTCTCCTGCCCCCCCCCCAGTGTAAGCTCTCCTGATCCCCCTAGTATAAGCTCTCCTGACCCCCCAGTGTAACCTTTACACCAGGCGTTCCCAGCGGGGTCCCACCTTACACCAGATGTTCAAGGGGGGTCCCCCCTTACACCAGGCATTTCCAGCAGGGCCCCCCTTACACCAGGTGTTTCCAGCAGGGCCCCCCTTACACCACGTGTTTCCAGCAGGGCCCCCCTTACACCAGGCATTTCCAGCAGCCCCCCCTTACATCAGGCTTCCCAGCAGGGCCCCCCTTAAATCATCAGGTATGATGCCCACCCCCCAGCAGCATAGACTCAGTACAGTGGACATAGGACAGGAGGAGCTGAATAATGACTCGGGGCCCTACGCAGCTTGCATAGCAAGCGTATAGGGCGGATCGGCCCTGACAACTGTACTGTATATCCAACTGTTTAAAGTCTAAACCAGCTTCAGAATCTCACGTGAAATTTAAAAATGCTAAGCATATTCAGTTAAATTAAAATTATAGACTCTCCAAAGAATATAAATTGCACGACAGGGATTGGTAACCATTATTGCTATCAATGATCAGGAATATATAGAGGGTTTGTGAACATTAACATTTTAGAGCAATAGAAAATAATAAGGCAAATAATGTGTGGAGCATATATTTTAATACATTTCTATTTTATTTATTTTTAACCCAGATAATTTTTTAGCATTGTTCCCAATTCAATATTTTTTTTTGGTTTTACAGACATTCCATAAGCTATTATAGTTCTACTTCTTGCTATTGTCTGTGTTTTGTAATGTGATTGTATGTACTACACAATGTTCATAGAAAATAGAATTTAAAATAGTCCATGAATTTTACAATTATATAAGATGGTAATGATTGTGCATATAAAACATATACAAACATTTAAAAATGATATACAATTAAATCTAAATCGTAGACTTTCTAAAAAACAAAAAATTGTATGCAATGGATAAATAGTGCCACAGAAATATATAAAACATTAATGGACAATAATATTGATGCTTGGAGCTCATTATTTTTATGCTTCTATTTTTTTTCTTTTTAACCTAGTTAATTTTTTATCTTGTGATTTTTTTTGTTTTGTTTTACAGACATTGCATTAGCTACTACAGTTCTACCACTTTCTATATTCTATAGTCAATATTGTTAATTAGATTTTTTTTTTTTTGTGCTACACAACGTTCATGTAATGAAGCTTAAAAAAACACTCAATGAAATTGTATAGTTAATGGTACTGATCAAGCACTAAATATAAATACTATAAAAGATGCATCGTGATTTTCTGAAATGATTGGGGTAGGTACGGTCTTTTTGGCCTGTTTATGATGGCAACAGTACAGTTTATCACAGTGTTTTCCAATTACTTTTGTACTGGCAGAATTTATGATTTCTTGTCCATTTTTCAGAGAATATGAATGATAACACAAAAACTTTTCTTTCACTCATGGTTAGTGTTTGGCTGAAGCCATTGTGAGGGATTAGCTCGGTAGCGGGTGTGTGTGACCCCTTGGATGGGTTCACTACACACTGAACTGTACAAAAAGGCAGTTGAGGATGGTTGAAAACAAACAATATGGTTTATTTTTCCATATTGCTGGATACACGTGCAAACATCAAAACAGCATAAACGAAACAAAACATAAAATAAACCCTTGCCACTTGGGGCGTCTACCTTTCCAACACAGGAACCTATCTATGGAGTCTGGCACAGCCTACTGCTGGGCAGACACTGCTGGTCCTACAGCAGAACAACAAAAAGTCTCTTTGATATTTATCACACAGAAATATCAACAAGCACCTCACATCTTCAGTAGTCTTTGTGACTGCTCCTTAACTCACAAAGCCTCAGGATGCAGCAATCAGTCGTCATTCTTAGGGCCCTTTCACACGTGCGGACCGTTTTTTAGGTCCGTTTTTTTCATCAGTTGATCAGTTTTTTCGTCAGTTTTTTATCCGTTTTTTTATCCGTTTTTTTTTTTTTTTTAGAACTTTTTTTTTACTACATATTTTGATGAAAAACGGATGTTAGCGGATCGGATGTTAAACGGATCGTCCGCTAACATCCGTTTTTCATCCGTTCCATTTTTTTGACGGAAGAAAAATAGGGTTTTCTTCCGTTCAAAAAAATGGAGCTTAACGGAGACGGATGCAAACGGACGTTAGCGGATGCTCATCCGCTAACATCCGCTATCCCATAGGGATGCATTGCGGTCCGTTTTTCATCCGTAAAAAAACAGACGAACGGTCCGCACGTGTGAAAGGGCCCTTAGGCTGTCTTTATAGAGGCTTTAATTGCTTCATTCTGAACAGCTGAAGCCTTCCAACGCCCTAAACCTTTCTGGCTATTTTCTGCAGCCGATGCCCAATAGTAATTGGTGTATTGTCTAAACTAGGCAGAAATGTATCTCCCGTCTGTGACAACACCCACAGATTTACCTGACTTCCTGTCACACCATTTATTATCAATCAACTGTGTTTACTCTTTTTAAATCATAATGACAACACAAACTACCCAAATGATGGACAAAATGTGTCGCGCTAAACAAACATAGATATACTGGCATACAAATGCAACACATGATGAGCAATATAAAAACGTAAATAAATACAATGTGAAAGATTATGTAATATTCATACACCCAGTGTGAAGATACAACAATGAAGTAAATAGGTGTCCAAAATGATATTGGCTGCCAAAAGAAAAAAAGTCCAATGATGGATGACAGCACTGGATAATTTCAATGTGACTTTTGAAAGTATAAGTGAAACCCTCCACCGGTGATGATGCCGGCTTACCAGAAACTGTGGACTCAAACAAACATATATTTTGTGAGTCAGGCAGGCTTAAAACTGAAAGGTATCTTAGGGGTCTCTCCAGGAATAGAGGGCCAAACGCTAGTATCCCATCTGATGTGATGACCTAAATAGCTTGCAAGTATGGAACTGGTTCTCCAAGATGTTTTCGGTCAGGGATAGAGTAGAGGAAAAAAGGGAAGCAACATAGCATAATACTGTAATAAAAACAGATCCTTTAATATGCAAGTGCACTTACAATTGAACGTAGAGGACAGCGCATAAGAATACTGTTGGCGGCAGTGGAGTATTGGGAAGACTGAGATGGCCACTCCAGAACCTTCACTTTATTCTGCTGTAGCCAATGACAGGTGGACTTGGCCTTGTGTTTTGGATCATTATTATGTTGGAATGTTCAAGTACATCCCATGCGCAGACTGATGTATGCAAACGTTCCTCCAGTATTTTTTAAAAACATACTGCATTCATCTTGCCCTCAATTTCCTGTGCCTTTGTAGCTCACACATCCTCGAAACATCAACGTTCCACCTCCGTGTTTCACAGTATGACTGGTGTACCTTTCATCAAAAGCCTTGTTGACTCCTCTCCAAATGCAGTGTTTATGGTTGTGGCCAAAAAGCTCATTTTGGTCTTATCATGGAAATGGAGAGTCATGATCCCTAAAATAATTATCATATAAATTATATATCATTTAAAATTTCCCCCAAATGGGTCAGAAGGATGTTTTCATACAATAGCAATGAATGGAGAAGTGCATCACATTTCTCAATTTGTGAATTTTGATTTACTTCACCAGGAATATTCCAGTATGCTCAAATTATACATTCCAAGATTGTGTAAAATCAAAGTCCAATTAAAAAATAGTGCAGTCACCACTGTGCCACCATTATCCAAATATCTACCACAATATAAATTGGCCACTCACCTCAAAGCAATGACTCCTGTATTACCAGAAAGATCAAATCAAGCTGTAATGCCCTCAGGAACACCAAATATATATAGGAAGTTAAGGGAAACACACAAGATCTAATGCTCTTAAAAGTTGTAATACCATTTTTATCGGCATATAACACGCACATGCGTATAACACACACCCTAACTTTAAGAGCGAAGTTTAACCTCTTCAGGTCCGCGCTATTGACAGAATACGTCAGCAGCGCGGACCTGAGGTGCCGGGGTCACATCTTTGGACGTGATTTACTTGTAATTCCCCGCGCGCCACAGGGTGGCGCGCGGCGGGGAAAAACAGTCCCGACGCATCACCGAGGATCCGATGCGTGTACCCGGCGGCCGCGATGTCCGTCAGGTACACGCGATCGTCGGTGAGAGAGCAGGGACGTGGAGCTCTGAGTGAGAGGCGACTGATGCTGTTTCTCTTGTACATAGGGAGACAGCATCGGTCACCTCCCCAGTCACCCCCCTCCCCCCACACAGTTAGAACACACCCAGGCAATACATTTAACCCCTTCCTCACCCCCTAGTGTTAACCCCTTCAATGCCAGTCACATTTATACAGTAATTAGTGCATTTTTATAGCACTGGTCGCTGTATAAATGTGAATGGCGCCAAAAATGTGTCAAAAGTGTCCGATGTGTCCGTCGCAATATCGCAGTCCCAATAAAAATCGCAGATCGCCGCCATTACTAGTAAAAAAAAAATATAAAAAAAAAAAATCATAATTATGTCCCCTATTTTGTAGGTGCTATAACTTTTGCGCAAAGCAGTCACTTACTGTATTGTGATTTTTTTTTTTTTTTTTTACAAAAATACGTAGAAGAATACGTATCGACCTTAAATGAGAAAAAAATATATATAAAAAAAAAAAAAAAAAATGGGATATTTATTATAGCAACAAGTAAAAAATATATATATATTTTTAAATTGTCGCTCTTTTTTTCATTATAACGCAAAAAATAAAAACCGCACGGGCGATCAAATACCACCAAAAGAAAGCTCCATTTGTGGGGAAAAAAAAGACGTCAATTTTGTTTGGGTGCCACGTCGCACGACCGTGCAATTGTCAGTTAAAGCGACGCAGTGCCGGAAGCTGAAATTTCGCCTGGGCACGAAGGGGGTTTATGTGCCCAGTAAGCAAGTGGTTAAGGAAAAAAAATATTTACAGCCCCCTGTGTATAAAATGCAGGCACAGTTTACCCTCTATTTTCAGGGTAAAACAGTGAGTGTTATACACCAATAAATACAGTATGTAAAATTGCACTTAGACTTATGCCGGCATTCGGCTCTGTAGTAGGATGGCCAAGGGAAGATGTCACGCCCAAGGCTCTTCCCCCCTATATGCGTTACTTCCAAAGCTGGGACTTCTTCAGTGGGAGCCATATAAATGTATTCAATATAAATTATATATAATTTATAATTTCCCCCAAATGGGTCTGAAAGATGTTCTGATACAAAAGCAACACATGGAGAAGTGCATCACATTTCTCAATGTTTTTTGTGAATTTTGATTCACTTCACCAGGTTTAAAAAAAAATTGCAGGGTATCTATAAAGAGCAACAAAAGACATAAAAAATCTCCCCTAGGGGAGAAAAACACTGCGCTAACGTGAATATGTGAAATTATGTTGAATAAAAAAGCTGCCAGTACCAATTACTTAAACCAAAGCAATCCACAAAACTATAAAAAAACTATAGGTACAGCGCTAGAAATTATGATATATATATATGTGAAAAATAACAAATTAGTGAAAAAGACTTATAAATAAAGTGAAATTGGTGTGGTTATAGGAAGTGAGAATCGAAAGTGATCCAATTAATAAAGTCCATAATGTGTGAAATTTGAACATAAAAATCTTCTTCCACCAAACGACACCCAGTGAATAAGGTTGGCTCCTTACCACAAGAATAGACCGTATGAAGACCGGTCAGATGAGCATGGGGATGATTACAGTCTTCCCAGACCAACTTCTCCAAAGCAACAAACAGAACAATTGATGGTTCCACAACGTTGTTTAAAGTAAACCATGGGGATGTTTCAGAGGCTCATGGGAGAAAAAACAAAAGGACCCATAGTGTAATATGCAAAGATAGCGGGTTTATTGAACAAAGATAAATGGAGATGCACTCACATTTCAGTTGAGAAAACTGCGCGGTATATAAGTTTAAAGTTGCGGCGTCTCCTCTGTTCCGTGTTGGGGCTCCGTACTGTGTTGTCCGTATCCGGTGGACGTGATGACGCACCACTGCTAGGCCACACCAGCTGTGGTGGACTCACATGTTAGTACTAACAGCAAGTCAGATCAGGCATGGTGGTCACAGCGGACCCTGGGCTCTGTGCGTGAAAGGTTTAGCAGCGATGCTCTGTGCGTGAAAGGTTTAGCAGCGATGGTCACTCCAGCTGAGATGATGGATTCAATCTTGGTCGGATACCTCACTTCAGGGACAGGAACCCGGATAACAAAAGGCCATTTTGTTATCCGGGTTCCTGTCCCTGAAGTGAGGTATCCGACCAAGATTGAATCCATCATCTCAGCTGGAGTGACCATCGCTGCTAAACCTTTCACGCACAGAGCCCAGGGTCCGCTGTGACCACCATGCCTGATCTGACTTGCTGTTAGTACTAACATGTGAGTCCACCACAGCTGGTGTGGCCTAGCAGTGGTGCGTCATCACGTCCACCGGATACGGACAACACAGTACGGAGCCCCAACACGGAACAGAGGAGACGCCGCAACTTTAAACTTATATACCGCGCAGTTTTCTCAACTGAAATGTGAGTGCATCTCCATTTATCTTTGTTCAATAAACCCGCTATCTTTGCATATTACACTATGGGTCCTTTTGTTTTTTCTCCCATGAGCCTCTGAAACATCCCCATGGTTTACTTTAAACAACGTTGTGGAACCATCAATTGTTCTGTTTGTTGCTTTGGAGAAGTTGGTCTGGGAAGACTGTAATCATCCCCATGCTCATCTGACCGGTCTTCATACGGTCTATTCTTGTGGTAAGGAGCCAACCTTATTCACTGGGTGTCGTTTGGTGGAAGAAGATTTTTATGTTCAAATTTCACACATTATGGACTTTATTAATTGGATCACTTTCGATTCTCACTTCCTATAACCACACCAATTTCACTTTATTTATAAGTCTTTTTCACTAATTTGTTATTTTTCACATATATATATATCATAATTTCTAGCGCTGTACCTATAGTTTTTTTTATAATCTATAAAGAGCAAATAAGCATTAAAGTCATATAATAAAGGTCATATATACGTAAATCTTGATTCTCCTGACCTAAAATGGTCAATGTGTGATGCCAAGTACACACGATAATTTTTCGTTTTTTAAAAAACAAAGTTTTAAAAAAACGTCATTTAAAACGATCGTGTGTGGGCTTCAGAGCATTTTTTTTCGGGTTCTGAAAAATGAAAAAAAATAAATAAAAATTCTAACATGCTCTATTTTTTCACAACGTTTTAAACAATGTTGTTTTTCGGGTTGTAAAAAATTATCGTGTGTGGGCTTTAACAACGTGAAAAACCTGCGCATGCTCAGAAGCAAGTTATGAGACGGCGCTTGTTCTGGTAAAAGTACCGTTTGTAATGGAGTAAGCACATTTATCACGCTGTAACAGACAGAAAAGCGTGAATCGTCTTTTACTAACACAAACGCAGCTAAAGCAACCCCAATGGTGGCATCATCCAAATGGAACTTCCCCTTTATAGCGCCTTTGTATGTGTTTTACGTCACTATCGTGTGTGGGCAACGTCGTCGTTTTTTTCTAGAGGCTGAAAAACATTGTTTTTTACAACCCGAAAAATTAGCGTGTGTATGCGGCATTATTCTCAAATGGTATAACTTAGAAATCAACCAGATTAAAACCGAAAACTTCCAGGAAGAACAACACCACCAAGGCAGGTCTATCCCAAGAGCTGTGGAGGGAACTGAGCTCCCAAAGAGAAAGGCAGGGGACAAGCAAGTATGGAATAACTGCACATCAACATAAACAGAACTACAGATGGAATCTGGGCATAATACAAATGTAGATACGACCAAAATAGTTAGCAATACTACTGCAAGAGTATGCAAAATGTATCAACATGTTCCCAACATAATATATATTTTTTATATATACTTTGAAAGTTATGACTAGGTATAAGCAGATAATAATATTTGTTTATTGAGAGGAAAAAAAATATTTTACGCAAGCTTGGTTATCATATGAATGTTGATTTGATGTAATTCTTTAGATTTAACGTGAAATACTCTGGAGGTTAAAGCGAAAGTAAAACCATTGATTTGATAGTTAACATTCCCAGAATGCCAGAAATGCTAACTGTCACATTTGCTTGTGCTCTCAACTGGCTGGTGTCATAACAGATCACATGTGCAGCATCATGGCAGTTGCATATCAAACAGAGGCTAAGATCACAGCTTCCTTGGCTGAAACGATAGGAGGGTTTACTTCCACTTTAAAGTGGATGTAAATGCTCCATACACCCAGTAAAGTGAACAGCCTCAGATGATACACAGAGATGAACCAAATCTACCGACATAGGTTTTACATATATATCTGCTGTCTTCACATTTATATACTGTTTAGAAGGTTTAGATTGTGTTGGAAATGTCCCCTTCCTGTTTAACACAGAGTGTGATGTCTGGCATACAGCCAAGATAGCTAAAATTGCTGATTGGAGGCAAGGCACACACACCCTCTCATCATAGACAGAGACTCTCAGAGGTGTTTTGTAACAGGGCCAGCTCCCTGCTAATCTATTTTAGCAACCTCCTCCAACAGAAAGTTATCAGGCTGATAACAGAGGAACAGTTCAGGAGAGAGCTATGGGACTTAGCTCTTTAAAGAGAGATAACAAAATACTACAGATATATGTGCCCAGCTCAAATTTCATGAATTGGGTTTACATTCACGTTAAGTCCTGTACTGTAGCTTTAACGCCCAGTTACATATTAGATATATCTGTGTGTAGCGTATCCATGAGGGAGATAAGCATTCCCTAAAGATCAGAGAGGGATACAGGTTGAGTTAAGGCAGGATACTCCTAAAGATGGAGTCTGTGCCACATGCTGAGAGGCAATTTTAGCTGACACAGGCTCTGCCCCTGCTTGTTTTTTATTTTATTTAGCTGGACTATAGGTTATAGGACTGTCAGGGGGGTGAGGACTCACCATGTGTGAGTAGGGCACTTGCAGAGATGACAGTGCGGATAGAGGAGTCCGAGCTACAAGTCTGTGTCTGAGAGGTCGGCATGCTTGGTGGAAAGAGAGAGAGCCGCCACTGCCGCCATGCTGCTATGAGAGAGAGCGGAAGGAAGATAGGGAGCTTCTGAGAACCGGATCACATTAGTATGTATTGTGGGTTGTAGCTGTGGCAGAGAAGAAGGAGAGTAGCCCCAGAAGTCAATTGGGAGCCGCTTTATCTGGCAGAAGAAGCTTTACTCTTTTAACTCTTTTACTTTTAAGAGTCCCATGAGTAGTGTTGCTTTGATGTGTATTTCAATATCAGGGATGGCGGTACATCACTGTGTGTGCCAGATCACTATAACAATATTAGTGTTAGCACAAGACAGTGCACCTAGGGGCAGGAAGTATAATCTTAATCTTGCCTATAGCATGCTTTAACCACTCCAGCCCTGGGTTTGGCTGTCAAATAACTGGGCCACTTATTGCAATTCTGCACTGCATCACTTTAACTGACAATTGCGTGGTCGTGCGACGTGGCTCCCAAACAAAATTTACGTCCTTTTTTCCCCACATATAGAGCTTTCTTTCTTGTTCATTCCCCGACTTAGTTGGGGTAGGCGGTAAATTTTGGTGGGGGTGGGTCAGCCACACCCTGTGACCCTTGACATCTGGGAACCTGCCTTCTGACCTTTGACCTCTGGGGGAGGTCCCTGTTCCAATTCCTGAGTCCTAGCCATATTCTTCAATGGGAAACCCTAACCCTGACCTTAACTCTAACCCTAACCCTAAGTGACCTTTGACCTATGAAATTTAACCCTAAGTGCATCTCCACTTAGTGATTTTCCCCACCCTAAACCCATACCTTTCCCAGAACCCACACAGTTTGTTGGAAAAAGGGGAAGAGGGGAGTGTGCTAGGGAGTGATTCTAAATTTTAGGGGGCATGGCTTACTGTGACACGTCACTGATCGCTACTCCCGATAAGAGGGAGAAGACGATCAGTGCTGTTTCACTGGGAAGAATAGGAAGATATCTTGTTTACAAAGACATCCCCCCGTTCTGCCATTCCGTGACCCGATCGCGGGACACCGGCGGACATAGCGTCAGTGTATCGGGCTAGGAGGGAGGTTTAAAGCAACGTATATATACGTGGCTTTGCCTGCCGTACCATTCTGCCGATGTATATATACGTGAGGCGATCGGTAAGCGGTTAAATTCAGAATTTCAACAGCGACATTTGGTGAAAATGGAATATAGGTGATACAGATCTTTAAATTATTTCTTCCTTTGCAGCCACAGAAACGATAATGGATAATGAAAATGTGACAACAGTAAATATATTTTTTTTCCTGGGGTTCCCCGGACTTGGTGGGTTCAGAGTTTATCTCTTTATTCTCATATTGTCTGCATATACAGTGACAGTTCTCCTTGATATTGTGATTATATTCTTAGTGTCAACCAGAAGAAGTCTACATTCCCCCATGTACTTTTTCCTCAAGAATTCCTTATTTTCAGAAATGTGTTTAGTGACAGTTATTGTCTCCAATATGTTACGTATCATATGGTGGGATGGAGCCACTATATCTATCCCTGGATGCATCACTCAGAGCTACTTGTTTGCATCTTCTGGCACATCTGAATGTTATTTTCTCACAATAATGTCCTATGACCGATACTTGGCCATATGTAAACCTTTACATTATAACACAATAATGAACCACACCCGTCAATATTTCTTAGTTGTCATTTGCTGGATGTTTCCTATTGACATTGATCACTCTGAATCTTCTAAAAATGCTCAAGTTTTGTGGCAGGAATGTCATTGACCATTACTTCTGTGATCTTGCTCCTTTTGTGAGCGTTGCTTGTTCTGATACTTCTGCCCTACAAATATATATATTTGTTCTAACCATTCCCATGATTGCTCTTCCATTTGTTTTAATCATTGTAAGTTATGTGTGTATTTGTGTAGCCATACTTAGGATGCCATCTATCGGTAGCAGGAAAAAAGCCTTCTCTACCTGTAGCACTCACCTCTTGGTGGTGGGTATGTTTTTTGGAGCCGGGCTATTAAATTATTTTATTCCAGTAAAAGGACATTCAGTAGCCATCAACAAAATGTTATCAGTTGTATTTACTGTAGTTACACCATTGTTCAATCCTATAATACACAGCCTGAGGAATAAGGATATGCATGCTGTCATATTTGGTTATATACAGTGGTGGAAATGAAGATGACTACTTTGGAGTAATTACGAGGGTATTCAAGTTAAACTGGGACTTTTGAGTTTGTGTGTTAAAAGAACACATTTCGAGGAATGAGTCAGAATCACAATATTTTATTAATCCTAAAGGGAAAGTCTTGAATGGAAACTGCATTTATGTTTCCATATACTCCCCTGTTACATGGATACACTTATTCCAGTGTTTAACAAATGCCTGGAAAGCTTCACTGTGTTTTCACGGCAGCCATGTTTTCACGGCAGCCTCTTTCTGTGTTCCCAGCGCGCGCTCCAGAGCGCGCAGCGGGGAACTTGTGTACTGGCCGTGTCCCTTGGACACAGCCAATCACAGATCGCCGCTAACGGCCAATCAGAGTGGCCGTTTGCGATGCGATCTGATGGGCCAATGAGAGATGATCTCATATGTAAACATATGAGATCATTTCTCATTGCCGGCTCTCACAATGACAGCGTCCTGTCACTGGAGAGAGCAGACCGATCTGTGTTCCTTATACATAGGGACACAGATCGGTCACCCCCCCTCCCCCCACAGTTAGAACACAATGCAGGATACACATTAACCCCTTCCTCACCCCCTAGTGTTAACCCCTTCCCTGCCAGTCACATTTATACAGTAATTAGTGCATATTTATAGCACTGATTGCAGTATAAATGTGAATGGTGCCAAAAATGTGTCAAAAGTGTCCGATGTGTCCGCCATGATGTCGCAGTCGC
This sequence comes from Rana kukunoris, assembly GCA_029574335.1. NCBI lineage: Eukaryota > Metazoa > Chordata > Amphibia > Anura > Ranidae > Rana > Rana kukunoris. The sequence goes on from CM056051.1 coordinate 526,457,007, forward strand.
AATAAAAATTGCAGATCGCCGCCATTACTAGTAAAAAATAAATAATAAAAAATAATAATTCTGTCCCTTATTTTGTAGGCGCTATAACTTTTGCGCAAACCAGTCTCTTATTGCGATTTTTTTTTTTTTACCAAAAATATGTAGAAGAATACGTATCGCCCTAAACTGTTTTTTTTTTTTTAAATTGGGCTATTTTTTTATAGCAACAAGTAAAAAATATTGTATTTTATTTCAAAATTGTCGTCATTTTTTGTTTATAGCGCAAAAAATAAAAACCGCAGAGGTGACCAAATACCACCGAAAGAAAGCTCTATTTGTGGGGAAAAAAGGACGCCAATTTTGTTTGGGAGCCATATCGCACGACCGCGCAATTGTCAGTTAAAGCGACGCAGTGCCGCAAGCTGAAATTTCACCTGGTCAGGAAGGGGGTTTACATGCCCAGTAAGGAAGTGGTTAAACACTCAGCCACAATAAAACATTTGAATGGTGTCCATTAGTGAGGAACCTGGCTGTGGTGGTTCTCAGCCCACAGCAGTTATTCCTGTGAACATTCAGAGCTTGTAATGCCGTTTTTCATGCCGAGAAAAATGCAATTTTTTAAATTGGTCGTGTGTGGGCTCCAGAGAATTTTTTGAGACGAGAAAAATGGGCATTAAAAATTTAGAACCTTCTCTATTTTTTCTCGTAGTTTTTCTCGTGGTCGTTTTTCTTGTGTGTAGGCTTTAACGACGGGGAAAAAAACACGCAAGTTTAGAAGCAAGTTCTGAGAAAGAAAATTTGCATAATTAGCCCAAAGGGTGGCGCCATTCAAATGGAACTTCCCCTTTATAGTGCGGTTGTACGTGTTGTACGTCACCGCGCTTTGCTCAAGCATTTTTATCACAATCGTGTGTATGCAAGGCAGGCTTGAGAGGAATCACTTCAATAAAAACATTGGGGCAGATTCACAGAGAAATGGATTATCGTAGCATATCAGAAATACACTACGCCGCCGTTTTTTACCTTGCTCTACGTGGAATTCAGGTAGATTTTCTACGGTAAACGACGGCGGCGTAGTGTATTTCTCCCGTCGCAATCCATCTGCGCGAGTAGGGGGCGTGAAACATTTAAATTAGGCGCGTTCCCGCGGCGATCGATCTGCGCATGCTCCGTTCGCAAATTTCCCGCCGTGCATTGCGCGAAATCACGTTGTGACGTCATTCGTTGTTTATGTAGCGTACTTTACGGGCGATCCACGTCCCGACGAGTTACGTAAACAAAAAAAAAAATTAAATAAATTCGAAGCGGGAACGACGGCCATACTTAACATGGGCTACGTAAAGTTAGAGCAGCAAAAAGCTGCTCTAACATTACGTAGTAAAAAATAGACGAAAACGATTGCGACGCCCGCTCGTATGTTCGTGAATCCCCGTAAAAACACATTTGCATATCCCGACGCATCAAAACGACGCGAACTCCTCCCAGCGGCCGCAAATAGATGGCAGCGTAGATCCGAAGGCTTACGAAGACGTAAGCCTCTCGGATCGAAGCCCGAAGCCGGCGTATCATGGTTTGAGAATTCAAACTAGTGATACGCCGCGCGAAATTTGAAATTACTCCTGTCTAACCCCAGTTAGACAGGCGTAATTGTTTTGTGAATCTGCCCCATTGTTTTTTTCCATGACATGAATAACAGTCGTGTGTACGTGGCATTACACCTGATCCTGGATAATCGATGCATAACCTGTCCTGAAATTGCTCAACAGATGAATCATTCTGTGGAAACGGTAAACATTCACGAAAATTTGCTCTGGGTACCAAGACAGCTTTCCACTTTTGACCGTCACAGAAGAGTTGAAGTTTGCACTGAGTTCCTGTTTCTCCAGGACTACGCACACGCTCATACTACTCATGTGCACATTACAGCAACTCAGCTGGGAGGTATTACTACATCCTCCTTCAGTCCATAAAGAATTCTGCTGCCAGGCTCATCCACCTTACCAACCGCTCAGTGTCTGCTACTCTTCTCTGTCAATCCCTCCATTGGCTGCTGCTTACCCAACAAACTAAATTCAAAATCCTAACAATAACTTACAAAGCCATCTACAACTTGCCCCCCAGCTACATCATTAACCTAGCCTTAGTTTTAGCCCAACATTTATTAAATTTATTCAAATTCTATACCAGAACCCTTGTAAAACTTCAACATTTAAAGTCCTTGTATGTTCTTTATTTTCATGGCTATTTGTGATACCTATTGAACTATTGGCAGTAATGAATAGACATTCCTCTAATACTAAGTGACCACCCCGTGCAGCAGGGCAGCTGCTCTGTCCAAGATTATCTACCTAATCCCTGTAGCACTACTCCGAAAGAGCTGCTGGTTTAGTTTGGGTTTTGCATGTTACCTCTAAGATCGTTGTCCAAGGAGGAAAGTCTATAATAACTGTAATGTCCACGCAAGATGTAAAATCTTCAACTGTTAGGTTTTATTTTCGCTGCATAAAACTTGTGAAGGAAGTAGAGAGAGTAGAGAGAAGGGGAAGTTTCAGGTACATGGTACAGAAAGCACAAAAAGTATCGAAAGTTCCAATATTCACCACTGCCTCTTGGGTGGGTATTGCTCACCCAGGTAGACCTCTCCCACATGACCTAGCAGCCGGAATGATGCATGGACAGTATAGAAAAAAGTCTCTGCCACAGACCGTCTGCCACAGGATTTTAGTCCAGAACTTCCTGTCTTACAGCAAAAGAGCCTTTAAAGGGCTTGTAAAGATAAATGTTCTTTCACCTTAATGCATCCTATGCATTAAGGTGAAAAAACATCTGATGGTACCAGCCCCCCGAACCCCCGTTTCACTTACCTCACCCCTCAAAAGTCCTGCGCTCGTCCCAGTCATCCTCTTCGGTTCCCAGCCTGGCCGTTGATTGGCTAGGCTGGACGGATTGATAGCAGCGCAGACATTGGCTGGCACTGCTGTCAATCACATCTGATGACGTGCCGCGCCACTGTATCATGGGAGCGCGCCCGCAAAAGCTTTCCACCATGTGAGCTAGCTCACATGAAGGTGGAAAGCTCTTGCGAGGAGGAACCTAGACAGCCGCCGAGGGATTCCAGAAGACAGGGTTTTGGGGAAACTCTGTGCAAAACGAGCTGCACAGTGGAGGTAAGTATAACATGTTTGTTATTTTACAAAAAAGAAAAATGTTCCTTTAATGTTCCTTTAAGCCGATCCGGCGGACCGTAAGACAGTGGATCCCTTGTTACCGAAATCACCAGACCTATCCCGAGACATCAGCCTGCATTGCTTAGTCTCCTCCAGGGCAGGTTCTTCCCCGGTCTCCTTTGTTAAGCAGCTTCCTCCACTCGGATGGACAGCTTGGGATCCCCTTCAGAATCATAGGCCCCAGCCAGCATAGCTGGACCTACTGAATTGCATTGCAGCCTCGGACCAACGTGGTCCCGGGGCTGGAACCACACACACACACATACCTTATGCCAAAAGGGCCACGAGGTGAAAGACCCCAAAAAACGGCATCTGCCCCTTAAGTATGCCTTCCCAGCTGCTGCCGAGAAGGGGCACTCAACACACCATGGTTAGCTTGTTTTCCAACATGGGCCTGAGGTAGTAATGCCACCTACAGGCAAGAGGGGAAACTTATGTCAAGCATAACCATAGTCAGAACAGAGGCCAATTTTATAGAATTAGTAAAGTCTGAGCCCACATATTGGCTCAGACACCCCCTAAATTTACAATAGCGTCCCAATCGTTGGGAGCAGGGCTCTACATCCCCTTCCAGGTCAGGGGCACACATCCCCCAAAGCACCTTGTCCCCACAACCCTTGCACGGTGGTTGTGGGGGTCTGTGGGCCGTGGGGTTATCTGAATCTGGAACCCCCCTTTAAGGGGACCCAAATCATCTTCCCATGTTGAGGGTATTTGGCCTGGTACAGTTCAGGAGGGGGAGGCTCTCGTCCCCACTTTTCCTGCAGCCTACCAGGATAAGGGTCTGGTTTGGATTTTGGATGGACCCCACACCATTTTTTCTTAATTTTGGCACAGGGATTTCCCTTAAAATCCACCTGAAGGGCCCGGTATGGATTGGGCCTGGTATGGATTTTAGACATGTGCATTTTGTTTCGTTACGAATTCGAATTCGGACGAATTTTTCATTATTACAAAATTAACAAATTTAAACAAATTCGAAAAACGAAAAAGAAATTCGAATTCGAATCGAATTCGAAAAATTCGAATCGAATTAGAAAAGAATTCGAAAAACATTCGAATCGAATTCGAAAAACATTCAAATCGAATTCGAAAAGAATTCGAATCGAATTCGGAAAAAAAAATTCTATTCGAATCGAATTCAAAACCAATTCGAATCGAAAACAAATTCGAATGAAAATTGAAAGCAAGTTTGAATCAAAATCTAAAAAATCTAAATCGATTTCTAAAAAAGAATACAATAAAATTGAATATAAAATAATAAAACAATAGAATGAAAATCAAAGAATAGTAAAGAACAGAATAGAATTTAATAGAATGTAATCAAATACAATAATACAAATACAAATACATACAATCAAATCCGGTTGAAATTATTTCAAATTCGGTTGAAATCATTTCCAATCCGGTGGAGATAATTTCCAATCCAGTAGAAATAATTTGAAATTCGATGGAAATAATTTCCAATCTGGTAGAAATAATTTCCAATCCGGTTGAAATAATTTGAAATTCGGTGGAAATAATTTCCAATCCGGTAGAAATAATTTCAAATTCGGTTGAAATAATTTCAAATTCGGTTGAAATAATTTCCAATCCGGTTGAAATAATTTCAAATCCGTTTGAAATCATTTCAAATCCGTTTGAAATAATTTCAAATCCGGTTGAAATAATTTTACATTTGGTTGAAATAATTTCCAATCAGGTTGAAATAATTTCAAATCCAAATACGATCGAATTCCGAAAACTAATTTAACAAATTTAACGAATTTAGCTTAACAAAATTAATTAAATAACAAATAAAAACGAAACAAAACTATTTTTTTCCATTTGCACATGTCTAATGGATTTTGGGGCATTTTTTTAAAAATTGGTGTGGGGTTCCCCTTAAAATCCATACCAGACCCGAAGGGCCTGTTGTGGATTTTGAGGGGGACCCCTACGCCATTTGTTTGTTTTTAAATTTTGGTGAAGGGTTCCCCTTAACCACTTAAATACACTATATAATATATGCTACACCGCCCAAATATAGATTCTACACTAAACATCTAATCTACAATAAATATACTAGGCTGTGTATATATATATATATATATATATATATATATATACACCATATATACAGTACTTGAGTATAAGCAGACCTGAATATAAGCCAAAGCACCTAATTTTACCACAAAAAAATGGAAAAAAACTATTGACTCAAGTATAAGCCAAGGGTGTCCATCTACATGCCTCACTGTGCCTCACTTTGCCTCACTGTGTCTATGTGCATGCCTCACTGTGTCCATGCCTCACTGTGCCTCACTGTGTCTATGTGCATGCCTCACTGTGTCCATGCCTCACTGTGCCCATGCCTCACTGTGCCCATGACTAGACTGACATTTAACATGGGAGTCTATGGAAGGGGAGCTTTGAAAAATCTGTGCTCCCTGGCCTTAGGTCCCCCGGACAACAAACGTTTCGGCCGGTACCGGGTCCCCAAAGTCGAAGAGATCAGGCGCAAAAAGGTGACTCGAGTATAAGCCAAGGTGGGCATTTTCAGCACAAAAAAATGTGCTGAAAAACTTGGCTTTTACTGGAGTACATATGGTATACAGTATATCTACCACACTCACAAGTTTTAGTGTAGTGTGCAGCACTGCACAGACTAGGACACACTTTCACAGGGTTTTCCAAGATGCCATTGCATTTTGAGAGACCCGGACCTGGAACCGAACCATTACAGTTACAAATAAAAGTGTAAAAAAAAGTAACATATATATATATATTTTTTTTCTGATAGGCATGTTGGGGCAGATTCACGAAACAATTACGCCTGTCTAACTGGTGTTAGACAGGAGTAATTTCAAATTTCCCGCGGCGTATCACTAGTTTGAATTCTCAAACCATGATACGCCGGCTTCGGGCTTCGATCCGAGAGGCTTACGTCTTCGTAAGCCTTCGGATCTACGCTGCCATCTATTTGCGGCGGCTGGGAGGAGTTCGCGTCGTTTTAATGCGTCGGGATATGCTAATGTGTTTTTACGGGGATTCACGAACAAACGAGCGAGCGGCGCAGTCGTTTTCGTCTATTTTTTTATACGTAAAGTTAGAGCAGCTTTTTGCTGCTCTAACTTTACGTAGCCCATGTTAAGTATGGCCGTCGTTCCCGCTTCGAATTTATTTAATTTTTTTTTTTATTTACGTAACTCGTCGGGACGTGGATCGCCCGTAAAGTACGCTACATAAACAACGAATGACGTCACGACGTGATTTCGCGCAATGCACGGCGGGAAATTTGCGAACGGAGCATGCGCAGATCGATCGCCGCGGGAACGCGCCTAATTTAAATGTTTCACGCCCCCTACTCGTCTATATGGATTGCGACGGGAGAAATACACTACGCCGCCGTCGTTTACCGTAGAAAATCTACCTGAATTCCACGTAGAGCAAGGTAAAAAACGGCGGCGTAGCGTATTTCTGCTACGCTACGATAATCCATTTCTCTGTGAATCTGCCCCGTTGAGTCCATGGAATATTTTATACAACTTTGTGCAAAAAAAGTTTGTAATTTTCCCGCAACTTGTGGAAAAATATAAAATATTCCATGGACTCAACATGCCTCTCAGCAAATATCTTGGGGTGTCTACTTTCCAAAATGGGGTCATTTGAGGGGGTTTGTGCTACCTTGGCATTTTATGGTCTTCGAAACTGTGATAGGTAGTGAGGAGTCAAATAGAAAAAAATACGCCCTTAGAAAGCCTGAAGGAGATGCTTGGTTTTCGGGGTCCTGTATGCGGATAAGCTCCCAAAAAGTCCCACACATGTGGTATCCCCATATTTAAGAGAAGCAGCAAAATGTATTTTGGGGTGTAATTCCACATATAACCATGGCATGTGTGCAATATATAACTTAGTGACAACTTTGTGTAAATTATTATTTTTTTTTTTTTTCCAATCACTTGGGACAAAAAAAATTAATATTCAATGGGCTCAACGTGCCTCTCAGAAATTTTCTTGTGGTGTCTACTTTCCAAAATGGGGTCATTTGGAGGGGTTTTGTACTGCCATGTTATTTTAGCACCTCATAAACTAAAAGTTGCGTAAATTCCAGAAAATGTACCCTAGTTTATAGACGCTATAACTTTTGCGCAAACCAATAAATATACCCTTATTGACATTTTTTTTTACCAAAAGCATGTGGTTGAATACATTTGGCCTAAATGTATGGACTGAGGCCCAGATTCAGGTACATCTGCGCATTATTGGACCGGCGTAGCGCACCGCCTTTACGTTAGACTTGCGCAATTTTGTCGCGTAATCACCCTATTCTCGTAGCTTTTGCGCAGAAAATTGCGCATGCGTAACGTTTTTTCAGAGGCGTAAGGAGGAGTAATACAAATTGGGAAGGACGTGGGCGTGTTACATTGAAATGAGCCGTGACCCCATGCAAATGAAGGGCCGGCCAGCTCGCGCATGCGCGCTTGAAGGAGACCATGTCAGCTCCGCTGTGCGCATGCTCACAACTCGGGAGCGGCGCAATCAGTGAAATTGGAAATGGACTAGGGCAACGTTGTGAACTATGCAAACAGCATAAATAGACACACACAAATGCACTTCCTTTGCAAAAGTACATTCCTTTGTCCCTTCCCATTTAGCCAAGTGCTTTTGTCCTGTTGTTCATTGCGGTGTGTTTTGTAGTTGTCAGATTAGTGTTCTGTGTGATCAGGTGTTTGTTAGTAGATTTTTGAAAGTGGTTTTTGATAAGTGTTTGAGAAACTGTTTATTTGATTGATATATTTGTGTTTGTTTCTTTTCCTGCTGTATTTTTGTTTTGTTTTTTGGTGACTGTTTCTTGGTGAGTAGTTTTCTCTCTGTGTGTGTTTTTTTGTGATTGGTTGTGCTTGTTTGTGTGCGTGAATTTTGTTGACTGGGACTGTTTTTTTTTGGAAGGATGAGTGAGAGAAAACGCAAGCTGAATTTTACAGTTGTGGAAAAACAGATTCTTGCCCGGGCCATTAGCGAGTATGGGCGTTACCTCCACGGCCCAGAGAGTGCCAACACCACCCCGGCCAGGAGGAGGGAGATTTTGGATAGGATCACTGACCAGGTGAATTCAGCGGGGCAGGGGGAGACACGGACCAGGTCTGGGATTGACAAAAAAATCAATGACCTCCGGCGTCTGGTCAAAAAGAAGCTGGCCACAATGCATGCCCATGCCAGGGGCACAGGAGGGGGCCCACCATGCCGTATTAGGCTGACAGCGGAGGAGCGTGCGGTGGCCCTGACCTTTCATTGGCATGAAGTTGAGGGCCTGCCCGGCTTTGACTCAAGTCCGGAGCCCGTGGTGCCAGGTAAGTTTTTTTTTTTTTAATATCAGGTGTGTAGCATGTGTGGGGGAGGGGGTGAAAGGGAATATGTGGCAAGTGTGTGGATCCTCCAACCTGTGAATGTTTTGTGTCATCCACAGATGTGCAGGAGGGTGCAGGGCCATCTGGCCTGACCACACCAACCCCAGGACAGCAGCCTAATGAGGCCCCCCCAACAAGGCCGGAGTCCGCGGAGGAGGTTCAAGAGGAGCAGGAGAATCATGAGGAGGAGGAGAATCATGAGGAGGAGGAGTCCATGTCAGGCACTGAACGTTTGGGTTTTGAGGACTCTTCCCCTCTGGCTGGCAGCAGGCAGGCCTCCATAAGGGGGAGCCCCCCCTCCTCCCCCAACATGGCTCCCCTCACAAGGGCCTCCCCTTCTCCCCGGCCACAAGCATCAGCTGGAGGCAGGATGTCATCCCAGACCACCAGGGGGGTGGCCGATCTCCTGCCCGCCACTCTGAGAAGGGACCAGTTCCTCCAGACCCGCCATCTGGGACAGGTCAGCCAGACATTGGTGCGGATGGAGGAGAGCCTGTCCTCCATCAAGGATACGCTGGGGAACCTGGACTCCCACTCCCGGGCTTTCACAACCTGCCTAAATGAACTGCAGACGACATCAGCAGGCGTTGGGCAGGATGTGAGGGCCCTTACCCTGGCTATCCAGGCCAACACGGCAACACTTGGTGCTGCCCTGGACAGAATAGCCGTGGCCTTGGAGGGCAGGCCGCCAGGTGGGCAGAGATCAGGGGCTGCTCCTCCTTCCCCGGTTTTACCCCTTCCCTATGAGTCTCCCCTGAGAAGCCGGGGCCGTGGCCGGGGGCGCCCCAGGCGTGGCTCACGCAGAGGGCACTAATTTGTTTTTCCGCATTTTTTTTGTTTTTTAATTTTTTTTTAATGTTTTTATTTTTTTTGCTGGATTTTTTTTGCTTTTGCAGGTCATTTTTTTTTTGGGTTGTGAATGCTGTGTGAATGTGGGGGTGACATTCCTGTCAGAAAAGGGGTGTCACCCTCTATTTTGGTGGAGAAGGGTTCCCCAGGACCAGGGAGAAGTGATCCCCAGGTCCGTGTGAATGGCGTATGAATGTTCAGTGACATAATTGGAGCCTTGGCGTGGCGTTGCTGCTCACAAGTCCTGCATGGTGGACTGGTGCCAATCCAATTTGATGTGGATGTGGGGTGTGTGTGCTAGGGACCACAGTGGTGTGCATGCATGCATTCTCATTGTGCCATGATTAATGTGTATGTTTAACGTGCAAAGATGCCCAATGTGAGCTGTCTCCTGGCTGCTCTTCCCTCAGAAGATGGGGTAGCCTCGGTTAGGGGGGCATTGTCTGGTTCAGGGGTCAGGTCATCACGTAGGTCAATCTGCAGGCCCTTTCTTTCTGCGAAGTTGTGCAGCATGCAACATGCACCGATGATCTGGCACACAAAGTTTGGGGAATACAAGAGGGTACCCCCAGACTTATCCAGGCATCGGAAACGTGACTTTAGGAGGCCAAAGGTGCGCTCCACCACTGCTCGTGTTTGGGCATGTGCTTGATTGTATCTTTCCTCTCCTGGGGTTTGGGGGTTCCGGATAGGAGTCATGAGATGGGGTCCCAGTGGATATGCAGAGTCACCTGTAAGGGAAAAGACAGGAGGATGTTAGTCATGCATGTGCCCCTTGTGATGTGTGCATCATGGGAGGGGATAGTCATGCCTGCCACCCATGTCACTCACCAACCAGCCAGGTGTCCCCATACACGTTCTGATCGAATTCCATTCGGATGTGGCATTGATTGTATATGTAGCTGTCATGGCTGGACCCTGGGTGTTTGGCACAGACGTGCCATATGAGGCCTTGGGCATCGACTATCACCTGTACGTTGATGGAATGCCAATGCTTCCGATTGCGGTACATGTGCTCTGTCTCCTGGGGGGGCTGTAGTGCCACATGTGTGCAATCAATGGCCCCCACAGTGCGTGGGAATCTGGCAATTCTGTAGAAATCTGTCATTGATTTCAGCCGCAGCTCCTCAGTGGTGGGTTTGATGATTTGGTTGGCCATGCGTCTGAGGATTGCAGGGACAACCTGGTGCACACATCTGCTCATGGAGGATTGTGACATCCCAGCCACCACTCCACTTGTACGCTGAAAAAAGCCACTGGCAAGGACATGGAGTGTTGCCATGACCTTGACCAGTGGCTGCACTGCATGTGAGCGTTGTGTTGGGCTGGTGATGTCCTCCTGCAGGGTTGTGGTTAATTCCAGGATGACATGAGGGGTGAATCTGAAGATGCGAAACACCTCAGAATCACTCATGCCAAACAGGTCTATGCGGGTGCGGTATATCCTCTCCTGTGCCATCCTCCGTGCCATCCTCCGTGCCATCCTCCGTGCCCTCATCCTTCTTTGTTCATCTAAAGTCAGTAGTATAGCTATGTGCGACGATGCCCCTGGCATGTTGGCATACAGATTGTTGTGCAACACGTGTGACTGCTGAGCTGCTCACTAACAGTGTTGCTTTATCTAACAAGTAGACTTTTTTTCTTTTTTTTAGACCAGCTTTTATAAGCTCTAATTTTAGACAGGACAATTTGCTGTTGCGCACACTGCGTCGCCTGCGCTGCCCCAACGTTGTTTTGTGGATCCCCGTAAGTCCCTCATTAGCATATTTGACTAGCAAATCAATGGTGTGTCTACCGCACTTTTGCGCGGACGGATGCGCCAGTCTAACGAAATTACGCAGGACAAAAAAAAGTTGATTTTTTGCGTATCTCGTTCTGGGGATGCCGCGCAACGAAACGCACGCGCACATTTTGACTTACGCACGCGCATCTCCTGTTGCGCAGGCGTAATCGCTCTGTGAATATGGGCCTAAAACTTCATTTATTAGATTGTTTTTATAACAAAAAGTTGAAAATATAATTTTTTTCAAAATTCTCTGTATTTTTCCATTTATATCACAAAAAATAAAAATCGCAGAGGCATTTAAATAGCATAAAAAAAGCTCTATTTGTGGGGAAAAAAAGGAAACAAATTTAGTTTGGGTAAAACATTGCATGACCGCGCAATTACCAGTTAAAGCAGTGCAGTGCCAAATTGTACTGGTCATTCAGCAGCCTGATCCTCCAGGGCTGCAGTGGTTAATCTGTAGGAAAGTTATTGAGTTCACAAACTATGGCACTTAGTAAGAAGAATGGTGAGTTTTTTTTTTTACATACTGTCACCAGTGCAGTACAGTATCATTGTATAATTGGTGTGGTGGTAATCAGGGACACTGAATGGTCACAGTATTCATTTAAATAAATTACAAATTAATATATATATTTTCCAATTTTTTCTTTTATTACTTTTTTATTAACGATTTTTTAACACTATGACCAAAGCAATACTGTGTTACTATAGTAGTACTTTGGGGAAGTGATCAGGATTTTTTTTCTTACACGTTATGATTGCTTATACGCTTATGCTTATATATGATTGCACAAGGAGCATTCCAGGAGGGCCTCATATAACGTACACCCAGAATGATGGCACGTCCAGCCAGCATTTGAACAGTGGTGACCTGTCCACTAGGGGCGCAGGGGCGCCGCCCCTGTAATCAATGTGACCGGACACTAATCTACATGCAGGGTGCCGAATGCATGGATTTTAATGTTTTTTTTTTTTTTTTTAAGCCTGAGGCTCTAATTGACTTAAAAAAGGGTGGGCTGGGGGGCCACAGAGCACTGCGCCCCCAGCCCACCCAATTGTGTGGCAATAGAAAATTAATATCTGCAATTGTCTTCTTGCTTCGCCTCCTGGCCAATCAGGAAACGGATCATAAGACCCAATTGGCCGAGTGGAAAAGCAATTGTATTGGCTGGAAGCAGAAGCAGGGGGGATGCCATTGAGGAGGAGACGCAGGGAGAAGCTGTTGAAGATGCCTGTGACATGGATGGTTTAAGTGTGGGGCTGGTGGATAGACGGGTGAGCAATGAGGGGTTTAGAAGCAGGGAGAAGATGACGAAGATGCCTGTGACATAGATGGGGTAAGTGTGGGGCTGGTGGGTGGACGGGTGAGCAATGAGGGGGGTTTAGACGCGAGGTGAAGCTGTCGAAGATGTCTGTGACCTGGATGGGGTAAGTGTGGGGCTGGTGAGCGGACGGGTGAGCAATAAGCGGGAGGGTTTGTTTGTCGATCAACCAAGCAACAGGGGGGTCCGACCAACCAAGCAGGGGTCGGTGGTATGTTTGCGCCCCCCCCAAAAATGGAGCAACAACCGCCACTGCATTTAAGGCTGGGAGGAACATGGTTAACTAGGGAGACTGCAGCTTAATGGCCCATACACACGATCCGAATATTGGCCGATGGATCGTACGACTTTTTTCGCTTAATAATTGCAAGTAAAATAAAATAGGTTATTAAACTCACGAAAATTCTCGTACGACAGAAAAAAAAGATCGGAAGTGATGTCACGTGTTGTAATGTATTTGTATTGTATTGTCGGACGACGGCTGTACTGACTAAACGAAAATCGTACGATCTGACATCGTACGAGGAAAATTTTCGCGCATGTCTGATCGAAAAATATCGGATGAACGGTCGTGATCGGCTCTCGAAAGTAGTGTACACATGATCCGAAAATCATACGATCCATCATCGGACGATCGTTTTCGTCCGATATTCGGATTGTGTGTATGGGCCATAAGGCAGGGTCAATACACTGGACCCACATTTAATTTCTGCAGGGGCCCCATTTGCTGATTTGTCTGCCATTGGATGAAGCCAACATATCTCTCACTGAACAAATCACTGAAAGCTATTTGTTTCTGTCTTAAAAAACTGTAAATATTATTTTCTCACCGTAATGCCCATTGACCTATACTTAGCTATATGCAAGCCAAAGGGCTTTTCAATATGACTCTGGTGTTTTTTAATGAGTGTTAAAACTTTAAACCAACTTCGGAATCTCGGAGGAAATACATAAATATTACGTTTTTTCAGGTTAAGCACAGTTGTAAATTCCCCCAAAGAATAAAAATTGTACACTAGAGATAAGTACTCGCTGTTTCTTTCAATGAAGCAGGAATGTATAAAAGGTTTGTGAACATCAACATTTTAAAACAAAGAAAATATTAAAGCAAATGAAGGTTATATTTTTCTGTTTCTATTTTTTTTTATTTATTTTTTATTGTAAGATCAATATAGACAATTGTACAATCATAATAACATTTGTACATGTACTTAAGCATGGTTATGCAACTACTGTATTAGTATAACATTTTTTTTTTCCATTTTTTTAATCTTTTTTTATTGTCACCAGGCTTTTTAATGTTTACAAATGTTCCATAAGCTTAAAAAAAAAGTCCATAACATTGTAGGTACAGAAATAGTACTGATTGTGCAATTAATGTAAATCCTATTCAAGGTGCATTCTGCTTTTCTGAAATTATCGTGGCATCTAATGCCTTGTATACACGATCGGAATTTCTGATGGAAAAAGTTTGACAGACTTTTTCCATCGTATTTTCCGATCGCGTGAGTTTTTTTATCAGATTTTCTGATGGATTCCGTCGGAGTTTAGATATAGAACATGTTCCATTTTACTCCGATGAATTCCTTTTGAGTTTCGATATAGAACATGTTCTATTTTACTCCGATGGAATTCCGTTGGACTTTAGATAGAGAACATGTTCTATTTTTCTCTGATGGAATTCCGTTGGACTTTAGATAGAGAACATGTTCTATTTTTCTCTGATGGAATTCCGTTGGACTTTAGATAGAGAACATGTTCTATTTTTCTCTGATGGAATTCCGTTGGACTTTAGATATAGAACATGTTCTATTCTACTCTTATGGAATACCGTCGGAATTCTGATTTGATTTGGCCGTGCAAAAGCCTGATCGTGTGTACAAGGTGCATAAGGTTTATCTTTGTCTGTTTTGAGTTGAAAGCAACATTATTTATCACAGTTTGCCCAGGGCAAAGATTCCAAACTGCATCCCCTCCCCCACTTATGATGTGCAAGCTTAGGGGATCCTACACCCAGCAGTAACTTGTTTGTCAACATCACTGCCACTGTCACCACTCCTGTGAGCCTTGTAACAGAAGAAAGGCACCCCAAGTAAACCATTGCGCTCAGGGCAACCACCCCTCTCACACCCGTCCCTTGTTCCGGCCCGGGTGGTGGGAGTAGATTTAGGCTTAGTTCGAATTTGACTGTAAATTCCGATTTAAATTACGTGGTATAGTTGTTAAACATGTATTACACTTGATGGTTTTTAATTTAGGTTATGTTTTATTATGTCCTTGAGTGAAAAAATGTGACAAGTATCGAAAATATCTAGTCTTAGTCATGGCTGGATGTTTGTTGGTGAGAGGGCTGATCATGGTGGCCAACACCAATTCACACATCATGGCATTGACTGAGAGTAACATATTCCAGTGTACAAAAAGGCCGCGTACACACAATCAAATCTATCTGCTGGAAACGGTCTGACAGACCGTCTCAGCAGACAGATTCGATCGTGTGTATGGGCGAGCAGACGGATTTGTCCAGCAGACAGATTTTAAAGCCTGCTTTATCTGACATATCTGCCCGCACATGCGTCGAATGGATTCGACGCATGTGCGGAAGTGTTTTACTTCCTGTTGCGGTGACGTGGCGGCGTCAACGTCACCGCCACGTCACCACGCTGTCTGCTGGCAGGGATTTTGGTTTGATCGTGTGTACAGCGATCAAACCAAAACAGCCAGCAGACAAATCTGATTAAATCGGTCTGTCAGACCGATTTGAACAGATTCATTTGCTCATGTGTACGGGGCCTAAGAGTTTCCAGACCACCTCTCTACCTCCATATCAGTGTTATACAGAAGGATTTTCATTATTCCAATCTCTGTACAATTAGTGCATGTTTATTCATTGAAATTTAATGCATTCAGTTCACTCATTCTGGGTTTACACTCTTGTCTTTTTCAGCCTATCTGCCTATCTGCCCTACTAAGGGTAACCAGTCAACGTGGGGAGGTTGGTGGTGGCAGAAGACAGTCTGCCTGAAGACATTGCTTACAGCATACTTTATAGTCAGGATTTCAACATTTGTTGAAAATGCAGAACTAGTGGTGTAGATCTTAAATGTTTTTCTGCTTTTACAGCCACAAAAACGAATATGGATAACAATAATGTGACGGCGGTAAATACATTCTTTTTTCTGGGGTTCCCCCGACTTGGTGTCTTCAGATTTGTTCTCTTTATTCTCATATTGTCTGCATATACCGTGACAGTGCTCCTTGATATTATGATTATTACTTTAGTGTCAACCAGAAAAAGTCTACATTCCCCCATGTACATGTTCCTTAATAATTTTTTACTTTCAGAAATGTGTTTAGTGACTGTTATTGTCCCCAATATGTTACGTATCATATGGTTGGATGGAGCCACCGTGTCTGTCACTGGATGCATCACTCAGAATTACTTCTTTGTATCTTCAGGTACTTCTGAATTTTTCCTTCTCACAGTAATGTCCTATGACCGATACTTGGCCATATGTAAACCATTACACTATAATACAATAATGGGCCACAATCTTCAATATTTTCTGGTTATCTTTTGCTGGGTGTTCGGTTTCTTTTTGACATTGACCACAATGATTTTTATGGCTTTACTAAAGTTCTGTGATCGGAATATAATTGACCACTACTTCTGTGATCTTGCTCCTTTTGTGGATATTGCTTGTTCTGATACTTTTGGCCTGCAAATTTATATATTTGTTCTATCTGTCCCCGTAATTGCTATACAGTTTTTATTAACTGTTGTAAGCTATGCGTGTATTTGTGTAGCCATCCTGAGAATGCCGTCTATCGGCAGCAGGAAGAAAGCCTTCTCTACCTGTAGCAGTCACCTCTTGGTGGTGGGAATGTTTTATGGAGCCACGTTAATAAATTATTTTACTCCAGTAAGAGGACGTTCCGTAGTCAATAAAAAGATGATATCAGTTATATTTACTGTAATAACACCATTATTTAATCCCATAATATACAGCCTGAGAAACAAGGATATGCATGCTGTCATATCTAATTATATACAGTGGTGGAAATGATTATTTTTACATCATAATTTGACTCATAGTATTATGCCACGTACACACGACCATTTTTCGGGTTCTAAAAATTATGTTTTTTTTTAGTCATTAAAAACAATCATGTGTGGGCTTCAGAGCATTTTTCGGGTTCTAAAAAATGGGCAAATTTTTCGAACATGCTCTATTTTTTCACAACGTTTTTAACGTTGTCGTTTTTAAGGTTGTAAAAAATGGTCGTGTATGGGATTTAATGACGTGAAAAATCTGCGCATGCTCAGAGGCAAGTTTTGAGATGGGAGTGCTCGTTCTGGTATAAATACCATTTGTAATGGAGTAAGCACATTAGTCACACTGTAAGGCCGCGTACACACGATCGAACATATCTGCTGAAACTGGTCTGCAGACCAGTTTCAGCGGACATATCCGATCGTGTGTACGGCCTAGTTCCAGCAGATAAAAGTTTTAAAACATGCTTTAAAACTTATCTGCTGGAAAACTGTCCGTCGGACATGTCCGCTGGTTAATACGCCTAACCAGGGGACCGAAATACCCCACATGCGTCGAATGGATTGGACGCATGCGTGGAAGCATTTTACTTCCTGGTTTGCGGATGCCGCGGCGTCAACGTTACCGCCACGTCACCGCGCTGTCTGTCCGCAGGGATTTTGGTTTGATCGTGTGTACACACATCAGACCGAAATATCCCAGGAGACATGTCCGACGGACCGTTTTCATCGGACATGTCTCCTCGTGTGTACGTGGCCTAACAGACAGAAAAGCATGAATCGTCTTTTACTAACACAAAATCAGCTAAAGCAGCCCAACGGGTGGCGCCATCCGCATGGAACTTCCCCTTTATAGTACCGTTGTACATGTTGTACGTCACCACGCTTTGCTAGAGCATTTTTTTTTCACGATCGTATGTAGGCAAGGCCGTTTTAATGATCGGGTTGAAAAAAACGTAGAACCCAAAAAACAGTCGTGTGTACGCGGGCATTACGATTTCATCTTATATCAAATTTGGAGAGGTACTGCTCATTATTTATTTAAGTTGAATTATTTGTTTTCAGTTTGTACATTTTAATTTACAATATAAACAATCCAGAGGCTTAACCACTTGACCACTGGCCACTTAATCCCTCTTCCTAACTAGACCAATATTCAGCTTTCAGTGCTCTCACACTTTGAATGACAATTACTCAGTCATGCAACACTGTACCCAAATAAAATGTTTGTCCCTATTTCCACACAAATAGAGCTTTCTTTTGGTGGTATTTAATCACCGCTGGGTTTTTTATTTTTTTGTGGTATAAATCAAAAAATACAGAAAATTCTTTAAAAAAAATATATATTTTCTTTATTAGTTTTCCATATAAACACATCATTAGTACAAAACATTACATAAAGATAAATATATATATATATATATATATATATATATATATATATATATATATATATATATATATATATATATATATATATATATACATATACATATGTAAAACGTATAAAATATCCCTTCCCTACCTCTCCCTTCTAATATATCTTCAACTTCCATACTCTCTCTTTGTTATATGCTTTTCCCCCTCTTCTCCCTTCTACATGATTTTGTTTATATTTTGTTGTGTTATCTTATACTATATCATACTATACTGATAGTACCATAGTGTATAATACCATACAATATCATACAATATTATATTATACTCCCATCACTTCTGCGTATCCCATTGTATGCTTATACCATGTTCATTCCGTCCAACGTTCTTTGAATTCCTCCCTTTCCTTTTCCTCACTGAACCTTAGATATTGCATATTATATATTTAATCTAATTTGTTACACCACCCCTTCAGTGTGGGACGTTCTTGCCAGTGTATAGGTATTTGACTCTTTGCAGCATTCAGGAGATGTGGGAGTAATGTTTTCAGGTATTGTTTAGTTGGCATTCGAATCCCATGTAACAGCATGGGCTTCAATATTTGTTATTTCTCTAATTATTTGTCTTATCTCCCCCCAGTATTTTTTAATTTTGGAGCATGTCCACCATACGTGGGCTATAGTTCCAATTTCCTTACAGCTCCTCCAGCATAACTGTGATGTTGCTTCTGAACATTTATGTACCTTGTCTGGGGTAAGGTACCAACGAACGAGACACTTATAATTCAATTCCATTATATTACAATATCCTGATGTAGAATGCACCCTCTTTATTCGTTGCCTGATCTCAAAATCGTTAACTTGTGAACCCAATTCCTCCTGCCACTTCTTGATGTATGGTTGTGTGCCCAACTTTTTTAAACTCACTTAATATCTTATAGATCTTAGAAATGATCCCCTTCCTAGCCTTTTCCTCACATCATTTCTCAAGAGGCCATACATTTTCAACTGACCAAATAGGTTGAGGTAGTCTTTAAAAAAAAAAATTAAACTGGGCATACTGCCAATCATCAATCAAGATCATTTCCTTTTTATTCATTAGTTCCTGAAACGTTAACAGTTTATTTTGTTTTATTACGTCTTTTAATTGTATGTTTTGCTGTATAATACATTTTCCAAACACTTTTTCTACTCCTGGTGTAAAATATTTTGTGTCGGTTAATGGTATAAAGGGTGAGTTGTAATCCCAATTTTCCTTCTTGTGTATCTTGTCCCATATTTTTAAAACATTCCTAGTAATACTGTGTGCATCTGTACTCAATTCTCTGTATTATGCCGGAATCCAAATAGATTTCCCCACTGGTGTTTTACTAATTATAAGTTCCATATTTACCCACCTTTTTCAGTGTTATTTTTAACCCATTCTATTATTTGCAATAATAAAATTGTGTGATAATAGTTTCTTATGTCAGGTGCCCCTAACCCCCCTTGCGCCTTTTCCTTTGTCAAAAGTGTTAATTTTATACATGTTTTTTCCCCCTCTCCAAATAAATTTTAGGAACATTGGGCCAGATTCAGGTAGATGCGTGCATATTTTCGCCAGCGTATCGCAGCGCATATACGTTGCGCTGACGCAAACTAGTGAGAGAAGAACAGTATTCACCAAGTGCATGTCCGTTACTTTGCGCCGGAGTAACGAAAATGCGCTGGCGCAACCCGACGCAAGTGGAAGTGGGTGTGATCATATGTAAATTATGGGCGGAGCCCAGCGCAGAGACTTACGTTCAGCGCATCATCCACGGAGCATGCGCAGTGAGTGAGGCTCCACTCGCCCCCCTGTGCGCATGCTCACAACTTCCGTCAGGACCACTTCACGGGAAATGTCAGCGCAATGTGTTCCGTTGTGCGTATAAAAGCGCCAGTGGAAGCGCCATTCCGGCGCAAAAGTATATCTGGTTCCCCCCACCCCAGGGAAGTTACTTTTGCTCTGTAATGGCTGCTCCCGTTCCCCCCAAAGAGAGGAGGAACCTCAATTTTAATGCCCAGGAGGTCTCTGTTGTAATTTCGGCTATGGAGACCTACAACGATGTCCTCCATGGCAGGAAAAGTAGAAAGACCAGCCGGGATAGGAAGCAGGCCATCCTGGAAAGCATTGCTGGCAGGGTAAATATTTTGGGGTACTCCACCCGGACTGCTGCCGATATTGGCAAGAAGATCAATGATCTGAGGTGCAAAGTCCGGGGCAAGGTGGCCACCATTAGGAGGCATGAGAGAGGCACGGGGGGTGGACCCCCATGTGCGGTCAGCCTGACCACGGAGGAGGAGGTGGTCGCCCGCTGCCTGGAGAGGGAGCAGTTGGAGGGGGTCCCGGGATATGATTCCGTGGAGGAAGGCTCCAGGACAGGTAAGTGATTTTTACCCCCTTTTTGGTGTGTTGCATGTGGGGGGGAGGGTACATGTGCCAAGTGTGTGGGACCACCCAACATGTGTCTGCTTTGTGTCATCCACAGATGACAGAGCTGGGCCATCATCTGTCGGCGGCCAGTCCACCCCAACCCCCCAACAGGATCCTGAGCCCGACCCCCTGGGTGGTGAAGAAACAGAGATGGAGAGGAGTGCCCACACCTCACCTGCAGAGGTGGTTGAGGAGGAGCCTGTTGCGGCAGAGCAGGACTTTATTTTATTGTTGGAGGAGTCCTCCCCTTCGGCAGGGCCCTCTCTAATCCCCTCCCCCATCCTAGTAAGCCCCTCACGGGCGACTCCATCTCCCCGGGGACAACCATCTACTGGCCCCAGGAAGGCCACCCGGAAGACCAGGGGGGTGTCTGATCTGGTCCAGGACCAGGTGGCGAGGGACCACGCCAGGCAGACCCAGCAAATGGGGGACATAGTTGGGCACCTGGACCGACTGGCTGACAACCTGTGCTCCGTGGCCCAGATATCCAATGCAGTGCAGGATGTCAGCTGCAACTGCGCTTCAGTGGTGACCAGTCTGGGGGAGGTGCAGGCTGATATGAGGCACCTCACTGCAGCCGTCCAGGCAAACACAGCTGCCATCCGGGACCAGGGGAGGCAGAGTCAGCGGGCCCAGCATTACCAGGTCACCCGGCAGCTCAGGATGCAGGCCCAGACAAACTCATACCTCGGCCGGATAGCCATGGCCTTTGAGGGCAGGCAGGCCACACCTGCCAGGAGTGGCCCACCCGGGGATCAGCCACCTCCAGATGCTCCCCGACCCACTCCCTCCAGGCAGCTGAGGAGCCAGAGAGGGGCCACCAGAAGGAGCCCCCGTCATCCCAGATGATGTTTTTTATTTTTTTATTTTTTACATTAATGCTCAGGTTATGAGCTTTTTTCTTTGTTATTTTGCTCAGGTTATGAGCTTTTTTCTATGTTATTTTGCTCAGGTTATGAGCTTTTTTTTTTATTGATACTGCACACGTTGCAGTGTGAATGGTGTGTGAATGTGAGGGGGTGGCACTCCTGCCAGTAAGTGGTGTCACCCTCGGCCGTGGTGGAGAAGTTATCCCCACGGCTGTGTGAATGGTGTATGAATGGACAGCGACATCATTGGGGCCTTGACGCTGGCGTTGCTGCTCCCAAGTCCTGCATGTTGGACTTGGGCTAATCCAATGCGATGTGAATGTGGTGTGTGTGATCTAGGGACATCAGTGGTGTGCATTGTCCGTGTGATCAATGTTTTTGTTTAGTGTCCAAAGATGCCTATGGCGAGGACCCTCCTGACTGCTCTTCCATCAGCTGACTTGGTCTCCTCTGGCAGGGGGGGGCTGTCTGGTTGGGGGGTCAGGTCATCACGTATGTCAATCTGCAGGCCTTTTCTCATGGCAAAGTTGTGCAGAATGCAACATGCACCGATGATCTGACACACGAAGGTAGGGGAATACAAGAGGGCCCCCCCAGACTTATCCAGGCAGCGGAAACGGGACTTCAGGAGCCCAAATGTTTGCTCCACCACTGCACGAGTTTTGATATGTGCCGCATTGTATCTTCTCTCTCCTCTGGTTTGGGGGTTCCGGAAAGGAGTCATTAGATGGGGTCCCAGTGCATATGCAGAGTCACCTGGAAGGAAAAAGACAGGAGAATGTTAGTCATGCATGTGCCCCTTGTGATGTCAGCATCATGGGGGGGGGGGGCAGTCATGCCTGCCACCCATGTCACTCACCAACCAGCCAGCTGTCACCATACATGTTCTGTTCAAATTCCATTGGGATGGGGCTCTGATTGTATATGAAGCTGTCATGGCTGGATCCGGGGTGTTTGGCATGGATGTGCCATATGAGACGTTGGGCATCGGCTATCACCTGTACATTGATGGAATGCCAATGCTTCCAATTGCGGTATATGTGCTCTGTGGCACTGGGGGGCTGTAGGGCCACATGTGTGCAATCAATGGCCCCCTACAGTGCGTGGGAATCTGGCAATGCTGTAGAAATCCTGCATTGCCTTCAGCCGCAGCTCCTCAGTGGTTGGTCTGATGAAGTGGTGGGACATGCGTCTGAGGATTGCAGGAACAACCTGGTGCACACATCTGCTCATGGAGGACTGTGACATCCCAGCCACCACTCCACTTGTACGCTGGAATGATCCACTTGCAAGGAAATTAAGTGTTGCCAGTACCTTCACCAGTGGCTGCACTGCTTGTGAGCGGTGTGTCTTGCTGGTGATGTCATCCTGCAGGGTTGTGGTTAGTTCAAGTATTGCATCAGGGCTGAATCTGAAGAGGCGATACACCTCCTCCTCACCCATGCCAAAGAGGCTCATGCGCGTGTGGTATATCCTCTCATGTGCCCGCCTCCTCCATACCGGGGGACCCATCAGTAGTGCTAGGACCGCGACTGCCCCTGGCATGTTGGCACACAGAGGTGTTGTCCTTGCAAGTGTGGTTGTTCTGCTTGCTAGTTTCGTCGGTAACGCTGCTGCTGTAGCTGCTCTCCTGCTGACCTGTGGCCGTCTGGAGTAAAGATAAAGCAGCTATTTGTAGGAATAACTTTGCGCTAGCCGTTCCACATACGCGCGGCGCATGTAGCCAGCGTCTGGTGCTAATCCGTTCGCGAATTGGGAAATCTCCCTCATTTGCATATTTGCATGGCAAATCAATAGGCGCGACGAATGCGACGAGCGAAAATATGCGCTTACGATACTCTGGCGAAGGAGAGTTAAGCCGGTCGGAAAAAGCCAGTTTTCTGTCGCATCTAGTTTGGTGGGTACGGCCGCGTAGATACAACGGCCCATCTTTACAGTTACGCGGCGCATATCGATATACTCCAGCGCAAGTCTTTCTGAATCTGGCCCATTGATTGTAACTTTTTAAAATATGCCTGTGGTATTGGGATTGGGAGCATTTGCATTTTATATACTATTTTGGGTAAGATTACCATTTTAACCACTTGCCGACCAGCCGCCGCAGTTATACGGCGGCAGGTCGGCACGGGTGCGCGAGAGCCCGTAGCTCTACGTCGCGCTTTTCGCGGCCACTAGGGGGCGCGTGCGCGCCGCCGGCGGCCCGCGCGCGCGCCCCCCGCTCGCCCCCGAGTCCCGTGCGTGTGCCCGGCGGGCGCGATCGCCGCCGGGCACACGCGATCGCTCGTTACAGAGCGGGGAACGGGAGCTGTGTGTGAAAACACACAGCGCTCGTTCCTGTCAGCGGGGGAAACGCTGATTTTCTGTTCATACAATGTATGAACAGAAAATCAGTGATTCCCCCTAGTAAGTCCACCCCCCCCATACAGTTAGAACACACTAGGAACACACTTAACCCCTTCCCCGCCCCCTAGTGTTAACCCCTTCACTGCCAATGGCATTTTTATAGTAATCCAATGCATTTTTATAGCATTGATCGCTAAAAAAATGCCAATGGTCCCAAAAATGTGTCAAAAGTGTCCGAAGTGTCCGCCATAATATCGCAGTACCGAAAAAAAACGCTGATCGCCGCCATTACTAGTAAAAAAAAAAAAAAATAATAAAAATGCCATAAAACTACCCCCTATTTTGTAAACGCTATAACTTTTGCGCAAACCAATCAATAAACGCTAATTGCGATTTTTTTTACGAAAAATATGTAGAAGAATACGTATCGGCCTAAACTGAGGAAAAAATATTTTTTTTTATATATTTTTGGGGATATTTATTATAGAAAAAAGTAAAAAATATTGCATTTTTTTCAAAATAGTCGCTCTGTTTTTGTTTATAGCGCAAAAAATAAAAACCGCAGAGATGATCAAATACCACCAAAAGAAAGCTCTATTTGTGGGAAAAAAAGGACGCCAATTTTGTTTGGGAGCCACGTCGCACGACCGCGCAATTGTCAGTTAAAGCGACGCAGCGCCGAATCTCAAAAAGTGCTCTGGTCTTTGGACAGCAATATGGTCCGGGGCTGAAGTGGTTAAAGATATTTATTCTACCACTCCAAGATAATTGTCCTGGTGCAATTCTATTAAGTTCTACCTTAATCTCATTAAGCAATGGAATGAAATTAGCTTTATATAATGTCTCAGTGGTAGTTGTCAGCTTAATTCCAAGATATTTCAATTATTTTTTTCCCCAGCTAAATGGAAAATCTTCTTGATAAATACTCCGCTTTAGGAATGTTCATACACAGTATTTTCGACTTAGCTGGGTTTAATTTAAAATTCGACATCTTTCCGAATTCTTTAAGAGTTTTTATTAGATTAGATAGGGTTATCCTAGAATTTGTTACAAAAAATAAGATATCATCTGGGTAAGCCGTGAGTTTGTGCTCTTCCTCTCGAATCCCGCGATATATTTACGAAAGTACAAAATTACGAAAATTCACGAAAATGATTGTCTAACAAGAAACGACAATAAATTAAACAGAATAACGAATCATCCCGCATGTACGAAAATAAAACGGTAACCAAAATACCAAAACGATCAGAATACGAAAAAAATCGTGCCGTACGCAATACGAACGGGAACGAACAGGAAAACGGGCGGCTTACGAAATTACGAATCGGTACGAACCTACGGAACGATACAAAACAGAACAAAATAATAGGATTTTTTTTGCTGTGCACATGTCTAATGGTGACAAAGGGCACCCCTGTCAAGTGCCATTTTTCATCTCAAATGGTTCTGAGACTGTCCCATATACTTTGATTCTCGCTGTTGGTCTGTTATATAATCATTTCATCCAGCATGTCATTCTCAGTCCCATATCTATAGCCTCCAGTGTATTCTGCATGAAGCCCCAGTCTACCCTGTCAAAGGCTTTTTCAGGCCTCGTACACACAATCTATTTGTTCAAATCGGTGTACACACGAGCAAACCAAAATCCCCGCCAGCAGACGGCGCGCTGACGTGTCGATGATTATTGTCAACCTACTAGCAAACATCTTTGAAAATAGCTTAATGTCTTTATTTAGGAGTGAGCTTGAGCATAGTGTGTTATATTTACCTTCTTTAGGAACTACAGTTATTTTGGCTTCTAAAGCCTCCGCTCGTTCTGGTAAAACTTCCGTTTGTAATGGAGTAAGCACATTCATTACGCTGTAACAGACAGAAAAGCGCAAATCGTCTTTTAGTAAAATCAGCTAAAGCAGCCCAAAGGGTGGCGCCACCCGAATGGAACTTCCCCTTTATAGTCCCGTCGTACGTGTTGTACGTCACCGCGCTTTGGGAGAGCATTTTTTTTCACGATCGTGTGTAGGCAAGGCCGTGTTTAATGATCGGGTTGAAAAAACTTTGTTTTTTTCTAGACCCTTAAAAAAAAATAACCCGGAAAACAGTCGTGTGTATGCAGCATTAGAGCAAACACAGTTCTTAAAGGAGTCAATCTGGGATGCAAAAATCATAAGATTACAAAGTACATTGATGATCTCTTATTTATTTTTTATCACACATCTGTTGATATCCCTCCCTAACTTGATGAAAGAATTTGAAGACTTTGCTCATCCCACACGGTTTTAAAAAAAAATCCTAACATTTCACGTAGAGAGTAGTGTTGCTCACGAATATTCGCATTGCGAATATTCGCTACGAATATTGCATATTCGAGTATTCGCGAATAACTCGAATATTGCGGCGAATATTCGCTATGGCGAATATTCGTATTTTTCAAATTTATTTTTAAAACAGATCACATCCTAGTGATCTCCATCGACGTCTAAAAGCATTGCTGGTATGATTAGAGAGAGAACCTGGGCCGAGTAGCTGATGCGATTCTTTTATGTTGCCGAAAATTCGCATTGCGAATTTTCAGCAACATAAAACAATCGCATCAGCTACTCGGCCCTTCTTTTGCATCAGAGCCAATCAGAATAACTCGAATATTCGACAAACTGAATATTGCGCGATTATCTTCTCCGCCCTTCTTTTGCATCAGAGCCAATCAGAATAACTCGAATATTCGGCAAAAGGAATATTGCGCGATATTCCTTTTGCCGAATATTTGAGTTATTCTGATTGGCTCTGATGCAAAAGAAGGGCGGAGAAGATAATCGCGCAATAGGAATATTGCGCGATTATCTTCTCCGCCCTTCTTTTGCCCCCTTATTCTCCTTTCTTTTAAGTAGAGTTAGTGTAGAGTTAGTGTTTAGTGCATATTAGTTTAGTAATACAGGAAATGATCTCCGTTTATGAGAATTTCGCAATCATTTTCGCATTAGCGAAATTTTGCAAATTTTTTTTGGATAAAATATCACGAATATTCGATATTAGCGAATATTCGCGAATATTCTTCTATATATTCGTGCAATATCGCAAAAACGAATATGGCGTATTCCGCTCAACACTAGTAGAGAGGTGGAGAGCAAACCTAAGTTGAACTTTCCCTTTAAATGGACTTGCAATTGAATTACATATTTAGGTCCTTTTATATCAGGAGACCTTTCTTTTATAGACCAGTGAATTCTAGAAGCATTCTCAAGTAGCATTGTAGTATAATAAACCACTTTACCACCAAGCTTGTTTTTCAGATTCGGTGTTTACGAGACTAAAACATTTTTTTTTGCTAGAAAATCCCTTAAAACCCCCAAACATTATATATTTTTTTTTCTAACACCCTAGAGAATAAAATGGCAATCATTGCAATACTTTTTGTCACACCGTATTTGCGCAGCAATCTTACAAGCGCACTTTTTTTTTTTAGAAAAAAAATCACTTTTTTTAATTAAAAAATAAGACAACAATAAATTTTGCCCAATATTTTTATATTGTGAAAGATAATGTTACGCCGAGTAAAATGATACCCAACATGTCACGCTTAAAGGGGAGTTCCAGCCAATATTTGTGTTTATTAACCGCTTCAGGTCCGCGCTATTAACAAAATACGTGAACAGCGCGGACCTGAGGCGCCGGGGTCACGTCTTTGGACGTGATTTGCTTGTAATTCCCCGCGCGCGCCACAGGGTGGCGCGCGGCGGAGAAAAACAGTCCCGACGCATCACCGAGGATCCGATGCGTGTACCCGGCGGCCGCGATGTCCGTCAGGTACACGCGATCGTCGGTGAGACAGCAGGGACGTGGAGCTCTGAGTGTAAACACAGAGCTTCACGTCCTGTCAGTGAGGTGACAGATGCTGTTTCTCTTGTACATAGGGAGACAGCATCGGTCACCTCCCCCAGTCACCCCCCTCCCCCATACAGTTAGAACACACCCAGGCAATACATTTAACCCCTTCCTCACCCCCTAGTGTTAACCCCTTCAATGCCAGTCACATTTATACAGTAATTAGTGCATTTTTATAGCACTGGTCGCTGTATAAATGTGAATGGCGCCAAAAATGTGTCAAAAGTGTCCGATGTGTCCGTCGCAATATCACAGTCCCATTAAAAATCGCAGATCGCCGCCATTACTAGTAAAAAAAAAATATATAAAAAAAAATCATAATTATGTCCCCTATTTTGTAGGTGCTATAACTTTTGCGCAAAGCAGTCACTTATTGTTATTTTTTTCTTTTTTTTTTTTTACAAAAATATGTAGAAGAATACGTATCGGCCTTAACTGAGAAAAAAAACTATAAAAAAAAAAAAAAAATGGGATATTTATTATAGCAACAAGTAAAAAAAATATATATATTTTTAAATTGTCGCTCTTTTTTTCATTATAACGCAAAAAATAAAAACCGCACGGGCGATCAAATACAAAAAGTGTAGCTGCTGGCTTTTAATAAACAATCACTTACCTGCTCCAGCGTTCCAGCGACGCACCGGCCGGGGCTCCGCTCCTCTCCCCCCCTCCCCGGCCGGCGTCCTTATCGCAACTGTGGGCACCTGGCCGTGACAGCCTTCAGCTTCACGGCCGGGCACCCACTCGCGCATGCGCAGTGGGTGCCCGGCCGTGAAGCAGCTGCTGCCATTACCGAGATATCCATCTTTAAAAACAGGACATCTTTTTACAATGGGGCGGTTGTCAAGTGGTTAACCACTTCCCGCCTGGCCTATAGCAGAATGGCGGCCGGGCGGTGGTTCAGTTATCCTGACTGGATGTCATATGACGTCCAGTAGGATAACAGCCGCACAACGCGACAATTGGTGGTGCGGTGTGTCAGTCTGACACACCGCTACACCGATCTCGGTAAAGAGCCTGCGACAGAGGCTCTTTACCATGTGATCAGCCGTGTCCAATCATGGCTAATCACGATGTACACAAAAAGAGCCATTAATCAGCTTTTCCCCACGTGTGTTTGACAGACGCGAGTAGAGGAGAGCTGATCGGCTGCTCTCCTGACAAGGGGGGGGGGTCTATGCTGATTGTTAAACAGCGCAGCCCCCTGGGATGTCGCAGAGGACCACCAGGATGCCGCAATGGACCACCAGGGATGGCTATCCACACTGGACCACCAGGTATACCACCTAGACCACCAGGGAAATGCAAATATGCGCCCAGGCAAGTGCCAATCAATGCCCAGGCAGCTGCCAATCAGTGTCCATCCCCAATGCCTGCCAGTGCCATCAATGCCACATATCAATGCCCATCAGTGCCACATATCAGTGCCCATCAGTGCCCATCAGTGCTTCCTATCAGTGCCCATCAGTGTCCAGCAGTGCCACCTATCAGTGCCCCTCATAAGTACCCATCAGTGCAGCCTTTTAGTGCCCATCAGTGTCACCTATCAGTGCCCACCAGTGCCACCCATGAGTGCCCATCAATGCTGCCTATCAATGTCCATCAGTGCTGCATATCAGTGCCACCCATCAGTGCCACCTAACAGTGCCCATCAATGTCGCCTATCAGTGCCCATCAGTGCCACCTCATTGGTGCCACCTCATCGTTGCTACCTTTTCAGTGCCGCCTTATCAGTGCCCACCAGTGAAGGCGAAACCGTACTTATTTACAACATTTTATAACGGAAACAAAAAAAAACTATTTTTTTCTGTCTTTTTTTATTTGTTTAATAAAAATAAAAACCGCAGAGGTGATCAAATGCCACCAAAAGAAAGCTCTGTTCGGGTACAGTGTTGCATGACCGCGCAATTGTCTTTTAAACAGCTACAGCGCTGAAAGCTGAAAATTGGCTTGGGCAGGAAGAAGTGCCAGGTATTGAAGTGGTTAAAACTACTGCTTTACCCCCCAAATTATACTTACACCGGATGCTATCCATTCACATCTCCCCTACATCTTTGTGAGGTCAAAGGACTCTTCTCATCTTTCACTTGGTAAAGAAAGCCAGCTAAACTTCAGAAAAATTAAACCTAAGCCATACTGGATGTGTCACCATATCATGCAGACACTCAATACCCAAAAAATAAATAATTTACTGGCGTAGTCACAGACAGAAAATACAGTATGCTAACATAGAGCAGGTCAGTATGACGATTCCACACCAGTCTCCCACAGTGTTTTGAGGATTTGATTGTAGCATGACTCACCTTACCATAGGACCTAAAGTAACCACCTTTCAAAATGCTTTTATTATTCTCAGACTTTTACCATCCAATTAACACTTATGCCCCATAGTTGAGAATCACAAATTCCCCACAGGTCTCATATTTAATAGTCTAATGGAAAATGGTCCCTCCATTTCAAGAACAAACATATATATTGTGACCTTCAAGAATTGTACAGTGAACTGAGAAATGCCCCTCTGCATTCCTGGTTCACCCTATAGTTGCACCATTTCTTTACATCTCTTCTGCTGCCATTCAACTGCCCAGTGACTCCATTAAAAAAACTGTGCATAGACTTGAATGTGCTAGACATAGTATATACCTATTGTATGCCAGACATCACTAAATGGCGGACATCGGTCCAGATCCAAATCGAGCTGATGTTCCATCCGGACCCATGGTCACACCATTTAGGAGCTGACGACAGAACACCATCTAGATGTGCCATGTAAACAGCCACGGCGCATGTGTGTGACGGCCTGCCCTCAAGGACCTCCCGTGTCCACGGACGTCCCGCGCATGTGCAAGAGCACATTCGCGCTGCGCTGGACATCAGTAGACTGGCAGATGGACTTTGGGCACAGGGGAGGAGGGATAAATGACGTCAAAGATGGGGTGTGTACTATACGTTCCCCTCTGAATGCTGAGAGAGGGTACAAATGGAAATGATGCAGATGCCTCCTGAGGATGGCAAAATAATGGCCAAATACCAGTCAGGGGGCTCAACAGGCGACTGCAAAAAAACATAAAAATTTATGAAAAAACAATAAAATAAATTAATAAAGAAACGCAACAATTATCAAAAAAGAGAAAATAAATAATATAAAAAAGAAAATAAATATGGTTAAAATAATAATTATGATAAAAAAGTGTCCTCTTCCCCCATTCAATCTCCTACCTTATACAGAATAGGGGGCAGAGGCAGAGCATTTCTGGACCAAGTGGGGGAGGCTTAGTACAGCATTGAACAGAGTATGAGGAGCTGCCAGGGTTAAGTTTTCAAGCAGCAGGGCAGTCCCCGCAGCCAATCACCTGCTGAGTAATACAAAAGGTTAACCCTGGCAGCTTCCGCTCCTGTACTCTTTTCAATGCTGCGCATCCCACACTCAGTCCAGAAATGTTCTGCCTCCTTCTCCTACACTCTGTTCAATCCTGTACTAAGCCTCCCACACTTAGTCCAGAAATGTTCTGCCTCCTTCTCCTACACTCTGTTCAATCCTGTACTAAGCCTCCCACACTTAGTCCAGAAATGTTCTGCCTCCTTCTCCTACACTCTGTTCAATCCTGTACTAAGCCTCCCACACTTAGTCCAGAAATGTTCTGCCTCCTCCTCCCACACTCTGTTAAATGGTGTACTAAGCCCCCCACACTCTGTTCAGAAATGTTCTGCTTCCTTCTCCTACACTCCGTTCAATGTTGTACTAAGCCCCAACACTTAGTCCAGAAATGTTCTGCCTCCTTCTCCCACACTCCATTCAATTCTGTACTAAGCCCCCCACACTCTGTCCAGAAATGTTCTGCCTCCTTCTCCCACACTCCATTCAATCCTGTACTAAGCCCCCCACACTCTGTCCAGAAATGTTCTGCCTCCTTCTCCCACACTCCATTCAATTCTGTACTAAGCCCCCCACACTCTGTCCAGAAATGTTCTGCCTCCTTCTCCCACACTCCATTCAATCCTGTACTAAGCCTCCACACTTAGTCCAGAAATGTTCTGCCTCCTTCTCCCACACTCCATTCAATCCTGTACTAAGCCCCCCACACTCTGTCCAGAAATGTTCTGCCTCCTTCTCCCACACTCCATTCAATCCTGTACTAAGCCTCCACACTCTGTCCAGAAATGTTCTGCCTCCTTCTCCCACACTCCATTCAATTCTGTACTAAGCCCCCCACACTCTGTCCAGAAATGTTCTGCCTCCTTCTCCCACACTCTGTTCAATGTTGTACTAAGCCTCCCATACTTAGTCCAGAAATGTTCCGCCTCCTTCTCCCACACTCCGTTTAATGCTGTATTAAGTCCCCGAACACTCTGTCCAGAAATGTTCTGCCTCCTTCTCCCACACTCTGTTCAATCCCGTACTAAGCCTCCCACACTTAGTGCAGAAATGTTCTGCCT